>CM044435.1:72486502-72531707 GCA_024363595.1 Xenopus borealis | reverse complement strand
GAGGCCAGGAAATCTATAGTGAGCAGCCCTACCGGCTGCTCTCCTGGCCTAATGGATAGAACATCAAGCCAGAAACCCAAAGGTCCCTTGCTCGAATCCCAGCAGAGCCTGACAGATTGTTCCTGTATGCTAAACCTATTTACAAACTCTGTATGTCAGATATGCTTCAAGACTTATTTAATATGTAAATTCTGTTTATTAAAATGTAAATTCTGTGTAATTTACATTTCCTTTGAATGAGGGTTACTTTTTTTGATGTTAGTATTTTATTGGTAATGAAAACTAATTACATAAAATGAACTGTGTTTAAAAAAATCAAACACTGGAAAAGTTATTAAAAGTCATGTGATCATGCATACTTATACATGTAATAACAATTTTTTTTCACATGAACTTGTTCTATCAGTTGAATCAAAATTAGATGACCATGCACTTAAATTATTTTCCTCAGCAGACCCATGTTTATAGAGATTGGTGACAGTTCAATCACAATCCATTTTTTCTTTTTTCAGTTTTAGGCCCCATGTGTTAGCATTCACTTTGCACTGTTATTCTGGAACTCACTTGGGCCATCACAAAGATCTAATCAGGATATGACATTGGGGCAAATTTACTAGAATTCCCCATAAATGCCTCAAATTCCCTCAATATTCGATAAGCATTTGACTATCGAATGCTCATCGAATAGGTTTAGGCTATCTTTTTGCTCGATATTCGATTTCTCGATGAAAATCGAATATCCCAAAAAAAATAATATGATCGGTATTCAATCACATTCGATCGAACTTCGAATCCTTCGCGTAAATTTTGTAAATTTTTCTTCTAAAAAAATTGCTGAAAAATCTGCAATTCACTCTTTTCAACCCTGAAACTTGAATTGATTGAGTTTTAGGAGGAAAAAAAATTCTAATCACTCGATTTGATCAAGTTTTCAAGCAAAACCCACCAAAAAAAAGTGAATATCACAGAGGCTATTATCATTTTAAAATGACTTCTACATAACCTCAACAGGTTTTAGATTATTTTTGGATTCAAGCTTTTTCCAGGGAAGGGGTATAATAAATCTTAAAATATGCAAGCTTTTTTTTGACCTGAAAAATAAAATTTTGACTCAAAAAACTAACCTTGAAAACATAATTTTTTTGTGGATGACACAACTTGACCCTTAATAAATCCCTTAATTTCACCTTTTTTTTGATGCTTAGTTCTTCCCTTGGACCCATAAAATGCTCTGTGAAATTTCAGCTGGTTTTTATTAACATGTGAGAGGGCCCTGGCTACCAATGTTTTTTTTTTTTTTTTTTACTATGGTGTGAGGTGGGAAGTCCTGTGGGTGGGGTGGGGCCCAGAACATGTTGTGTACTTGGCCCCATGATTTTTAATGGCAGCGTTGGAATTATTTATTAACCCAGAATTTGTTTTTCTGCACACACCACTTGCTGTGAAGTGAAGCCTTATAGCAGAAACTCTTGGTGGTACCAGGTAAGAATAGTTAGACTAAGCGAACATGTAATTTAATGATTGTATCAATGGCAGATAGCACAAGCTAGTTAATGATTGTCCTAGCACCAGGATCTTGGAGAAATAGCAGTTTTATTTCTACTTGTAGTTATGTGTTACCATCGTATCCCTAACTTGAGTTTGGCCCCTGTGGACTAGACACTAATAATTGATGTTGAACAACTGCTCACCAAGCGAATGGATCAGCATAGGAGGGTAAACTCTACAGGGCAAGACTTGGCTGTTTTTCTACAGCTAAAAGACAAGGGACACTCATTTGAAGATAGCAATATCCAAATTTTGTATAAAGAAGACCGCTGGTTTCAAAGAGGTGTGAAAGAGGCGATTCATGTTAAGGTGGAGAAACCATCCCTGAACAGAGGCGGGGGCCTTCAACATCACCTGTCTGCTACATACAATGCTCTTTTAACATCTGTTCCCCAGCGGTTTCAGAACTATTCACACATCCATTCATGCAACTCTCACAAGTAACACCTGTTTTCTAGGAGTTGCATGATACATTGGTAATCCTATCACTGTAACTACACAGAATCAACACCACTGTGAATTTCAGATGTCACCTCTCTGAAGAGTTACAATGTGTTGTTGTGATTGGATTGTTGGAAGAGTTTATATGCCGAGAACTCCCCTACACCAGTCAGTTGAACTGAAGAAGCTGCTCGGATGAGCAGTGAAATGTCTTCAACATTAAATGAATGAGAATGGATGAATGAGGATCTTCATAGTCACAATGTTGATGAATGTTGCTTCCTTTCTTATGTTTCCGCACAGACACTGCAGAAGCACATACAACACAAAGTCCTCTACAAAACCAGTAGAGTAAAGTGTTCTTTACATTATTTAGCTGGATCCTTTACTCCATCTTCAAATATACCATTATCATCTTCAAGTTTCCACTGGTTGGGTCTGAGTACCTGCCAAATTTTTTCCCCCTCAGCTTGCTACAAATTTAATTGTCAGGACTGTCAGGCACTTGGAAGGAAGAATGAATGGGGAATGGGCAGAAGAGATTTGTATGGGACAAGGGAACAGTTGTAAACAGACCAGCAGGTAATCACCAGCAAAACAGGAACAACTATGACTTTTAGTGAGAAGACCAATTGTCTGGAAATGATTTTTGGCTTTCGGTTGTTCTTTGACATGGGGGGACTATGACCATACTGGTTTCCCGGCTTCCCAGCACAGGCACAGAAATTGTTTGCAACCCAAATACAAGTTTGCCTTTCTGCCACTGCAGTTTGTAGATACTCTAAAGTATTTTTGTTTGTACAGTATGTCATCTTTTTTATCATTTAAACGCAGTGGTGCTTTACTATTAAATTAATGCTTTCAAATCATTGCTTATTCCTATGATATTTGCTGTTTCCCCTCTTTGACTTTTCTATTCCTCAGATCTTTCACATTGCTCTATTACCCTGCATTTGCTATGCTTTTCTTTAAACTCTCTCCCTTTAAACAGATTCCAATTGATCTGGCAGTAAACATTGTGGCTTGCTGAGTTTGACCTTGTCAAAGCCGTTTTAAGCATTATATGCAGGATCTTTGAATGAAAAAGTAATATTTCAGTTCCAAGCTGCATTTAGTTGACCTTAACCAATATTGTGCCATGTGGCAGCAGATACATATTTTATAGCCTGTTGAAGTTTCTAACTACTATTACCACATGCATAACACTAATATCAGCAACACACTTTTGCTCTTTTTCTAAAAACAACTAGAGATATAGAAATGTGGAATATTTTATCAGGAGAAGAGAATTTCTCAAAACCCCTTTATTTGTTTTTTTGGACCACAAGATGAAACCTTCTTATTATCTCACGTGATGACTTCATGTCCTCCACTAGCTGATAATGCACCAAAGAGTTAATCATACGTTTATCATTCGTACTATATAACACATGGACAGCCTATCTTCTTAACCAATCACTTCCTTATGCTTTCCTGAGAGTATCCTGTACCTTGGAGAAAGCAAATTGTTCTGTCTCATGGAAAAGTAGGTTATTTTGTATTAGTTCTGGAGGAGTGGTGCAGAAAACATATTCATCTATAACATGCCAAATTGCTGTTTTAGCCTATGGGGACATCCTAGAACCTGTTTGGAGTCAATGTTTTTTTGGGGGGGAAAAACTTTGAATCGAATCTGATCGAATGTGCTATTACTTCGATTCGAATTCGAAAACAGACCTATTCAAATGAAAAAAACTGTGAATTAATTTAAATTGGTCTTTTTGAATTAAAATTTTGAAGTTTTTGCAAATTTGACGCTTGATTAATCTGCCCAATAATGTAGTTTTTCTTGAAATAGAGCTATTGGTAGGGAGTTTCCCAGAACCACTGGTAAAAGATGGCTTTTCCACTGCCTGCCTTCCAGCCAGAGCTTTCTATGAGCATCTTAATTGTATATTTGAGAGGAGGTTACTGAAAATGGCCAAAGCTGCCCTGATATTTAATGGTTTTCCTGTTACTTTTTTCCAATATCTGGCAATTTTCCTCCAGATTTGTTGTATTATTGGTCAAATCTGGAGGTAGTGTTCAATATTAGCGCTTGGGCTGCAGCATTTCATTCTAATATGCCTTTTGAGTTTTACAGATCCATGTAATAACAATACATTTCTACCATATGGCACATTATTTAACTGTGGGCTTATGTGTAGGGCATTAAAACAACTCTATTGACTTTATTAAGGTTCCCTTGGCATGTCTAGTTATCAGTGTAAATGTAATGTATTAGATGCATCATATAACACAAATTGCTCCATTCGCACTTTAGTGAATTAGTGTTGTCTGAGCGAATTTTCGCCTGGCGAGGTGTTGCGATGGTTGCAAAGCCGTCGCTGGCACTTACTGCCCTCTAGGTCTCTCCTTCACCCACCTTGTGAGGTTTTGTGCTCCCTAACCTTTATTGAAATTATGCTAAATATGGATTAACAAAATCTTTTGGCTAGTAGAGTTTTGAGGTAAAACTTGCAGTAGAATGTTATTATGTTATCTATTTAGCTTGAGAACAAAAATGCTTCTGGTGTGCCTGGAAAAAAATTCAGACATTATTATTAGCCACACCTGACCTACCACATCATCCAAAGGCATCGGAGCCTGATTTGAAGAATACCACTTGGAGAAAGAATTTCTAGATAGTATGATAAACTGGAATTGTTGCCACTGTGTTTGGCAGACATTGGCAACATGGGAACCTTTTTAATATGAAGAAGAATTGTAGCATAATGGAAATGAGCCTCTCTAACAAGGTAGGGCAATATATATAATCTTGAAGAATGGAAAAACACCTTAACTACAATGTAAGTTTACCTTACTATAGAGGTCAAATAATTTTCTGCAGTTTGCAAGAACTGAAAAGCAAAATGACTCCATTTTGCTCATTACTAATGCTACCAAGAAGCCTCCTGCATACCTTATGCTCCATCTGTCCCCTATAACTACAGTATGACCCTGTCTACTATTGTATGCTCAGAAGACTACATTGCATCACTACAAACAACAGTACACAAGGCTGGTTAATTTTTTTAGTAGCTAAAAATAGGCAACCTTAAAGGCAAAGGGTAGTCCCGAAACACATTTGCTTTTAACCTATAAGCATCAACTCTTTCTTAAAAATGTAAGTGGTGTTACATTCAATTGACTTTTAAGACTTTGTAATGTGCATTTTTTTTTTACTGTTACTAGAGTCACTATAGTCACTGTTGGGTTAGTACTGTAATTGAAGCCCCTTCCACTAATTGTCACCTGTCTGGGTGATGTACATATTTTTTCAGATGTATATATATATATTTTTTATTGTTATAGTGGGCATTTAGCTCATGGGTTTTTCCAGTGTTCTAGTGAAATTTCTTCCTAGAACATCAGAGGGTAAAGGCTATTTTAGCAGCAAAGAGAGGACTTGCTTTTATTAATACCCTTTCCTTGGTTTTGGAACAAGATGTTGGATAGGGAGGTGTCCACTTTTTTCCCATATAGTACATATATCATCAAATAAAAGTTGTATGACCCTTTTTCATTTAGTTATTTCTATAACTATGGGCGTATCACTTAGCACAGACATGTCTTATGTCCTTTTTTTTAGACAATTACCCCTGTATCTGTAATTTCTAAGACTTTCTTTTTTATAACCAATCCATTATTGAAAACAGAGTACAGACAAGGATTCCATACATTTCTAACACTTGCACTGGCACATTGTGGTGACTAGACAAACATTTTTATAATGGCTTAAAAAATTATGTAGGAACGAGCCTTGAATGAAATGTTTCATCAAACACCAAGTACCACTGTGTCTGTTTGAGTTCAAGTCTTCTCTAATGCTGAATTGAATTTGTGGTCCTGAGAAAATTGTATATGATTTACCGCTGGGATTTTTTAAAATGACTGAATTCATTTTGCTACAGAACACTGCACTGGATAAACTGTGACCTTATGTGATCTGTGTTTGTGTCTGCATTGTTTCATTTACAGTACAATGCGCAGATAACTGCTCATTATTACATCTGTATGTTTGTGATTTCATATTTTGATTAGTTAGCATATTTAAAGCCCCTTTGAATAAGTCTATGTGTACAATAATTAAAAATTCATTTCAAATGTTATAGTCTATTAGAATTCATTGTCTTACCTGCATTTATAATTTTAGGTTTCAATGCCTTCTGTACATGTTTAGATGTTATTATGATTATGTTTTCTGTTTATTGCACCTGGAAGTCAGTGTGCCATTTAATGTTGTGGTCCACTTTTACATATTTGCTGAGGGCTACTTTGTCATTTAATACAGGCGGTGCTTTGTCATTTAGTGTGGGGGGTTACTGTACCATTTAAATATGAGACTGTCAATGGTTTGTAATATAGTCCTTATACTATTTCCTGCTGAGGATAACAATGCCACTGGGGGGGGTGGTTAATTTTGGAGGTCACTATGCAGGTTACTTTGTAAATTAAGTCTAAGGGGGTTATTGTCAGCTTTTACTCTAGGGGTCATTGTAACATCTAATGCTGGAGGGGGGGTATCACAATAGATTTGAACTGAAAAAGTACTTGGAAGATGAAATTCCAATTTAATATTTTTCACCTGTAACTAAAAAATATTGTGCTATTTTATATATATATAGTCAATGAAATTGTCAATAGTATCTGTATTCATCAGAGTCATTGTTTTAACTGTACATACATGTATTTAGACTAGAAATATAACATTGGTAAAACCAGAAATATAGCATCGGTCTAATTTAATCTAGATTCTATAAAAAAAGAGCAATTAATCTTTCTCCTAGTGTGGATGTGCATTATTTCCATTCAGGACAAACAATGCTATTTAAATTAAATATATGTAATCTAAACAAGTGTTGCTCTCACTAATGAATCAGTTTATCAAGGATTTACCTTAAGACTTGTGCCGGTTCAAAAGATGTTTTCATCTTCAGTACTTGAGTTGGAAAGTTAAGGAAGTATCCATAAACTCCTTATTGCCAATAACAGCTCTTTTATCTGCATCTTTCAGCAATATGTGAGGTAGGTGCATTAGGCAATGTGATGTTATTAGCTTTTCAAGTTGTTCTACTAAAAAAGAGCATCTAAAGAAATGTTTTGACCCTATGGCTTGAAGTATCTGCACTATCTTTCTATTACCATTGTCTGTGTTTTCGGCAATCTGTATTAATGCTTTAGCTTGAAGTCATTTATTCAGCGGCAAACACTGCTATTCATGTCAAGAGTTTATTCTTATCATGAATAGTGTGTAACATAATGGTCTTTTTATCTTTAAATGAACCAGTATTTCTATTCAACATGCTATCCATGCATGTCTTCTGCTAGAAGGCTAGCAATATTTATTCTTGCAAAGTAAAATACTTAAGATAGATAGCGAACAGCATTATAAGCTTAAAAAAGAGAAAGAAAATATTTTTTTGTGTCCTTTAATGAGCATACATCCCACAAACTCATTGATTCTGCTGGGAAAGAGAACTTTGAGTTGCAATCTTCTGTAAGGTTTTCCTTCTATTAAGTTTAGCTCAATATGAAACAAAAGACAGTAGTCTTGAAAAAAATATTAAACTCCTATGTGTGAGTATTATGGGAATTGTAGTTTAGCACATGTGAGCAGGTAACAGATCATCTGATAAACCAGTAATGCATAATAAAAATATGAATCAGCACTGAACTGAATCATGTAATTTAATATGAATACAACTGATTTGCAATCAAACAACCATTTTTTCTGCATTGTTTACATATTTTCATTTAACAGATGATTTTGGAATCTTTACACATGGATTTGACATTTATTGGATACATTTATAATCTTTACATGTGGATTTGGCATTTAAATATAAAGGTTATTTTGACTGAAATTTTAAATTTGTTACATATATTTAAATCATAAAATGTAAATCATAACTACCAGTCAGTGTAATAAAATCTTCTGTTTGCCTATGATCCCATGCATTTAGTTTTTTCACAGCTAGCAGTGTTAACAAAAATGCTTTCATTTTAAAATTTTGTGGAAATAAAGAAAGACTGTAGGGAACTTAACCCTCATTCTTGGTAGATGTGATTTGGCCAAATATTCCATTCTAAAGCATAAATGCCTGTGCCTATCTTCTCTAAAAATATGGCAAAAGCAGAAATGCCAAGTGAGCCAATACAGCAACTACATTTAAGTTTTTCCCTCACTTTAGAAAAGAAGTAAAGTGAGCAATAATATAGTTACATAGTTAAATTGGGTTGAAAAAAGACAGAGTCCATCAAGTTGAACCACTCCAAATTAAAAACCCAGCATACACACACACACACACACATCTCCACTCTTTCACACAAACCATATATTTCACACAAACCATATACAATATACCACAATATGGTGGTTTCAGGCCCTGTGCTCCCTTTGCCTTTAATCATCATACTGCAACTACATCAAGGTGACAGGGCACCATTAAATGTTATAATAGCAACAGTTCCTGTTATCCAATAATATAATATTGAAACTATGTAAAAAACTAGATGAACTGGTGTGAAGGTGACTGCAAATAAACTTTTCAAGACCTCTGTTGACTTCCAGTTTCTGTATCACCAACCCATGTTTATTATAGAGTTTCCCCTGTCAAATAATTGTTGGGAAAAAAAGTTAATTTGGTCTTTTATTTGTAAGAGTTAGAGCTATTTTTACCAAATTTTAATACCAACCACTCTCTACACATTTTTAACCCTTACTTAAGGATTTGTCGACATATACATATAAATTACTCCTTTATGTCCCTAGGGTCAGTTATGCTTTATGAACTGCTAGTATAATAGCAGATATGCAGCCTAATGATTTAAAAAAAATGCAATGCATGAGTTAGTTTTCTTGGAAATGCATTGAAGTCAATGGGGGTTATTTATCAACACTGGGCAAATTTGCCCATAGGCAGTTACCCATAGCAACCATTCAGATTGCTGCATTCACTGTTCTACTTGCAGCTGGCTTCAAAAAGCTAATCACTGATTGGTTGCTGTAGGTAACTGCCCATGGGCAAATTTGCCCAGTGTTGATAAATGAGCCCCAACGACTGTTTTTTCTTGCACCAAAAGTGCATTGGTTTCAATTGGCGTTTTGTGCTTAAAATTTTTAAAGAATTTACTAAATAACATCACAAAGTTTGTTGTGCAAGACAAATGAATACGATATGTATACAGTATATGAATTTACCCTTCTACTATACAAAGAAACAAATTGGACTACACATATATTCTACTTTCCACTTAATGACATGATAACCTTCAATTCGCTTGAAATTGAAATGAGGTTGGATTGGGAGCAGTTCTTCTACCATGAGACATCAATAGTTTTGGAAAATAACTGCTGATTTTATAATATTTAAATTAATTTGTTATAACAAACTGTGATATATATTTCCCACTAATTAAGTTGCTGTCCACAACAGTGTTTGAACCTCTGTAAATATTTTAAAAGAATAAAACCATGCTCAAGCAATTTATTGAGGACTCATTTGTAAATAGGAATGAATGAACTGTTGTTTCAGATTAATTATCTTGACAAAACAAATGGTTACATAGACAGATGATGCAAACAAGCATGTATATATCCAGTATGGCTATGGGGTAAATAAATATTTTACATGACCTCGACAGGCTTTAGCTGGAGTATTTTCAGATTCCAGCTATCAGCTTTGGGGCATAATAAACCTTGAAAAAGTTATTTAGTGAAACTACCTATGTTTTGGGCTTCTTTACCAGCCCAAGACACCCACTGCCCTTTAAAAAAGCCTCCAGAGATACCTTGTTTTCTTTTTTGCTGTTTCACTAAACATGTTGTGTTCTTTTGTCAGTTAATGAGCTTAGGGACAGACACACAAAATACTGACTATAAATGTCAGCATGCATTGCTGAGACTGATTAGTAAATACATATTGGTTCATGGCACCTCAGAAACCAGCACAATTGACATCAGAATTTAATAATCAGCCCTGTTGCAGTGAAACCTCATTTTCTGTTTAATGATTATTTCGACAACCCATAAGCTTTTTTCCAAACAGCTGTTCAAAGCACACTAAGCATGTACATAAAAGGAAAGCTATACCCCCCCCCCACAATGTAGGTCTCTATAAAAATACAGATGCAGCCACTTGGATTTGTGTGTTAAATGCGTCGCGACTCAGGGTTAATTTAAGAAACTGTGTTATCTAAAGTCATCTTAACTAATTTAATGCATTTAACCTTTTCATTAGCATACCAAAGCACCATTGTTTTCAATGGTGAACTCTTTAATTGGATGGGATGCTGTGACAGAGTTAAATGGGATGTCTGAGTTAAGTTATTCTGTGTCAAATGCACAATCCAAAGTGGCTTCATCTGTAAGTTGCATAAAACAGCTCATATGTAAAACCCTGCTTCATGGAAATAAACGTTTTTCATAATAATATACTTTTTTTTAATAGTATGTGCCATTGGGTAATCAAAAATAGAAAATTCCAATTTAAAAAAATAAGGACCGCCCCCTGGGATTGTAGGATTTTATTTGCTCTGTTTCCATGGTGCTCCCTAAGGAAGTTCCTTTAACAGTCCTATTGTCTGTTAGTATTCTATTTACATATCTTCTTCCCTGCTCCCATCCACTTATTCTGGCTCTTATACACTTTATAACAATTTACAACACCTTTCTCCTCCAGTTACTAACAAGACACAGATGTGTAGTCACTTCAAATTCTCTTCCCACATCTTCTCCCTCTTTTACCCACTTTTGCTGGCTGCAGGTGATATCTCTCCAAACCCAGGACCCTGCTCCAAACCAACTTATATTGGCTTATTCGTCCTTGCTTTCCTGCCAACTTGTGCAAATCTCGTTCATCTACTTTCTCTAACCGTATTCCGATTCCGACTCTTCCTTCTTCCTGTCTTCCCTTTTCTTGTGCCCTTCTTAACACCCGCTCTCTACCTAACAAATATACATTAATCCATGATCTATTTGGTTCAAATTCTCTTAGTCTTCTTACTCTAACAGAAACCTGGCTCTCACAGAATGATACCACCATTGAGGCTGCACTTGGTGGTTTTCTCTTTCTCTCACAACCCCCGAACCATTGGATGTGATGGGAAGTTGGAATTCTCCTCTCCTCATGCTGTCAGTTCAAACCTATTTCTATTAATCCAGCCTTCTCATTTAACTCCTTTGAGGTCCATGCAGCTGTCATTTACAGACCCCCTTCAGCCTCCTTCTCCACTTCCTTCCTTTCTGACTTTGACGCCTTGCTTTCTTTCTTCCTCTGCACTGATAGTCCTGGGGATTTTAACTTCCACATTGATGATGCTTCACAACTCTGGCCCTCTCGTTTTCTCTGCCTAACCTCCTCTTTGAGCTCCTTTGAGCTCCAGCAGTGGGAAAACATCCCTACTCATAAGGATGGCCACTTTCTTGATCTAGTCTGATCACCATTCGATTACATTTTCCATCTCTCACTATCTTTTTCCACCTGCTTCTTACCCCCACTGTCTTACTTCGGGATACACGTGACATTGACCTCCCAGCCTTAGCTCCATCGTTTAGGTCCAGTCTCACTTCCTTCAAGGAAATGTCTGATCCTGATACCCTGGTAAGTGAGTATAAGCACACTCTTTCCTCCACTACTTACTCATTTGCCCCTTTACAGGCTAAGCGTACACATGCTCAGAACCCACAACTCTGGTTGAATACACAATACAGATTCTTACACTCCTGTACAAGATCTGCTGATTGTATGTGGAGAAAATTTATACTCTCATGCCTCAATTCTGCCTTGACGAATGCCATGAACTACAGTACCCTTATTAACATCAAGAATGCAACCCACAATGCCTGTTTTCTTTATTCAATACTCTTCTCCATCCCTCATCAACAGTATCGACCAACCTGACGCACTCTCCTCAGGACTTGATTTCTTTAAAGACAAAGTAGAGTCCATCCGCAATCAGATCCCTACCTCTTCTAATGCAAACCAGCTCCTCCTTCCTATGCCTTTTGCCTCTCTTAATTTCTTCCCTCCGGTAACAATGTCTGAAGTCTCCAAGCTTCTCTTGTCCTCCTTATTCACAACTTGCCCTCTTGATCCTATGCCTTTTTCTCTGCTCAAACACTGTGTGGCAGAGCTTACACCACTTCTTACTCACATCTTCAATTATTCTCTAGCTTCTGGTACCTTCCCTTCTTCTTTCAAACAGGCCTGTGTAAATCCTATTCTTAAAAAGGTCCATCCTGTCTGTCAAATTTACCACTTTTACTGCTTGCCTCTAAACTCCTAGAACATATTGTGTTCTCCTGTATTACTAACTTTCTACACAGTCATGATCTGTTTGACCCTCTGCAATCTGGTTTCTGGCCTGGTCACTCTACTGAGACTGCCTTGAGGTTCAATGCTGATAAATGCAAGGTTATGCACTTTGGCAAAAATAATATAAATGCAAGTTATACACTAAATGGCAGTGTGTTGGGAGTGTCCTTAAGTGAGAAGGATCTTGGGGTTTTTATAGATAACAATTTGTCTAATTCTGAGCAGTGTCATTCTGTAGCTACTAAAGTGAATAGGGTTCTGTCCTGCATAAAAAAGGGCATAAACTCAAGGGATGACAACATAATTAAACCTCTTTATAGATCCCTAGTAAGACCTTATCTGGAATATGCAGTGCAGTTTTGGACTCCAGTTGCCACAGTTGACCACTCTCTCTGTATTTGCTTGGCATCCATAACCAGGCTGCATCTTGGCTTTCTTCTTACCTTTCTAACTGAACACTGTCTCTTATGCTAACAAAACTTCATCACCAATTCCACTTAATGTAGGGGTGCCACAAGGCTCTGTACTTGGCCCATTCTTGTTCTCCCTGTACATTCAGTCTTTGGGAGATCTCATTCAATCATTTAGCTTTAATTATTATCTGTATGCTGATGATACCCAAATATATTTATCCACCCTTTCATTAACAGCTGAAACAGAGGCTCAAATCTCTAACTGCCTCCTAGCAATCTTCAACTGTATGAACCAGTGCCACCTTAACTCAACCTGACAAAAACTGAACTAATCATCTTTCCACCTAAGCTTGGTCCTACTCCCCTTTTTACTATCTCTATTGATGGCATGATCATTAACCCGGTCAACTCAGCACGCTGTCTGGGGTAATCTTTGACTCCTGTCAAAACCTGTCACTCTTTCTTACGTAATATTGCCAAAATGTGTCCCTTCCTTTCACCTGCTACAGAAAAGATGCTCATGCATGCTCTGATCCTATCCAGACTAGATTACTGTAACCTTCTACTAACTGGCCTCCCTAACGCCCATCCATCCCCTCTACAGTCTGTATTAAACTCTGCTGCCAGAATTATCCTCCTCTCATCCAAAATAGTACAGGCCCCTCCCCTGTTGAAGTCATTATCATGGCTTCCTATAAAACAAAGAATAACTTATAAAATCCTCATCATAACCTTTAAAGCCCTTCATTCCTTTTCAACTAACAACATCTCATCTCTTGTTTCTCTATATGTTCCTGTCCGTAACCACTGCTTCTCTCAGAGCAACCTCTTTCTTCCACCCCCACTACTACTGCTGTTTCCCGTGTCAAACCCTTCTCTCTTGCGGCTCCTTGTATTTGGAATGCCATTCCTGAATCTCTCCGGAGAGAATCCTTTTTCAATGTTTTCAAAACGAAACTCAAAGACTACCTCTGGGAGCACCTGGATAACACCTGAACGGTGAACTGGCATTTATATAACAGTGTCACCCACTGTAAATTACAGCACTTTAATACCCCTCCAAATTGTGTCCATAACCTCCCATTTAGACTGTAAGCCCCACGTGGTAAGGTATTTATGCGAATTGTATTTCTTATAATGCACTTATTGTTACTTGTTAATGCAGTGAACCCTTGTTTGTTAATACTAATTTATTGTTGCTGTACAGTGCTTTGCTCACAAAGAGCGCTATACAAATAAAAACATACATACATAGATATTAATTTTGGGGGTAAAGTTTTACTTTAACAAAATTGTGGACAGGAAATTCCTGTGACAATTTTGAAGGCCTGGATTAGTACTACCAAAGGTATGGGGCATGTATTCCAGATTGCTTGGGACCTAGGGTTCTCAAGATAATGGATCTTTTCGTAATTTGGGTTGTCATACTTTAACTCTACTAGAAAATCAAGTAAACATTAAATAAACCAAGTAGGCTAGTTTTGCTTCCATTAGGGATTAATTATATGTTACAGTAGTTTGGATCAAGTACAAAGTATGTTTTTATTATTACAGAGAAAATGGAAATCATTTTTAGAAATGTGGATTCTTTGGATAAAATAGGGTCTATGAGAGATGGCATTTTCCATAGTTCAAAGCCTTCTTGATAGCAGGTTTTCAGATCACATATCCCATGCCTGTATAGAGATCCTGAACCTTTAGGCTGGTTTAATAAGTTCACTATATAAAATATGACATTTCTAGCCATATTCATATTTTGTTCATATTCTCCTTCATGGACAAGAACCTGGAAAGGACTCGTAGTAGGGAAGAAAGAAGGTATTGCAAAATATTAACTAATAACAAAAATGTTTTTATTGGGTCTGTACCTCATCGGCTTCTATTTTTGTTTCAATTAGTCTATTTATTTATAGTAGTAAATGTTAGCAAATGCTTTAAAAATGTATCAGTTTATGGATGCTAAAATACATAATTAGGTTTATTAGTGTCAGAACATAGGTTAGTACAAAGGATGATTTATTTTAGTCTGCAAAATGAGTGAATACAAACAGACTTTTGTGTAATGAAGTAAAGAAAATGATTCACTTGTACAAGTAGCACATCTGTAATTAAAGCAGGTACCTGACATCTACATTATCATTTTAAGAACATTATATGACCTTTTTTTTAAAAAAAAAAGTAAAGGCATTGGCTTTAGTATAATTAACTTAATCAATTTAATCCATTAGTTGGGTGTTCATATATATTTAAAATTTGAAGAAAACACAGTGTTTATTCATGACTGTAAGTCCAGTGAGCAAAGTGCAATTGTCATGTTTTCAAACAATGTTTTTTTTCTATAATTCCAGCATTTTTGCAGTCACCAAGGACAGTTGTTCACATTGTGAAAAGCATTAAATTCAGTTTGCAATTACTGACTATTTTTTGAGGGTGAATTTTTTATGCAACATATATTGATCTATGGCCATTTTTTCAGTGTGATTTTTTTGGCACTTTCTGTACAAAATGTATTGGAGTCTACGGGAGTTTTTTCTCAGTGACTTTTTTGAGATGAAAATTTGCTTAAGCGAAAATAACTTTATAAATATGGTTTTCTTTTAAATTAAATCACACAACTTTGTAAAATATGCATCTTAGGAACCACACCCATAACAGGACCATTTATGTTCACTACAGTTCAACACAGGCAGAAAAATAGGGCTGTGCTAGGCAGAACTGTTAATAAAATACACAAACAAGGTTATATATCATTTTCATGGAACTCTACTCTGATGCTTCTCAGGACTGTAAGAAGAATAAACATTCACAGATAGCTCCACTTCAAAGGCAGGTCATTTGGTGAAGGTTTGAGACACAGAGCAACAATTAAGTATTATGAGAGATGCTGATGCTCTTGTTTTACTTCCCAAAGAAGTCATTAATTAAAATGTGAAACAGATGAATTGCAATTTTTTACTCTTGAAGTAAAAATTTTAAAACGTGTGTGTTTGCCTTTAGTTTGACCATAGAATATAAATACAAGTTATTGTCTTAAACTTTGCTTGGTACATTTTCCCACCCTGACTTCACGACTTCTGCGAAAGTCAACAAATTAATAATTAACTCAGATGTTTATAAATGTACAATGTTATCCTCCCAATTTTAACCCTAGGCATGGTAGTGCTTTTTCCCCCACCTAAAACTATAGTTTAAAAAATAGCAGTGCACCTTCCCAACTCCCTTCACCACCTCAGACACAACTAGTAGAGCCTGAGCAGAGGAAGTGCAGCCAGGAGGTGGGGACCTCTGAAATCAGATGTGATCGGATCCAGTTTAGTTTCTGTGACTGGTGCTAGAGGGTAGCTGTTGCTAGGGAAAGTCTCCTGTGGGTGGAGGAAGGTACATGAAAGGGAAGGTTGCAGGTCCTATTCTGCCCCTGTTACATTTGTTGTAGTCAGCAGGATACCACATTTTCCCAGTGGGGTGGGGAATCCCTGTGAGGCTGGGATTTCACTGCCAACCATTAAGAGTTTGCCACAATGCCCCTGGGCATTGTGTCTAAATACCCTGAAGGGCGGACGAGTGTGCCAAAACTCTGGTTGGAGTTAAAGGGATACTGTCATGGGAAAAGTTAATAGTGCTGCTCCAGCAGGCTTTTGCACTGAAATCCTTTTCTCAAAAGAGCAAACTAATTTTTTTTATTCAATTTTTAAATCTGACATGGGGCTAGATATTTTGTCAGTTTCCAAACTGCCCTAGTCATGTGACTTGTGTCTGCACTATTATTATGATGGAACTACTTTCTGGCAGGCTGTTATTTCTCCTACCTAAAGGGATACTGTGGGAAAACCTGTTTTTTCAAAATGCATCAGTTAAAACCTTCTGAGCTAAAACCAATTTCACAAAAGTGCAAACAGATTTTTTAAATTCAGTTTTGAAATCTGACATGGGGCTAGACATATTGTCAATTTCCCAGATGCCCCTGGTCATGTGACTTGTGCTTTCTGGCAGGCAGTTGTTTTTCCTTCTCAATGTAACTGAATGGAAAGCAGTGGGACATGGGTTACTATTGAGTGCTGTTCTTAGATCTACCAGGCAGCTGTTATCTTGTGTTGGGGAGCTGTTATCTGGTTACCTTCCCATTATTCTGTTGTTAGGTTGCTGGGGGGGGGGAAGGGAGGGGATAACATCACTCCAATTTGCAGTACAACAGTAAAGAGTGATTGAAGTTTATCAGAGCACAAGTCACATGAATGGGGGCAGCTGGGAAATTGACAATATGTCTAGCCCCATGTCAGATTTCAACATGAAATATAAAAAAAAAATCTGTTTGTTCTTTTGAGAAATGGATCTCAATACAGAATTCTGCTGAAGCAGCACTATTTACTGATGCATTTTGAAAAAAACATTTTTTCCATGACAGTATTTCTTTAATGTAACTGAATGTGTCTCAGTGGGACTTGGCTTTTACTATTGAGGGTTGTTCTTAGATCTATCAGGGAACTGTTATCTTGTGTTGGGGAGCTATCTGGCTACCTTCCCATTGTTCTTTTGTTGGGCTGCTGGGGGAAAAAGAGAGGGGGGTGATGTCACTCCAGCTTGCAGTACAGCAGTAAAGAGTGACTGAAGTTTATTAGCGCACAAGTCACAGACTCTGAAACTGACAATATTTTATTAAATATAAAAAAATCTGATTGCTCTTTTGAAAAATGGATTTCAGTGCAGAATTCTGCTGGAGCAGCACTATTAACTGATGCATTAAAAAAAAAAAAAACATGTTTTCCAATGACAGTATCCCTTTAAGTGTTGATGGCATTGCACAGTATGGCTGTTGACTGGAAGTACACGTTGATGTATGCCCAGATTCTGGCCCTTGCTACACACTTTTTGCACCACAACTAACAAACTGGCACTTTGTGCTAATATGTACATTATTGTGCTTAGTATATTCTTTAGTATATTTTTTTTATGAGTGTGATTCTGCACTATTTTTGTATCTAGCATTAGTATATGAGCCCTTGTTTGAAAAGTGTTTTTAAAATACCATTGATGTCCAAATAAAATTTATATTACTGCTAAAAACTATTTTAAAAATAATACAAATACAAATAAAATAAAATAAATATTAACCTGGGAGCTCTCACATCTAGATCAAATGCGACAGCTATATCCACATATTTTATTAAGGTTGAACCCTGCAATATCCTCTGATATATCTGAATGATAGGGGATAGAAACTATCTTTGGTTTCCTTGGCATCAGATACACAGATAGGGGTAGATTTGACATTACCAGTGCATGCTTGGTGGAATTGGTGTAGTCCAAAATGACTTAGCTATGTCATATTACATAAAACCCATTTAGGCCAAGTACTGTACAGTGTTCAGCCCCTCATCAACCACTAGAGTCTACCAAACAACTATTGCTACCATAGCATATAACCCCCTCATCAACCACCCCCAAAAATGGGGGTTGTAACAAATATCTCATTAACTAGATGCAGTTAAAGGGATGTCTCATGAGGAAGGTCCCTATGTGGACCAAAACGTCACGTCGGTTATTCATGCACAATTGAATACATTTTTATTTTTGATGCACAAATATCCAAGAGTTGCTGGTACTTTTTTTTTTTATATATGACCCAGTTACCGTGCACCCAGGGGGCTAAACCATAAGAAGCAGGGTGCTGCACTTTTGGGAATATATATATATATTTATATATATATTTTTTTTTTCCACAAAGATCACATTATAGTGTGAATTTAAATTAGTATAATTGATAATGTCATCAGCTTATAACTTATTTTTTTACATTTCAATTCATAGTAGGACAATCTAATTCCCTAATTCTGTAAAACGTTATATGTGGTTATATTCCCGAATGATCTATAGATAATGTTGCATATTATACATGCATATTTTAAATTAAAATTAAAATCCTTTTCATATGAAGGGCATTCTGTTCTAATTCTTGCATTATTAAAACATGTTCCGCCAGTTGTTTAATGCAAAAGTCTCAAATTACTTTCTATTAAAATAGAATTATTTTGCTGAAGTCAGACAAAGAATAAACCCCAATTTTATTTGTTTCTGACTGCACATATTGCCTTATAGTATATCTCGTTGTTATTAAACAGTTCACACATTATAAGAATTATTTTTATTTATACATAAAGGATCAAGTAACACCATGTCATATTTTGTCAAATAGTAAATAGTAAAAAAAAAATAATGATATCTAAATAATAAATATGAGCAACTACATATATTTACAGATATGGCAGTATTACTCTATGTATTTTACATGCGACTGAAATGTAGCTGTTAAGTATAAAAAACAGTGACATCAGCGGAATAACTGAAAGTTAAAGTTTTGCAAACCAATAAAAGTGACACTTTCTGATGTTAAATTGTAATGATAGGCGGGGTTTTTAATATTTTTACACTGAGTGATATCTGCTTTCATAATAACAGATTTTTATATTAATAAAATGTATTTGTAAAATATTTTTTTATTCATGATTGCTAATCTGCTCTATATTAATAAATATGTACACATCATTCAAGTAAAACTTTAAACACAAAGGGAAATTACCTCAATATCTAGCTACTGGCATATTCAGATCATGAGACAGATATTATAAATCAGGAACGTAACTATAATTGAAGCAGACTGCATGGGGGAGCGACCACAGGATCTGCTGCACAGAAACCCCTCCATCTCCAGCCAAATTTAACCAAAAATGTGTGCAACCAAGCAGCATGGAAGTGGGGTAGATGTGCACATTGGGCCCCTCCAAAGATTATTTTTGCATGGGCACCTGGTGACAGCAAGTAACCCCACTTTATCAAATACTGGGCACAACCAGCAGCTCAAAAAATAAGTTAAGCAAAACATGTCCACCAGAATACAAGTTTGCATAATTTATTTAGTCCTTTAGTTAGCACCATTGCAGTTATATCTAGCTATTTATACAGATTGGTCATCATTCACATCAGTCCATGCTTCACGGTGCTTACATAAATTTCAGACTCCATGGCCTTCCTTCCACAATCCTCCTGATTTCAACCACCCAATACTTTTGCATGTAGAACTAACAGGGCGAGAAATAGGGTTAGGCAGAAGAGGCATCTGCCTAGGGCGCAAAGCTGAGGGGGCGCTGGGCAAGTGCCTGTTAGTTTTCTGCTTACGTCTAGTCCAGCCCAATCGCTCCCCTGCTCCTCTCCTTCCTCCTCCCCTGCCCTTGTCTCTCCCCCTCCACCCTCTCGTCACTCCCTCCCCTGTCACTCCTCCTCCCCCCTCCCCTTAATCTGCCTCTCGGGTGCATGCACGATGATGCGCGCACATGAGCCACATTCAAATTTAAAAAAGAATTGAGGAGCAACACAAGTCCGCGGGGGTGCCAAATAAAGGTTTTGATTTGCTATTTGGTAACCCCCATATGGACTGGTAGCCAAAAGGAGGCACTGCTTGGCAGTGCACTTTGTTTTTATCCAGCCAAAAATAGCCTCCAAGCCTGGAAATCAAAAATACAGTTTTTTTGTGCAGCACTCCTTTCCCCCCACTGCCTGGCCATTTACTTTACACTGGGGAGACATGGGGAAAACATACAACCTTCTTAAGGTTACTTAGGAAAATCAGAATTTAACACAGCTTTAGAACCATATTAAATGACCACTAAAATATTTACAGCTCAATAGTCCCAGAACTTTCAGAGATAATATAATTATATATTTCTACTAGTCCTATTTCTACTTAATCATTGTATCTTCAGACTATCTGGTTCAGTAAAATATCAACCATCGTTTTTTAGAATGAAAATTATCTTCAAGTAGAACTTTTACTGGAAGAGAATTCACTGATCTAACTGTAGAAACAGATATAATCTTCCAATGCCAATCTCAATAGATGAGAAAACGTGTTTTCTGGAAAGATACATTAATGAATACAACAAGCTGTCAGAAAGTTTATTGCATGGTCTGTTTATGCTGTACATGGATGGAAAATGGGATTTTGCAGGCAATTTTTTTACTCTAATCAAGATGTGCGTGATGTACCAAACAGAAGAGCTTTACACTTAAATTAATTACTGGAGATCACAGATTATTGTAATACAATAAAGGTTTCCTGCACTGGCAATACTTAGAGCTACATCAATGAATACTCGGTATGTGTGACACATATCTAATCTGCAAATATCTCATTTCCTAATTGCCATCAGATTATTTCTATTAAAAGAAAGTTGCACCACGTTAACCATATCTTCAGAAAAAAGATTTAAAAATTTTGATTTCATTAGTCACATGACATTGACAATCAGCTTCTCTCACCTCAGGAAAGACAGTTTGAGCCCCCTCCCTCAACACACATACACATATCCATTCCTTACGGTCAAGCTATAAGATGTATTTTGAAGCCTACTGGATATATACAATCCAAGCCTTGAGTTTTTATGAAAAATCACAAAGAAATTGCAAGCAAAACACTATATTTGCTGCTTCCTGAAACATAATGTAATGCATGACTTAGCCAAAAGCTGCTGCTTATGATGTTCCCTCTGAGTTTGGGATTTGTTTCCATTACAAAGACTTGATCTCTGCAAAGTAATGTAACAAGCACCCAGTCAAATCAATACTGGATACTGCACTTCTTTTTTATAATGAACATCACTTATAGATTTATGGGTCACATCTAAATTTAGTAAGCAGCCTCGAAGCAGAGCATAACAATAATTTCAGCTTTTAAAATTCTAATGATTTTTCCATATCTGTGTTGTCAGTATAACAGATGGTTGAGTAATCAGCTGCTTGTGTGAAACATTCACCACTGTTATTTCATAAATCCAATATAAATATGAATATCTTTTTCCTGATTCAGAATTGTTCTAGTTTTACAATATTCTTTTTTCATTTGCCAATTTAAAAAGCATATCCCCCTTTTGACACATGCAGTATTATTGACATACATTTGTAAAATACTAATAAAAGCCTCATTTACACTATCACAATATTCAGTGTAAATGAGGCTTTACCTCTTTTCTACCTCTTTTAAACACTCACCTCAGTGTTGCACGCAAACCCGTCCCTCAACGGGTAATGTCCAATAGTGAAAAAGCAGCCAGCGGAGCACCAGAGCGCGTGTATAAAATATCATTTTAATGTTCTAAGTTAAAAATACGTGTGTTCAGTATATCCATACAAAAACATCAGGATCCAGCTCTTAATGCGTTTTGTGGCTCACGCCACTTCCTCAGAAGCACTTCTGGTGCTCCGCTGGCTGCTTTTTTTTTATTAGCATGTCTAAGTTAAAAGTAAATTCTCAATCCTAATAATTTATCTACTATTGACTGTAACAAGTGTTAGTGAGAGGAGGTTTGGTAATAAATATGCATGATGTAGTAACTAGTGACCTTCACCAGGTTTAGCCAGGATAAGTCAGGTTGTCAGGGTTATTTATTGTCTCTCTCTCTCTCTCTCTCTCTCTCTCTCTAACAAGCAGTAAATTATAGCATGCTAAGGGGTGTATACCATGACTGTACTGTGACTGAAACCTAAGTATAAATACTTACCTACTGAGAAGCGCTGTGTAATTGCCTGATAATATTCTTTCTGCAGAACCTGGATTTACCATGGCGGTTAAGATATTAAGATATTTAAAAATCACTCTAGGTCACCTGTAAGATTATTCATCATTGTGAACACATGCAGGTTAGGACTGGTAATCTGTCCTTTCGGGCAAATTCCAGAGGGGCCGCTCTGCCCTATGTTTAAGTGGGCCACCCGCTGCCTAATTAGATATTGTGTGGAAGGGCCAGCCTTAGGCCAATTTGACCTATCGGGCCCTTAGCTGTGGGGGCCCCTCATGCACCACAAGTGTTACAAACCCTTTCTAGTGATTGTTCACAGAGGAATACTCACAAACAGCAGAGAACAATCAGCAGGACTGGATAGGGCAGAAAAAACATCTCTCAAAGTAGTAAAGCCCCAATTCAGCAGCTCAAGAAAGTGATAGACTACAGCGTGAACTATGGACCTTCCTCCAGCCTATTGTATTCCTGCAAAGATTATACTAGTCTTAAATGCTTTAGCTCGCTGATCGTACAGTCATGAATCAAGTGATATGCTACAGGCTGCTGGCAGCACAGGTCTGTTCATTAACCCCTCTCCTCAAACACTTTTAACTTTCCAGCACAGACGATCATAGGAAGGGGTACAAGATAGCTATGGATGGGTAGAAAAGACAAGCAGATAAAAGTGTGATAAATGAGCATGAGAAAGTATATTTCCCTTTTTTTAGAGGGTAAAGAAAGGGAAATATAAAATAAGTAGTATGAAAAAAACAAAAGAATAAAAAACAAAGAATGACAGAGAAGAAGGATAGGCCGAATAAAAAATAAAGGGGCAGAATAATGAATGAAAGGAGAGAAAGCTGAAATACAAAAAAGCTAAATGGTGAAGGGCGGAAAAATTAAGGGATACAAGTGAAAATTTGCAAAAAGTAAAGCAGAAAGGACCTCTCATCTTTCCTTTCTTTCTTTAATTCTTGCAGCAGTGGGCTGACAAGTTAAGGTTACAGTAATAGTTAGCAGGAGAGAAAAAGAGGCAGGCACTGGAGTCTCTGTATGCCACCTGGCAACTTAGTATAAGCGGCCCCACCAAAATGGTCACAATTGGGCCCTACACTTGATAAGACCGGCCCTGTGGTGTGGCACTTCACTTGGCTATTATAGTGCAACTAAATTGTAAAATAGAATAAGGCTAGAAATGCTGTAATTTCTGTACTAAACATAAAAATTTACTTACTGCACCACAAAGCCTAATCAAACAAATGATTTATGCTTTCAAAATTTGCCACAGGGGGCTGTCATCTTGTAACCTTGTTAAACATCTTTGCAAGACCAAGGGGTAGATTCATCACAGAGTGAAGTTCCGCCACTAGAGGGAAATTCCACAGCTCTCAATTCATTTCTATGGGATTTTGCAAGGCGTATTTATCAATGGGTGAAGTAAAAAGTTCAAGTTCAAAAGCC
Source organism: Xenopus borealis (assembly GCA_024363595.1). Classification (NCBI taxonomy): domain Eukaryota; kingdom Metazoa; phylum Chordata; class Amphibia; order Anura; family Pipidae; genus Xenopus; species Xenopus borealis. The sequence continues at coordinate 72,507,959 of CM044435.1, read as the reverse complement.
TTTAAAAATCCCGTAGAAATGAATTGAGAGCTGTGGAATTTCCCTCTAGTGGCGGATCTTTACTCTTAACTTCACTCTTTGATGAATCTACCCCCAAGACTGTGCACATGTTCAGTGTGGTCTGGGCTGGTAAGGAATCCTCATAAATTATCAAAACTGCACTAGTCAAATAATATCTTCCAGAAGCCGATACAGCAAGACTGAGTAATAATATATACAGATATATTATATATATAATACAAAATACAGATTGCACTGGGTCTGTGGATACAAATCTCTACACAGTCACTGTTTTACAGGGAAACAGACAAAGCTTCTAGAGTTGTGGGAAGTAATGTGGGGGGCTTCCCCCTGCTATTTGAAAGTATGATTGTTCCTTTGCAAAGCAGTTAGGTATTGTCTGACAATTCCTATCCACAGCAGTTAATAAAGGGGGGATTTCACTGCATACAGTCAGGTTTCTTATAAAAAAAAAAAACATTCCTTTTAATCACAGCTGCCAGTGGTACCTCTGCTGCAGAGTTATACGGGGAACTCTGAGTATCACTTGTGTATTATAAGGGATAATGTACCCCCTACTGTAAATGATAAGGATTTTAGAAGACACTGAGGGGTTGGTCTTTGACCATATAATTTATTGCAGTTTTAACCCAAGCCCCTTATGGGGGTTTACCTTCAAAAGGGAAGGTGGCCTACCAATTTTATGATCATCATAATTTTGTAAATAAAAAGCCCTGCTTTTGTAATTACATGCACTAGTTTACATTTTACAAATACCATTTCATGTGTTTTGAATAAAGCCTTTGTTCTGTTTTGTTTGCAAGAACATCTGGCTTCCTCCTCCTTTATTTTTACACAACAGTAATAGAGGTGTAGTTTGACGACACCCTCACCTTCCTCTTCCACATAGCAAAGGCCTGTCTGGGTAAGAGAGTCCAGTATGACCCATGTTCTACTGATCACTAGCTTGGGAAGGTCTATTTTAGCCAAGATAGGGTTACATCAGCTTTTATACATATGCCCACAATCTCATGCATTCCCAAAGGCTGGAATGGCCTCCAGATGCCAATCCACCTGCTACTGCTGCCATGGGGCAGGGTACATACAACTTTGCATAATTAATGGTGCATGGACAGTTCACATCAAATTATGGTACAATGCCTAATATCATCATCTATTCTGCAGGGTCTTCATTATCTTTTTAAATAAGTCCTTTACCAGATGTCTACTACTTCACCATCTTGCAAAAAAAGACTTCCTACCAGCTCCTCATTATTTTTACCTCTACATGGCTACAGTAAATTAATACAGTACATAGCAAATTAACTATCTCTGTCTCTCTGCTGGCCTCTCTACACCTTTTTAAATTTAACCAGCAAAGAAGCAGAGGGAAATACTTTGAGAAAGAAGTCTGCTTCCCTGTGCATATAGGATGGTGTGTACAGAAGACTATGGAATACTTAACAGCTGGAAAAACTGATTATCAGTGAAGTTAATTACTGGGACAGATGTTCAACTCATATCTAGCCTATAATTTTAAATGATATTCCATTGCCAGGGTCAGTGACCATAAAACATGATAACGTTAAGCTTTAATGTAAATCTTTTTACAGTCAATATGCAATTTAATTTTTGTATTTCATTGCATAGTGGATACAGTATGTATCGATACCATGCACAGTCTTGTTGTACTCCCTTACACACCACACACATTCTTCGGCATGCATTCATAATATATAAGGAAGAGTTCAATATAGAAGGGATTAAAAAGGATGGGGGGAAAAATCTACCCACTAATAAATAGTTTACAGAGTCCAGGATGCAGATTTTTGTTTTAAAAGATGATAAGTTACGGGCATATATATATACAATATATATATATATATATATATATATATATGTATATTTACAGGTATGGGACATGTTATCCAGAATGCTCAGGACCTGGTGCTTTCCAGATTACGGATCTTTCCAGTATTTGGATCTTCGTGCTTTAAGTCTACTAGAAAATCATATAAACATTAAACAAACCCAATAGACTTTCTGCTTTCAATAAGGATTAATTATATCTTAGTTTGGATCAAGACTAAATTATTGTTTTATTTTTATAGAGAAAAAGGAAATCATTTTTAAAGTTTTGGTTTATTTGGATAAAATGGAGTCTATGGGAAAGAGCCTTTCCGTAATTCGGAGCTTTCCAGATAACAGGTTTCTGGATAACAGCTCCCATACCATTATCTATAGATATATATAAGATATATATATATATATATATATATACATATATCTATGTGATTATATTTTTATTTGTATAGCACTTCTTGAGGGCAAAGCACTGTACAGCAAAACAATAAATTAGTAGTAACAAACAAAGGATCATTGAAATAAAAAGTAACAATAAGTGCATTATTAGAAATACAATATATATATATATATATATCTCATTTTACATGATGCACAGAAATATTGCATATTATTTGTATGATAGGGCTATTTGTTACAGATTTCTGCACTACACTGATACAAATCATGAGTTGGGGGTCAGTGCCATTGTGTGATATTGCTAGAAAGGCTGCAAAACACCAACTGTGACTTTAAATTAATCTGACCAAATATTACATTTATTGTCATACAAGAGCACTTTGTCTTTGCTTTGTAGGGCACCTTAGAGAGTTGAAATGGCAAATTACTTTATTGTCTCATAATAATTTTAAATAAATTTAATCTGCAGAAGGAAATAACCTGGAAATCGTTAAATCCTGCACATGTAGCAGCAATGATCTCTCAGTATAGTAGGAAATAAAGCTTTGATCACAAGACCCAGTTGTTGAACCGAATAAAACAGCATCATTAAATTTATAGGGAATGTAAGCTTGTTTGAACAAAGGCTGCACAGATCCACTGTTATTCTATCTACTAACAAAATAATTGTGCTATTTATATTCCTATTCATTTGTCTCCATATGGAGTATGCTCATGCTGTGTAAAAAAATATCATATTATTTTCCCTGGAGAACCTTGTTCAGTTTGTATTGTTCAAAATAGGGCTTTATTATTTTCAAACAATCTCAAAAAGATTTTGTTAAAATATAAGTTAACTAGTTGTTAGAAATAAAAGCTTAGACTCTTAATAAGTGATACCAGTGGGGCCCCCATCTGTTATTCAGCTTCAGCTAGTTTCCCACAACTTACTTATTTCTTCTCTAAGGGGGTTATTTATCAAAGGTTGTATTTGTGAGGTTTTTTCTACCTTGAATAAACTCATAACTTAAATGTTTGCTTATTTATAAAAAGCTTTATTTAATGTAATCAGGATAAAAAAAACTCAAATACCTGTAATTTACTGAGTTATAGACTAAAAAAACCCTTGCATATCTCGAATTTATTTAGTTTTCGAGCACACATCATCAAAAAACCTGAAAGCAAGAGCCGAGAACAGGGTGCCTAGCATCGGTTTTGGATTAGGGTGCCAACCGTGACAGTTATCAGCTCAGCTGTCAAATAATTACAACATGGCATTACATGGTTGAAAATAAAAATACTGGTACAAAACTCTGCAGATATTTTGACAGATCCACATCACTTATATTTTATTAAAAACCTGGCAAGGGATGCAAGATGAGGCATGACTGCTACTTTAAATAGGACATGTGCTGCTTTGTGCATCCTGGTCTTCCCAGACAGAAATCGCTTGTGAATGTTTCCAGAATTTACCTACTAAGGGTTTAAATTAGGATGACATTGGTGATGCATATATACATGTGCACAATTACTAGTGATGAATGAAAAATGGCAGTGTAAATTTTCACAAAACTGTGTAAAGAATTTTCTCAGCGGTGTGTGTTTCACTTTGTGTGACAAAACAAACAACATGCCACAAAAAGTTGATATCCAACAAAAAAAAAACAGATGTTTGTCAAATGCATGTGATTTTATCCTTCCACATCAACTAAAGGGATCTGAGCCCTCCCACTTTCTATAAAACAACTTACACATAAATATATGGTTTATTAATTTTAATGCGGGATACAAAGCACTCAGATATTTTATGTTGGTGGTCAGATTTATTATTAGTGGTGCCTCTGTTTGTAAGGCAGATAGTGTAGTATTTGTTTTTACGAAATTGGCAAACATTTTTTAAAAGATGCATGTGATTTGCCCTACCAAAGCTGAAGCAAGGTGCCATGAAAAAAACGCCCATAGACTGTAATTAGTGATTAGAGATTAGTGATGGGCAAATTTATTCACCAGGCGAGAATTCGCAGCGAATAAATTCGCCCTTCGCCAATTTGAGAATTTCTCTGGTAATTTGCTAATTTTTCAGCGAAGCGAAACGGGATAGATTCACCCATCACTATCAGAGATAGCTCAGTTGATAGATTAGTTGCATGTATTTCATTCTGTTCCAGAAATCTTGTACTTTTGGCAATAGGTTGTGCATTTTGGTAATCAATGAATAACACCTGCTATGTTTGATAATACTGAATCCACTCAACAGCAATTTAACCTACAGAAATATTATTTCCAGAGAAATGAAAAAAAAAATCATGTTCACGCAGGCCTAACCTAACAGTTGACAAGTCACTTTTCACGTTGGGCATTGCACCCAGTGAATGAATTCAAAAAGCGTTAAGCAGGCATGCAGCAATAAAAGCAATGTTCATCAGCCAGAGGAAAGCAATAATGCCAGTTCAGACAAACAGGCTAAATAAAGCACTACACAAATAACCACTGAAAAAAGCTGCATCTGCAATACATTAATTAATTAACAGTCCCATATAAAACTTGCAGAATCTGCAACTGGTACAGGTGCTGTTTTGGCTAAGATGGACAAAGTTGGCATTAAGACTTTTGCTGCCACATTCAGACAAGTTAGTAGATTCAAAATACAAATCTACTATTTTATATAATTAAAAAACATATGAAGCTATTTTGACTTTTGCCTGTGTCTGTCAGTTATAGTTGTAAGTCTAGATGTAAGACTAAACAAACTATATGATTCCAATGCATCATTGCATATCTTAAAAACTGTTGATTTTATTGAGGGTTCAGGTCTGTGAGTTTTTTTATAATTTAGGAATGCTCTTTTTGGCTATAACTTCACTGTGATACCACCCACTGAGAAAGTATGTATGAAGTACTGTATATAGTTCCTTACTAAACCTGGACATAATGAAATACTTTGAGAGACTTGTGATGGCACACATCAAGAGTATCCTCCCCCGATCACTGGGCCCACTACAATTTGCATGCCAGGTCAACTGAGGATGCCATATTCTCTGCACTCCACCTCTCACTAACTCATCTGGACAGTTATGTGAGAATAGACTTCAATACCATTTTCCCTAAAAAGTTGAGCAGGAAACTGAGCGAGCTGGAATTGATTGGATTTTGGACTTTCTGTCAGAGAGGCCTCAGTCTGTTTGTATCAGTGACAACGTTTTCAGCACCATCAGATTGAGCACAGGAGTTCCTCAAGGATGCATTCTCAGCCCATTGTTGTACACATTGCTGACACATGACAGCACAGCTAGACACAGCTGAGCCCACATCATCAAGTTTGCAGATGACACGACTGGTTATCAGCCACAACGATGAGTCATCGTACAGCAACAGGTTCAGCAACTGGCGTTCTAGTGCAGTGAGAACAACTTTCATTGAATGTGGATAAAATGAAAGAGATGATCGTCGACTTCAGGAGAACTCACCCTACTCACACACCACTAAACATCAACAGCTCCACAGTAGAGACAGTAAAGAACACCAAATTCCTGGGAGTCCACATCTCAGATGACCTTACCTGGACCACCAACACTGCCTCCATCACCAAAAAGTCTCAACAGCGTCTTCACTTCCTGAGATTAATGAAACGGGTCAGCCTTCCACCTTCCACCCTTTACAGTGTTCTATAGGGGCACCATAGAGAGCGTTCTGATGAGATGCATCTCCGTCTGGTACAGTGGACTGTCAGAGCAGCTGTAAACATCATGGAGAGACTCTTCCATCACTGCAGGACATCTTCCACAAGCGCTGTGCAAGACAGGCCTCCTATCACACGAACTGTTCATGCTGCTCCCATCCGGCAGACGCTTTTGCAGCATTAAAGCTCTATCAACCAGGCTGCGCAAAAAGCTTTTTTCCACAAGCTATCAGACTCCTCAACTCACTGCCTGTCCTCCCACTACATTCCAGACACACCTGAACTGTATAAATTATATTGTGTATTCTATGTGCCCTTTTGTGATCTGTACTAGCTGGAGCCACATTGTCTCATCTCACTGTGTATTCGTATACTGCTGAGGTGACAATAAAGTTTACTTTGACCTTTTGACCTTTGGCCTGTTTGCATGTGTTTTTCAGTTTTCTGTTTTTCAGTGCTTGTATATTTGCCATAAAATTGAAAATGGTATAATTTGAAGGTATGTGTGAAGCCTACTTGTCATTCCTGTCCCTTACCTGCATTTTTGTGGGTACATTTCCACTACAGGACTTTAGCTTTTACATTTTTATGATATGTTATTGCAAAAAAAGAATTTTCCTTTATTTTTCCTTTTATTTTTATCTTCAAATTTGTGAAACATTGTGAAGGACACAATGATAAAATACAGTCAATGCCAAGAATCAATAGAAAAAAACTAAATTGTGATTTACATGAAGTTCTAGAATCAATATAAAAACTAAATTGTTACTGCAACTCGCTGAGTGTCATTTTAGAAATATTGGCTTATTTTCTTTTGATTGAAGAAAAATGTGTCTGTTTCTTATAAGTTCAATCATAAGCCATAAAAGTATTACTGAAATGGTGATAATTCATGCTAAAAGGTAACACAGTTCCAATGCTCTTCTCATGAAATCTGTTCCTTGCAATTACAGTTGTTGTTCTATTTGTAAATTGTGCACAATATGCCTGTTGTCACATTGCAGCATATGCAAATGTTCCCACAGTCAGAAAAACACTGTTATATAAGGCCTATATATGTAGAGGTTACCTACAAGTATGCATGGTCTTAACCACAATAACCACAGTAAACAAGTCCTTTAAGTGCCCAATAATAATTGGAAATTGAGAAACAATTCATCAAATAAAACATTGTCTGTTAATCACAAACTTTGAAATACATACAGGCCTATTCATCACTATTTGAATTTATGATGTTATAGAGGTTTTATCAACCTGAATGTCTGCTAATTTATTAAAAGATAAATGCAGAAGGAATCCAAATAAATGTTCCCTTATATGACAGATATTGTAATTACTTGAAAAATCACCATGTTATTTGATTTCTTACAACAAGACCTGTTTCATTACATAAAACATCACAAAGATATCAAAAGCAACTCTTTCACACATACAGTATGCTTTCAGTACATATAAAAAATAATCTATGTTCAAAAAAAGTGAAAATTATTAAGACAGCACAAATGATATTGCTATAAAATATAACACAAATGTCCTCATAAAAATATAGAACCAATTTATCTTGTAGCTATAATGACTTGAACGAGTCAGGCAAGTGACCTACACAAGACAAAAGAAAAAGACATGTCCCTTAGACTGGCAGACAGGCAGCTCATTTTTTTTTGTTTGTGCTTGATTTATTAGTCTTCATTTGTGTCAGAAATGGGTGCTGCCAGCAAACAGTCTCAAAATATCAACATTAAAAAATATTACAGACTGAAATTTTACAAATGTGCAGAAATATAATTTCAAGATATCATTTAGCTTTTTTAACCCTTAACTATGTACTATGTTATTGTTTGAAAACAACTTTATTTATACAATACAAGAGACACTGAATTCTGATAGAAGCCAGGATTTGAGTACAGTGTTTGTCCGTTCAGTCCTGTGCCTCACTCAGAAAAGGTAGCAGATGATAGTCTTAAAATATTCAACAAGTTCTGCCCACCATTACTATCTAAGGATAAAACTAATACTGTTACTACTAAAATATCTCCTACTTACCTAAAATATTATTGAGGAATATAATGTGTTTCTTTAGTGCAAAAAATGTTCACAAAGACCAGTTCGGGTGTTAGCAACCGTGTTTGCATCCTTTTTGATTGCATGATTTGATTACAGACCTAAATTACCTCCTTGCAAAGTTTTTGGTGAAATGGATTTTGCAAACATTTACAGTGTATGTAATAAAAATTTGCAATCTCAAATCATATTTTGCAACAAAATATTTAACAAAACTCCAGAGCAGGTCTTAACACTAACTTTTGCTTAGCTATGTAATATTCACCAGCGAATGATTTTACATTGTCAGCAACACCATTTTAAACATGGCTTGCTAATATGCCAGAATTTTTCAACATTTTTAAGTGGACAAAAAAAAAACTTTTTAAAGACATGTATTATTTAGTTCTGTCACATTCATCACCACAAGTTCAGTTTGCAGTGATCTGTTCTGTAAAGCCATTGTTGTGGAAGATCGGATGTGACATTTTTGGCATGCTGTCTGTAAAAAGACAGTCATAAATTTTTTTTAAAGAAATGTACACATTTATAAAAGCATTCTATGTTGTTGGAGGTGTTAGAGCACAGTTGCAGCACTGAACTCTTAAACCTCACAGAATCATGTATCATGGTCATGTGTAAATCATGATGTTTGATAAATTTAAAAGGTTGTTAAAATTAGACTGATAGATACAGTAATAGCATTTGCATACTATGGTTAGTTGTATTGTGGTCTTAATTTTGAATGCACCACATGGTTTATGTAATGCATGTTTGGGAGGAATAAAGTCAGTTTAGGACTGGCCAGACCAGGGATGACTTTGACATAGTCAGCCAGCTCGACTATATTGCAATATATGGACAAACAATCCACTTTTTATTTAAAGGGAACAAATTTGTTTAAAGGGGATGTTCATTAGCTTAACGATCATAGTGTCTTAATGTCCTTAATGTGTATGCTTTCTGACCAGGAGAAGGCCAAACAAACAAAAAAGTATGCAAATTAAGCAACAGTGGGGATTTTTAGATCCAGATTTCAGACCACTTGCACATTAATAACCCTGGTAGAAATGTTCAAACTAAAATAATTGCAATGTATTTCTATTACAACATATTTAGATATGAGTTTTCTTGCCAAAAGTTTCTTTTTTATCAAATAATTCAAGATTTGTTTCTTATATAAAATAATGTCACTTTGAAAAAGCTAATTCTGAGTCTCTGCAGTTTGATATAAAAATATCATACAGGACAAAATTGCAGTGTAGGATTTGTTATTCAGTACAATGAGAAACTACTCAAGCATTTCGACAGTGTTGCAAATTACTGTATATTATTCAGATTACATTAAACTACTAACCCCGATTTTCAAGAAAAGTCAAAGAGAGAAGAGTCATTACATAAGGTCTTGGTAGGATGGGGGTGGTGCAATCTTTGTACTGTATATGCAATACTACAAATGCAAACAGCTTAAGAAAAATGCTGATTTGAAAAGAAAACCCAAGCAACATTTGGAAATAATTGGGAGACAAGCTCAAGCTACCCTAACAGCAGTAATGAAAAGCTAGGAGGTTCTTACCAAGTACCATGCAAAGAAATGTGATGCAGTGCAAGGACAAGAATGTTATATGTGTTCCCAAAGGAGTGAGAAGCTAAACCAGCTCAATCAAATGCAGACAGATGATAAAGAAAGACAAAATGTGCATTCAAAAACTCAAGCACTCAAGCAAAACTTACCATTGTTTTTGACAGCAGATTGTCAGAAACTTCCACTCTATGTTTGTGTGATGCACAAGAATTAGTTTCTCCAAAATTAATGTGATAAATCTAACAGGCATACCTTTTATATCAATTTACAAAACATATTTTTATTGCAGTTGATTACTGCATTTAATTACAGTAATATAGTAGTAGACACTGTTAGAGCTTCACCCTTTGTAAAATAAGAACTACATATTTGTCTCTGCATTTACTGATAGGTACAGTAGCTGCATTTTGCTCTGTTGTATTAATGGAATAATGTGATGGCATGGTTTAACTTAGCACAATAAAATATAATGTAAGAAAATAAAGATTTCAAAATGAAAGGCATTCTGTTATGAGAAAAGCAAATGTTAATAACACTTTTCGGTCAGAATTCTGCATTGAAATCCATTTTTCAAAAGAGAAAACAGTACAATACATAGGGGCCAATTTGTTAAACCTCAAATTTATCTGGTTTTTAAAGGTTGGTTCACCTCTAAGTTAACTTTTAGGGGCAAATTTACTAAAGAGGGCAGACAAAGCTAATAAGTTGCATCCTACTTCAGCAGAGCAAATCAAAGCAAATATGCACTAGTGTTTAATAGTGGCTAGCGCATCTTCGCAAGAGTTCTTGTGCTCAAGCTAATTTGCATACGGCCGTCAAGTGGAATGGAGCTATTTATGTTACATGGTGCATCTAATACATTACATTTACACTGATAACTAGACATGCCATGGGAACCTTAATAAAGTCAATAGAGTTGTTTCAATGTCCTACACATAAGGCCACTGGAAAATAATGTGCCATATGGTAAAAAATGTATGGGGGAAACCGGATGCCCGAAAATATTTTTATGCCTTTTGCAGCCTAACACCCTGAAAAAATGAAAATACGCCAGCGTTTTTTGGGCTTAGAAGATATTCCACTCAAAAATTTATGATGTAAGTAACTGAAGATTGATTATGTTCTATGCACTCCAATGCACTTTGCCAGGTCTGAGCTGGTGAAGGCAAGTCGGTGATAGAGGTAACATTCAGGAAAATTAGGAGTTACATGGATTCACCATAGAGAAAATTTGCCTGCCCTTAGAGTGCAAAGCAACTCTAGTGTACATCTCCTTTGCTAGTGAAGGGGCACCTCCGCTTATTAGTAAATCGGTGAAGTAACGCAATGACTTCATGCTGGTGAATTTTCGCTATTGTTCTTCACCCTTTAGTGAATCTGCCCCTTAGTATGTTATAGAATGGCCAACACTGACCCCATATAAAAACAAATGCTCTGTAAGGCTACATGTTTATTGTTATTGCTACTTGTATTTTTCTATACAGGTAAATAACTCAAAAACCACAAATAAAAAAACAATTGCAAATTGTCTAGGAATATCACTCTCTACATCATACTAAAAGTTAATTTAAAGTTGAACAACCCATTTAAGGGACATTTTCATGTGGAAAAACTTAAATTTTTTGAGATTTATTATACCCCAATTCTGCTAAATATCAGAATCCAAAAATACTCCATCTCAGGATGTCAGGAACTGAGACATCTGAATTCCATGTAAATTGGTTCCTGTCCACCCTTGTCTCCTTATTCTGACTTCCTGGTTTTGACCTTTAATAACCTTTAATAATCTAAGACATGTGAAACAGCGCTTCTCAGGGATGTCCAGGGGAAGACAGACCGATGAAAAAGAGAAAAAAAAGAGGAAATATTCCAAATATAGTGTAGTCATTTATGTAAATTTTTACCACCTCTATGTGTGGTAAGCGCATGTCCTATTTAAACATAACAGTTACTATGGTTATGCATCCTGGGGATGTATGTCTCGGGAAAAAAAGATTGAATTACATACACAGCACCTGTCACAACTATACATATTTTGCCCTATCTGCCCCATTGTTCTATAGTCACACCAATTCCTTCTAAGCATATATTCCACTGTCCTATATCCTAATCTGCATTGGCAGAAATTGTAAGGGGTCAATATAAAGGGGAATTGATCCTTGTTTTAAACAATCACCTTTAAGTTAGATAGAGGGATTATATATATATATATATATATATATATATACAGATGCAGGCACTTGGATTTGTGTGTTAAATGTGTCGTGACTCAGGGTTAATTGAAGAAACTGTGCTATCTAAAGTTATTTTAACTCATTTGATGCATTTATCCTTTTCATTAGCATACCAAAGCACCATTGTTTTCAATGGTGAACTCTTTAATTGGATGGGATGCTGTGACACAATATTCTGTGTTAAGTGGGATAAATGGGATGTCTGAGTTAAATTATTCTGTGTCAAACGCACAATCCAAAGTGGCTTCATCTGTAAACTGGTATTTATTTAATTTGAAAGAAAGTGATTAGTAGAGTGAATTCACACAAAGAGGTGGTGAAAATTAACATAAATTACTATATTTGGAATATTTCCTATTTTTTTCTCTTTTTTTATAGGTCTGTCTTCACCTGGGCCTCCTTGAAAAGTGCTGTTTCACATGTCTTAGACTGTTCTTATTGTTCCCGGTTGGAGAACAGATAAACGGCTACAGGAGTGAACTTCCAGAATCCTTTTGACTTTCATATTCTAAGTGGTTTTGACCTTTGCCTGATCTATTGGATTCTGCTTGTTTGCTGGCTGCCCTGTTGTTGGACTCTGTTATGCTTGACACTTGCCTAGCCCTTGTACCTGAACATGTACTCTGCTCCCATTGGTTAATTTAGTAGGTAATTCTGACCAGGCCTGAACAGGGATTGAAAATAGGTCCTTGACTGTCAAGTACATGCCCCAAACTGCTAGTGACAGGTGAATAAATTTGGCAGGTGCAAATTTGCGTAGAATTTCTGCTTTTTGACGGTGGTAATTCTTTGCTGCAGTTTCACAAATTTATTCACATCCGGCGAAAAATCAGAATAGTATATTTTAAGTAGACTGATCTATACAAAATAACCTAGGAATCTCAACAAGATTTTTAAAAGCTATAAAATAATCTAATTTGATTACCTGGGTGCTATTTTCCACGTATCTATAAGCATATGACAGTTGCAGCACTTCAGTGTGAAGCAAGTGCCTTTAGAGCTTTGTTGATCTGTGCTTATGACAACTGTGTTGTGTCAAATGTTAAATCTACCACTTAACAACAGAACTTTTAAACTCACTTGTCACTTTATTTCATGCAATTTAGTCCTGCTTAAGGAAGGCAGTGAGCTGATTTAAGGAAAACTCATATAACTCAGCCCTAAATGATGAAGGAGAAAGTGATGGTACCTGGGTACCATGGGTAAACCTGTCACCCAGTCATACAAATGTAGGGACCCATAAGTAGCATGGCCCTTATGGCTTCTTCCCTTGCCCTTACTTTAACTACCTGCTATTGGACTAAGGTCCAGATAGCTATAATGTATCTTATTATTGGTTACAGGTTGTGACCACCCCCCTGCAGTGCTGTAATAAAAGTACTTGCAGGGAGTCGCACTTCCTCTTTGGCCTGCAGCAGAGGAGGGGGCAGTGCTCCATTGAGCCTGGGTGCCAACCGGGCCCCAGAGGCGCTCTACCCTAAAGGGACAGCACACCTTTAGTGGAAGTCGGGGAACAGGGCCCCGTGAACGAGGAATAGTCAGAGTGAGGATATCCCTGTCATAGCACTCTCTAGGAGAGGTGAGATAGAGAGGAAAGAGAGAAAGGGCAGCTCAAAGCCCCATCAAGGAGGATAGTAGGGAGTAGCTCTCCCTCAGGCTCTACCTTGCCTGAAGTGAAGGGACCTCAGAGATAGGGACTACAGGAATAGTGTTTAACCCCTGAGTCACCTTAACCTGCTGGTGGGATCCGGACCACATGGGCATTGCTAACCTGGCTGGTGCAACTACAACTCCCATCCTTGTATCCTACCTGAGGGCATAATCTACGCTGTACCTGTGTTATGCCATTGCTGATACTATACTAATGTATGTGAGTATATGATACCCTGTGCTGCTACTTGTAAATAAACCTGTTCTACTTGTTTGCACAAAGAACCCCTGGCGTCCAACACCTGTTATTACACACTATTGCAGTATTGAGTTGTAGTTCAACTACCTCACACGTGATTTTCCACTTAGCGAAAGCCCTACCTGAGAGTAAAAGAGTCGCGTGTAACCAATGCTCTACCCATGCTAGTTTGGTTTGGTTTACTATAGCCAAGAAAGGGTTACACAAATATACTGGACTAATGTTTGCTCTCTGTTGCTCTAAACACAAATTTTATTATATACACTGAATGACAACCATTTGTGGTGACTTTGTAGAGCTACAAAAAACTGAATATACAAGATAAAAGAAAGACTGCTGTGTCTTAATCTACAGATGCAGTCACTTTGATTTGTGTGTTAAATGCGTCGTGACTCATCTATCCCATTTATCCCACTTAGCACAGAATATTGTGTCACAGCATCCCATCCAATTAAAGAGTTCACCATTGAAAACAATGGTGCTTTTGTATGCTAATGAAAAGGTTAAATGCATTGAATGAGTTAAGATAACTTTGGATAACACAGTTTCTTCAATTAGCCCTGAGTCACGAAGCATTTAACTTACAAATCCAAGTGACTGCATCTGTATGCAACTACTCATTTAAACACACCTTTGAAGACAGGAATAAGATCAATCAAGCCTGTCATACCAAGCATGCTCCCCATAGTCTTTCTGGCATTTACACATAAGGCACCATAAAGTGAAGTATATTTATATGAGAAAGGAAAAGGAAAAAAATGAAAGTGAATAAATAGTGAAAAACCATACAGTAACAGCAGAACACAGATTACAGATTTCAACAAATAAACTCCTGGGCCGGGTAGAGAGAATTTTCATTTGTTTTTGTTAAGGTTTTAAATGAATATAATAAAGTTAACATTACACCGAGTACACACAACATATTTTTATCTGATGCGCTTATCTATAGAAATAAAAATATGCTGCTTTCTAGAAATGATACAGATTTTCAAATCTCCACAGTCAGTGAATATTTGCAATCAATTAATTTTTCATTCTATGTGAAAGTATGCTAATCCTTCACATACAAATTTACCATATAATCTATAGGTTTTTATTTTCTGAAAAAAAAGAATTTGATCAATGTTAGGGCCATGAAGATAACATCAGTAATAAGAGTCAATAATGAAATAGTATGGGTAACAAGATAAATAAATCTGACCATAAAATGATGCTTAGGCTAATTTATTAATGAAGATATGTAATCACTATACATGCTTGTTGTGTAATGTATTGGAGTACTTGTAGAATTTGACATTGGGCCTCAATTCCCAATTTTCACAAGTTTTCATGAAAATGTCCAATTTCCAATTTTTTTGTGCAAATTTTTTTACTGTTTCGCAAATTTTGAGAATTTTTCGGCTAAGAAATTTGCTCATCACTATTGGAGAGCATTGTAGAATTTATCTATAGCATACACTTACCCTCTCTTCTAGAATGATATGGAAGGGATGTATTTATACTTAAACTCATATCAGGACACAAGTTCAGCAGTGTCAAACCTTAAAATTTATTATTAGTGATGGGCGAATCTACCCAGTTTCGCTCCGCCAAAAAATTGGCGGAAAAATTATCTCCAACCTATGTCCTACAGGCTTAGTTAAATATAAAGATAGTGGACAGGTTTAATACACCATAGAGATTCCATATATATCTTAACAACTGCAAACTTCACTATACTCTTGTATCCCCCAGTATCTACAGTGTCTATCACTAATAATGTTATTTTTAATTGTATGGTGGGAGAAAATTCCATAATATGT
Organism: Xenopus borealis; assembly: GCA_024363595.1. Lineage (NCBI taxonomy): Eukaryota > Metazoa > Chordata > Amphibia > Anura > Pipidae > Xenopus > Xenopus borealis. The sequence continues at coordinate 72,492,469 of CM044435.1, read as the reverse complement.
ACATTTAGTGGCACATTTACTAAGGGTCGAATTTCAAGGGTTTTTTAACCCTCAAATATGACCTTCGATTTTTGAATTCAAGGGGTTTTAACGAAATTTGATTTATTGAAAGATCGAATATTAAAAATTCGATCAATTGATGAAATCGTTCGAAACGATAGATTCGAACGATTTTATGCATTTGATCAAATTTTTTTATTCGATCAAAAAAACTTGGAAGAATCTTATGGGAGCCCATAGAAATTTGGTAGGTTTAATCTGCTGAATTGTTATATTGAATTTTTTTTTTAAATGGCCAGTACTTTAACAATCGAATTCGAATTAATTCGACCATTAGTAAATGGGTAATTCGACCATTAGTAATGCTGTGCATTAGTGATGGGCAAATTTATTCGCCAGGCGCGAATTCCCGGCTAATTCCAGCGATTTGCTGTCAGAGAATAAATTCGTGAAACACCAGCGAAAACCAGTGAATCGCACATTTTTCCCCAATTCGCGAATTTCACTAGAAATTTGTGAATTTTTCAGCGAAGCGAAACGGGATAGATTCGCCCATCACTACTGTGCATATTTAATCCCCCAGTAGTGTGGATTTCAGCTTCCACCTTATGCTGCAAAAACAGTTTAGTAGAACAATGGTAGAGCATTTCTCTTTTGTTTTGTGCTGACCTATCTTATCATGAACGGTATATTATATAGTCCTATGCTACATACATAGTTTACCTCATTTTACATTTTGTAAAGAAAACACGATATGTGTTGCACATAAGGAATTAATTAGCTAATTAGCTTTAAAAAGTGCTATTTCATCAAGTTAAGTCTTTGCAAAATCTCTTACCCAGAGGGAAGCAAACAAGACATCCAAATTAATTCCTACCAGCTGGCCTTATGGGCAGAGGAATAACTTTAATATTCAATTAGAATGCCTTGTTTTCCTTACAGGCATCAATATCAAAACAGCATTGCATAGGGAATCCCATAACTTCACTGCTCTTTAATAGCAAGGAAAATAAATTTTTGCTCTGAATTTGGAACCTGCTTTCCTCTAGGGTGAGTGAATGCCCCACTACCAACTATATCACCCATGGTATGAATAACAGAATAGTTACCTTCATTTAACTTTTCTTTATTACTGTTGCTTCCACCATACATTAGTAAGTACCAGTCTTTCCCTTGTCGTGCAGTAGTTTGTAGTTGAAGATGGCATTGAATGGAAGGGCTATCCATTGCACGTTAATACCATATGCTTATTCCAGTATTTTGTTGCAGTTCTGCAGTTAATCATCTAAAGACTATTTTGCCTGTATAGAGCTGTAATAAAATTGCACAACAAAATGATTTGTCCTTCAAAAGAGAAACTGATTTTCAATAATGGAGTCACATTTTAATGGATTATTTCTCAGTCCACAAATAAAAATAAAGTACAAAATAATATTTTGATTACAGCAGACTATAATACTGCAGTTTTTTTTATTATTTTAATAAAAAAAGTCTGACCAAACTAGAATCTACAATTGGATATTTTTTATTGTTAAAAAAGCATGATTTAATTAGATCTGGAGCAAACACAAAAACATTTTTTCTGCCTGAAAAGTCCAAAATAGTCAGATTTCCAAATTTTCCGATTATGAGGTAGAATCACTAACACGCAAATTTTTGCCAGCGTCAGCTTCGCACTCCTCGCACCACTTCGCAAGGTGTAAATGCGCTACTAATATGCTAATTCACTAAAGTGCAGAGTTTTGTCCCGGGCGTCGAATGCTGGAGACTTTTCGCTAGCATAACTCCGGCGGTGTGAGCATCTCATAGCGAAGATGCGCTAGCGTTCATTTGTGCCTACTGAAAATTCGCTTGTGATCTTGTGCTTAGGTCAATTTGCATAGGGTGGGAAATTTTAAGTTGTATGGACGTCTTTGTTATAAATGTTGGTGCAAATGGTTAAAGTTACCACTTTTTAATATACATGTCCAGGAAACCTTAATAAAGACAAGAGAGTTAATATAATGCCCTACACATCAGCCCACTGTAAAATTATTGTTCCATATGTTATAAAATGTCTGGAGAAAACCGGTTACCAAAACAAAGTCTGTCAGGACATTTGCAGGCAGTCCCGCTTAAAAAAAAGAAAAGTCACCAGCGTTTTTTCATCTTTAATGCATTTTCGGCACACAGGATATGATGTAAGTGACAGAAGATTGAGGAAGATCTAGCTTCTTTTTAGCACTTTGTCTGGTCTGAGGTGGCAAAGATAACTCTGACGAAATCGGTAAAGTTCCATAAAATCTTTGCACTTTGCAGAGTAACGATCGTTTGCCATAACAAAAAGTCGCCTGGTGATTGCAAATGAATGCTAGTGACGGCACTGTTCGTTATCCCAATTGCCACCTGCACCTGTTAATGAATTGGTGATGTCGCTGCGGGAGGCGACACTGACAAAAAATATCTAGCCTTTAGCCACTGCCCCTCTGACTTTTTCCATAGTCAGGGTGTAATAAATCTCAAAAAATTTTTGTATTTTATTCCACTAAAAGTTTGGATTTTACAGTTAAAAAAACTTGAATTTCTCTAGTTTTTGGCATTTGGACTTTAATAAATAACCCCATAGTAGACTTTCATTTTCCTTTAAAATAATACATTTCAATGTGTTTCACTTAGGATAATTGGTTGTTGTTGATATTATACTGCAAGTTTTAGATTAGTTACAATATATTGTATTTCGAGACACAGTCCCTTATTTGTTGCAAGTAGTGCTCTGTGATAGATTCATTAACTAAGCAAATCAGTTTTATTGTTCTTATGCTGCAAAACAAAATTAATGTATATAGCATACTGTATATAACATGCTGTCCTTTACTTAATATAGTTGTCTCTTGCTCCCTCCCTTTGGAAAATTTGACATTGTCTTCTTTTGAAGAAAGGATTAACTGTTCTTTTCACATAAAACCACAATGAGATTGCATTCTGCTTATTATATATTTTATCCAACTGAGCTGCACACAACTTTCACAGATCTTCTAGGGTAGATATCCATAATAGGGCTCATAAAAATGTCTTTGGGGAAATTGTTTCCACTCCCTCTAAATCTTGACAAGCTGTTCATTTTACCCATCAAAAAACAACACAAAACCACAAGTTGTAAAGTTTATTCCTGTGGGTTCATTTATATCTTCATTGATTGTGCAGAGACCAATAATAATTACCTAAGGGATATATTTCTGGGACAGATGTAGGATGAGGGTAGTCAGAGTTTATGTATAACCATTAATTTCTCTACTATTCTACTGCTGATAAACATGGCAAGTTGTAAAACAATATCTCTGTATAATACTAGAAGTTTCATTTAATTTCAAATTAAACTGGCATATTCATCTTTTGCAAATTCATCTTTTTGGACATTTATTTTCTACATAAAATAACCAAGTCCAGTGATTTCAGACACATTATATAGTTAGTGTGATTTATTTGAAGTGCTGTACAATTTCTATTTGATTAATGTAAGGTATGAATTTATAATTTTAATTCATACGGCATTAAAAACATATTGTAAATTGAAATATTTTATTTAATTTAATTTAAATAAAAACAGACACTATGGGGCCAATGTACTAAATTCACATGAAAAGATTGAAGTTCGATTGAATTAGATTAGAGATGGGCGAATTTATTCGCCAGGGGTGAATTTGTGGCGAATTCCCGCGATTCGCCGCTGGCGAATATATTCATGAAACGCGATGACTTAATTCCTTAAAGATGTCAATATGTTTAAAGAAATCCAGACACACAGGTCTTGGCTTGGTCAAAAAGATTAATTCTATGAAGCACCAACAACAACAACCTCCTTAAAGGGGCCAATGTACATTTGCATAGATTCTGAACAAATGATATAGGGCATATGATAGATTTGTCGTATCTATCTATAATAATATAAGAATCTGTTGATTCATTTTTTACTGCCTAAACATCTATCCCTGTAGGTGATCACTATATAAAACAAAAAGGGACCATGCAGGTCGACAGGACTTTTACTGCAAGCTGTGACATACTGTCAATTAAGGGGATGGGTAAGTAAAATAGTAAGAGAATAAAGTGGTCAGTGGTCACAGTACAGGTTTGCAACAAAACTCATGCTTTCATCAACAGATCCCCTGTTTAAAGGGAAATTCAACCCCAAAAAAAAAATTTGCCCAACAAAAGAAAACATAATGCTAAGTAACATCCCAATAAACATTTATTAAAAATTGTCAATGCTTCTGAAATTATTTGTAAAAACTGTTGTTATTGAAAAACAGCATTTGCCTTACTCCTGGTTGTTACTTTTTAAACAAGAGTCGTACCCAGCAAAGACAGGTCTTTTAATTAGCTGTCTTGTCTTCTCAGCCACCAGGGCAGATCATAGACAGGGACAGAAACAATTATTTCAATAGTAATATACAAATAACTTAATAATCATATAAAAAGTTTTATAAATGTAAATTATAAAGTTGCTAATGTTATGTTTACTTTTTAGTAGTCAAAATGTACTTTTTGGGTTGCCATTCACTTTATTAAAGTTAAAATAGTGTAGTCGTAAGCATAAATGTATATATCTATATATATCTATCTATCTATATATATCTATATATATATATCTATATATATATATATCTATATATATATAGTATATAGCAAGGAATGCTATAGCACAAAAGAAAACTCACTGGAGGGGAAGTGCAAGTTATATCTCAGGAAGAAACATACTGGATTTATAAATTAAAAACAATGTCCCCTAAAGGTCTTAATATAAACATTGATTTAAAATGTTTTTTAACTTGATGTATTAAAAAGTCTTTTAAAAATATTTATTAAAGTTTATATGTATTTAAAAATGTATTTTATTATTGCAATTAATTATTCACACAGAAACCGTTGTAAATTAATTATACAATATGCCAATTAGCTAATTGAGGCACCTATTTAAACTGTGATGTAATTACACACGTGTGATGCCCCTGAGGAAGTATTTGCAATACGAAACGCGTTGGGCCTATATATATAAATAAACAGTGAAACTTTTATACTAAAACCGTTTCCAGTTTATTTAGAAGTTTGTTCCCCCTAAATTTTTAAAAAAACACAACATCCAAACAACCAGGAGACGAATCCATAGAGAAGCTACGGCCCATTGTGCACAGTGGAGAGATCGCAGAGCCAGGAGGAGCAGAGTGTCCTGCTCAGAGAACACCGCTCGAGTATACCAGCTCACCCTCTGTGTACAGCAAAGCGGAGGAAAAGAAAGATACGATCTACCCTGACAGACGCCGGCCAAACACTGCAAGACATACCGCTGAGGTCGCAGAGTTGAACCGCACCACGAGGAACGCCGACAATACTGAAGGATCGGCCATTATACGCTACATATACACAGCAAATATTAAACAGGGCTTTGCGATCCTATCTGTTAATGCACTATTGAAGCCTTATTCCTTACAGCCTGAATTCAACGATTACTTATATGCCTTCTATCAAGATTTGTAAATGTGAGTAAGACCAACACTTTCACATTCACATAAAATAATCGGGCTTATTACACTATATAGTGTTCTTTTTTATTTAGGAGACAGGAAAAACCTATAAATAATTAATGGTAAGCGCACCACCCAAGCTAATCCATTGAGGCAACAGTATGCCTGCAGTGAATTAAATGCTAAAATTATCCAACGCAGGACTGCCATGCTCCTCCTTACCTGTACTTCACGGTGTCCATTTCTCAGATTTAGACTTGAAATACACAGTGTTCTAAAATCTAGCCCCTGTTGATTATGAGAGCTGGGTCAATGAGCTGCTATCAGTGAAGGGCTTAGGTATATGATACATGGTAATTATCAGCGGGTCAGGAAAAACTCATGACCCCAATTTGCAGAAACTTAACTTGCATCCAGCCCTAACCTACAAATGTTGCCATTGTAGGATTTCCACCCCCCCCCCCCC
>CM044435.1:72452526-72486454 GCA_024363595.1 Xenopus borealis | reverse complement strand
CCCCCCCCCACCCTTACCAGCACCTTTTTTGCCTTTGGTTCCAAGACAAAGGGGCAGATTCACTAAAGGACAAAGTGACAGCCGTTAGCCTAAGTACACCATAAATCACATCCGCAGGGACATCGCCAATTCACTAACAGGTGCAGACGACAATTTGCTAGCAAAAGAGATTGACACTAGCAATCCTTCATGCTCTATTGCCAGGAGACTTTTTGCTGTGGTGAATGGTTGTTACTCACACTCAAATGTGGATTTTACTTAATGTTACCTCTTGCCTTTGCTCCTCAGACCAAATGGAATGTTAAAATTAAGCTAGATCTTCCTCAATCTTATGTCAATTACATCATATGCTGTATGCTGGAAATGCATTTAAGTTGGTGACTTGTCCTTTTTTAAAATGGGATAGCCTGAAAAAGTCCTAACTATTAAGCTTTTTTGTGTTAACATTTTTCCCCAGACATTTGAGGAGCATGGAATATTTGTTTTAGGGTTAGAGAAATGTTTTTGTTTATTCAGGTTCCTTTTGTAATAAAAAGTGCCCACTTCAAGCAGCTGCACCATCATCTCTAATAAAGACATGCATATGACTTTAATCAGCGCTACGCAACAAGTTGGCGCTATAGAAATACATGTTAATAATAATAATAATAATAATGTACCCGCCCTATTCAAATTGACCTAAGAACAGCGCTGGCGAAGATTAGCTAGACAGAAATGAACGCTAGCCACAATTTGCTATGAAATGTTATCCCAACATAATTAAAGGTCACCAGCGTTCGGCAGCCAAGATGTAAATTTGCAATTTAGGGAATTAGCGTAGTGGTAACGAGTTTGTGCCTGGCGAGGTGCGCTGAGTTTGCAAAGCGGTCACTGGCGACAATTTGCCCTTTAGTGAAATTGCTCCAAGAAGAGCAAGAAGAGATAAAAGGAAACTGGGGACTTGAAAGTTTAGGATGTACAAAAGTGAATATGGAGTAATATATCTGGGAAACAGAAGAAAACAAAGGATGGAGAGTGAAGAGGATTAGAATGGAGAAACTTATTTAGTATGGTGGTATAACAGAGACACCCTGTTCTGTCCAACAGTTTTTTTTAATCTGGGTATGTACCTAGCTGATTGTACACTGTCTTGTCTGGAAATTTGATACTGCAACTTTAAATAATAGAATAATTGAAAAAAAAAAAAGATTGACTCACTGAAACATTCTATAATGCTATGGAATGCCATAATGTCATTGGCATGATAGCCCAGCAGTGGCTCGTAATCCAAGTTTGCAAGCAAAAAACCCTAGAAAACCCCGACTATGGCACCACATTACAACCAATTGCTGCTGAGTATTTTTCTGATACTGTGGAATGGCTTAATATCAATCTTGACATGGCCAGGTGTGTCATTTGTGGGTAAATAAACAGTGGGTTGAAACCAAGCTCCTTTATTGCATTTAGTCAAACTCTATTTAAAGCTGAAATCTGCATCTTGGTCAGACCGGGTGGTGTGTCATCATGGGTGTAAGGGATGAAATTTTGTGTACAAAAAAGGTTTTCTAAGGCATTATTTTGACATCCGACTACACTGACTGAGAGTTAATGTAGCTCATACCCCCCCCCCCACACACACAAGCACAAATAATTCCCTCTGCACAGCATTAATTTTCCTTATCAGGCTAGTTAAGCCTATATGCATTTAAGTTGCTTTATACTGCTCCCTTTCAAGAGTATTAATCCTAACAGTCTTTAGCTGGACTACCAAAATATTGGTAGAAGCCCCCGCGGAAAAACTTCTGCGGACGCCCGTGATGATACCATATACTGTAATGTTTCAATTTTGCCTAAACAAAGATGATTTTTAATGGCACTATTACTTAGATTAATTCAATTACACTTTATTTTAAGAATATCCATTTACAAAAAATATATACATTAATTTGCACAAATTTTTTGTTGTCATTTATACTATGCTAGAAGAGTCAATTTTATGCCAAAGATTAATAACCTTAATTCAACATATATGCTTTGATCTGGATCAGCTTTTTACAGAATTTGTTGTTTGTCACAACGGAGTCATGCAATCAAGGAAATAAATTGAAAGTGAAAAGTCAACAAGAATAGTTCAAGATTGTACACTGGTGTTACAAAGATAAAGATTCAGTGACCGAGATTCCTGAAGTCTTTGAAGCTGCTAAGAGAGCAGTTTTACACTGAAAACCCCAAAGCAAGTACTGTAAAATTCCATTTGAATTTTCTAGCTGGAAGCCCAAACACTGCCACATGCTGATAGTGATAAATCCAAAGAGGCACAACCTTTGCAAAGCATTTTTTTATTTCCAAATCAAAAGTAAAAGGGATGCTGTCTCAGCAGCCCAAAAGCAAAATTAAATGTATTTAACTTTCTCTTATTTGTATAATATAAGCAAATTGAAACATTTCCCAAATACTTTAAAGATGGATAGGAAAAATAAACAACAAAAATATGAGGAAGGAAAATATGCACACTAATTGTCATAAATGCTACAGAAAGAAAGAAATTGTGAAACACTTTTTTTTCATTCTGCATTGAGCATACAGATTAACCAGTCAGAAATCCCAGAGCGCATAAATAAAAATAATTTTACTGTCAGGTATCATGCAGTTTAGACATAATGGAGCATAATTATAAAAATAATGTAATTGTAGTGTTCAATAATTGTGCCAGAATATAAAAGAGCTGTTAATACTGTACACAGGTATCAATGTGTGCTGTTATACACAATTAAATGCACTCATTATTACCACCACCAGCACAGATTGTAAGTATATATAATACACAGATACATGTAGAGCAACTTTCAAACTGAAATTCCAAGAACTAAGTACAAAAACATAAACTAACCTTATATTAACAGTTTTAATTAAATTAAGCTAGTATTACCATTTATATATATATAGTTATATTGCATAGCCCTTTACAGAGATTGTTCATCATTCACATTAGTCCCTGCCCCATCCAGGCTCATATTTCCTATATAGACAACCTTGGCTCAGTCTGGCAGCAGAGCTAAGGTGGGGGATACACCAAACCTACCTGATCAGTACATGCACTACTCGAATTGTACCACTTGTTTGGGAGAGAGGACAATTGAGGGGTTAGGGTGGAGACTAGGGTAGAGCAATATACCACCACCGATCCAGTTCCTATCACCTTTACTCAATACATATAAATTAAATTAAGGTTGTTATTAGTAATATATATATATATATATATATATATATAATATATATATATATATATATATATACACTGTTCCATGATGCCATATTGTGACAATATGCCAGCTGGTCTTCTGTATAGCAAGCTTTAACTCTTATTTTCCTGTGCTCTCTCTCTGCAATCTGGCTACTCCTTATATTCTAGTCCTGGTGCTTTGTTAAAAGGTAAGAATTCTGGGTCACATACCAGCTGACAGTATATACTTGATTGATAAATCATCACAAATATTAGGTGACATAAATAGAATTTGGAGCTTTAGTTAACTTTTGTTGGGCTGATCTTTTATGATTGTTCCCCAGAAGCTCTTTGCCAGGGGTGTTGTGATGCTTCACACAAGAAGCCCCCAACAAAGGGAGAAACTGATTTTAGTGTCATGGGTATTAGCACCTTCTGTTGGCATCATAAGTTGTCAGATATTTGCAGCTGTAAGATGTCTATATCTGCATGTATGCATAGCTACATTTATTTAGTTCAGACATTCTATAATATTACAAACATAGTACCTGAATCTTGCATAATCATTATCAAGATACCTGTGAATGTATCATTTAGATATCTACTTTGTGAGGTCATTATCAGATCCTTACATTGGTTTTGTTCCTAGGATGTTATTGTATTGCATTAATGTCATTTGTGCAGAAGTAAACCAGAGAAAACCCAAGCAGGACAGGCTTACTACAAATAGTACCCTGACTTGAATTGTATGTCTGTGTTCCACTATTTACTTGTGGCTTGATAAATATGCACATTCAAAATCAAAACTTATTGCAGTTGTTAAAAAAAGTTTTTTTTAAACCCAGAATATACCATAAACTCTGCCATTGTTTTATGCTACCTAACACCTGGTTTAAGGTTAAAATATGTGCAAACTGACATAAGAAAAATGGCAGCAAGAAAGTGGCAGCATTTTTACATTTTTAAAAACAATTTTACACAGTATATATTGTTTACTTAAAGTATTGATGCTGTATTTCAGTTTTCCAAATCTTGATTAACATGCTGCTAGAGTGGATTGCTAGTATTGCTGAAAAAATGTGTTTCCGCACACCAAATCCGTTAAAAATCGGTTCACCTTTATTTAGTTCATTAAAAGAGGCATGTTAGTACATATTAGTACAAGCCACATGGAACAGCTCGACGCGGGCACAGCTGCCCTTAATCATGAGCACAATAGCACCTGACTAGAAACATCAATTTATAGCATATATATATACAGCGACCTCTAGTGGCAGTACCGGTCGTGAAGAATTCCTACACGCTAGCCATAACTGAACATCTTGGATGGAAACATGTATGTATATACAAGGTAAATACAAATAAGGTAATAAACATTTATATTACAATACTAGGTACATGAACTATATGGCTGGATTGCTAGTATTGTGGCATGTTAAGAGTTTTAATAAGTGGAGGGGGAATAGATCCTTTTAAAATATTACTTAAGTTGGTGTGTTTGTGGCACAACAGGTTGTACAACTAATGCTATTGCTAATGGTTGCTAAAGTTAAATAGAAACTAAATTACAACTAAACTTATAGTAGTTCATTAGCATTTTATAACAATCTCTCTAAATTGATCTGCAGAGCGACTGGTACACTGGTACTGTATGTTTCTTACCACATTTGGCATAAAAAGAAAAACACATTGGCACCAGTTAACTCACAAAATATTTTTAAAATAGTGAATTATTACAACATGCAGAATGTAACAAATAAACATTTAGGGGCAGATTTGGTCGAACAATCGAATAGCAAATATTAGATTGAACGCTAAAATCATTCAAATCGATCAATTTGAACGATTTTAACCATTCGATCGAATACTTGCTATTCAATCACAATTCCCCCAAAACAAAGTAGGCAATCAAAGAATTTTTTAAAGGGGCAGTAATTCGAAATTCGACTAATCAAATAGTCGAATAGATTTTTATTCGTTTTGATCGAATTTGCAAATAAGATGGTCGAATTTGCCTAATTTGCATATTCTACAATTCAACCAATCGAATCGAATCAAATTTCTAATTCTTCACACAAATTTAGGAAATCTGCCCCTAAGTATATTTCTACATTTTAAAAAGTTATATAAAAACAGAAATATGAACGAGCAGCATCACAGTAACTAATATATCCTGATTTCTGCTTCTCTTTTACTCTTCTCCATTTAACTAATAAGACTTTTGCAAAGCATTTCCCTAAGGGAAGCTGTGACTGAGCTTCTTTCTCTGGCAGCTTTTGCAGTCTCTTAATACAAATTATTTTGTTACAGGCCCATCAGCAGTTCTGACAGGGTCAAGACAAAGGAAACATCACAGCTTGTGAACTGAGAAGTCTCAGGGCTGCAGGCAAGAGACATTACAGCAGCATTAGCCTGGGATGCCATTTCATCTCATCAGTTGTCAAGGTTTCTCAAAATGTGTGAAAGAGGAAAGAGGGGAGATTATCTGTTCACAGCAATGTGTTATTAAAGTAGACCCATCACCCCAGAAAAATATTCAAAATCATATTTTATCACATTAGTCAAGCAAATTGAACATTCATTTCACTATATAAATTATTTTAATCTTGTTTTCTTCAGTATGGGAATTCATAATTATAGCTAGCGGGCAGGAGCCATTTTGTGGACACTGTTTTTAAGGCAAGCCTTGTATCATCTCAGAATCTTGTTTGTGCACCAGAATGGGGGACCCAATGTCCATCCACATGTCCTGGCTACACAATTAAATGGTTAAGAGAACTGGGGGAATGTGTGGGGAGCAGTGGCATCTAGGAAGTGCTGAATGGAAAGTGAAAGTAAATATCTGGCCTGCCTCTATGCCTAAGGCATAGAGGAGTGGCAGACAATATTTAATTGGCAGCTGAGATTTTTTAAATATGCTTAAAAGAGCTATGAATGCTTTAATAAAACTTTGAAATTGGATTTTGCCAGAGTTTGCTAGATCTCAAAAATCAAATGTGAACTTTTTTTAAAAAAAACTTTAATTGAGTTTGGATAATTCCCTAGTCGACTTTGACAGTTTTGACCTTAAAAATTTTGAAAATTCTAATTTGAATTTTCAATTCGACTCTTATTAAATCTGCCCCTACATAGTATGCTACAAAGCATATTATAAAGAGTAAAATGTTATAGCAAAGGAAACAGGTATTAGTATAGGTACTTTATTGAAGCCAGCAAACACATAAAAGGTTCTGTATACAAAATAAATATCAGTGTATGCTTCCTTCAGTTGCTCCAATTTAATTTATAGATAGATTAAAGTTCTAAATAGGCCAATATAGCAATATAATCATATTTTGATATGATGATTCTGCTGTAGTTGTGGTGAAGACAGTGAGTGCACAAGAAGGGAATGATAGGTATAAAAATAATTAATGGATTATGCAGACTGTGCAAAAAATAAATGGTGAGCAACATATTTATTTTAAGGTCAAACCCAGTTTGTTGAGTTTAAGTTGAAACCACATTTATTAGTGTGTCACATACCATATAATTGATATCTTGCACCTCTTCAGTGTTGTATATTAACTGCACCTTAGTTTCAAATATCCAGCTTACCTTATCAACCAGGCATTGGTGCAAATGGTGCAAATAGGCTGTAAACCACAAGACGGAGGGATTCAATACAAATCTCTTTAAGTACAAGCCAGTATGAATCTGGTAGGTAGGCCTACACTAAAGATTTTGGTCAGATTTTGTGGTTATGCTGAAAGAAATCAGAATTATAATGTCAGACTGTGTCAAGAAAAATCATAAATTGCACCTGCTGATCTCAATATTGGTATGTAGCCTAGGTATTGGATAGTTAGGTCATGGAACTAAAAGGCACTTTTAGGAACAGATAATGTTACTTTTCACAACAATAGAGAAGTTATTAAAATTATTAAATGATTATATTTTCAATACATTAGAAGCAAAGCAATGTATTAGTTTTATTAGTATCAGTTTTATTTTATTTTTCACATCACTGTAGCCATATGGGGGTTTTAATTGTTTCAAGAGTGGAGTCTCTACAAGTCACTTAAATAGTACTAGTACATAGTAGATAATTCTTTAAATGCTTTAAGTTGAAAAGAGACAATGACCTTTCACCATATAATCAAAATGCTTTATCTTTAACTTTGATGCACAGTAGAGACACCTTCAATTGAATCTTATCTTCACATTTTTTTTTGTTTCCCTTTCCATCATTTTTGGTGCTATAGTCCCATCTGCATGTAGGCTTCCATTTAACATTTTGTTGACCTAAAAACATGTCCTTTCATTCACCCGTTAGTCTTTTATACACATTTTTGTACATTCTGCAAGCACTGAGTTCAATAAAGCATACTTTTCTTTTCTATCTGACATGTCATGTGTACTGAAGAGTCAGACAAATTGTCTGGTTGCTAGATCCAAACAATTTATCAGAATAAAAGCCCCTAAAGGTATACTTTGCAGCTATAAAACTTCTTACGTCATACTCAAAACACAGAACCACTTACATTTGTTTCCCCAAAACAGTGACTTTGAAATTCAAAAAATGTTAGCCTTTTTTGTAGTTCATCCTATATAAATGCACACTGTAGTGCTCTTTACCACTGAAACTGTCAGATGGCTGTTTTATGGACAAGTCCTTAATAATTCTTTCTGTAAGGATAAAAATGCAGATACCAACCACAAAAGAGGTACCTCTTTTTTGTACCAATTCACTTTGTCAATACTTTATAACTGTAACATTTTCTTTTTCCCCTAGCCTTAATTGATCCCAGTATTTTAATCAGTCCCTATAAAACATTATGATGAAACAGCACCTATGGTGTCCCTACTATCTAAGAGCAAATGGAGCAGGGGAACCATATAATTAAGACATTCTTTCTGTTTTGGCATGTTCTAACAGTGCATTTTGTAGAAAGTGTTTAAAGAATTGGGTAAAACTAATTTTAGGCAGATATAGAAAACAGCAGAAAAACACAATTTTGAAAATCAATACAATTTCAAAACTTACAACTTCGTAGTAAAGGAGAAAGAGTATGTTGTGATTTCATAAATACTGTACTTGATTAAAGTGGGACTGCCCTAAAAGACATGAAGTCCCATACACACTTGACATGTTCCATTATGTCCAAATATTCCCCAATTCAACCTAAAATTCCCAAATCTTAGCAAGTCCTGCTCCTGTTGTAGTAGCCCTAAACCCCTAAAGGACTCTTGCAAATCTACAGTATGCACAGTGGAAACCCTTAATACAAGCAATACAACAGAGTGTTAAGATTTAATATTCTTTAACAATGTTTGTTCAGTGTTATTTTCATTTCATTATGTAAGACCTAATTAAGGCTGGGTATTTATAAATTAAACAATTTATGTCAGGAAAATAATAAGATCAGTACTAGCTGAATGCTGTGATGCATATTTTAACTGTTTATAGTAGACTTTTTCCAAAAATCAACTTTGTAAGAAAAGTTACAGTATTTGCAGTAACATTATATTTTCTCACTTGCTCAGAAACCAAAACTCCTTTATCAAGGGATTCTGTCATGGGAAAACACATGGTATAAAGTCAGCTGCACTGTAAACTGGAAACAATAGTTTACCTGAAAGCAGTTCCATCATGAAGTGCTGGTTCTTTCTTAAAGCACAGGATCAGGCAAAATGACCTGAAATGGCTGCGTACGAAACAATATTACAGCTAAAAAATATACTTATTCGTTCAGGAATAAAATTTTATATGGTAAAATTAATTATTTTCTGTGAAAACAGTGTAATTTAGATATAAAAACTACACCATAAAAATCACAAGAGAATTCCAAAACTTTTTATGCCTTTAGGTACCTTTTCCATCTAAAACGATGCTCTTGTATCTGCTAGAAGAATCTATTGGTGAATAAAGCATCAGAGTTTATTGTCTAGCCCCCTTTAATATGTATAATAATTTATAATAAAGCATTCACCCTCTAAGCACCTCTTCTCAAGTAATAACTCTTGTCAACATCTTTCCATGTTTAATATAAGAATTAAGGATGCCCAGCAATTCTTTACCAAGTTAACTTGAACTATATAGAGCAGTGATCCTCAAACTTGGCCCTCCAGCTGTTAAGGAACTACAAGTCCCACAATGCAATGAAGGAGTCTGACAGCCACAGTCAGGCAAATGCATTGTGGGACTTGTAGTTCCTTAACAGCTGGAGGGCCAAGTTTGAGGATCACTGATATAGATGCTCAACCCTGTTTCTGTTGATGAGATGTGATTCATATCTCTAATTTCACCATATGGCCATTATTGGTAAATTCTGATTCCTATAGAAGTTTTAGACCTTTAGACCTTTAAATGGCTGGTCCATCCATAGCAAGTGCAGCTACTGTATGTCTTTTACTTCTCCTAAGCTATCCACTACCAAACCTCAGGGGTCATGTTTTTTTTTTTTATTGCTTTTATGGTAACAGAATGCATGTTCATGCATTTATAAATGGCTGAAAACTCACGTTGAAACAAATAATATACCTCATAAAATGTCAAGGTGGGAGTGTTTGTTCTCTTGTGTGTAGTGACCTTCATAAGGGCACACAATCTGATGGATTAATTTAAAACATGGCAGCTGGTAACATATGGTTAACGCTAAATTATGTGTATTTTTTACACTTTTTATGACTTTCTGGTGTACAGGATATGATGTCAATAACATCAGATTGAGGAAAATGTAGCTTTTTTTCAGCAGTTCTGCTAGTCTAAGGTAGCAAAGGAAACTCTGGTGAAAGAAGTAACGTTCAGTAAAATCCACACTTTAGTGAATGTTCTCTAGATCGAAAAGTTGCCTGGCAATAGAGTGAGAACGAATGCGAAAGATGGCCTGTTTTGCTAGAGAATTGTCTGTGCATTTGATTTCTGGGGAATTTTCGCCTTTGGTGAATCTGCCCCATTATCTCCTGTGATTCAATATTTGCTTGCATACACACAGAGACGTAATCTAAAAAGAGGAATCCATTATGGTTAATGAAATGAATAGGCATGTATTAGGTCTTAGATTTTTTTTTTAAAAGATTCAGTTCAAGATGAAGTTTTTGGGAAAAAAAACAAACATTTATTGCTCTGGACAAACAAAAACAACATATTTTGTTAACAGATGTTTAGATTTGAATAATCACAGATTTATTGGTATATTATCATATATTTTGTTATGGATTAGCTATTGTCTGAATCCAAATGTACATATTTGGCATAGGCTTATGGAAATACGGTGCAACATATTTACTGTATTATCAGTGCATATTGAAAGAAAGCATAACAAACAGATGAAGTAATATTGTTGTATTGATAACAAATGTGGTGATTTTTGAACCAGAAAATATACTTTTAACTGCACACTGCCTAAATAAAAAATATGAAGCCAGCCTATCTCTGTTTTCTAAAATCTGAAAATTCAAGAAAATGACTGTTAGAATTGCAAAACATTGTGTCAATACAAACTAGTCATGTGTTTTTCCAAGTAGCATCTGCCCATCTCATATGCTTAATACCAGTGTGAAATATAACTGACAGGCCTTCATAATTATCTCCAGTTTTCCTATTGTGTCAAAACCAATAGGGATGACAAACACAACAAATTGTGAATGTGTTGTGGCAGTTCTATAAAGTTAGTTACAATTCTGCACATTTCTTAATAAACTATGCATCAAAAATTGTAGACTATGCCTCAAGTATAAAAATACAGAATGTGCTGCTTCACTGTAAATGTTTTATTTGTATTCAACATATGTAAAATATTGAATATATACTACCATGTATTTTTCTCATATGCTTTTTTTAATACAAAATATATGTTTACTTGGATATTTCCTTTAATAACCAAGGACAAAAAAGTAGTTTCCCCTTCCCTTTAGATGGAATTTCATTCAAATTAGTAAAATTATACTGTGATGAGAGAGAAAAAAATTGTGAAATTTTATTGAGACATTTCAGAAGCCCTTGTTACATGGTTTAGGCCATTACTTTCTCCATAGTGTTTTCTTTAATTTCATTAATTAAAACACGTGAAACTAATGGCTGGTATGACATGATATTACCATTGTTTTTCCAGTTATAACAAACATTTCTGAATAATGAAAAAACATCAACTGTCAAAGTATAACATGGTTCTTAATATTGTTATGCTCATCAGTTCAATCCACAATTGAATTGAAAAAATATTTTTTATTTCCTATAATAAAAACAACAATAGAGTTGAAGTTCTTGATTTTTTTCAGTGCTTTATTCTTATTTCATAAAGCAAATACCTTGTTTATCATTGTTTTGCACATTGTAGCCTGCAATAGGGATGTCCACCTATGCCTATTGCAGTTACATGTGTCCCTATAGCAGCATTCCTTTCAGTATCTGAACATTATTGAATAGTTTTCAATATGCAGGCTGTACACAGTACTTTAGCTATGTATAGGTGTCTACAAATGCTATGGCTCCTGATGGTAGCAGTAGCAGGTAAGAACCACTATGGAGTATATGGTGACAGTTGTTGATTTGTTGTGATTCCTTCATCTGTACTACTGATGTAATATTGCTAGTACACTCCCTCTTTAAACTATACTCTTTTTGGTAGCTGAGGATGAGTAGATTATAACAATGCTTTATTAACAGGCTCATACAGGCCTTACACAACAACAGTAACTTCTTGCTTTCACTTTCAAGCTGTACAGTGCACAGTGACACTCGCTGGCCATTTGTATATACACTAGGGATGCACCGAATCCACTATTTTGGATTCGGCCGAACCCCCGAATCCTTCCCGAAATATTTGGCCGAATACCGAACCGAATCCGAACCCTAATTTGCATATGCAAATTATGTTTGGGAAGGGGAAAACATTTTTTACTTCCTTGTTTTGTGCCAAAAAGTCACGTGATTTAGCTCCCTGGCCCTAATTTGCATATGCAAATTAGGATTCGGATTCGGTTCGGCCAGGCAGAAGGATTCGGCCGAATCCGAATCCTGCTGATAAAGGCCGAATCCTGGCCGAATCCCGAACCGAATCCTGGATTCGGTGCATCCCTAATATACACCACATATTCCCCCTATAGTAGGAAAGAATTTGGGCAGATGTAATTAACAACAACAATGCATCTTAATGCAATAATATACATTATTCACATCATTATAGTCCTGGGTCCATGAAGGTAGTTTTCTTATTCTCTCAGTACACCTTATAGGTTAATTTTCTTCAGGCCTATTGCAGTTGGCATCAGGAGTAGGAAAATGTCCTTCATCAAATGGAATGTCTCCAAAGTCACATCCAGCAGGAGCAAGATGACAGTTCACATGTGTATGGTCCTCACTTACGTCCCACCTCAAGTAGAGCAGCAAATTTAGATTGTCCTTGTTTCAGTATTCCTGGTTTCTTAATTCTGACTAAAGATCCAGGCTGAAAATGCACCTCTCTTGCACCATGCCTTCTGTCAGCACAAGCCCTGCATTTGGCCCGTTGATGTTTGACAATGTCAGCAGTAGATGATTTTGCAGGAACAGTATTTGGTTGAAGTTTGATGTCTCCAACATGTAACCTAGTGTGCATCTGTCTGCCATGTAATAATTCAGCTGGAGATACTTGGGTTGTTGCCTGGCAAGTTGCTCTGTAGCTATGTACTGATTTTACATCTGTTCTCAACTTAACTTTGTGTACAAAGTTCTTTGCACATCCCAATGAAGTGTTGCTTTGTGGTGGCACTGGTGCTGTAGTAATGAGACCATCAACTAATTGTAGGTTTAATGCAGCAAAGAGATCCTCTCCAAGTATAGCAGTACCCTTATTCACTATGTAAAAGTCACATTTAGCAGTATTTGATTCAAATTGTACAGTCACTGGCAAGCAACCAAGCACAGGGGTTGGATCCTTTAAGTAAATGACCAGTCTCAGGGCAGGTGCAACAAGCCTATCCTTGGCAAAGTATTCAAAGAAAATATCCTTTGGTAATATAGAAACTGCTGAACCTGTATTAACCTGCATTAGGTTAATGGAGTGCCCCTTGTCAGCAGAAGCAGTACTGACACTGATTTGTCTGGAATAAATTTACCAGCTTTATAAACACTTAATGCTGGTACATGTCTAGTAGTGAATTCATGAACATCTTTAACAGAACTACGGTAGACCTTTGCAACATGTTCTCCCTTTCTGCATTTGTGACACTGTACAGCTTTTGCAGGACATGTAGCATGTGTAGCAATGTGTTTTGTTGAACCACAACGAAAGCAGTATTTTTTATTTGTATTTGCTGCACGGTTTTGCAGTGTAGGTGAATTCCTTTCCTTAGCACTGTATTGCGCTTGAGGATTATTAGGCCAGTGTTGAATTCACAATCTCTACAGACCCAGCAGTTCCTTGATTGAGAATTTTAGCCTCTGCCACTGCTGTTTCAATTTGGCTAGCAACTATACTAGCCTTTGCAAGGGTTAAATCTTGCTCCAGGAGCAGTCTCTCTCTAATGCGATGTGAGTTTGTTTTTTCCAATATTTGGTCTCTTAGCATTTCTTCTGTAACAACCAGCTCTCTCAAAGCTGCTACAAATTGTTCTGTGGATTCGCCATTATGTTGTCCACATTGGCAAAATTTATATCTTTCAGCAACCACGTTTACTCTTTAAGTTAACTTTTAGTATATTGTAGAAGGGCCAATTCTAAGAAACTTTTCAATGGTCTTCATTATTTATTTTTCATAGTTTTTTAAAGTGGACACGTCACCCAGACACATAAATCTGTATAATAAAAGTCCTTTTCAAATTAAACATGAAATCCAATTTCAAATTTGTATTAAAGCATTCATAGCTGTTTTAAGCTCATTTAAAAATCTCAGCTGTCATTCAAATATTGTCTGCCACTCCTCTATGCCTTAGGCATAGAGGCGGGGCAGATAATTACTTTCACTTTCCATTCAGCACTTCCTAGATGTCACTGCTCCCCACACATTCCCCCAGTTCTAGTAACTATTTAATTGTGTAGCCTGGACATGGGGATAGACATCGGGTCCCCTATTCTGGTGCACAAACAAGATTCTGAGATAATGCTAGTCTTGCCTTAATAACAGTGTCCACAAAATGGCTCCTGTCTGCTTGCTATAATTATGAATTCCCAGACTGAAGAAAACAAGATTAAAATAATTTATATAGTGTAATTAATGTTCATTTTGCTTGACTAATGTGATAAAATGTGATTTTGAATTTTTTTTTTGGGTGACGGGTCCACTTTAATGATTTGCAATTTTCTTCTGTTTCTTTGCAGCTTACAAATAGGGGCCACTGACACCATCTAAAACAAATGCTCTGTAAGGCTACAAATGTATTGTTATAGCCACCTTTTATTACTTATCATTCTATTCAGTCCCTCTCCTATTCATATTCTAGTCTCTTATTCAAATCAGTGTAGGGTTGCTAGGGTAATTTGTACCCTAGAAACCAAATTGCTGACACTGCATACTAGAGAGCTGCTGAATAAAAAGCTAAATAACTATAAAACCACAAACAATAAAAAAATTAACACCAATTGCAAATTGTCTCAGAATATCACTCTCTACATTATACTGAAAGTTAACCCAAAGGTGGACAACCCCCTTAAGTTCTTTATAGCAGTAAGAGCAGTTTCATAAGTCTCATCAGGTAATGGTAATGCATAGAATATATGCTGTCCCTCTGCTCCCAGGCAATGAATAAGTAAAGCCCCCCTCAAAGAGAAAGGCCTCAGTGGACCTATAAATAAAACAACTATATTTTTTATTTTTAAGACCTGAGAGTGTATATATATATATATATATATATATATAGTTGCTAAATATTTGCTATACCACATTGAATTTGATACCATCTGTCCCTCACACTATTTTAGGTAAATGATAATAGCCCAAATAGCCCATTAGATGGCTTCTAAGTTACCACAGAACAAAGTTTTGTCTGACAGAGCTGTTGGAATTTAATTTCCTTAAAGATATAACTTTTTTAATTCAAGCTGTGTTCATGTCAGTATGTGGGCAATGCACCATACTGTTATGCCACCATATAAAAAAACACCATTTGTTGAACAGCAGATAGAGAACAATATCTGAATACAGCTAGCTAGTATTTGCATATGAACATGCACACTTATCTCAAACTCCAATTTGATTTGCGCTAATTGATCACCCCCTGCTACTCAGTATATGCATCTAAACATGACCATATGTGACTATTACTGCTGACATTGTCTAGGTTGAAGTAGTGGCTTTAAAACAACAGAAAGATAACTAAACTCATTTGGTTTTCATTTCTTTTACTGCCGTTTTACTGTTCTTTTATCTTCTAATAATTGGTCTTTAACTTTAAAAATCATACTTATTATACGTATATATTTTTATTTTACTTCCCCTTGCATTTGCATAGTGAAAATATAAGGAGAATTATACAGCTATATAAGCTACATACATTTTTTTCTTTGTTCCTATTAGGCCAGGACAAAGCTAAGTGTGAGCCCTGTAACCAGAAAAAATATATAATTTCATGAATAAGAAATTACTTGTGCTAGTGTTCAAAAGATCTGGAAAACACAAAGTTTGCACTAGAAAGAAATGAAAAAATGAATGCTAGTGCATCCTCACTTTGAATTGCTCACATTGCAAAAGTTTTGTGAATTAGCATTGTCTGGGCGAATTTTCACCTGGCAAAGTGTTGCTCTGGGTATGGACGCTGGCAAATTTTTGCCGGTTAGTAAATCTGCCCCCAAGTGTGTAAACCATGGGGCAGATTTACTAAGGGTCGAATTTGAGGGTTAAAAAACCCTTGAATTCAACCATGGGAATAGTTGGGAATTGTTGGGGAAGTAAAATCATTTGAATTCGAATATCGAATTCGAAGGATTTTACCGCAATTCAATTGGTCGAATGATCGAAAACAAAATATTCGATTGATCGATAAAATTGTTCCAAACGAACGATTCGAACGATTTTAACCATTTGATCAAATTTTTTTATTCAATCAAAAATAATGAAACCCAATTCGGTAGCTTTGATCTGGCAAACTAGGCAGTCGAATAAAAATTTAAAGGGGAAGTAATTCGACTGTCAAATAGTCGAATTTTCGAATAGATATTTATTCAAATTATTCGAATCATTCAATTCGATCAAATTTTCAAAATTCTCTGGTCGAAGTTGTCTTCAGAAACATTCGGAAATTTGAATTTGAATCTTTTTGAAAATTCGATCGAACTTCGAATCCTTCATGTGAATTTAATAAATCTGCCCCTAAGTGAAAACTCATATGGTACAAACAGACCTTTTATATGGTTTCGAGGAGAATGTGTTAAGTTTGCAATTTATGGAATTACTTTTGTTGCACTTAGTATATGAATACAAAAGGGGCACTCCCATTCACCAATATTTTCTGTTTATATGAGCAAGGTTTAATGATGGGTGAATCTATCCCGTTTCGCTTTGCAAAACGAGTCGTGTCATGTTTTTGACGTGCGTTGTGTCGTTTTTGACGCACATTGCGTTATATTTTTACACCAGCGAATTTTCAGCAGGGAAATTTTCACTGTTGTTCCATGAATTTATTTGCTGGCGCTTAATCACGGGAATTCGCACCTGCCAAATAAATTCGCCCATCACTAGCAAGGTTATCTAAATTGAAAAGAAAAAATCTATGTTAGTAAAACTAATGGGACGTTCAAAAATTGAATGAGCAGATTGCTTAAATCTGAAAAAAAAATCAAAAAGGAACTTCAGTATTATATAGAGCATTATTATCATTAAAAGATGACACACCTAAATGGCAATTGAAAAAGTGGCAAGAAACTTTACAAACTGACATCTCACAAGAAGATTGGGAATTAGCCCTAAAATCCTTAAAGAAAGCATCCCATTGTGTTTCGCATCATAAGAACTGGATCAAAATGGTTTGGCAATGGTATATGACGCCTGAAAAAAATATCCAAATTTGATAGCAGAACAACACCTTTGTGCTGGAGGAACTGTGGCCAAACAGGCTCATTGGACCATATTTTCTGGCACTGCCCTAAAATTACACCAATATGGGAAGAAGTAGAAAAAGTTTTACAAAAATTACCAGTTAACCTTACTCATATCCCCCCAGGTATGGCTTTGTTACACTTGGGAATCAGGGACCTGCCCAAGAGAGAGAGAGGCTCATATTCCATCATATATTTGTATCCACAAGACTTCTAATTGTTGATAACTGGAAATCTCCATATGTTCCAAAAATTACTGAAATTCTGAAAAAAGTGGATTTCAACTTAACAGCTGAGAAGTCTTGGGCTGTTAAATGTGGAAATCTACAGTCCTTTCTTGACAGGGCGAGTCTTTGGTTGTCAGTGTATCCTGCATCCAAATTATCTGAATTTTAGATGTCTCACTAGCTAAATTTACTTTGATCCTGCAATACTTAAACAACTGGTCATTATAGCTAATCCATATATTCAGTGAAATGTCCCGTTAGACAATCCCTGTTCATTTGTTTATTATTTGATTACTTATGGTTATTGATATAAAATAGTAAGCGATAGAATTTCACATTAGTATCCCTTCATATAGTAGACATATCTACAAATAAAATAATACGTAAAGTTTATTAGTTACAAGGACTCAAATGCACTGCATATATCCTTAAAGGAAGCAAATATTTCATGAGAATGTTTTAATTTATAATTACAGCTATTAATCAATTCTTTATACATTAAAGTTCAGACCTGGGCCGTTTTTCTGTTTTTATCTTGTGATGTAAACATTTTACTGTTATTAACAAGATATGTAATTTTTATTACTGTATGTTCTAAAATTTCAATAAAAATATTAAAACCAAAAATTAAATGAGCTACTGTCTTGATACAGGTCGCTAATGTTGTGAACTGAGAGTCTGGAAGGGATCAGTTATTAGGAAAGGTTTGTGATCACACTTTAAAATTGTTGAAAGTATCTAACAGGAAACAAGCCAGAGCAGTTGTTATTGTCCAATTTAATTTTGCAAAGAATTTTGATAGAGCACAAAACATCATTAAGATTTTTATAATGATGAACATAGCAATTCCATCAGTAGTAAGCACAGTAACAATGTACAGTACATCAGCTCAGAAAAACCCATCTGTTATTAATCACACACTAAGGGGCAGATTTAATAATGGTCGAATTTCAAAGTGAAAAAACTACGAAATTCGACCAACGGATTTTGAGGGGGGGTCATTTTAGATCGAATATGGCCGTTTTAGATTGAAAACGGCCATATTTGATGGAATAAAAATTGTTTGAATTGAACCATTACTAGGACTTAGAAAAATTTTCAGGACAGGTTCCAGGAGGTTCCTATAGGCTAAAATGGCAATTCGGCAGCTTTAAGGTGGCGAATGGTCAAATTCGAAGGATATTTAAAGGGCTAGTACTTAGAAATTCAAATTTTCTAATTTTTTCAATTCGAATTTTGGAATTTTCGATAGTCGAAGTAGCCCATAAATACTTTGAAATTCAGATCTTTTAAATTCAAATTTTATTCGAATAGTCACTTCGACCCTTGGTAAATGTGCCCCTAAAGTTCAGATTTATCAAGTGTCGAATTTTAAATTTGAAAAGCTTCATAAAGACCAATCTAAATGAAATTGAAGTTTTTTTTGGTAGAATATGTCCATTTTCAATTGAATAGGTCAATTTTCGATCAAATTGGAATTGTACAAATTGAAGTAATAGCGCATTCAATTTGAAGTTTTTCAAAAAAACTTTGATGCTTCAAAGTCCACCAATTAACTCCAAATAGGTCTAGGAGGCCCCCATAGGCTAACACAACAAGTTGGCAGATTTTTGATGGCGAAGTTGAATTTTTAAAGAGACAGTACATGATAAATTTCAAAATTCGAATTTTCTATTTTTTTTGTGCAAATTTGAATCGAATTTGGACTATTCCCTTGTTGAAGTTTACAAAAATAGCTCAAAATTCCAATTTTTATTAATTTCAACCCCTAATACCTGCATAGCTTCTGACAAAGAGACACAACAGCAATCTAAATAAGGAACAGAAACAAAAATAGCAACATTACCACTCTGGAATAAAATCACTAAAATATATAACAACAAAAAATACAACATGAATGCCATAATAAAGTCATCAGACTAAGACAGAGTAGTATTTACAACAGTGCTGCCTACAGTAAATACATGAAACATATAGACAATTATCAAACACATTACAATGCATGGAACTACGGGAGACTCTAGTTCCAAGCATACAAAGCATAAGGAAATAGTAAAATAATGACTAGCTTTTATGTGAGGAAGTATAGATTTACTAATCACCAAGATCCTAAAATGGGCTGCTTTTCTATAGATCCCTGCAATAGGGCAACACCTAGCAGAACAACAATTTCTAGGACTGGAATACTCAAAGTTTTCTACCTTGGTGTAAAACATCTTGACACCTCTTGCATAGTTACATACTTACATAGTTAAATTGGGTTGAAAAAAGTCCATAAAGTTCAACCCCTCCAAATTAAAACCCAGCATACACACACACACAGACACAGACACACACGCCCCTACACTCTTTCACACAAACCATATATGCCCATAGCTATACTAACTGTAGAGTTTAGTATCAAAATAGCCTTTGATATTATGTCTGTACAAAAAATCATTCATGCATGAAACACACAGCTATATTCAGGATACCAATAACTGTTAAAGAAAAAAAATGGCTCACATTTGCCAAACTGGATGGAAGAGTTTTATATACCCTCTACATGAACCATTATTCACCACAAACATTGTATTTCAGCTTGTGATCACTGCCTCCAAATTCTCAAAATGGTTGGAGAAACAAGTTAAACAGTTGCAGTTGTCCCCTAACATATATCCCCCCCTGAAATCATAATAAGTTACATACTGCACAGAGTGCAGGCTGCTGAGCAAGTGCTGCATTTGATCTATATGGTGCATGTTTTCTAAGAGTTTAGCATGTGTTAGAAACCAAAAGGAGATTATACAAGACAGCACTGAGTAACCATTGTAAGGATCCTTTTCAGGCAATGAAAAGCAAAGAAAAGGAAATATGTATCTTGTCACGTGTATGCTTTCTTAGAGCTGCAGTTCCAAGAAGCATTTACTTCAATCACTTCTGATTGATGCAGGTGAGGTTTACTTGAAATTTGAATTGCGTAATCTAAGTGGGAACTTGCAACATTGAGGGGGGGCTACATGGGGTATGATAGACGTTTATAGAGGCCAGTGAAGTGGGGGATGAAGAAGTAACAGTAGAGTAGGGAGACAAGTTTAGGAGACAAGAACAGACAGGTTATAGTCATTGTGGATTTATTAGAAAGGTTCATCATGAGGAGCAATAAGTGGACAGATTATTGGGAGGGGCTGGGGAGGACATGGGGGTCTTGGTACACATTGGGACCAATGACAAAATTATAGGAGGGGTAAATTTGGAGCAACGTTCTCAAAAACTATTTTAAACTATTTTAAGACTTGGTGAAAAGCTAAGCATGAGGACTTCTATGGAAATTATCTCAGAGATATTACTTGTGCATTGTTGCAATGTTGCAATGTTAAGGCAATGGGAGCTTAGGAAGTTTAATGTGTGGCTGAGAGATTGGTGTAGGGAGGAGGAATTTGTTTGTTTGGAGAACTAAAATTTTTCGGCTGGCTACAGTTTTTTTGCCAGGTATAGATTGCACCTTAGTGATGATAGTTTAGCTGCTTTGGCTAGAAGGTTGGAGGAGAAATTAAACTAGGTGTGGGGATGGGAGCCTGTAGTAATTCTGTGGAACAAAGGTTAGATTGAGTTTTGAGCATAGTAAGGGAAATGGGACTTGTATTGATACAAATTAATGCTGATACCAGTATTGAATGTATGTTTACAAATCCAGGAAAGGTAACTGGTAAAATGTGAGAGCTGGAGGCACTGATGCTGGAAGATAAATCAAATGTATTATTGAAACATACAGTAGCTGAATGAGTCACTTGATAGGGCAGTAAATATAGAAGGCTATACTTTCCTTTAAAGGGACATGGGAAATAGAAAGGTAGAAGGGGTATGTCTGTTAAGCAGGTTTTAAAAGTCAACATAAAAGAAAAAATTATGGTACAAAATCAGGGAACTGAAGCCGTATGGGTTAAAATTTTCACAGATTTTAAAGAGTACAAAATAATTGCAAGTGGTATGTTATAAACATTAATGAAGAGTAACATTTATAGGATTTTAATGACCCAGGTATTCACTGGATAAAGAATACTTGGAGTAAGTGAACAATTGTCTATGTGTGCCCTTGCCTTAAGACAAGGAAGGGTTTGATGTTGCTGTTGGCTGCATATTTTAAGCAATATTTTCACTACATGCATTTCACAATACATATAATTAATCAGTGTAAGACATGTACTGTATACAGAAAAAACCCTCCTTCCTTGTACAGATAAACAGTTCCAGCTATTATACACCATTATTTTTCTTTCATGTTACTAAAGTTTTGTATTGTTTGACAGCTCTTAGGAATTACCAGTAGCTTTAAAGAAATTAATTTTATTTAAGTACATATCTAGCAAATCTCATACTGTATATTTTTCTCTTAATTAAATCATAATATATCTCCAAACGAAATGTTAATGCAAAAATTTAATGAATAGGTTTCTTTTTATTTTTATACTTCAAAAACTACTTTGAAAGCTTAGATTCTGTTTCAGAGGAAATAACATGCAGGTGGGCTTGTTGCTATATTTACATTTTAAAGATTAACTATATCATTAAAAATGGTGCAACATCTTTTATTTAGCAGGAACACTGTCACCCTATTAGAATAGTGTGAAACTGCTAAATGTAATATGCTGCAGCAGAAATAAATTGGTTTCATTAAAAATTTATGAATGTCTAAATGGAAAGCTATGGGGTGGAACAAAAAGGTTAAAAATTATAGTGCTATATTTCTAGATCAATTATCTGAAATCCAAATATCACCAGAAATAGGAAATATTTGACCAGAAACAATTATATTGGCTATATCCACAGATTCAATTGTTGTGGATTTTATAGATGTTATTAGCATCCACACAACTTCTGAATTAATCCTAAATACATCATGTTAGATATAGTAAACAAAATATGTTTGACCTCCAATAAAGGTATGCTTCACATTTTAATATACACATATTAAAGTGCTGAACTTATTTAACTTGCAGTATATAATATTTACAAATTAATCAAACGCACTCAAGAGGATCATAATCATGATAATTTATTGTACAAAATTTCAATCAACACATTGTGAGCTTCCTCTGTGAAAAACAAACAAGAATGTAGACAGTATAAACTTAAAGAAAACAAAGCAACACCCAAGGAAATTACTCCAAAAGGAACTAAAATTGGAGGCAGCGGTAATGAGATCATCCTGTGGTTCTCTTTTAACCCCACATTGTGGAGGGGTGGTTGGTGCTGGAGAGCCTTGAGTGGAGGTAGGAGTAGGAGCAGTTACTGTAATAGCTCACTCTAGAAGTGAGAGTTAGGATCAGAGTAGTTAGTAGAGAACCCAAAGGCTCCAACAGGGAGACCATAAAGGTTGGTACCCTGCAATGTCACCTGCCAGCATATGGACCCACTGGTTAGGCTCAGGGATAGACAGGGATTTCTGGAGTAAAGCACCATGATGAACATACTGCTAGGGGCAGATTTTCAAAGTGTCGAAGTTAAAATTCGAATGAAAAATATTTGAATTTCTAAGTAAGTTTTGGGTACTTTGACTATCAAATAGGCCAAAATTCGATTCGAACTGAAAAAAAATGTAATTTCAATTTTAAAACCTAAACATTCAAAAATTATCCCTTCGCCACATTAAACCTGCTGAATGTTAGGCTATGGGGGACCTCCTGGAACCTTTAAGGACTGTTTTTGAAAAATTTTGAAAATCATTTTTTTGGGGGGAAATCGTTCGAATTGAACGATTCAATCGTATGGTTCGAACATTTTTTATTTCATCAGAAATGGACCTATTCAATTGAAAATTGTTTTCAATCTAAAAACCCCTTTAAAAATTTGTAAGTCGAATTTCAAAGTTTTTTCACTTCAAAATTCGACCCTTAGTAAATGTGCCCCCCTAGTGTTAGGGTCTAGTTCACATATACATAAGTATTACCACTGGGTGTTGTCAGTACTATTCCTTTGTTCAATAACATTAACTACATGAATGTGATTAAAGTTCTGAAATTACCATTACTACACCAAAAGGAGTTATGTGAGAGCCAGCAAATAAATATATCTATTTATTAAAAAAAAAAAAAAAAAACAGGCAATTTATTGAGGGATCTGCTTTGTGTGTGAAAGTCAGTGATGTTAACCCTTCCTCTTCCAGTACAATTAGAGCCCACTTGAAAGGAAGAGAGTCCCATGTAACACATGCTCCATCAGAAGTTGAAGGAAGCTAGAACTAGGTACTAAAGAGTGGTAACTCTTCTATAATAGCGTTGTGTAAAGTTAGTTTTATTAAAAGTGCACTATAGATTTAATTGTAATAAATCAAATGCTTGTTGTATGTCCATATTGGAAGACCTGTTTGCCTAATGAAAATGTTATTTAATAGAAGAGTTGTCCAGGTGGAGGTTCTGGGGTTGGCTGTAACCATCCAAGTGTTTAAATGGGTCTCAATTACTGACTGCTGTTGGATCATGCTTTTTTATTGTACACCTGTAGGTAATAAAATGCTTTTGTAAGCTTTCCATGTTGGTTCCAAACAACATTTTACAGTTATATTGTTTGCCCAACATTATATAAACCATTAGCCAAAATATAAAGTCTTCTGAGAAGGTAGTTCCTTGCTGTAAAATTTGACATATATTACTTATTACATATATTAGCACTTGAACTATGTGCATTCAGTTTTTGCCATTGTCATTGGATATTGCCTATGGCTAGGTCATATCGTACAATACTTTCATGCAGGAAAAAAACGAATTTAGAGTCAAAAATTTTTTGTATCTATTCTGTATGGACAGCAAGTTTACTTACTGGAACAAGTGTATATAGTAAACAGTAACAGGGGACACAAAAAATGTAGCCGTTGAAAACAAATATTTTTAAAAGGAAAGATTAAATTCAAAGCTAGTAAATAATCATTGGTATTTTAAATGTAGTAATTATCAAATTACCCAACATTACTCAAATAACCCAACAATACCAACCATATAATTTAAGTTTATACTTACTAAAAACAGTGACAGCACAAAAGAGCTTATATGATAACAAATAATACCAGGCAGACTGCTTAGCCAGTTTAGAAGGTTCATTCATTAATTTCTATTTATTTCTATTTGTCTGAAATGAGAAAAAAAAAACATTCCATTGTTAACTGAATGTTATACTTATGTTTAGTATCCAAAACATAATGTTTCACAATCAGAAGAAGTTGCTTAACAATAAATGGTATATATTTGGAAGGAAATAGGCAATGTAGTAAATGGTAAATAGACTGCAAAATACTTTTGTACTTGTCAACGCATACTATTAATCATTTCATGCTTCACCCCACTGTATTTTAGGCAGAAGCCAATGTTTAAAGTATGTATGCTGGCAAACTAAATGAATGATTTATGTGTGTTTTCTAGCTGCATGCCCAATATAAAATAAATATAATTTTTCATTTAGCAAGTACATTACCACTAAAAACTATTTATCAGTAACCAGGAAAGTGGAAAATTGCAGATATTTTATAATTACATCAATAACAGACAACTAATAAATGCTCCCATATAGTTTACTTTGTCCATGCATTTAAAAACATGACACTAGTGCAATAAATACATGTGCGGCATATGCTGCTACTGTGTTTAATTTGCTCTTTATAGCAACTATACAGCATCTTTTGTAAGTATGAGTCGAAAATGAGTTTAGGATTACTATACTATATAAAAATAATAATTTAAAGCTTGCAGAAGAGACAGAGATAATTTACACAATGGTTGAACTGTCTAGCAAGACAGTGTTTATACTTGAAATTTTATATATTTTTTTTAAATCTAGGAGCTGCAAAAGTAAAGAATTGTGGAACTTCTTGTTTTTATAAATAATGTTTTTAAGGTGATCACTACATGGGAAGTGCCATGCTTATTTTTTCTTACTATGTATACTGCAGCTACTGCAAAGCAGGCACGGTTAAACAATTAAAAGATAGAACATAAGGTAAGCAATCTACCCAAATGTCCCTCAGCAGGGTAGCATCCAGATCAGCTTTACTGTGGAAAGGAAAAGGAAAACATTTAACTTAAATGATGTCATATGAAAAGTTAGCATTAAAAAAATGTGTATTGTACATAGTCCACTCAGGGAGTGTGGATTTAATATGAATTAAATAGGAAGGGCTCTGATATTACTAGATTCATACCTCACTGTTTTCCAGTATGAGTGCAATACAAGTTGAAAGAAAATAAGTGCACATTTATTAATTAGGAAATTGGTTAAAATACATTTTCATTGGTTGGGGTGTAGGGGATCAGAGAACCCTTCCTCCTGTTATGCCAATCAGTGACATCATCAAACCCAGTTACAGGCAAGGGAGTAACCTAGTAAGTCTGGAGTTACAGAGACAAATTTGAAAAAGAAGAGGACCCAGGAAGAGCCTGGGTTTGGAACCAAATGCATGGGGGTGGGCTGTAGCATCTAGCCATAACCAGACAGTATGAGAATGTCAAGAAATTTAGACAGGCGTCTATTTCATCTAGTGGGGAGCTCGGCCAGGAGGAAAGGTCTGTAGCCTGAGAAGTACAGAGATAGACCATCCTGTTTCTTGCCAAGATGATAGATATTCAAGAGGTGAGTGGTGCCACTGTTGAGATTTTAAGAACTGCATGAAATCTCCAATGTGACTTCCTCTGAGAGTGTTGAATCCCTGTGTGAGCATAGGTCTTATTTGCATACCTACTACGTGAGAGTGGCTACTGAGTTCCAAAGGGAGAGATAAAATAGTAAGTTAGGCTTAAAAAAGACTCACGTCCATCAAGTCCATCTAATGTATCACCCTGTACAACAGTTTCAGGGAGAGAATACCACATCTTCACAGCTCTCACTGTAAAAAAATCTCTCTATCTGTTAATTAAGGGGGAGGGGTTAATCAGGTAAATTCTGATCAGGCTTTGTGTTCTGTGGTTTGATCCTTTATCTCTTTTACAGCAAAGCGAGTTTTGGGAGCTGCTAAGCGAGTGTTGCATGTGATCTAAGTGTTGTATGTGAATTAAGTGTTAAGCAGCGTTAAAAACCTTAAGGCATTTAAAACCAAAAAGGCATTTGTGAGGAATTGCATTTGGGAGACTGTAAGTACCCAGTGTAAATATCAGTGCAAGTAGGTTTGCTGTGATCACTCAGTGTGTGTCTTGTCACATGTACAGTATGTGGTGTTGGAGCAGCAGTTCCATGCATTATTTACATGTGAAAGATGTTGGTGGGTTTTCATCTTGGAATCTGAACTGCAGACTCTAAGGGGTGAACTTGCAGCACTGAGGGCAGTGGCAAACGAGGGGGAGGAAAGGAGGCTCAAAGAGCAGCCACTGGCAGGGGCTAGTGGAGTGGGGGGAGGAGACGGGGCACTGGAAGCTAATGAGGGAGGAAGGTTTGTGACAGTCAGGATGGGAAGTAGGGGGCAGAAGGGTAGGGGGGCTGGTCCACACCTTGTCCAAAACAAACAATTTCACATGTTTGGCTGAAGATGCTGGGGAGGAAAGTTCTGAACTGGCGTGTATGGAGCAGGCTGACTCTCAGAGCACCCTGGGAGACAGTGGCTCTAATACGGATGGTGGGGGGAGTGCATGGAAGAAAAGGCAGGTTCTAGTTATAGGGGATTCAATTATTAGAAAGGTGGATAGGGTAATCTGCCGTAAGGCCCCTACATGCCGAACAGTCTGCTGCCTGCCTGGTGCTAGGGTTCGACATGTGGAGGAGCGAGTGGACAGATTATTGGGAAGGGCCGGGGAAGACCCAGCAGTCTTGGTACACATAGGTACCAATGACAAATTTAGAGGAGGTGGCCGAAACATGGCTGAATGAGTCTCATGACTGGGCAGTTAATATCAGTGATATTATATCGTTTCGGAGGGACAGAGGCAATAGAGAAGAAGAAGGGGTATGTCTGTATGTTAGGCAGGATTTAAAAGCTTATTTAAAGGAGGGCAGAAGTCTTATGGGTAGAATTCTTCACCAATTGTAAAGAGTCCAGCAAATTAATTGTAGGGGTATGCTATAGACCCCCTAATGTAAGTGAGGAGGAGGAGGCTAAGCTCCTGACGCAAATAGAAAAAGCTGCTGGTTTGGGTAAAGTATTGATAATGGGGGATTTTAATTACCCAGATATTGACTGTAGCAACCGTACTGCCAGATCAATTAATGGGAATAAGTTTAAAAACTTGTTGCATGACAATTTTATGGTACAGGTTGTTGAGGAGCCTACAAGAAAAAATGCTATTCTGGATCTAGTGATCTCAAATGACCCAGAACTTATAGAAAATGTGCAAGTCATTGAACCCCTGGGTAATAGTGACCATAATGTTATATCATTTAATGTCTGGTGCAATAAAACATTAATTTTGGAAAAGCTAATTTTAGTGCCATTAGGGCTGCCCTTCAGAGTATTGATTGGGGCATTATGTTTTCAGCTAAAACCATAGAACAGAAATGGTTGTCATTTAAAATGATATTAAATCATTACTGTTCTCAATTTATTCCCTTAAGGAGTAAATATAGAAGCTCTAAGAATCATCCTATGTGGCTTAATACAAATGTAAAGAAGATAATAGGAAAGAAGAAAAAGGCATTTAAAAACTACAAATCTGTTGGAACAGAAGCTGCATTTAATGAATATAAACACTATAATAAATGTTGTAAATCAGCAATCCAGAAGGCAAAGAAAGGAAATGAAGAATTAATTGCGGCACAGGTGAAAAGTAACCCTAAAATGTTTTTTAAATATATTAATAGTAAAAAGATGCAGGTTGAGAGTGTTGCTCCATTAAATAATGGTACCAGTATGGTTGTAACCGATACAGAAAAGGCAAATGTGCTAAATCAGTTTTTTTCTTTAGTGTATACAATAGAGTCTGAGTTCCCAGGCTCGCTTCATAGATGCACTGACTCAGATCATTCTAGTCAGTGGCTGACTCAGGATATGATTCATAAAGCTTTAATAAAAATTAATGTAAACAAGGTGCCCGGGCCTGATGGTATACACCCACGGGTTCTAGGAGATCTTAGTTCAGTTTTAGACCATCCCCTATTTCTGATTTTCTCAGATTCACTTTCATCTGGTATGGTATGGCAGTGCACTGGCACAAACTATAAAGTGTGCAAGGAATATTTGTTCTTGCAAAGATATTTATTTTGACATTGCTAATATTTCTGTTACCAGAACCATTCCATTCCAATTTTATGTTAAATAGGAACGTAAAAATAATAATTAAATATGAGTCAGCTCATTAAATTAGTAAATTTTCTAAATACACAGTGATCAATTACATGTTCTGTACTTCTTTACAAATAATCAAGTTTCAAATTACTATCCCCCTCTTAACAAATTGTCTCTACATGCAGCTTTGGGTCAGTCAGTTATTTTGAACAATTTGCCATAATACCTTGTCTAAGTAAACGGAGCACATGCCAACATATTTTAACTAAACTATCTGCCACGAACGGCACCCAATACCAGAACAGTTGCTAAGCACCCTGGTCTCAGCTCGGCTTCACCAGTTAAGTGACCGCCTTTGGCCTCAGGAGGAGCCCTCAGCTTACTCAGATGCCACCTGGACTTATCGAGAGTTGCAAAGCTAAGAGTTCTGGCTAGCACAGGGGCATTATCGTCTCATCAATGATACTGGATTGAAGAATACCACCAAAGTGGAACAGGCAGGCCGCACCAGCAAAAGCGGAGTAGAATTGTCAGACAGGCCAGGATCAGGATTGGAGAGAGCAGAATAGCCAGTGGACAGGCAGAGGTCGCATTGTTTTTGATGCGCGTCTCGTCGTTTCCGACGCGTCGCGTCATTTTTGGCGCGCATTGCGTCGTTTTTGGCGCGTCGCGTCAAAAACGACGCGCGACTCGTTTTTGAGCGGCAAATTTCTTTTGGCGAATTTATTTGCCAGTTTCGCGAATTTATTCGCCAGCGGCGAATCGCGGGAATTCCCTGCGAATTCGCCCCTGGCGAATAAATTCGCCCATCACTACCAGTAAATCACCCAGGAATCAAATAGTAATAAAACCCAGGAACTTCCAAATAGAACCTAACAACGGGCAAAGCTCTGTACACTAAGATCCCCTTAAATACTATTTGAATTTCGTGCCATAGTGCATGACGTCATCACGCCGGCGCATAAACCAGGAAGTGCGTCGGCGTGCGCGCCATAGGGAGACCAGCAGCAGAGGGGAGCAGACACATTTGGGGGCGTCCCCGCGGGAGATCTGGTGGGCGCCGCCACATGCCACTAGACCACCAGGGTAAGCGTCTCTTACACTACCCATTTAACCAGTCAATCACAATTTAACCTTTCAATCAAAATTTGATTCATACTAGTGCACAATAATTTCTCTTTAAGTACCAGCAGTATATACCAGGATGGGAAATTTTCTGTTTGGATTTATACTAAATATAAATATATACTGTATAGTATAGTATGAATATATCAAGTGGTTTAAACTGAATCACTTTGCAGTTTGAAAATACTGCTTGGAGCTGCTTTGTGATTCAATTCAAACCACTTGATTCCCATTTGAGGTGTAACACAGACACCAGAATCCGCAGCCATAAGGAGATATAAAATCGGTGATTTGGATCAGAACAATTTTCTTTGTTATAGTATGAATATATATAGTGCAGTATTATTATGTCCCTATGGCTTTAAATGCCTGCACTTCCCACATCTCCCTAGTTGCTGGGCAGATGCCCATATATCTAGTTACTTCATTTACATATTTCAGTTATTGGCCTACTTTCCTGTGACCACTTTCTGACACACTTTAACATAGTGTCTTGTTTGGGGTGGATCTTTCTCTTTAGCCTTCAGTTGTTGACACAGCTGCATGTGTTTCAGGGACCCTGGGATCAACAGGGCCCAGTAAAGCTGTTCTGCCCTAGAGGTACATGTACCTCTAGTGATAAGTCGGAGAGCAGGGATCCTGTGAATGAGGCCAGCCAGTGATAGGTAAACTCTTTCATAGCATAGACTCAGATAGAGAGGTTAATTAGATTGAGCAGCCTGTGCTCCAATAAGGATTCATAGTAGGAAGTAACTCTCCTCTAGGCTCTGAGTCTGACAAAAGTAAATGGACCACAGCCTGATAGGGAATCAGACTTCTTCTGCCTGATCATTCCTCTGTATGTGATCCGGACCATGATGGGACATTCTATCCTAGCAGTGTACCTAAAAGTACCCTAACTGCTTCCACATGGTATAACATTGTGCTGTTTCTACTTGACTGTCATGGCCCTAAAATATCTTGCCATACATTGCCTCTTTGGATTTTGAGATGGTTAAATTGTGTTGAACAATAAAAGTTATTTTGTATGTTTGCTGCAAGAACCTCCTTGTGTTATTTTACTTTATTTTTACACAGTAGCCTATGTGAGTTGTAGTTCAACTACTCCTTTGCTTAATAATTTCCACACACACACATATATATATATATATATATATATATATATATATATATATACATATAACTTGGTTCTGGTGTGTCACGGTCGGCACCCAATACCAGAATAAATGCCAAGCACCCGGGTCTCAGCTCGTGCTTCACCAGTATTGTGACCACCTTTGGCTTCGGGAGGAGCCCTCAGCTACTCAGATGCCACCTGGACTTAAACAAGAGGTACAGGGCAGGAGTTCTGGCCAGCAATGGGGCACGACTGTAATAAAAGTCTTTAAGGCCAAAGGTCACAGTACAGATAGGGTTAGGCAGATTCGAGGTCAGACAGGCTGGGTCGAGGCAGGCAGATAGCGAGAATCGCCGGGCAGGCAAGGGTCAAAACCGGGTAATCAATCAGACAAGGATGAGGCAGAAACGGTAGTCAAAATAACAGACTCAGGTCAGGAAACAGATGATCAGAATAGTCAAAAGCCAGGCAGGGACTAAACACAGGAATCCGTATCAACAGAATAAAACTTATCACAAGCAACATTGAAAACCAAAAGGCCCCTTTAAATATTTGAATTTCGCATCACTGCGTGCTGACGTCACAACGCCAGCGTGCATGCGCCTATAAATTCAGTAAGTGTGCGCCGCACGCACACTAAGAAAAGGATGCAGGCACCACCACTAGACCACCAGGGTGAGTCTTCGTGACATGGTGTCTGTAAAACTCATCCCTTTCTTTTGCTGGCAGCTGGGGGTATTTTCCCAAACCCTGGCCCAAACCCCATCCCAGTTATATCCTGGGAAAATTCCAATAGTACAGAACTCTTATCCCTATACCCAAAAACCCAGTAAATCTTTCCTGTGCTCTCTGGAATGCCAGATCTGTTTGCAACAAACTTACCGCTATACACGACCACTTCATTGCCAACTTCTCATACTCACACTTACTGAAACCTGGCTTTATCCCACTGACACTGCTTCACCTGCTGCCCTGTCCTATGGGTACCTACTCCTTACTTATACTCCCAGGCCTGGAAACAGACCTGGGGTGGGGTAAGTTTGCTTCTCTCTCCCCGCTGTACTTTTAAAGTTCTTCCACCTGTTCCTTCCTTGTCATTCTCCTCATTTGAGGTTCACTGCATTAATCTCTTTTCTCCTGCTTCACTATGCATTGCTGTCATATATCGACCACCCGGACAACCGCACAATTTTTTGAACAACTTTGCTGCCTGGTTTCCTTACTTTCTTTCATCTAACACCCCATTCATCATATTAGGTGACTTTAATATACCTGTTAACAACATTAACAGCTGTTCCATCTCTAAACTTCTCCTGCTAACATCCTCTCTAGGCTTATCCTTGTGCTCAGACTCCCCCTCTCCAATGGTAACACTCTGGATCTCATATTTACCAGACTCTGTTCAACCACCAATTTTACTAACTCACCATTTCCCCTCACCTCTCGCAATATGCTCACATTTCAACTCTCATTAACTCCCTCCTCACCCCCTGCTAATCCCCAAACACATACCCCCCCTACAAACTGGTTTAAACCACAACACTCCACTGAAACTGCCTTGACTGTCTTTTAACAGCTAAAGCCAACAAAAATTTCTCACTACTAATACTGCTTGATCTCTCAGCTGCATTTGACACTGTAGATCACCCTCTTCTCCTCCAGCCCCTCCATTCTCTTGGCCTTTGTGACACATCCCTGTCCTGGTTATCTTCTTACTTCACTAATCATTCCTTTAGTGTCTCTTACAACAGAGTAGCATCTTCTCCCCTACCTCTCTCTGTTGGGGTTCCTCAAGGCTCTGTCCTGGGACCCTTATTATTTTCTCTATATACTTCCTCCCTCAGCAAATTAATCAGCTTGTATAGTTTCCACTACCACCTCTAAACTGACAATACTCAGATCTATCTCTCCTCTCCTGATCTCAACCCAGAACTCCTAACTCGGGTCTCCTCCTGCCTTTCCGCTATCTCTACTTGGATGTCACAAAGCTACCTCAAATTAAACCTCTCCAAAACGGAAATGGTTCTTTTTCCTCCAACTAACACCAGTAAGATCCCTGAAGTATCCATCATAGTTAACAATTCCACTATCACCCCGTCTCCCCAGGCCCTGTGCCTTGGGGTTATCCTAGATTCTGCCCTGGCATTCACTCCTCATATCCAATCACTTGTTATATCATGTCTACTGATGGGCGAATTTATTTGCCAAGAGCGAATTCATGGCAAATTCCCACGTTTCGCAACCGGCGAATAAATTCACGAATCAACCATGAAAATTCACCAGTGAAAATTCACTTGCATAAAAAAAATCAGATGAATTTTCACCAATGAATTTTCTCATCATGTCTAAACTATTGTAACTCTCTTTTAATTGGTCTTCCCTGCCAGAGACTGTCACCTCTCCAGCCAATGAACACTGCCGTTAGGCTTATACACTTGAGCAACTGCTCCTCCTCTGCCATGCCATTCTGCCAATCCATGCACTGGCTTCCACTGCCCTTCAGAATTAAATTCAAATTAATGACCCTGACATTCAAAGCACTTCATAACTCTGCCCCTCCCTACATCTCTGAACTCATCTCTATATACTCATCCAACCACTTACAACGTTCCTCTACTAACCTGCTACTCAACTCTTCTCTCATTACCTCCTCCCATGCTTGCATTCAAGACTTTGCAAGGTCTGCACCTTTCCTCTGGAATTCTCTCCCATGGTCTGTCTGACATTCTCCCAACCTTTCTGCTTTCAAGAAATCTCTTAAACGCACTTA
Organism: Xenopus borealis; assembly: GCA_024363595.1. Taxonomy (NCBI): domain Eukaryota; kingdom Metazoa; phylum Chordata; class Amphibia; order Anura; family Pipidae; genus Xenopus; species Xenopus borealis. The sequence goes on along the minus strand of CM044435.1, from coordinate 72,452,844 downwards.
TTTACTGAAGCCTACCCTCACTCTTAACTACCCAATGCAATACCACTTACAGTATCACATCTCTCACCCACTTAACTATCTTACCCACTCCCACACCTTGTGTATCATTCCCTTACCTTTAGTTTGTAAGCTCTTTCTGCACTGTGCCTTCCTCACTTTCTGTACCAGTATTTTTTGTGATGTACAGCGTTATGAAATATGTTGGCACTACAGAAATACATGTTAATAATAAAATTTATTGGGATGTATGTAACTACATATGTTCTATGTATGTAATTCATGTGATTTAGTTGTATAATTACATTCACTTTACAGCGC
>CM044435.1:72408651-72449700 GCA_024363595.1 Xenopus borealis | reverse complement strand
AGCGCATATAGGACTGCGATTTTACGCAACGATGTCCTAATATGCGTTCCGTACACACAACCCATGAACTGTGCGGCGTTAACACACCAGTTGGAAACACTTAGCTGTTCTCGTGTATGGCAGGTGGGGGTTAGTGCCGGCGCTCACTCGACTCGACTCTGCCATCGCTATCATACAAATATGTGGCTCGGGCCGCCGCCATCCGTCACCATCGCACTTTCCTCGCGTGCATCGACGCCGCGCAGGGCTGGCATCAAGGAACACTAACCTGTGCTACTCAGCACCCGCACCGACACCGGCCCAGAATGCCGGACTGCGGCTAGAAGGGAACATCAAGCGCCAACAACTCTAAACGTCCGCACTGGAATCATCCACGGCCCCACCTCCAGGGAAGCTCGGTCAGTTTGAGCACTTTGTCCACATATCAGGTCTCATCCTTCCACACGCTTTCTTTGCTCATTATGGGTAACTACCTTAGGAGCCCATAGCAACCAGCCCGCATTATGGGCCCTGTCTGTCAGCATGTAAAGCTAGGCCCTTTACAGACCATTATGGACCTCGCGGGGCAAAGATGATAACGTCAGTCAAAATTAAGGCTTACATCACCTGTCGAAGTAGTTGCATTCATGAAAATAGGGTGAAAAATAAAAATGAAAAACTCGGGTGCCAGGCTTAAAATTTTTCAATACACCTCCATCGAAGAGTTGGCACTCACGACACTTAGTATAAATCTGCCTGGGTGCAGTGTCCATAAATAAATAAACATTTCCATCCAAAAAAGGTCCGCACTCTCAGGTCTTAAAATAAATCAAAATGTATTTATTGCTTGAACGACTAACGTTTCGGCGTCGTCCGAGGCCTTTCTCAAAGTACAAAATGACACAATGTGAATGCATTAAATACTCTAGAAGGCGGGAAAAGACTGTATTACAAAAATGGTTACATAAATCACCCAGCCAATTTGTAACTCATTCAAGTAGCATATTATACAATAAGGCAGGACTTAAACACATTTAGCTTGCATCATCCCATGATAGTGGGATGGACAATTAATAATCATATCACCAATTATAGGAAACTAGCTAAAGAGTACATTTCATTAAGCCCTTTAGGTGCTACTGTATTCAAAATTCGCATCCACCTTGCTTCACATTGTAATAAAAGTTTAGATCTATCACCACCCCGTTTAAGAGGAGGGACATGGTCTATTAACATAGCCCGTAGGGTAGGTAGTGGATGTTTGAACCCCAAAAAGTGTCTAGCTAAAGGGGTGTCTGTTTTTCCCGTGGCAAGAGCAGCTCGTATTACAGAACGGTGGTTATTCATACGCATTCGAAATGATGTAACACATTTTCCGACATAATACAGGCCGCAAGGGCAAATTATACAGTACACGACAAATTCTGAAGTGCAAGTTAATCTATGGAGAATGTGATAACGTTTACCACTATGCGGATGTGAAAAGGTTTCGCCCATCAGCAGTCAACCACAGGTTTTACATCCTGTGCAACGGTAACAACCAATTTTATTGGTCCTCAACCATGTACCCATATTAGCCTCCCTAGTGTCAGTTTTCACTAAAAGGTCCCTAAGTGATCGACCCCTGCGATATGCGCACACTGGGGGTTCCATATCCGAGAAAGGCAGATTGGTGTCCATCTGAAGTATAGGCCAATGTTTCTTAACCACTGAATTGATCCGGTGACTTGCTGGTGTATAGTTAGAGACAAACACCATTTTCTCCCTATCCGAAGATTTACTACTGCCAACTTGTCCGCAAGCGCCTGCCACCTTCTGTGCCCGAATAAGCTCAGTGTTGAGAAAGGCCATTTTATAGCCCCTCTCCAAAAAACGATCCTGCATCACATATGCTTGCTGTATTGCTGTAGCCGGATTAGAATTGATCCTGAACACTCTCAAAAATTGTGTGTAAGGTAACGCTTTCAAAATAGAAGGTGGATGGTAACTATGAGCATGCAAGGTTGTATTGCGATCGGTGCTCTTACGGTAGAGTGTAGTACCCACTCCCTGTCCAGCACGGAAAATCCTGACATCCAAAAAGTCAACCTTATCAATATCATGGGTTAACGTAAATTTGACAGGGGTAGGCAATGTATTCAATCTTTCTACATGTTACAATTTTATGGCTACACTTTTAATATAGCTAACACCTTCACACATGTATTTTTGATATTATGTTTGTTTTGTTTATCCCTGGGAGGCTTGCATTACTTTTTTAATGTGTTTAGCCTTTATTCCCTTTATCACTTGGGAATGTTTTTTACTTGATATCAGGGTTTACTCTTTTTCACAAAATATCTTTGTTGATAGTTTTTTCCAAGATTTTTCTTAAATGTTTCCTCTAAATGTTTATAGGTGTTTTGCATTTTGATTGATTGTAACACACATCTGATTGGACACTATTGCTATTTAATGTTGGATCTCACTGCCTGTGTTTATCCTGACGACGGCTCCCTGTGAGCCGAAACGCGTTGATACACCATGTGTGAATAAAACTCACTTTGCTATACAATTAATGGATCTGCCGTGAGTGCTTTCTCTGGACTTGCATATATATATATATATATATATATATAAATAAAAATGTATTTAGTGTAAGAGATTCATTGATTGCATAATTTTTGGAGCTGGCTAATACATAAACTTTCACTAGAGTGTAGGGACCCATAGGTTTTCTACTGGCACCTATGGAGTTAAGTCCCTGCATCTCTGTCACTAGGCAGAAGTTATATTGCAAGCGTATGCTTCTAACCAATAGTTACAGCCCAGAGTGTAATGACCATTTCCTGCCACACAGTTTTATAGTGCTGGAAAGGAGTGACCACTTCCTCTTTGGCTGCTGGATCTGGATCGACTGGGTGTGCCATTGAGCCTGGGAGCAGGAAGGCCCCAGTAAAGCCACATGACCCTAAAGGGACCAGCACCTTTAGTGAGTAAGTCGGGGACCAGGCCACCCCTTGAACGAGGTTTAGTAAGAGCAGGGTAGTACTGTAATAGTCTCTCTAGGGAGAGAAAGATAGTCAGGATATCTAGTATGAACAGTGTGTGTTCTACCCAGGAGAATTATTAGGAAGAGATCTTCCTTACAAAGATTCCCCGTGTTGCTTTTGGTGCAGGGATATTATAGTGATAAGGACTAGGACTTAGCAGCTGCTATTGGGCCTTACCTGGTGTTCCTAATAGTCCCTTCCGGCAGCAGGCACTTTGTAGAGGAATGGATGTACCCTTGTCTCTCAGGGCTCTGAGAGATAGTCTCCTTGGGGTGTGTATGAATATCGGCTGACATTTATACTACGCCTGTGTAACCTCTGCTATGTTCTGTGAAAGCTCAAGTGTGTGAGTATCTAAACCTGGGGATATTGCCTTGTGCTAATTAAGTTCATCTGTTGTTTTAAAGAACCTCCTGGTGCCCATTTCATCTTTTATTATACAGTTTGCCTGGGTATTGTAGTTATACTACCTCCTAAAGGATCGCTTCCACATGGCGAAGGCCCTGCTCTAATGTGTAGGTCGCAATGTAACCCATGCTTGCCTATTACTAGCTGGACATTAAATCTGGGTGTGCTGTATATAGCCCAGAACAGCGTTACAAGAGGTTTTGCTGAATATTGAACCAAATCTAAGCCAGATTTCAGTATATAAAAAATCAGATCATGTGTAAAAAGAAATTGTCAATAAACCTTATAGAAATCTTAAGGGAAACTTCTAGCAATCTGATGAATGGCACAACATAAAACTCATCTGGATGGGAGGTACTTGAATTGTCTACCATTTTGTTAATTTTGGTAAGAGCAAACAGTATTGTATACTTTGTGTAATGCAAAAAACTATTTCTTTTGTTAAAACGGTCTATGTAGCAAAGAATACTAAAATTGCTCAGAAAGTGAATTATTCAGGATGACTTTAAAATGCAGTGTAATACTAGGCAAATCACTGGAGCATATACTGTGAGAATGTAGCTACCCAATCTGTATTCAATGAATAGCAAAATGTTAATTTGTAAAAACCTGCCTCCAATTAGCAAGTAAAAGGACCATTGCTGCCCTCCAGTGGCACTATGACCAAACACATACAAATGTGAAAAACATCACACAAAAAAATACATTTTTTTACAGATTTAAAAACTAATAATAATACCCATAATTTCTTCTCCTCTCCCACAAGCCTTTGAACTAAATAAAAATGTCTACAAACCACAACAGCATTATGCCAATCTGGGCTTTGACATACACATTGCTACCATGCTTAGCAACACAATGCACAATAATAATAATAAACCATTTGTAGCAATGTATACTATACTGAGTACTGACTAATGTAATAATTTGCACTTTAATGCCTACAATTGAGGCACCTGAACTAAGGGCATTAAATAGTGGTATTACAGGAATGTCATAATATTGCCATTAAAGTGATACTGACACTAAAAAATGATTATTCAAAATATTAATCTACATGAAAAGTTACCTATAGCTCATGTTGACATATAGCTCTGTTCACTAATATAGCTACTTTTGTTCCTAAACCTGACTGTTTTGCCAACCTGACTTTCCCTTCTCAACATGTCAGTTAGAGTTTCTAATGAAAACAGACTGTTGTAACTCAAATATGGCAGCCCCCTCATAGAGGAACATGGGGGATCAGATGTATAATGTAAAATCATCTGTAAATACTTTTATGGCAAAATTATAGATCACATGCAAATACAATGTTATGACAGATGTAAAAAGAGGCTTAATTTCTGGTGTCAGTATCTCTTTAAATAATGTTATGGCATAACTTCAGTAACTATTTTCAAATATGCAACCTTTATATGACACATGTGCCAGAAATCCAGGCATATTCTTTTGTTTTAATCAAGCATATAACAGGCAGTAGCGCTTCATAATAATGCAGCCTACAAATTCAGTGTTTAATATAGTCCTCATTTTTTTTTTAAACCTCAGAGTAATCCACATCTAAAAAATGATAATACCACACATTTAATCAAACTGAGTGGCTGATGTTTAAATACGACAGGTTCCTCCAAGATCCTCTCTAATGTTTTTCTAATCATTTTCAATAATTGCGTTTTTTTTTAACTACAATAGTGTACAACTACAATAATGTATCTAATTAACGGGCAAACTTTTCTACTGGAGACATTAGAATCTGCAGTAATCAAATTTTTATCTAAGACTTAACATGGAAGTCAAAAACACTAATAGATACCTGAATTTTGTGTTTCTTTCTTGTTTTGCCTTTGTCACATTTCAGATGTCACAGTCACAAAAAGCTACAGTATATATGTAAAAAAACATAAAATATAAACATAAAATGAGACTGTGACCACAAAATACATACATACAAATACAAATGGGCACTCAGCCTTAAAACTTAACAGCACTTCTGGGTTTGACACACGTTGATTTGACACATGACATCACCGTGCCTGGCGTGAAATTCAAATATTTGAAGGTGCCAAATTGTAATTCCTATCACCAACATAGGCCTTTTGTGAGAGTGGTTTCCTGTTCTTGACCCTTGCCTGTCCCTGGCCTCTGCTGATTCACTGTGTGTACCCACCTTAGCCTGTTACTGACTATTCTTCTGGATGCTTATTTTGTACTATGTTTACTGATTGGTTTGACCCCAGCCTGTGTTCCTGACTACGCTTCTGGTTCCTGATTTCATACTGCACTGATTGGTTTAAACACTGGCCTGTTCTATGATTATGCTTTGCTCCTGTTTGTCTGCACAGAACTCTTGGTTCTCTCACTTTAAGACCTGGCAGCATAAGAGTAATGGAGGGCTCCTCCCAAAGCAAAAGGTGGTTGCTATAGGCAGAAGCATGAGCCGTGACCGAAACCTTGTCTGTTCTGGGTTTGAGGAACCATATTTTACGTTGTTACATTGGGCCAGACATGGACTCCAAAGGCGCAGCTGCTTCTCCCACTACCACTGAAGCAATCATGGCAAGTCTCCTCCAGTGTCTCAGGGAACAAGAAACTAAGAAGGATCAAATCATCCAATGCCTTCAAAGGCTGTCGGCAAGGTTGGATGTTAACCAACAACAACCTAATGCTCTTGTCCAGGCTTCTGTACTGGCAGGTAGACCATTCTGTAGTGCAACCTAAGATCCCATTACCTGAAAAATTAATTGGGGAATTTAGTTCATAATTCACCTTCCAGGAGGCATGTAAACTGCATTTTTGTGTACCTACCGCTTTCCAAGGTTTAAAGGACAAGGAAAGTCTAAAATAGAATAAGGCTAGAAATGCTGTATTTTTCATACTAAACATAAACATGAAAATGAACATGAAGCTTAACCAAACAAATGATTTATGCTTTCAAAGTTGGCCACACGGGGCTGTCATCTTTTAACTTTGTTCAACATCTTTTCAAGACCAAGACTGGGCAGGCACATGCTCAGTGTGTTCTGGGCTAAGCTTAGGGATTGTTATAAATTATCAAAACAGTGAAATAATATCTGCTACAAGCCGATACAACAAGACTGCACTGGGTCCTGTGTTGTCATGTAATTTAATGTGAATGTTATAGTTTTTGTATTGTTTGATACAAACTTTCTTAACTCTCCAGAACCAGTGGATGCAGCAAAAAAATCCTCTAAATAGAATCCCAGTTTATCTGTTTAAATCTGACTCCATAATCTTTGTCCCTGCAACTGAAGTTGTAAACAATAAAGGGGATGTAAAGGCAAAAATAAAATCCAATACAAATCTCTACACAGTTGCTGACTTCTCTACAGGGAAACAAAGCTGCTTGAGTTCTAGACCCTGGAAAGGCGGGGGTTCCCCTTGTTGTTTATAAGTATGATTGTTTCCCTGCACAGCAGTTATGGATCGTCTGACAATTCCTATCCACAGAAGTAAATGAAGGGAGAATATCACTGCATATAGTCAGGTTTCTTATAAAAACGATACACATTTTTTAATGAAAGTAAATTGGAGATAGGTTTCTTTTTCATTAAATAAATAAAAAATGTAATTATATTTTTTTGCCTTTACTTTACATGTCCTTTAATTTTATTAATTTACTTCTGATCCAGTTCATTTCTCTCTCTCAACCCCATTATTTATGAAGACTGAGTGTTCTGCCTCAGATGATTTAGACATTGTAACCTCAGGTAGGTTATATGACTGGTCGAGTAGTATTGTATTGAATTCCACTGCTTGATGATAAAGATGACCTGGAACAATACTGCCTTACTCAGACAATTCAGACTAGGACTTATTCACAAAGTCAGTTCAGAGCTGGATGCTATTAAAGATAGCCTAATTAATTTTCCTCCTCCATTCTTCTATGATTCCCTAATGCACCTCACATTACAAATTGATAGGAGACATCAGGAAGGAACCCCTGCTCCTATCCATCATAATATCCCCTTAGAGTTGGTACCCAAACCTTAAGTTTCAGCCATTAGACCTTCAGAGGAATCCATGCAATATTTGTCCTCTGAAGAAAAGGGTTGCAGGGCCAAGGCGCCTGGAAATGGGTAAACCTTTATAGGTTTGGGGTCTTGCTTTCTACTCCCCAACAGCATACTTCCAAAGTACTCATTCCAGTCCTCTTAGATTGGGATAAGGGTTTTAGATATTAGATTTGCTCATTAACACAGCATTTCCATACAACCTCATATCCCTATGGTCAAGTTATTGGGCATCTATGGAAGTTCTATAGGGTGTGTGTTTGTATCTACCAAGTCTTATAATCTCATCATGTCCATGGGTAGTCACTCCAAACAAATATTGTTTTGCATCATTAATGTCCCCATATTCCTGTGAATCTAGGCCTCCCCTTGCTACAACAACACAACCCTCAAGTGGATTAGGTTGCTAACAAGATATGTCAATGGAGAGTAGACTGTGGGAGTTCTTGTCTAAAACCTTTTTATGTTCAAGCTGCCACGTCCATAGAAGGGTTACCTTCATGTTATTCATCATTTGAAGAGGCTTCTCTGATAAAGCTGCTGATACCCTTCCTGCACACATGCCTTATTAATGGAAGATGGACTTGGTGGTGGGTGTTCTGAGTATTTAATAATGCTGTTTGGTTTATGGAATACCCTGGCCATCTTCCAAGACATAATAAACAATATCTTATGTGATCTTTTGCGTCGCTATGTAGTAGTGTACATGGATGATCTTTTGATATATTCTTCTAATTTAACAGACCATTGTGACCATGTTCAGGAGATGTTACATAGGTTAAGTCAAAATAAGCTTTATGACTGAAAAATGTATTTTCGAAGTTTCCTCTATTAATTTTTTGGGGAATATTATCTCAAAAGGGTCTAGAGATGGAGTCAATCAAGGTGCACTAAATTTTGGATTGGGTCGCAACTACTTTCTTTACGAGCAATTCAAAAATTCCTTGGGTTCACCAAGTATTACAGGCAATTTATTAACAACTTTTCTACTTTCTAGTGGCTCCAATCACTGCCCTCACCAGAAAAGGGGCAGATTCTAGTATATGGTCTGAACAGGCTGTGATGGCCTTTGATCATTTTAACGAAGCATTCACTTCTGCTTTGCTCTTCGGCATCCAAAATATGTTGTTACAGTGTTAACTGATCATAGAAATCTGTTATACAGTACATTGAGTCTGCTGAGAGCAAGAATCCCAGGCAGGCCAGATGGGAAATATTTTTACCCGCTTTAACTTCATCATGGCCTAGAGGATCAGGGAAATAAATGTTAAGACAGAGGCATTTTCCAGAAGTTTTGTCTGAATCTGATCCTGTTGTCTCTAAGGAAGTAAATGTAGCAGCACTGAGCCCAGATTGGCATTACTCTTTGTCTGAAGCCCAAGTAAATCTAGTGCCTAACACAACTCCAGGCAAACTCTTTGTTCTGAAAAACCTTTGTGAGGCAACTCTAGTGAGACTCATGATTTTAAGGTAACCAGGCATCCAGGCCACAGTAAAAACTGTTCTCTTCTGTTCTTCACCCTCTGGTGACCAACATTAAAATAGGATATTGGTAACTATATTGATTCTTGTCCAGTTTATCAACATTCAAAACCTTCCAGGTCCTTACCACAGGGGCTGCTACTGTATCTTCCTACTACCAAAAGGCCATGTACTCATATTTCCATGGATTTCATTGTGGAATTACCTCCCTCTAAAGGAATTACTGTTATTTGGGTGGTAGTGAAAATTAGTAAAATGTCTTTTACTCCCAAATCATAGGTGTAATACCTCAGGTGTCACTTCTCCATCCCTGGTCTGGCCAGTTCAACACTCACTTGATTCATTAAGAATTCTACTGCTTCATTATTTATTTTACACAGGGACTAAGTTTTACATGCATATTGCTTGCTTTCAAGGATAAAAGTCCCAGAAATGGTTGCCTTTTTATTGGAACCACCACCTAGGGCACCAGAATACCTTGGCCTGTACCTGAATATTTTAGAGTAAATTTTTTAGGAAAAGATTCCTTTTTGGTGTAGTGGTTTGATTAGAATGTATTATTTAAGTAACTGATTTGCATGAAAAGGATCCTTTGATTATCAAAAATAATTGTGTTTACATTTTTGTTAAATAAATAATATATAGTTTATATTGTTTAAAAGCGCCCTATGTGGCATTGAAATGAAAACCAGAATGTTGCAAATCAGTAATCCTAACCACTAATTCACCAATAATAATGACTGTGTTAAAATAAAAAAAGTAAAAATTGCCATAATTAACACCATTATTAATGCCATAAAACAAGACTATTTTCTAGAATAAATATTTGCAAACATAGTTTGTCACCAGAAAATTCTGGTGCAGAATGCAGAGAATGATGGGGACAAAGAGCTCAAGAAATTTAAGAAGGCTAAGCAATACAAGTCCGGCAGACCTTTTTGTCTGTGCATGGCAACCCAAAGACCAGTTCTTTCCATCTAAACATGGAAAACAGAAGAATGAGGAAAGGTTTGTAAAGGTTTGGAAGCACCATTGCTTTCAGTGGGAGGGAGGTTTTCATCTTACAGGGCAGCATGGGCTTAAGAAATAGAGGATAGCTGGGATATTGTATCAAAGGGGTATGGGTTAGAGTTAAAAAGAGGGAGTTAATTCTCACCTGTTTCTCAGAAGAAAAAAGTATGGGGATTTCAGATGATCAACCTCAGAAAGCTTAATGGACATTTGTTAGGCCCATCTTTCAGGATGGGGCCAATCTCACAATGCCTGGGCCCAGAATACTGGAGAAATTGGATGTAAAATATGCTTATCTTCACATCCTGGTTTTTGAATCACACAGGAAGTACTTCAGATTCAAGTCTTGAACCTTTATTTTCAGTACAGAGCAATTCCCTTTAGGCTTACAAAAGTTTACCCAGAATTTTCACAAAGGTGTTGACAGCTATCATAGCCAACCTCAGAATTCCAGGGATTTACCTAGATAACATACTCATAAAGACACCTTCCAGAAAATTTCTTATTCAGCATGTGCAGAAGATGTCTTCTTATCTCCAGAGTCTAGGTTGGGAGAAGAGCCAACACAGAACTTAGAGTTCCTGGGTGTCCTCATCAATACTTTGACATTTAGGGGCAAATTTACAAAAATTCACCCAAAATCCCTCAAATATCTTCAAAATTCGATAAGCATTCGACTATCGAATGCTTATCAAATAGTTCTAGGCTATCTTTTTCCTCAATATTCGATTTCTCGATGAAATCGTACGATCGAATACCGATCGTTTGATTTCAGGAAACAATTGTACTTTTTTCTTCAAAAAAAATTCAGTAGGTTCAATCTGGCGAAGTAGGCATTCGAATAAATTTAAAATTTAAAATCCTTCGATCATCGAATGGTCGAATGATCGAATATTCGATCATTCGATCTATGCGATAATTAAAATTTATGGTATTCGATGATCGACGTGGCCAAATTTGCATATTCGATCCTCAGAAAAAATTGTACGATCGGTATTTAATCGAATTCGATCGAACTTCTATCTCTTCACGTGAATTTTGTAAATTTGCCCCTAAGTCTTTCCAGGAGTAAAGCCGTGGAGCTTGAAGAATGTGTTTTTTCCTCCCATCAAATATCCAGTTGCAACAGCAAGGATATGCGAGCAAGTGCTAGGGGTCCACAATTTGAGGTCCACAATAGAGTATGTCAAGTGAGCAATGATACATTCCATGTAATAAAGTCAATATTGGACACTATGTCGCCTTTTGAAGCATCTAGTGCATAGATGTGTCTTTTTATTACAATATTGTCTTGTTCACACTGTTCACTATAACACGTGTATTAGTACTATATTTGTAACACTATATTTATAACATAACTCTTACCTTACTGTTCACTGGGACTGCTGGGAGTTGAGTCACAGAGTGGGAGGTGGGATCCAAACTGTAACCCCTCCCCTGAAATCACTTATTTAAGTGTGTTGTTACACATTTCACTTAGCTTGATAAAGGGCTGGAATAGCCCGAACCATTGCTTTGCTAGTGGCATGAATAAATAATTGAATCACACATATTGGAGTGCTGCTGGATTTGTTGTTTTACAATGATAGATTCCAGAGCCCTGCAGCACAGCATTCTCTCAAAATGAGAATATCAATATCAGCTGATCTTTCTCCTTCCCAGCAACTGGTTGACATTCACAACAGATGCCAGCAAGGGGAGCTGGGCTAATCTAGGGGATCTCAAGATTCATGGCTTATGGTCTCTGACTCTGGGGGATGTATCCAGGTTGTCCAGCTGGAAGCAGTTGAGAGTCATTTACCTGAGCCTGCAGAATTTTCAGAGGTATATCAGCAAAAAAGCATTATGTAATGTCAGACAGCAAGACAGAGGTAAGGTATATCAACAAGCATGGGGAACCAAGTCAAAGAGGCTATTAAACTTGACCACACGGAAGACCACCCATGGGCAGAGCAGCATCTTCAAGAGCCGAAAGTAGAACACATTCGGGAAGTTTGTGATAGCAGACTAACTGAGCCATTCTGTTCTGAAATGGGAGATCCTTCTATTGTCCATAGGGTAGCCCCTCAGGTTTCCAATTCAGCCAGATCTTCTAAATCAAGATTCTGCATCTTTATCCAGAGAAGCTAAAACTGATGGCCTGACTCACGAAAGGTTGAATTTAGAATCTGAGGGGGTTTCAGCAAGCTCCCTTTCTAAGCTGGTAGCTGCTTGGAATTATACCATTCAGAGGTATTTTTCTGTTTTGAATAAGTTCCTGGAATGGTTGAGAACTATGGAAATGGACCCTCAGAAGATCTCGGATTTTCAAGTGTGGAGTTTCTCCAGAAGGGTGTTCAACTTGGTCTCAGTAATTTTACTTTGAAGGGGCATGTCCATTCTTTGTCAGTGAATGTGCTTGATTAGGTCTGTACATTTCCAGTTTTGCCTCTGCCAGTGCTTCAATTTGGCTTTCAATTGTTGTGGCCGTTGGGTTAAATCATGCTCTATGAGTATTTTCTCTCTAATGCAAGGCAAGTTTGTTTTTTTCCACCATTTCATGTTAGATTACTAAACTCACAGGTGACATCAGCTCTCAAACTGTTGTGTGGGTTCATAATATCTTTCAACAACCACATTTGCTATTGCCAAAAAACAATTCTTTAGACCAGCAAGAGTTGCTTCATAAGTATCATCTGTTAATGATAATGTATTGAATAAATGCTGGTAGCAGGTAGTTCCCCTTGGTTGGCAGCAGTATATACATTTATATACAAATCCAAGCAGTAAAAGTTATGGTAGGCTTACCATGGTTTGGGAGAAAGGATGTTCAGAAACAGCAGAGACATCTTTGTCACCAATTTTTATTGTGTTTTGAAGCCAGAAATTAGTATGGTGCAACCATACTTCTTTTATTAACAGAATAATACTATGTATACGCAGTAAAAGTCTTCTTTCAATAACATCTATGCATAACACCACAACATTTCTGCCACTTTAACATGACAAAGGGCAATAAATTGTTAATTCTACCTGATAGGCACAGGAAATATCCAAAATATCCAGCCATTATCTTTTTCCTCCTGAATCTCCCCCAAACCAGGTTAGATGCTTCGCGCTTTAGTGAATTTGCCCCCTTGTGCCTTGGCAGCTGAAAAATAAGTTGCTGCTTAATTAATATGCATGAACGTTTTGTAAAGCACAAAAATTACAAAATAAGGAAGTGTTTGTTGCCCAGATTTCAAAAAAAAGGAGAGGCTACTACACAAAGTGCAGTAGTGGTAAGAAGTTGCCCTGTGCACTGCTGAGGTATATGGAGGGTTCAGGAGTGTTATCCCTGCTATTCTATACAGTGCTATCCCAAGCTCATTCTAATAATCCATTGTTATTTTAGGTTGTATTAAGAACGCATTCCAGATGTTCTTTTTCAGGCTTCAGGGGACAAATGCAACTTGAGAGCCCAAACTCTTTCTTGGGATGTCATACTGTTGATTCTTAGATCAAGGAAAGTTTCTAACTTATGTTTCTATTATAGGAGTTCACCAAGAAGAGAGGAGGAATATAGAAGGAAATCTGCAAAGAGAGAGTGCATTTCTTGTGAAGGGAACACTTTAACATAGAAGAAGATGTGTTCAAGGTGTTTGGAAGAGGCTGTTGAAAATTTGTCCATTTAATATCAAATCTAATGGCCTGTATGAAGGAATAATTTGACAAGTTATAGTCATCCATGGCCTTTCAAAACTGACTGATAAGATGTTGGAAAAGTCCATGAAGTTATTAAAGTACTATAGCTTCAGAATGAGAGACTCCAAATAAGAAGACATTCTAATTTGAGTTTCAGAAAATTTAAAAAGATGTTTGCTTTTCCTAAAGAATTTACAAAATGTTTGGTCTTTCCTCCCAAGTGGTTGCAGCTATTACTATGATGACCAGGCACACTACTCTCCCTGTCAATGAAGTGTCCCTTAAAGATTCTAGGGAGTGTTGTCCAGATGCTATCCTTAAGAAAGCCTACATGGTGGAGGGTGCAACATGAAAATCAGAAATTGCCGTCACTTCAGTAGAACTAATAAGATCTGAGTTAAATAATTTGAGAAGGCTAAAAATACGGGAGCAGATAGGACTAAGATTATTGAAATGGCTCAAGATATCATTATGGTGACACTGTACAACTAGCAGCAAAATCAGTTTTGTACATCAGTGACAGCTAGAAGGAGTCTGTGACTGAAGCACTGGAATGCAGATGAGCAGTCCAAACTAAATATTTGCTCTTTGTCTCTTTGTCCCAGAGTTTAGGAAATTGTATCAGCTGGGAAATCATGCTTTCTTCTACAGTTAAATGGTAAGTCCCCTTGTTGTGAGGTAGGTATAGAAAATTACTAACTAATAAAAGGACTTCCCCTTCCTCTCTGCATCCATCTCTTCCTTCCTGTTGTGCAATACTGCCAGTATCAGCAGGGTTGCTCTCTTCTGTCTGAAGCTGCTTAGCTTCTAGGTTCTTGTTGAGCCATAGAGGAACCTAGTGGGCTTTGACCACCCATTACCTCTGGTGCTGTAAGCTGCAATGCTGTCCCTTTGTGTGCTGGATGTGCAATGAGTCACCACTTGTTTCCATCCAAGACAGGGCTTGCCTATTCGCTATTGTGCATATGAATCCTTCTGGGAAAAGATTTAAAGGTATTCCTCAATTAACCTCAATTAACCCTGAAAAATAAGTAAAGAGGTTTAGCAATCACAGAGCTAAGCTCACTAAGTACCCTGGGATGAATACCATCTGGCCCCGGACCTTTGTTTATCTTAACATGCTCTAGTCTCTTTTGAATTTCCTCATGTATGAACCATGCATCATGTTGTATTACTAGGACTGGGACTATTAAGAAGGAAACCTTCATTAACTAGTACTTCATTTGTGTAGACATATGTTCTAAATTCAGAATCTATGCTTTTTTTTTCATCAACCAGCTGACCTCCCCCCTCTGATATTAAAGGTCCCACCCCTTCCTGTTTCATTTTTTTACTATTAACAAATTTAAAAAATAATTTGAATCTTTTTACTGCTTGCTGCAATATCATTGTGCAGGGATCTATACACATTTGTTCCTAAAAAGAAAAACAAATTGGCAATTCTGTGTGACCCTCAATTTGAAGTCTCAAAATAGATACAGTTAGTACCTGTGGAGCACATGTTGTCTTTAAAATTAAATATCTTTATTTTCAGCAAATGCACACTCTTCATCAGGTGCATGATGTAGCTGAAACATTTAGTGTGCAGTTTATGCAAATAAAGATATGAGATTTTAAAGACAAGGTGTGCTTTCTGGGTACTACAGTATCTCTATCTACTTTGAAACTTCTAGCACTCTGACACAGGGATTGCAGCTTGTTGAGAAGCACTTACACATGGATTTATACACCAAGGACAACCTTATTTTGCTTCTCAATGTAAAGTCCCTGGACTAACATTTGTTGGTCAGATCCTTCAAGATGGAATTCACAAGGACTATAGCCTAGACCATCTGCTTAGGAGACTGGCTTGTAAAGATAGACCTTTCAGATGCCCTCATGTACCCATTTGGAAGCCCCACAGGAAATGTTCATGACCTCTCCAGATTGAGTTCTTGAAACAGTGGGATAGAAATCACTCAAGATATTTCCAGCTTATAGTCATATCATAGTGAACTCGCTATGAGAATTTGATGGTTTCTGTGTCTTTTTCTCCACCCTCTTGTGAGACTAACACCGGAAGCCAGCCAAAAAGGGTTGGGAACTCACTTCTAAAAACTAAATGTGTGCCAGGGAACCTCGCTCTACAGTCCTCTCCTCCTGCTCTTGCTCTCCAGCCCTCTCCTCCTGCTCTCGCTCCCCAGTCCTCTCCTCCTGCTCTCGCTCTCCAGTCTTGCTATCCAGTCCTCTCCTGCTATCCAGTCCTCAAGATCTATGCCCGCACCGTTCTGTCCCAATCAGTCTGTTCCACTCCTGCTCCATCCAATCTGCAACTCCCCCGAGTCATTGCCCTCTTCATCCTGTTTATACAGTTCTTCTGATCTTCGCCCTCTCCGTCCTGTTCCAGTCTGACTACACCCTCATCTCCCTGTTCCTGCCTATTCCTTACCTGTTCCCTAGTCACAATCCACTCTTGCCTAAAGGACTCGTCCCTTCCTCTTCTGACTCTACAGCAACCCCTACCCAATTCTATGTCAAAGAGATGTCTTTCACTCAAATCCAGGGAGTTGGACTCTGAAGGCCTGGTAGTTGAGAGGCTCGAGTTGAAAAATCTGGGATTATTATCAAGAAGGGCTGTGGGTACACTGCTGGCACAGGAACATGAATGCTTCTAACAACTCCAAAGTTTCAGTCATCGAATTCCTTCAATCAGGAGTTCCAATCTCAGCATTACCACTTTTAGAGGTCATGGGGCACATTTACTAACCGGCAAAAATTCTCCAGTGTCCACTTCGCACCCAGTGCAACACTTCTCCTGGCAAAAATTTGCTGGGACAACGCACTGCCTAGCGCAAATTTGCTTTACAGCGGGAAATTTAAAGTTAAATGTATGGATGTCTTTATGTTATCTATTGCAGCAAATACTGTACATTCCATTTCCACTGTGAATTACACATGTCCAGGGAACCTTTATAAAGACAATAGAGTTGTTATAACGCCCTACACATGAGCCCACTGTATAGTAAATGTTCCATATGTTACAAAATGTATGGGGGAAACCGGTTACACAAAATATTTTTTTAGGACTTTTGCAGCCAATCATACTGAAAATAGGAAAAGATGCCAGCGTTTTTTTTAACTTAGATGCTTTTTCCACTCACAGTATATGATTAGGGATTGGCAATATCGCAGTGGGCGAAATGGCACTGACACCCATTAAACTCTATGGGTGCATGGCGAATTTTTTTTGACATGCATCATTCATTCAAATCTATGGGCGTTTTCACAGTGAAACAAGGCAAAAAAACTTGTCCATCCATATATATGATGTAATTAACAGAAGATTGAGGAAGATCTATGTGCTCCATTGCACTTCTCCTGATCTGAGCTGGCAAATGCAAGTCTGGCGAAAAGTCACCTGGAAATAGAGTACGAATGACGGCTTGCATCTCACTTTCACTAGCTAAGTTACGCCTGTGCCCTTCAGTAATTTGGAGAAGTCCCTGCGGGCGGTAACGCTGGCAAATTGTTGCCAGTGTTAGTCACTTCACCCTTTAGTAAATCTGCCCCCCAAGTGTCTGCCTTATCAGCATACATGGACATTGATTGGGCTTCTCTTCCACTTGTTAAGAGATTTTTTTCAGGCTCTCTCCAAGCTTCATCCTGTTGAGCTGTCTATGGTTACACCTTGGGATTTATCTTTAATACTAGATGTTTTAGCCAAAGCTCCATTTGCACCATTACAACATGTGCCTCTCAAAATTAAAATTAAAAACTGTTTCTCTTGAAGCCATTACTTCTGCTAGGAGAAGGACAAAGTGGGTCTAAAAACATACAACACCTTTCTTTCGAAAGTCACCTCAAAATGTCACCAGACTCAGGATTTGGTCTTGCCAGTGTTTTACATGATCCCAAGATTGGGCCAGAATAGGAGCTACATTCTCTGAATTTGGTTAGGTGGCCAGCTTCAGGAAAACTAATTCCTTCTTGGTGTCATTATCAGGCAACTCTGATGGACTCAAGGTTTATAAAAGTTCTATTGTCAGATGGATCAGATAATGCATTCAACTTGCTTACTCATTACAGACAGCACCTGTTCCATAGGTCCCCAAGGCACATTCTTCCAGAGGGATAGAAGTTTCATGGGCTCTCTATGCCTGTAAAGGGCCCAAAGGCTCAGTGAGGATAGAGGAACAAGGAGGAAACACCAGTTCGACACAGTACAAGGTATCATCAAAGTAGAGGAAAATGGGTCATTGCGGGCAGAAAGACCAATAAACAGGCCTAAGTCAAACACAAGAATCAATATACACAAGATAAAGTGCAGCCAGGAACACACGAGGTAGAAACTATATTAATGTGATTATATTATACTATATGAAAAGAGCATTCCTTCTTACCCGGGAGAGGACTTTGCATACTTGGAGCCAGTGTTCTTCTAAGGATTTGGAAATGAAGTTCAGCGAAGGCTCGATCCATGAAGTTCCCTGCTGTACTGGAATCGAGAAACAC
Source organism: Xenopus borealis (assembly GCA_024363595.1). Classification (NCBI taxonomy): domain Eukaryota; kingdom Metazoa; phylum Chordata; class Amphibia; order Anura; family Pipidae; genus Xenopus; species Xenopus borealis. The sequence goes on along the minus strand of CM044435.1, from coordinate 72,431,603 downwards.
TTGACAATGGATGGTTTTTATGGGGAGTTGAATCAGTACAAGTAGATGGAATCTGTGAGTAGAGTTGTAGGGAAGAAGATCGATACCACCCAGGTAAGTTTCCCCTATCTTACTTGGGTGTTAGAGTTTCACAGGACAGTTGTGGGCTTTGTCCCCATAGTACAGGCATAGTCCAGCAGCATGTCTCCGCAATTTCTCCTGTTTGGAGAGTCAATCTCCCCCAATCTGCATGGGTTCCTCAGAGCTTGTTGGAGAAGACGTAGAAGAAGAGAACGAGCTGGGAAGAAAGGGTTTCTGGAAATGAGGAGCCAATATTGGTTGAACCCTCTTATTTCTTCTTTATCCACCTTAATGGCCAGTGCAATCAGATCTTCCAACTGAGAAGGCAGATAGCAGGAGACCAGGTCACCTTTTAGCCGGGTAGAGAGCCCTTGGTAGAAGGTGGCATTATAGGCCTTGTTGGGCAAGCCTGTCTCAGAAGCCAGTGTGCAGAACTCAATAGTGTAGTCACTAACGCTGCAACTCCCCTGACAGATCTGGAGTAGCCGTGAAGATGCGACCTCGCCAGGAGCATCGAAAACAGTACAAGAAGCCTGGATGAAGACCTTGGCATCCATTATCAGGGGGGATTCCTTTTCCCACAGAGGGGATGCCCATTCTAGCACCCTCTCTTTTAAGCAGGTGATGATAAACCGCACCTTGGCTTGTTCGGACACAAATTGCGATGGCTGCAGTGCCAAGTGAATCTGGCATTGGTTGATAAAGCCATGGTAAGCCTGTGGATCTCCGCTGTAGAGAGAAGGACCTGGAATGCGAGGTTCTGAAGCTTTGCCTGGAGCAACTGGAGGTGGTACTACTACTGGAGCTGGTACTGGAGTAGCTGGTGTTAGGGAAGATAACTTGTCCAGTATGGCCTCCAACGCTTGGCTGAAGTGGGATTGTTGGGCCTCATTTTCCACTTTGTATGTTGTGGAAAGCTTATTTCAATTAGTCAGTAAGTTCAATTTCTCAGTTAGTATTTGACCTTTGAATGTCTGACTCATTTGTATTGATCCTCGGGCACTGTGTTTTTGAACTTTGAACTGTTTAGTACCTGGTAATCAACTTTTGGTCCCCCCCAACTGACTATTCCACTTCCATTTCCTTTAGCATTCTCAGTGATATGCTCACTACCTCCGTGTACTGTAGTGGATCAACTCCTCTCTGATGCAGTCACTTCCCTGCCCTTTGCTACTGTTGCTCAATGTCTAGCTTTACTTGCAAGCAAAAGGCTGGGGCTGGCTGATATCATTCCTGCCACTGTTGTGGGAATATAATTCTAATAAACTCCTTGAGCCTCTAGGGTCTCGTATTCTATACTGGTATTACAGGCTCATCCACTGGGATTCAGCCCTTATGGGGCTATGTAATAAAAAGCAATACGTTTTCCCAGGTGCAGTAACCTTTAGCAACTAATGGGCAGGCAGACAATATTTACTGGTCACCTGTTTAAAAGCATAAATTGTATTGGTAATTACATATTGGATTAAGTGTCTCAAACCCTAACAGACTGTGGCAGTAAACACTTTTCAAGTAAAATCTGAATTCATTTGAATAACACTTTACTGATTTATTTCATGTCTATTCATACCAAAAAATGTAAACATATTTAAAACAATGGATTAAGTAATGCAAATTATAATAACAGATCTGCAGATCAGATTCAGATCACTACAAAAAAATGTTTTTCTATTAGAAGAAATCCACAAATTTCACATCTTAAAATGAGCATCACAAAGACTCCATTGTTATTGGTATACCTACTGTACTTTTGTTAAGTAGGCTTTTCTCTTGGAAAACTAAGAAATCTAAATATCTAAAGATTTCATAGTGACATTTTGATATGATATATAAATCAAATCAATGTACACAATTAATATTTTTATGTTTTGTGTGACATTTTGCATTTAATGTGGCTCATTGGGTAAAAAGACTGTGGACTGTATTCCAGAGTGATGAACATGGGATAAACAGACAACATAAAAACACAGATACATTTCTACAACTTTAGTGTTCAAGTACACAATGGAAATGTATTGTATATGCTAAGTATTCATAAACAAATACACATCAATGCAGTAGCATAGAAAGATGAGAGGTGTGTCTGGTTACAAACAATAAATTTGTAGCCTTACAGAGCATTTGTTTTTTTACAAGGGGACAGCGACGCCCATTCGAAAGCTGCAAAGAACTAGAAGAAAAAGACAAATAACTATAAAAAATAAATAATGAAAACCAATTGAAAAGTTGCTTAGAACTGGCCGTTCTATAACATAATAAAATTTACCTTAAAGGTGAACCACTCCTTTAAATATGCCGACTATTACATTTAATCACATTAATTTTATATTGAGCCAAGCACTAATTTTAACATGTTAGGTACTTTTTTGAGTTTGCAGTTTATCTGTTTAACAAATTGCCACTCTGAGATGGAAGGTCAAATGATTCCTTCCCCACATAGTTGGTTGAAGGAAACTATTGTAATATTTTATTTTTGGCTTGATCCCTTTCTAGAAATAAACACCCATGATCTTGGTTATGATATTCATCTTTCTTATTGACATGGCATGAAGAGGTTAGGAAACAACTGTATTTAATTTATACTAAGCAGATCATGTAGCAGATCACACAAGTGTCAGAGCAGGCAGGAAAGTAGGGAAAGCTTATTATTATTATTTTTACATTTTCACCCTCATCTACTTTTACTATAAAAACCATCAGCAGCACAGAATTTTGTGTGATGTAAGAAACTTTTCTAAAGGCCATTGAATTCACTGATGGATTTTCTTCTAGCTTTCCTCTGACATAGCTGACAAAAGAAAACAGTTAAATTGGTTTGAATATTGCAAGTTTACAAAATATCGTAAGCTTACAAAAGAGAAAGTTATAAGTTATACACAGACAGGAAAGTAGGGAAAGCTTATTTTCTGATCAAGAAAAATACTTAGCTGTGTGTTGTACCATGTTTTATTTCATGGCATTTGTGCTGCACTGATACATTTCAACCATGCTTTACAACGATTATACATCATTCACATCAGCCTTTGCTAAAGTAGAATTTAAAATCTAAGAACAGTAAGACCAATTTTATCAGAAGCAAATTAACCTGGGGGAAACAGAAGTACCCACACAGACACAGGAAGAACATACATACTCCTTGTAGATAAGGCCACGGCTCAAATTAAACTCAGGACCCAACACTGCAAGGCAGCCATACTACCCATTGAGCCACCATGTTGGTGTGTTAGGTACTGATTTTTATATATTAACTATAGTATCAAATAGCTTCCCATAGGCCCAGCAGAATTATCATTGGTTGACCCCATCACAATTTAGTTGGATATTTCTCTATTACGGCCCTTCTGGCACGTTATTTTCCAACTCTAGAACCTTGCTTTGCAGAATTAATCAAACCCTGATCTGCAATTATGATTGGAGTTGATCCTTTGCTAGTTGTGCCATACCACATAAGATATGATAAGACTGATATAAAGCCACAGCACTATGTGACAATTCCACCATCTTTAATCCTCTCATTTGACCATCAATTTATAGTATTTTAATTTAAATGCATCCCACACAGTCACACAACAAATTGTATAAATTCCTTATTTGATCCAACAGTCAGAGAAATAGTGTATTCATCTGGCTGCATGCACTGATGTCACAATGTTATGTATGCATTTGTTTCAGTCAAATGCACTATTGCTCTGCCTGTAAAAAAGATGAGGCATTTATGTGATATGTACAGATGCAGTCACTTGGATTTGTAAGTTAAATGCGTCGTGACTCAGGGCTAATTGAAGAAACTGTGTTATCTAAAGTTATCTTAACTCATTTAATGCATTTAACCTTTTCATTAGCATACCAAAGCCCCATTGTTTTCAATGGTGAACTCTTTAATTGGATATATATATAAAAAGTAACTCAAAGCAACTGGACTTGCTGAGATATTTTAATGAAGACGTTTCACTGCTCATCCAAGCAGCTTCTTCAGTTCAACTGACTGGTGTAGGGGAGTTCTCGGCAAATAGACTCTTCCAACAATCCAATCACAATGGCACACTGCAACTCTTCAGAGAGGTGACATTTGAAATTCACAGTGGTGTTGATTCTGTGTAGTTACAGTGATAGAATAATCAATGTGTCATGCAACTCCTAGACACAGGTGTTACTTGTGAGAGTTGCATGAATGGATGTGTCAAGAGTTCTGAAACCGCCGGGGAACAGATGCGAGAACAGCATTTTTGTTTTCAACAAACACTACGTCCCTGTGTTCTTCAAACCTAGCAACACACTGAGACAAAAACTGGTACACCCAAAGGATCCAACTCCTAAAGGAAAACAAAGTAATGTGGTATACGCAGTCCAGTGTAGCGATGAGTGCACAGATCTATACATTGGGGAGACAAAACAACTGCTCCACAAACGAATGGATCAGCATAGGAGGGCGAACTCTACAGGACAAGACTCGGCTGTTTTTCTACGCCTAAAAGACAAGGGACACTCTTTTGAAGATAGCAATGTCCAAATTTTGGATAAAGAAAACCGCTGGTTTGAAAGAGGTGTGAAAGAGGCGATTCATGTTAAGGTGGAGAAACCATCCCTGAACAGAGGCGGGGGCCTTCGACACCACCTGTCTGCTACATACAATGCTGTTCTCGCATCTGTTCCCCGGCGGTTTCAGAACTCTTGACACATCCATTCATGCAACTCTCACAAGTAACACCTGTGTCTAGGAGTTGCATGACACATTGGTTATTCTATCACTGTAACTACACAGAATCAACACCACTGTGAATTTCAAATGTCACCTCTCTGAAGAGTTGCAGTGTGCCATTGTGATTGGATTGTTGGAAGAGTCTATTTGCCGAGAACTCCCCTACACCAGTCAGTTGAACTGAAGAAGCTGCTTGGATGAGCAGTGAAACGTCTTCATTAAAATATCTCAGCAAGTCCAGTTGCTTTGAGTTACTTTTTATATATATATATATACCATGACCTGGATGAATGAGAATCTTCATAGTTATATCTTTAATTGGATGGGATGCTGTGACACAATATTCTGTGCTAAGTGGGATAAATGAGATAGATGAGTTAAGTCACGTCGCATTTAACTTACAAATCCAAATGACTGCATCTGTACAAAGCACTACTTGATGCTACAGTGTACATGAAGTTAAGTTAAGTATATAATAGTCTGGCAGTCAGATGAGAGGTTTTTTATAATATTTAAGTGGATTGTGTTCTCATAGTGCTGTGGTTGCATGGCCTGGGTTTCCCTTACTATTGACTTCTCTTGGTCATTGCTAGTTATAAAACAAGATGGCTTGGTGGATGGCTATTGATAATATATTTTTTATATGCCACTTTTATATGACCACATTTGTATGAGAACAGCCTATTCCGATGATGGGTAAATGGTTATGTGTCAGAGTATAAGAATAAGTAAGTTTAATATCAAATACATAAGTTCCGTATCATTCTGATGCCACAATGCCAATGGCCCAAGGCAGGATACATGCAATGAGGGGTGATGTTCTCCCCAATAACAATTTCCCCATTCTACTGACAGAGTTCAGAAAGTCAGCAGATGTTAGATGGGGCCCATGTGCAGACGTGTTGCTTCATTGCTGATTTCCTCAGTGTCTACCTTAGCAGACAAAGAACCACGCTGGGGGACAGTTGAAAAACGGGAAACTGTGTTATGTGCAATACTGAACATTTTGCAGAATATACATTTATACATATGTCAGTAAAATTTAGATACCTTTCAATGTCTGGGAGGGTCCAGACCATGTAGGGTAAATCTGTGTACACCCATTTAAATTCCTTCTGATGTCTATATAAACCTTGGACCAAGAGATGCCCTTGCGTACCATCTAAGAGGTCTGGTGAAGCTGCAACAGCTTACCCAGGCAAAACCTATTGTCTTGTTTTGGACTCAATAAACTACCTCATTGTATTTGTAAGTGCCTTCTCTATTGGTTTTGCTTTACATACAAGGTCATAGAGGTAGAAATAAAACAACACTATCACTCAGATTTATACAGGAAAAGGTGCCAGTTATTAATGGGTGGCCTTGAATATTTAGTGAATTTGCTTTCTACCCCATTTAATGAGTACTTTTTGTGCTATCCTGACCCCCTGTTTATGTGCCACAGTTTCATCTCTGCTTCTACTGTTTTATTGTGATTGTGCCATAGCTGTTCTATCACTAGTGTAGAGTTGGTGATGTCAAGACCAGAGGGTTGGTATATGTGGATACTGAGGATATACAGCGCTACAAAATAAGTTGGCGCTATAGAAATACATGTTAATAAATATACAGTAATTGTCAATAGTAGCACACGCACTATTCCACTATTGTGAAAATCTGGATTATAAGGCTCCACTGTCATCAATGTTGATTATCTTCATTCAAACAAATTCATTGTGTCTTTACCTGTATGCTTGGCTAAGTGTGCAACTTATTTAAAGGCTTGACTGCCTATTATGCATATAGAGTGAATCTGATATTAGAATATCTTGCTTTCTTTTTTCATATTTTTACCCTCATCTATTTTTACAATAAAAAACCATCAGCAGCACATAATTTTTGTGATGTAAGAAACATTTCTACAGGCCATTGTATTCACTGATTGATTTTCTTCTAGCTTTCCTATGACAAAAAAACAGTTTAGTTGGTCTGAATATTGCAAGCTTATAAAATATTGTAAGCTTACAAAAGAGAAATTCTAAGTTATACTTTGAGAAAGCTATGAGAGTTTACCTTTATATTATACTGAAGTAACTCGAGAAGAACCATATGAGGGAATCTCTTCACCACAAAGTTCATTAAGTCTTTTTGAAAATAAGAATTTGTAGGATGATCTAGACTTTTTTGCTTATCCTATTTACATGGATGAAAAGCTAAAAAACTTCTCAGCTTTTCATTGTGTCAATGAAAACAAGGAGGCAGACATCTGTCAGGCACTATCCTGGAACAAGTAGGTAAATGTCTGATACAATGTTTAAAAGTGAACAACCAAAAGGAGAATATATACCACAACTATGGTAAGTATGATCAAGTAAGTGTAAGAATATTTTTTGTGGAGCTTACTACCTATACAGTACTGAACTGGGAGGTTGGTACATTACGGATTTAATGATTGGAAGAATGCATCCTTTCGAAAGAATGAGCACAAAGTCTCAAAATTTCATAAAAAATTGTGGATACAAAATAGGGCAAGAAAATCAAGAAATTCTGGTGAAATGTCCTAATATGGGTTGTTACGGTTGTGAAGATTGGGCTTTCAGAGGTACAGATGAAAAATTTGGGTCACTCAAATATGGGCTTGATCAAGATATATGGAAGCACAGGTGTTTATAGTACATCATACTTGTCCAAAATGTTGTGTTGTCAAATGAATTCATTGATATTGTAGCCTCCAGTGTGCTAGACTTTATAATAAACAAAGAAGTATGAGCAATTGTATGGATCTGGATTTGACTTTTGATTATGAGAATTTATGAGCAATTTATACCTTCATCAGACTTTTATCATACCTGGAGTGATATGCAAATCTGTCCCGTATCGCCGAAAATTCGCAAAATCAAATGACTTTGATACATATGCCTATTTTGTCCAAATACATTAATAGCAATGGGCATCAGAATAATTTTGATGAGCAACAATTTTTATGTGCGTGCCAATTCTGATACTGTTTCACCATAACATTTACGGGAGGTGAAATGCGTAAATTCACACCAAATCCAAGCTTGTTTGTAGTGTGCTCTACATATCCATGAAAAGAGTATTGTGTGTTTTTAATTAATTTCTTACACAATTCCTATATATTTTATTCTGTTTTAAAAGTGATAATAAGTCAAAGAAAATGAGTCAGTCAGGAAAGTTTTGGAAGATACAAAATTAGAACAGATGACACAATAATTCACATCAACTAATATATCAAGTAAAAATCATTACTTTGACCTGTTTGCTGGTGTAATCTTTAAATTCTAGTCTGAAAACACAATATAATTAATTAAAAATATCTTCCCAAAACAGTGAAAAGTTCTTTGGTGGATTTGGGGTGGCTGAGGTGACTCGGTATTTTTTGTGTAACACAATATATACTATATACATAATCTGTTTTTCAGAAAAGAACAATAATGGTCACTCAGTTTTACATTTTGCTTCCCATTGTAGTTGTTCTTTTTTTGATGAGATTTGTGGAATACATATTTAGCATTTGTGATAAGTTATATAAAATTTAACTGTAACTGACAGTAGAGATAATGCAGACCAGAAACAAATTATCATTGTTTTGTATTGTAATATAGGAAACTACCACTGTTTTCTAAGTATTGCCCAACTGCAGTACAAGTTCTGATTTTCAATAATCTAGGCTGTTGTAAGGAGTTATGCAGAACATCTGCTGTCTACTTTGAAAACAATAGATTTTCAAAAAATATACAATATATACAAATCAATTTAAGGAAACAGTTAAAGAGGGGGGGAAATTAAAAAGTCAAATATCAAGTCATTTTCTAAGTTTTAAACCAAAATGACTAATTTGATTGATTTGATATTTGATTAAAAAGTCAAATATCAAGTAATTTTCTAAGTTTTAAAACAAAATGACTAATTTAGTTCATGTGTGCTTCCAGAGTAGGCCAAAATCAGGCTCTTTGCAGCCCCAGGTGCACGCCGAGCCCCCTGCCAGGGCAACTTGATACAGTATCCAAAAAGAAACAGCAGCACTCCGGAATTTGTGAAAAAGATTGGTGTTTACTTCAAGTGTTTACAAGGCAACGTTTCGGGCCCTTCTGACCCTTTATCAAGCCAAGGGCTTGATAAAGGGTCAGAAGGGCCCGAAACGTTGCCTTGTAAACACTTGAAGTAAACACCAATCTTTTTCACAAATTCCGGAGTGCTGCTGTTTCTTTTTGGATACTAAACCAAAATGACTAATTTACAGTTTCATATCATATTCATAAAATAAGCATTATCCACATGCCTAATTGTACAGATACAGTCACTTGATTCAGGGCTAATTGAAGAAACGGTGTTATCTAAAGTTATCTTAACTCATTTAATGCAATTAACCTTTTCATTAGCATACCAAAGGATGCTGTGACACAATATTCAGTGGGATAAATCAGATAGATGAGTTAAGTCACGACGCATTTAACTCACAATCCAAAGTGACTACATCTGTAGATAAGGATAGATAATGATCCTGAACAACATATGGAGAATCTTAATAAAATGGGAAAGACATTTTTGGAAAGGGCTTACCCTGCTAAATTGATTGAGGACACAGCAAATTATTACAAGATATAAAACAAAAACCAAGGGTGGATGATAGTAGGGATATATATTTTGTCAGCAAATACAATCCTTAAAGTAAAGATACAAAAAATACTGTGGTTAAGTATTGGGAAATAGTGGCTAAGGATGATACTTTATGCACAAAAGTCCCCAGCAGGCTAAGATTCAGTTACTCGAGAAACACAAACCTTAAAGAACACCTAAGTCCATCAGACCCAGTGGGAAAATACATGCAACCTACAATACATCACTTTTTGACTCCCCACCCCGGGAGTATATACAGTAAGTGCACAGGTTGTGTTATATACAATACTATTGGGGAGAGAATTCAGACACCCAAGAAGCAATAAAAAATGTACAATAAAGTACAAATTAACATGTACCTCGACAATGGTTATTTATGTCATTAAATGCCCATGTGGCTTGATTTATTGCAGAAAAACCATTAGACAACTAAAAGAAAGAATAAACATGCACAGAGCCAGCATCAGGGCAGCATTGGACACTGAAAGGAAAGCTGATCCAGAAAAACAGGACACTGCCCAACAAATGTGGCCAAACACTGGAAGTAAGCTAGGCATGACCCGTCTGGATACATGAACTGGACTGTGCCATACCCAAGGGACTGAATGGGCAATTACAGTTAAATAGTTTTTTGGTATATGTACGTTTCAGATAATGTTTCATATATTGTTTAAGAACGTCAAGCAATTTGGAGATGGAGTACAGTTACTGAGGAAGCAAGTGGTGATGTGCATGATCCAATTGAAATCACCTCTGATACTTCATCTCTGAGAAGTTTACCACCAGACATCTCTTCAGATCAGTCATCCTGTTGTGATACATCAAGGCAAAAAAGAAAGGCTTCTGACACATTGCTAGAAGATGTGAGGGGTATACTTGGTCATCTGGCAACATCACTATCTTAGAGAGAAAAAAAGCCAGGTAGAAAAAATCAATTCTACCTTCTTTAGATTTGTTCAATGAACAAAGAAAGGTATAATTAAGTATAAGCTGGTGCAAAGACATTTAGGGGCAGATTTACTAAATTCACATGAAGGATTCGAAGTTCGATCGAATTTTCAAAAAGATTCGAATTAGAGTTTGAATGATCTGTGTGGATTCAAAACTTATACACAACACAAAATAAGAGAACAAACAACTATCAACAAAATATCAACAAAATAAAAATGAAGTAGTGTCACTGGCACAAAAGGAGCACTTAAATGTTATTGTTTTCAGGAAACTGCAGTTCAGAGACAGAGTTTCCAAAACAGGGGCAGCAGTCAGCAATGTGTCTTGTGGTTACCATATGTCTCTCACAATTGCTTTCACTCAGTAGTGTGAGCAATACTGAACAATGGAATAAACGTTTTTAGGGCTGCATTTTTCAGTAATAGTTATATAGACATGTAGTACACTATACATGTATATACATGCTTGTAAACTAAAAGAAGAGTGTACAACTATGTCATCAACTTTTTTGCATAGTGAATATTTCTGGTGCTAGAAAGTACTAAACCAAAGCAATACAGCTGCAAATGTTGATGAGTGAAACATTAGAAGTTGTCCTTAACTCAAATTCCAATTAAAATGTTAGACCAGAATCAGTATAACAACTGTTTACATACAAACCCAATGATCATCCACCTTACATGTTTTGTACCCTCTGGTGTTTTAATAGACAAATATAACATTACAATGACAATCAAGGTTTAAAACAAGCATAACCCCTCCCATTCCTCCATCAGCGGATGCTACCATGTCTCTCAATTAAATACCACTTGTTATAGCTATAAAATTGTGGGGTTCTATCTCATCTATATGTAAACTATATAAATAATAGTAAAGCTCATAAATAACAATATAACATCCCATAATAAACCACATATGGCTCTACTTTGTCAAGACCAGTGTCATAAAATATAAGATCACTTTAAAGTTCCATAAAATTATTGCTAATACTAGTAGAAAAATTAAAATATCTTATTATAGAGCACTGATATCCCTGATGCAGATCTAATTAAATGTGTTCCCTTTCTTCTCAAAAAGACTTTTATTATTATAAACATGTATTTCTATTTAAATGTAAATGAAAACAGAGAACATGCCTATCATGTTTTGAATCATGTATACACAATATTCCATCAGTTCCAAATCCCAATATTTGTTTTAAATGTAAAGGGCCAGTAACAAAATATTACAATGCTATATACAAAAGATTAATTTACATTTAAAGATTTTAACTCTTTGTTAAGAATTTTCAAACATATTTCTTAGCAGTAAGAGTCATATTATATAAGGAAAATGGTTTCATACCATAGTAACTATTGTATTAGTTTACAACAGCTCTCTACTCTAGAAAAATTGTACATTTCATTAAAATATTTATTCATTTCTTGGTGTTACTGTATCTTTAAAGATGTCAAATGCACTGGCCTGGTTTTGTCACAACACAACTCTGCAACTATAAGAGTAAAGCTGACCAAAACAACTAGGAAGGGAAAGGAGAATATTTATTAGTTTTAAAAATAGGTAATTGATAAAGGATCAAATCTGAAGTGAAAGGACAGCGGACTTTTGGCATTACAAAAGAAACAATTTAATTATTGTGTTGAAGGAACTTTTGATTTATATTTGTTTACATACAGTATATCTGAATGTTTTGGTTGTTTTCATCATATTATACAGGTTATAGCCCTACAGTAGTGATGGGCGTATCTGGGGAGTTTTGCTTCACCAAAATTTCGTGAATTTCTAGTAGAAATTTGCAAAATGGAGAAAAATTCACAAAACGCTGCCGGGTCTAATTTTGGACGCAGGTGTCCATTTTTGGATGTCGCAGTCCATTTTCGGATGCCGGTGCCCATTGCTACACTATTTTTAAGTTTACATTTAAGTTTGTATTTTAAAACTATGTATTATAGCATAGTATATACAGATTTTCACTTAAATAAAATACTGACAAAGGTGCAATATTTATTTTTTCTTTCTTTTTTTAATAGTTACATTGTTAATATGAATTAAAGACAACTTTCATCAGCTTCAGCTCTTTCCATATGATACTGTAGAAAAAGAAATGGATGAACCTCGTATGGACAGTGAAGGCAGATGTTAAAAAGAAGGCACAACCAAGTTCATGTTTTTTTCTGCACTCTTACCCATACACCTCAACATACTTTGTCCTTTCTAGAAGTAAGGAAACCACAAATCTACAAATAGCAACATGATTCTTTATTTCATCTGAATGTGTTGCCGTTTACTAAAAAAGACACAAAGCACATAGTGCTCTTCTGTGAATGTGAGGAGAAATCTGCCCCACCACTGGTGTGCCCAATACGTACTTTAACTGTAGGGAAATGTATAGTGCATTGTACATTCAATTCAACCAAGTAAGTTAGTTATAGACTAACATAGAATCTAAAATTGCTCTAGGCTTTATACATACCCACGCAATTATGTGACTGGATTTTTTGTTTGAAAAAGAATACTTTATTCAAGGGTTGTTGTTTTAGTGAGCTGAGATTATCCTTGCAGACCTGGAAAAGGGTGGGACTGTTTGACTTTTATTGCAGCATGCGTTTTTCCTATCTGCCTGGAAATTATGTTTTTCTATGCGTTTGGTATATCTGGAATCAATAAGCAATGTAAAAATAGCTTAAGAAAATAGCTTAAGAAATATTTTTACTATTTTAATATTAGTGACCTTCAAATGATTACCTGCTATTTTAGTAACATAGGGAAACAGGATGTATACAATATTATAATCATAACCATCACAATATTTAAGGAGTAAGTCAATAATTTATGTCCATATTTCTTCCTTTAGTACAGTTACTTTTTGTAGTACAGTATAACTGATCTGTATGAAATGTGATAAGAGATAACATGACATTATTATGAACTTTATGAAATAGGGTTTTTCTTGTACTGAAATCATGACAGAAAAAGTTTTACCTAAAAATTAGTGGTGAGCACAATGTTCCCTTGTTTGTTATAGTTCATATAGGAGCAGTGGCCAGCTCCTTGTTGTAGCTCCCACCCCTTCCAGCTATAATCAGCTGATCCCACGGGTGGATAATAAAAGGGCAACCAAGTTTGGGAGTTTTACTTTGAAAGCAGCGAGTAAGTTGCAGGTAAAGAAGTAACATAGTAAGTTAGGCTGATGGACACACATCCATCAATTTCAACCTTTTAACTTTTTTTTTTTAACCTGCCTAACTGCTAGCCAGAGGAAGGCAAAAAAACCCCATCTGAAGCCTCTACAATTTGCCTCAGATGGAGAAAAAATTCCTTCTTGACTCCAAAATGGAAATTGGACCAGTCCCTGGATCAACTTGTACTATGAGCTATCTTCAATAACCACTAAAAAGCTAAAAAGCCATCCAACCCCTTCTTAAAGCTATCTAATGTATCAGCCTGTACAACCGATTCAGGGAGAGAATTCCACATCTTCACAGCTCTCACTGTAAAAAAAACCCTTCCGAATATTTAGGCGGAACCTCTTTTCTTCTAATCGGAATGGGTGACCTCGTGTCAGCTGGAATAAAGCATTATAGAGAGAGTATTATATGAGTCTCTTATTGTACATAGTTCATCATATATCATATAAGTGCCTCTTCTCCAGCGTGAACATCCCCAATTTGGCCAGTATTTCCTCATAGCTAAGATTTTCCATACCTTTTACCAGCTTAGTTGCCCTTCTCTGTACCCTCTCTAATACAATAATGTCCTGTTTGAGTGATGGAGCCCAAAACTGTACGGCATATTCTAGATGTGGCCTTACAAGTGCTCTATAAAGTGGAAGAATGACCCCTACTCCTGTGACTCTATGCCCCTTTTAATACAGCTCAAGACCTTATTTGCCCTTGATGCTGCTGACTGGCATTGCTTGCTACAGCTAAGTTTATCATCTACAAGGACTCCAAGGTCCTTTTCCATAATGGATTTGCCTAGTGCAGTCCCATTAAGGGTACAAGTGGCTTGAATATTTTTACATCCCAGGTGCATGACTTTAAATTTATCAACATTAAATCCATTTGCCACTAACCAGATTGCCAGTTTGTCAAGATCCAGTTGCAAGGATGCCACATCCTGGATGGAATTAATTGTGTCATCTGAAAACACTGATACATTACTTACAACTAGTGATGGGCGAATTAGCAGGGAACTCCCGCGATTCGCCGCTGGTGAATAAATTCGCGAAACGCCAGCAAAAATTCGCCTGGCGAAAATTCACAAAAAAAACGAGTTGCACGTCGTTTTTGACGCAGCACAACGAAAACGACGAGTCAAAAACGTGCCGCGACTCGTTTCGCGAATTTTGTCGGCGAAGCGAAACTGGGTAGATTTGCCCATCACTACTTACAACACCCTCCCCTAATTCACTCTGTACCCAATCCTGTAGCCAGTTCCCTATCCATGTGCAAACGACTTCATTAAGTCCAACAGACCTTAGTTTAGAAAGCAGTTGTTTGTGGGGCACGGTATCAAATGCTTTGGCAAAATCCAAATAGATCACATCTACTGCCCCCCCCCCCCACTGTCCAGCATCTTACTTACCTCATCATAAAAAGCAATCAAATTTGTCTGACATGACCTATCCTTCATAAAGCCATGCTGATTGCTGCTCATACTGCCATTCACTTGGACAAAATTTTGAATGTGATCCTTTAACACGCCTTCAAATTATTTGCCCACCACAGATGTCCAACTTACTGGCCAATAATTGCCAGGCTAAGATCATAATCCCTTTTTAAATACTTAGGTTTTCCAAACCCGAAATAAAGAAATACTAAAACACTGTATGCACTTCCATAATAAAGTATCAAACAAGTTACAGTCCCACTTTTCGTCTAAATGTTTTTATTGTCTCAACAGACTGGATTTCAGCGATGGATAGATAGCACCTCCTCCACACCAGGCTGAAGCTCCTTGCTGCCCAACCTCAGAGACAAAAAAGAAATACAGTTATACACAGTCAAAACTGTGGACACAGGTCCCTGCTTGATCTGTACTTACAGGATCCTCCTGACAGATAGATGTGTAACTGTGCTTGGTTGGAGTATAACTTGATCCGTGTTCAGTGCAGTGGCCTCTCGTTCTGCTATCATACACATGCTGCTACACTTCCTGGATGTGTTCAATCAGCCATAGTCACTCCGCATGATGCAGAGATCAGCGTTCAGCGTCAAAGTGCAGGGTCAGAGATGCAGACTGGGAAATCGTGTCACCAAGATGCAAACAAAAAGGGGAACTCAGAAGTCCGGTTTACACTTTATTACAATAAATAATATCCACTCACATTAGGGACTTGAATCTTTGGCCAAAGCTTTTCGTGAGAGAGCTCACTTCATCACGGCTGTAATATTGTCTCACCATAGTGCACCAATTAAACCTTTTCAAATTTGGGAGCCATGTTTTATTGGCTAATGAAAAGGGGCAATTAAGCAAAACAGAGGCTCCTGGTGTGTTCATACAAAGACACTGTTGTTTTTGCTCCCGTTTTACATTGCCTGATGAAGCAGGAAATGACTGCGAAACGCGTTGCAATATTGTTGTGAATAAACTATTACTGAAAATTACCACTTTCGTTGGTGTCTGCCTGCAGGAGGTAAGTTCACTATTACCTCCTCTGAATTACCCATTGGGTTTTTAAGTGTTTTTAGCTAATTTTATCCTTTTGGCGCCTCTGTTTTGTCTTATCACAATTAAGCAAAATAGATAAATTAGTTAAAAGATATTTTGCCATTAAAAATGCATTATCTAAAAATACATTAATTTAAAAAACAAAAATATATGTCATATAAAACAATTCAAATCCAGATCAATATTCATTCCATACGGTTGTAGTGTTTTCATAGGAATTATCCATCTTGTCTCCTCCTGAGAGATCATTTAAGTGAAATTGCCCCCTTTCCAGGATTTTGTTTTGTGAGATCCCTATAAATCTCAAACCACTCAGATCATTGTTATGGTGTTTAGAGAAATGTTCAGACACACTATGGGGCAAATTCACTAAAGCGTGAAGCGTCTAACGCTAGTGCAAATTCGCCAGCGTGACGTCAAATAGTAACGCGTTGCAATATTGTTGTGAATAAACTATTACTGAAAATTACCACTTTCGTTGGTGTCTGCCTGGAGGAGGTAAGTTCACTACTACCTCCTCTGAATTACCCATTGGGTTTTTAAGTGTTTTTAGCTAATTTTATCCTTTTGGCTCCTCTGTTTTGTCTTATCACAGTTAAGCAAAATAGATAAATTAGTTAAAAGATATTTTGCCATTAAAAATGCATTATCTAAAAATACATTAATTTAAAAAACAAAAATATATGTCATATAAAACAATTCAAATCCAGATCAATATTCATTCCATACGGTTGTAGTGTTTTCATAGGAATTATCCATCTTGTCTCCTCCTGAGAGATCATTTAAGTGTCATTGCCCCCTGTCCAGGATTTTGTTTTGTGAGATCCCTATAAATCTCAAACCACTCATATCATTGTTATGGTGTTTAGAGAAATGTTCAGACGCACTATGGGGCAAATTCACTAAAGCGTGAAGCGTCTAACACTAGTGCAAATTCGCCAGCATGATGTCAAATAGTAACTTCGCAAATTCACTAACACCGGCTCTGGCGAATTTATGATAGCGAAGTAGATAGATTTGCGCAACTTCGCAGCCTTACGCCAGGTCAATTTGCGCACTGACGAAGGATCGTAATTACGCAAATTCACTAAGATCAACTTTTTGCTGATCGTTACCACTTACACTAGACTTCACTTCGCCTGCTCAGACCAGGCGAAGTTCAATAGAAAAGATAGGAGTTGGAAAAAAAATTATAAAATTTTTCTAAGTCCCAAAAAAACGCTGTGGCATATTTAACCATTTGGGTGATAGTCTGAAAAAGATTGTTTTTTTGGGGGGGTTACCCTCCTTCACCCCTACATTTCCTAACATATGGCAACACAACTATATAGGGGGCACATGTAGGGCAATAGGACAATTTTATTTTTTTTTCATTAAAGGTTTCCTGGGCTTGTGTAGTGCAACGTAGTGGCTGTAACATACACTTCTATTATATTTTGAAATTCACGCCGTATGCATATTAGGTTTCGCTAGCGTAATTGCGCTATGTCTAGCGAAGTAACACTAGAGCAACTACGCTACCATTCGCCGACCTGAGCGTAAATTTCACACTTTAGTGAATTTGCATAGCGCTGGTGAAAATTTGCCTGGCGAAATGCGTCGAACGCTAGCGAAGCCTGCGCTGGCGATTTTTCGGATCTTAGTGAATGTTTCACTATGTGTTTTCAACCCCTATTTTTATATATATATATTAGAAATATTAAAAACAAAAATTCTAAAATCTAATTCCATTAACGCTATACACATTTTCTGCTTCTGCTATTTCTGTTAATGCTTACTATTTCCACATGATGGCAGTGGTACTTTGCAAAGATTAAAAACAACACACACAAGCGCGAACACACACACACAAAGAAACTTAAATTTTCTATATTGTGGAAGGAGGGCTGAAGTTGCTTATTAACTGATAATTAAAAGTTATCAGTAAATTATTGACGCAAAATTTTAACCCATTTATTATTTTAAACATATAATAAAAAAAATAAATATACAAGCAATATCTAATATAAGTAATTCAAAAAGCAACTGGACTTGCTGAAAACTTTTAATGAAGACATTTCACTGCCCATCCGAGCAGCTTCTTCAGTTCAACTGACTGGTGTGGGGAGATCTCCACATATAGACTCTACCAACAATCCAATCACAAAGGCACGTCTTCAGAGAGGTGACATCTGAAATTCACAGAGCTGTTGATTCTGTGTTGTTACTGTGATACTGTGATTACCAATGTGTCATGCAGCTCCTAGAAGCAGGTGTTACTTGTGAGAGTTGAACGAATGGATGTGTGATTTGTTGTGAAAATGCCAGGGTACAGATGTTAGAACAGCATTGTATGTAGCAGACAGGTGGTGCCTCTATTCAGGGATGGTTTCTACACCTTGACATGAATCACCTCTTTCACGCTTCTTTCAAACCAGCTATCTTCTTTTTCTAAGATTTGGACATTGTTATCTTCAAAGGAGTGTCCCTTGTATTTTAGGTGTAGAAAGACAGCCGAGTTCCCCCTCCTATGCTGAGCCATTCGCTTGGTGACCAGTTGTTTTGTCTCCCCAATGTATAGATCCGTGCACTCATCACTACACTGGACTGCATATACCACATTGCTTTGTTTTTCTTTAGGAGATGGATCCTTGGGGTGAACCAGTTTCTGTCTCAGTGTATTACTAGGTTTGAAAAACAAAGAGACGTGGTGTTAAAAATCTTTAGACTCTCCAGCTACATATGGGATGACTATATTTTGTCTACTATGTGACTCTGGGTGGTTATTTCTTTTGGTGTTCCTGTTGGACTTGGTTGCTGCTGTTTTGACAAAGGCCCAGTCTGGGTAGCCACACACTTTCACAGCTCCTCTGAGATGTTGATGCTCCTTGTCCTTGGACTCTGTATCAGTTGGCACATAATTCACCTTGTGGTGCAGATTACTAATGACACCCAGTTTGTGTTCCAGCCGATGGTGGGAATCGAACAACAGATATTGATCTGTATGAGTGGGTTTTCAAGTTACCCCCCCTCTTGGATGCAAATTTGTTCCTGTGGACATCTTCCCTTGTGAACTTGATGTTATTGTTAATGTGTTCTGTAAAGACCGCCACTTTATTCGATCTGATTTTAACCCAAGTGTCAAAATATCTGAACCAGAGACTCGGTGTAGTTCCCTGGAACTTAAATAACGCCCTCCTTTCCACTTCCTCCATGTGCATGTTAGCTACAATGGGAGAGACTGGAGAACCCATTGCACAGCCATGTTTCTGTCTATAAAAAAAGGTCCTTGTACTTGAAGTATGTGGTGTTAAGGCACAAATTAAGCAACAATCATACTTGGTTAGGATTGAGCTTTGTTCTGCTGCTAAGGGTGTTATCTTGCTGCAGTCTATTTATTACTGTCTGAATTGCCTCTGTTAGGGAATTATAGCTATTATGACGTAAGTATACATGTGAACAATAAAGTAACATTGTATGATACCATTGTTTCCTCTGCCTCTAGTGTAATGCCATGAATCTTGGTATCAAAATCTTTGGCATTCTATATATGATGTACTTTATTGCTTACCAACAGGGATAAGATGTTAGCCAAGAATTTTGCAATTATGCTTCTGACAATGGGTCTAAGTGGGGATCCTTCTTTGTATCTTGGGGAGTCTGTACAAGCATGGTATGGCTGCTCTGGGGTACAAACAGTGGAATAAAATTCGATTAATGGCAAGTTGTTGTGAGCAAGCTATCACCTTTTTCTTGTAACAGCTGGTTCGATCTTTCCTTAAAGATTCATATGTATTGCTATCACTGAGTAGTGTTGTTATCTTGCAGTGATAGTCAGTAGTGTTGAGCACAACTATGCATCACCCTTTATCTGCTGGCAGGATAGTGATATTAGGTCCTTACTTAGAGAACCGAGAGTTCTCCTCTCTTGTGTAGTAAGGTTAGAGGGAGGTGTTCTGGCACTTGACAAGGCAGCTGACACTTTAAGTCAGAGTTGTTCCACTTCTCCTTTTTTATGTGATTATTATTGATTGCAGATTCTGTGGCTGTGACGAGATCAACTACTGGGATGTGTTGTGGTGTCACCGCATAATTTAACCCCTTGTACAGCACGTCCTTTTTCTGGTTAGCACCCTATCTTAACCAACCTGTCTGCTACATACAATGCTGTTCTATCATATGTACCCTGGTGTTTTCATAACACTTCACGCAACCATTCATGCAACTCTCACAAGTAACACCTGTTTATAAGAGTTGCATGACACATTGGTAATCCTATCACAGTAACTACACATAATCAACACCTTTGTAAATTTCAGATGTCACCTCTCTGTAGAGTTACCATGAGCTGTTGTGATTGGATGGTTGGAAAAGTCTATATGCAGAGATCTCCCCACACCAGTTAGCTGAACTGAAGAAGCTGCTCGGATGGGCAGTGAAACATCTTCATTAAAATTTTCATCAATTCCAGTTCTTTTTTTAATTACTTATATTAGATATACCATGACCTGGATGAATGAATATCTTCTTAGTCATATACAAGCGATGTTGTACATTACATGCTTCTTGGCTATACAGTAACTTCCTCTTTGTAAATGCTTTGCAATGCTAATGATTACTCAAATCAATACTTTACTTTTGTAAAAAACCCTCAATATTTCTATAAGGGAAAAGGCCTTTTTTTTGTGCAATGCAGAAAATAGTTCAATTCACTGGAATGAATACTGGCATTACATGCATGACTTGTAAAAATGCTCAGCAATTGTTTACAGTAGGTCTTTTTAAGGCAAATTTATAAACCACCTGCTTTCAACACAAAAAATTGTGCATTTTTCATATTTCATACACATAAATCTGTAATTGTATGCAAACAGACTGCAGACTTTTTAGTGCCGGATACCGCAAATGCAATAGGTCTAAATGATGGCTACTTATGGGATACTCTGATGTATGTATGAAAGACATTATTTATTAGATGATAAAAAAGAAAGTGAATTTATTGTTATTCTAGGAATTCTCTTACCAAGAGAAAAGCCTCAGGCACCCAAAAAAAAAGAATTGCAAAGGGACCATTAAACTTTAACATGATGACATTTTCTAAAACTGCAATAGTTTTAGGACATGTAGTTCCATTATTTTTACTGTCAACATTGGTGAACCACTTGCTGTTTTAGAAAATGTAAAAACATTCATACTGTAAATCATAAAACTCTGCTCAGGCTTGTCACCTTATGATATACCATGTTAAAATAGCAAGTTAACCCCTACTCATTTTCACACAGTAATTTCTACCTCTTGAGTTCTTTCTTCAAAAGGTGAAGGTATCACTTTATTGCCATGCCATTCATTGACATTAATTTCCACAGGCACAGTAGGTATTTTTGGGGATGTTCACGCTGGAGAAGAGGCGCTTAAGGGGTGCATGATAACTATGTATAAATATATAAGGGGATCATATAATAATTCTTCTAATGTTTTATTTACCAGTAGGTCTTTCCAGCTGAAACAAGGTCACCCATTCCGATTAGAAGAAAAGAGGTTCTGCCTAAATGTGAAGATGTGGAATTCTCTCCCTGAGTCATACACGCTGATACATAAATTATAGCCTTAAAAAGGGGTTGTATGGCATTTTAGCAAGTGTTATGGAAGGGTTATGGAAGATAGCTCATAGTAAAAGTTGACCCAGGGACTAGTCTGACCAGCCATTTTGGAGTCAGGACAGAATTTTTCCCCCTCTGAAGCCAATTGGAGATGGGTTTTTTTGCCTTCCTCTGTATGAACTAGAAGTTAGGCAGGTTAAAATAGAGTTATTAAAAGGTTGAACGTGATGGACGTTTGTCTTTTTTCAACCTAATATATTTTGTTACTATGTTACTATGTATTTTAGAAAGATAGTAGGGAAAAATATATATAAGCTTCAAAACAAACATAATAGAAACAGACAATGTAAAAAAATAGTACTCTTCAAATGAAAATACATTTGGATGTCCTTAATACCTACAGTATATTGATACATCAATCAAATTACTAGACCAGTTTAGGTTTTGGCAACAGCAATCATTACCATCAAGAAGCTTCATGGCTCCTGTTTTTATTATTCTGTGATTGCCCTTCTTTTTTTCTGAGCACCACTGGCTTGGTGTTCATATAGTCAGAATTCCACTGCACTAACAATAATGCCAAATATACTTGTACTCCATGCTTACTTTTTCTTAGTCTCTTACAGTTTGTCTATACTGCAACAGTTTACGCAATGTGAATCCTGGACCAAGAGTATTCTATGTATCGTCCTATGCTTCATGCTTTTTAGGCATATTTAAATTAAATATAGAAAACCAAGGCAGTAGACGTGATATTTTGTAACATCTGAATATAAATTTATGAAAATAAAAAATAAAAAAATTGGAGCAAAGATGTAATAATTATTATTTATTAAATTATTATTTATTTCACATAACCCACTGAATACTGTATTTGGGATGTTTTGAATCTCAACATTTCTTTATTTTTTCTTGAGGATGTCATTTCATCACTTTAGCCCCATTATTTAATAACTATTGACATTTGGCCAATAAACTGTAAAACTGTAAAGCATTGTACTTAAACTTGGCTTGTCTGAGATTTCTAAGTGCTACAGATATGTGTCAGACGCAAACACTGTTTTCTGATTTTCTGTTTCTTCTAATGCCTTTTTTGTTCACATGGAGCTATTAGAGGAGTGGAAATTGCTTTCAGTTGGAGAAAAATATCTGAAGAGAAAGGCACCTGGATGTTATTTAACCTGCTAATCTATTAAATGTTAAATGCTTAAGATCTGAGTATCTGTTTTTAAAGATGACTAATAATTTTTTTTAACTTTTTAAAAAATTCCATGTGTGCTCCTAATATATAGAGGATAATCTACCCCTATTGTAATTTATAAAGATATTATAAGTCACGAGGAGTTATGTGACCATATAAAAGCACGAGG
>CM044435.1:72345819-72406585 GCA_024363595.1 Xenopus borealis | reverse complement strand
TTTTTTTTTATATATATATATATCGACCTCTTTGGTGTCAGCATTAGGGCTTGCATTTCCCAATTATTTTCGTTTTATAAGGGGCACTATTATTTGTTTTGCTGACTTCCCAATATTTATTCATGACTCTGCACCGGTAAAGTGATTATTTATCTATGTGGTTTATAAAACAGCTGGGTGACTTTTGTTTCTTCAACCACTCCCTTATTTTCCAGAAATGGAAGGGATATTCTTCAGTTTTACTAGGAAACTTAATTTACAGGTTTCATAGGAAGTCTGGAGGAATAGGAAACCAACAGAAAAAGTCAGCAGAATTTTAAAGATGTCTGTATTCTTAAAATGTGTTAAAGATTACACATGAAAGAGATAAGGTTTGAAATATGGAAGAGTAGGGTTTTCAAAATAATCAAGTGCTGTGTGTTTGAAAGGGAATTATAATATGTAACTAGTTTTACTGAAGGTTAGCTACAACACTGTTTTTCAGGTATTATCTTCTGTTTGTTTTCTGGTCGGACATATTAAATATGTATAAAATAGTGGTTGCATTTTGTTAAGGATAAAGGTTAATCAAATATTTTTATGTATAATGTTGTCCCACTATTTGTGGCTCATCAATGATCTACACATTTATAAATTGTTACAGCATTGATGTGGTTAGTACTTGGTTCAAATGCATTAAAAAGATAAATACAGTTTTCTTTCAGAATACCTTATTTCATTCATGACATTTAAATGCTGAAAAATGATATCCCTGTCTACGTTCTTGCTTTCTTGAATTTTATACTTGTGCACTGGAAACTTTATGTTTAGCATAGAGGCTGTGGGCCGGCACAGCACAATTTAGATAAAACAACTCAGCATAGGGTAAGGCATTTTTTAATGTTTCAGTGCAATGTGCAGTGCAAAATTTGGTTGCAAAATATTTTGTTACCCAATGTTTTTTTGTATGAAAGAAGTTATTTCAAGCCAATGATGTTAATTGTGATATTAGATTCCAATTAACTTGGAGCAAATCAGTTGCAGCAACTCACCAAATAATCCCAAGAATTAACACTAGGTCTAGGCCTACAGTATTTCTAGGTTCCCCGTGCATCATGCATTTGTTATTCATTATAAAATGCTGAAGGGGTGCATCAGCATAAATTCCCTATGAGCATGCATGGATGAAAGGATATAGCATCAATGCATGCTCAATTTTACATTAATTTTATCACTTTGCACTTGTTCTTCTGCTTTTATTTAAATATTTGTCCTAATTTTTTGCTGTATGTCTACAGAACTTTTAGTGCTCTTCTACATACGGTGTAGCACTTAATAGCCTCCTATTTGTGTCTGTAAGTTACCCACTTATACTTCATTCAAATTATTGGCTTAAATATCAGTGTGCACAATATGTGGGAACTCTAAAAATACATGTTATTAATAATAGCAATAATAATAATAATAATCTTGAATATTAATATTTTCAAATAAATACATTTATCAAATGGAAATTTATCAAACCGTGACAAAATGCAATCTTGATTTTTAATAAATAAGCCCCATAATGTATTGACAGCCAGGTATCATTCTTCAAATGGCATTGAAGATTTTTTTTTCATGGTTATCTCTTACTTACCTCAAAAAACAAAATGCAATTAAATGTTTATCCACAACTTTTTTGAAATTCAGCAAATAAAAAAAATCTATATTCTGTGGATAAAAGTATTAAGTGCCACAGAGCACATATTCACACTTATGCAATTTTATAGCTTTTTTGTGTTTTATTTGTCTGAAAAAACTGTTTTATTGCCATTGTGAATAGTGTATTTGTTAACTGCACTGTGCAATAACTTTGGTATGTTACATCATTGATTCAGTTCCATTTTTAGTAATACAGGTATTAGTGCATTTTTAGCCATTTTATTGGATTTCTAGCCATTTTATTACATTTACAGTTCCACGTAGGTGTTGTTCACTTGTTTCTGTCCATAAAAGACATATTTACCCATTTTGGATTAATAAGAATGTATACTTTCCAAAAATATATGGTTTTCTAGGGTTTCCCTACTGTTAGTGGCCTCATGGCACATAATACAAATACCGGGTGCTTATATTGCAGCAGCCAGAGTGTCAATCGCAAAAAATAATTTGTAAAAATTGGTAAATCTATGCATAACGGTCTTACAAGTGTTAGTAGACTCATGACATTCATATTTAGGATGTTTTATGCTTATACATTATGAAATGTGGGGCATTTAATGGGCTAAAATGCAAGTTTTGTGATGATTTATAGAAATTTCATAATAACCACTACATTTAGCATAGCTTTGCAGCTTGGTAGTTTGCAGTAGAAAAATGTATTTACCCATTTTAGATTTATGTATTTTCTGAAAAATAAATGGCTTTGTAAAGTCTCCATGCTGTTAGGAATTGTATGGCATATAATACACACTGGGTGCTTATATTACAGTAGCCAGTGTCAGCCATTTCAATATATATTCACTATCTGCATTTGTGGTCTCTATACACCATATAGTTTGGTAAATCTATGCATATTGGGCATCAAATTGTTCAGTGGACCTTGGCATTAATATTTAGAAGGTTTTTTTCTTGGTGCCTAATGCTATGACGAAGATAAGATGCTAGAAAGTGGAAGCCTTGAGGCAATTTTCAGCTATTTCATAAAAACTACAAATTTTGGTGAATTTTTGTGCGTAAAATATATTGCTTTTCTAGTATAAATCCCTATGTTGTGAAAATGGCAATTTTTGAATTTTTTGTTATTTTGAGCTCAAAATCTTGTTCCAAGTGTAAATACACAAAAACTCAGATTGCGAAAGTTCCGGATTTCCCCCCCCAAAAAACGAAAAAAATTTATAATTTTCCTAGGTCAACTAAAAATCCCCCCAAGGAAATTCCCCTAAATTGGGAGAGCACAAAATGTTAAAAAGACATCTGGCACCTTCAAAATCTGGCATCTTCAAAATGTTAATTTTATTAATTTTTTCATTTGATGTTTTTTCCGCCTCAATAAAAGTCATGAAAACAGGCCCTTAAAAACATTTAAGGTTCCATTTACTAAAACATTCATCTCATTTAATTTTTTTAAAAAAGTCTATCTAACTCCCTTCCATCAACTGAACTAATTTATCAATAACTTTTCTAGAAAAATTCAGAGCTAACGCACACTGTGACATAATTAATGTCAATTCATACAATTCAAACTACAAAAAATCCAGACTTTATTGCATTATCCAGCACAGATAATAGTATCAAGAAATAATTTCAGGGACATCTGCCATTGACTCCTATATTTGACAGGTATGAGAGGGAGTATTTTCAGGGTATGATAAATCTTAGTTTTTATTTTTCCCACTGAAAAAACTTGACCAGAAAAAAAAACAATTTTTAATAAATGGGCCACTAAATATTCAAATATTTAGAATGGTACTTTTAATAGCAGCGTATGTAATTGGATCCCTGGCTAAGATACCAGAAATACCCTTTACATCTGGCAGTGTGCAAAGTTGCAGTAAATTTATTGCTGGTAATGCTGTAAAGAGACAATATAAAATTCATCACTTAATAATCACCAGAATAGAGTGATTCTGTATGTCATTTCACACTGCTTTTGCAATCTTTATATGTGTAAGAACCTTACCTCTGCCCTTCCTCAAGATGTTGCCTCTGTCTCTCGAGCGTTTTTCCGCGGGCGTCATTGCGAGCGCGTCTCGTCGCAGGTGTTACGTCGCGGGCGTCAATACGCGCGTGCCAAGTCACGTCGCAGGCGTTACGTGGCTGTTGTCTCTATGCGGGCGTCACGACGCAGGCGGGCGCCAATTTCAGCACAGACGCAAGGGGTTTAAATAAATGCCAATTGTATGAGTTCCTTGCAAAGTGATCGTCGCTCCTGTGAGACACTAAGCTACTATCTACTATATTGATTTTCCTGTGTACCGACTCGGCCTGTTTACTGGATCCTGCTGCCTTCTCCCCCTGACCTGACCTCGGCCTGCTTTTGACTACCCTTCAGCCTTTCCACTATTGGACATTTTTCCGGCACTCCTGCCACTCCTCCACTAGGGGCAGTCCTGTTTCATTTTCAGTGCCTGTTCATCCTCAGTGGGAGGTGTAGGAGAGGTCATCCTTCTACAATCTCTTCCTGCCTATTGACCCTGACAATATGAAGTAACCTTTCACTGGTTAGACCTCTCAGTCAGGTTTGTTACTGAAATATTTATGTTGTATTTAAGAGTGTAGTATTTTCTGAAGTTTTGACTTTCATTTTTATCATATTTTTTGGAATCAAATGTGTATACAAATATAATTATAATATCTGTAGTGGAATATTGTTGTTTTTGTGTTGTGGAAGTAATATTTTATCAAAGTGAGGTATTTAATTTAAAGATCCAAAGAAATAATACTTATGAACTCTTAACAATGCCCTTCATTATGCTCCTATAGTTGCTTTGGCCTTGGTTGAAGGATTATTTCCTTTATTTTGAAAACAACATACTTGTATAACTCTTTCATTAATCACAGTAATTCTGAGAAACTGAGATAAATTTGCAATCAACTGTATTTTCTTTCCCTTAATTAACATGTCTGTGGTTATGGTCTTTTATGGAGAGGAAAATGGCGAATGTTCTAGGTGAATGAAATTCTGATGAATAGACAATATTCAGATACATTCATCTAATGGTAGAATCAAAACACTGGATATCAATTATCATTGCAAACATGGTATGAATGCCTGACTTTCTTCTGTATTCTTTTACATATTTTAGTTCCATAAACAATATAGCCAGTATTTTGCAACTGACCCAATAGATTGGTTAATTAAAAAGAAGTATTAAAACCCCCAAACACTTACTTTAATAACTAATGGTAAAAAAACCTAATTGGGTTCAATTAAAGAAATTTATTAATTAATTCATTGATTACGGTAACTCTTTAACTACAAAATCACCAATAATTGATAAATGACTATCCCAAAGTGTCCCTGTCTCTGATAACAATACTCTTAAAGTGTTAGTGCATAGAGTCACAATCTGTGAGTCAAGAGTAATTAGCCCCTAAGTGAGGGCAAAAATTACATATTAAATTGAAAAAATCTATTATTCATCAATTGAAAACAATTCATTAATGTGAATGTATAAATAATAGAGTGAATATGTGATAAATTAATTTCTATACATAAATATTAAATTAGCTTGATTAAATTAAGAAAAGTGATTAATTGATTAATTGATTAATTCTAAAAAGCAGATGAATTCATATTGATATCCATTCATATGATAAGAATCTACTTAGAGACAGCTGTAATAAACGTGGGAAGGATAAGTGTCAATCTAAAATTAATTCAACTATATTCAATGAAAAGACATTTATTACGGTTGATTACCAATAAAAAACCTAATAGATTAGGTGTAACTCTCAGAATTAATGTTCTCAACCTGCATTGAAAAAACAGTGGGAAAAGGAATAGCAAAGCAGTGGAGAGGCCCCGGAAGAAACTGCTGCCTGATATATTACTAGGCCCTGGGACCCCACAGCGGGAGCACGGCCGGCACTATGGACTGTGGTCTCGAGACTCAATCTGACTATCTCAAGGAAGAGCTGCGCTTGCCTATAAAACCACAAATGTCATAGTGCCATGTAAAAAAGGAAGGATTAGGATCAGAAAATGCAGTTGAGTTTCCAAAAAAAGAGAAAATACAATATCCAATATTAAAAGGTGAAAGAGAATTAAAAGGATTCAATAACTGAATATCAAATTGTAAATACTCGCCAACGCGTTTCGCCATGGCTTTATCAAGGCAGAGGAGTGTGTAAAAAAAACTGACCCAATAATAAAATATGATGTAAGAGGAAAAAAATGGCATTTAAATTAAATAAGCTTGGTTATTTTCAAAGTCTTTTTCTGTGGGTATGGACATTATAGCAAGACAACAGTTTGGTGAGCACCTAATTTATTTAAATATTGTGTGTTCTACACATGTTTCTAACTGCAAAACGTTTTATCATTTTCCTTCAATATGTGGTGCCAAATTATACAGTCCATTTGATACATTATTTACATTTCTGAAGTTAAACCACTCTACCATTAAGTTCTTTAACTTTTATCCATTTTCCCTGATTGACTTGATTAAAGGAATGACTGCCTACTTAGTTATATTTTAGCAACTTTTATACTTAGTTATATTTTAACAACTTTTATCATAAATTTATAAAGGGAAACTTACCCATTCAGTGAACTGAGATTTAGTTTCACTCATTTTCATACTGTGAGTCAGACTACCACTGTGTTTACATAATAATAGATAGAAACATACAAAGATAAAGGCAATGTTCAAAATGTTACATTCCACTCAATAAGTTATGTCATATGATATGACAGCTGTAACACTGTCATATATTCAGCAGATATTTCCATTATCTGATGAATGTTTCTATCACTTTTCATCCTCTTCTTGCAGACGTAGGGGCAAATTTACGAAATTCACGTGAAATGATCGAATTTCGATCGAATACCGATATTTTGGCCTCTTTGATCATCGAATATCGAATAGATCGAATAGATCGAATAGATCGAATGATCGGATATTCGATAATTCAATCATTTTATGATCGTAGGAATTAAAATTTCATAGTTATTCGACTTCCTACTTCGCCAGATTGAACCTACCTAATTGCAATAGAAGCCTATGGGAAGCTGTCACGGGTAGGCCTTATAGGCGCCCAGGGGAAGTAGTGGACCAAGGAGGAAGCTTAGGGGTTAAAGGGTCCAATAGCATAGCACCGGCAAGGATCAGGCAGGAAATGAGACAAAGTCCAGGCAATGGTTGTATTGGCAGGCAAAATAAATACAAAGTCCAGGCAAGGTCAAAATACAAGTAACAAGATCAAAGCATAACACCCAGGAACATTAGCAAGGTAGTCCTATAATTGGGCACCATAATGGTGTCCAATGGCTCTTTAAATATTTGAATTTCGTGCCAAAACAGCGCAGACGCATGACGTCACTACGTGGCAGCCATGGGCGCCGCCATTGTGGGAGAGACACCGGGGAAGGGGAAGCTCCCCATAGGCTTCAGAGACTAAGTCCTGCCCGAATACCATTCATATGATCGGTGCATTCGATCATTCGAATCGTACAAATTTTTCGGACACTCGAATTAAATTTCACAATTTTTTCGTGAAATAGAACGATCGAGCAAAATGATAGCCTAAAACAATTAAATGAGCATTCGATGGTCGAATACTTATCAAATTGCGAATTTGGTTGATCTTTTTTCTGGGAATAATAGTAAATTTGCCCCTGAGTCATTATTTGAATTACTCAAACACAAGCTGTACAAATTAACTCTCTGCTGTTATGAATGTATTTAAAACTAATTGACATTACAGTATATTCATCCTTCATGAATCCATTGTTGTAGGCCCAGTGTGTTTGGAGTACTGCAAAAACAAATCTACCTAAATTCTAGGATTCATACTGTTTATAACTGACACAACCTGTCCACATCTTTTAAATGCCTCGCTTAGACAAAGTGATGCTCTTTGCAATAGATTTATTTTTTAACATTGTCCTAAATCACACTTAAATTATATTGAACCTTAGTATAAGTGAAAAAACTACAGTACCTGTAATTTGTTTCACTGGAAATCACACTTAAATTAAGCAAAATTGGATTAAACCTTAGTATAAGTAAAAAAAACCTACAGTGCCTGCAATTTGTTTCACTGGAATCTGCTCCTTGTGAATGCAAAAATTATATATGCACACATAATTAAAATAAAAAAGTCAGTTTTACATAATGTTCAGAAAAATTACCTCTTTTGATGTTGTTGTATCCTGAAGAATTCTTGGTTTAAGACACAACAGAAATAAGAATATACTTGTAAATGAGTATGCTAAAACAAGGCAAGCTTTATTAGTCATGTCACAATTGTGTGCAAATATTCCTTTTGTTGGCTGTCTTCACAGAAGAAGTTTCCCATAAGTGAGAGAATGCCTATTATTCAGTAAGCATAGGCCCTGTTGCTACTGTTGCTGTACCTTTATTGTATGTTAGAAAAGAAAAGGGCGTATCCATATTATTTTTCTTGGCTGTCCCTCATAGATGATGGTTGTGTGGGTCCAAATGCTGGGGAACAAGTAGTATCCAGTGAAGATGCATGCCTTGAAGGTAGATGCTTCAGCGATAGCCGTTGCTGGTGAGAAATAGCACATGGAGGAGATTTAGAAGTATTACAAAGTTGGTTAGATTTAATTTTGAGTAAAGAATATAAAGGCATAGTAATTAAGGAGTTAGAGGCTCCAATGTAGAGTGAAATGAGGTTAGTATCCTTAATATGTGTTTTATCAATAGAGGGACTTGTAAAGGAGGTCCAGATGATTTTGTGTTAAATCCCAGTTTTAACCACCGTTTATAAATAAGCCCTTACAATTCATAATTTGCTGTGTAACTGTAGGTACAACTAAATTTATTGACTTTGATAATAAACCACTGTCCAGTTGTTTAAGAACCAATGACTGACGATCTGACTGTCCTTATAAAGTGTCAAGCAGTAAACTAAAATGATTAACCTTTATATGAAAGATTGTTATGCATAAAAATATTGGTAAATATTTTGACCTAAGTTTTGACATAGTTTCTTGATAAAACACATTGATTTTAAAAAATCTTGGCTTTGCCTTATGACACTTACTGGTTCCAAAAGAACTTGTCTTATTTGGCTGCAACCGAATAAACTGTGTAAACTGATAAATTGTTCATAGTTTTCTCAATTCCTCCCTTTATTTTCAACCCCACTCCTTTAGTCATTCTTTTGCTGGATTTTTACTAGTTACTTTTTTAGGTCATGTAGTTCTGCTGAAACAGGCTTTCTCTAAGTGCTGTGTTTTTCCTGAAAAAATTACATTCTTAGGATAGTTCAGTAAAAAAAATTTTGGATTAAAAAAACTAATTTTTTTTCAAGATTCATTGTGCCCTGAAGCTGCAAAAAGATTGACTCCAAAAACACTGCAGCAAAAATCTGTCAAGGTAATGTAGTCATTGGCAGAGGTCCTTTGAACCATTTGAAGGTATTTTTAACCTTCATGATTTTCAGGGGTTTTTTCAGTGGTTTTGAAAACTGGATCAAGTTGAACTATTCAAGTTTTTTCCACCAATAACTCGATCGATTTGAGCATTTGTGTTTTTCCCCTATTGCATTCATTCAAGTTTTTTTCATAAATAAGCAAACGATTGAGTTGGGAGCTTAATAAGAAAATGGTATAATCAAACTAACTAGATATATTGCAATATGTTTAAGCTGGACAACTACGTCAAAGTCATCCCATATCTGGCCAGTCCTACTCTCAAATTGCATCTGATTCATTAAGAATTCTATTGCTTCATTATACATTTTACAAAAGGGACTAAGTTTTACCTGCAACTTACTTGCTGCTTTCAAAGTAAAACTCCCAAACTTGGTTGCCCTTTTATATAGGAGCAGTGACCAGCAACCTGTTGTAGCTCCCACCCCTCCCAGCTATAGTCAGGTGATCCCACTGGTGTCTATCTTTCTCTTGCTCTATGGTGTCTACACCATTACAAAATAGATATAGGGTAAGAATGGGAGTATACAGAGTTATTGTTATTATGTTTCTTTTTTTCCCTAATATTGTTACCATATGATAAACTTTCTTTGTAATATAGTTTGCCATCACATGATAGGCATTATTTAGACACCAGCTACCTAACATTTTATGACTCAGTAAACAGTATTTTTTACTTTGTGAGGCACTGTACCGCCTCATTTTTTCTGTTTTGGATTTCTGCAATTAAGGAACCCTGCATGATTTGAGGCACATCCAATCCATGTTAGTCCCTCTAGGATAGCTTCAGAAGGAAGCCGGGGGAGTCTGAGTCCTGTTATCCTTAACGATATGTCTCAAAGTGAATGCCTAAATGCCTGAAAATCGCAAAGGTTTGTAGCTACACAAAGGGCTGTTGGCTTTTTAACAACATTTATGCAGCTTATTTCTCACTGATGGCATGGATGAATTTATAGGGTTGATTTCAATCTTTAATGGAATGTTTCTAGAATTCTATTTTGCATTCTTATCATTCTTACCTATGAACAAAGTATACAAACCTGTGCAATAAAGATGACCTTGAGTCATCTGCAGTATATATTAATTTTGTAACAATGATGGGTTTATTAAACAGCAAAAAGTGATGAAAGAGTTAAACTACTAGCCAGTAAATTATAACTGTTTCAGGTAATGAGTCAACTGCAGAAATTTTAAAATGTTAGCAGACCTGCTAGATTGGAAGGTGCTTCAAAGTATTTGGAATTAAACCATGAGAGCTGAAATGCCTAAGTTTTATGATCTGAACATTATGATCTGTACATCATAAAGTTAGTGGTTACATTTTTTCTCCTTCTAAAGAACCAAAATGTACACTTCTGAAAGAAACCTTTGAGAAGAAATAATTTTATGGTTTATTTCATCTCTTGACAGCTAATATTTTTCCTTCTGAACATACAAAGAGGTCATTTAATTTTTTTTTTCTTTCAATTGCCTTTTGCCTCAGTGAGCATGCCAGCTTGATAAAGGCAAATCAAAATAATTGTTTCATCAACACTTTTACTTTTTGTTTTACAGTTTTGTGCCATGTCACATGTGCTGTTATTATAAACTAACACAATAAACAGCAAGAGCCAAATTTCTACAATTCATATTACTTGAAAGTCGTACAACTTCAACTGAAAAGGTTCAGAGAAATAATATTGGTCTAGTAAAAGAAAATCTGTAAATAAAAGGCATAAAGGGCAGATATGATGTCATTTGTATAACTAATCAGCTTTATAGCTAAATATACTGTATATTCTCATAAAGCGTTTTCTCCAGTATGGTGAATTTATTGGAGACTTACATGGTGCAGTTCTAAGTGATGCATGACTCTGGCATAAAAATTTTCTAAGTGACATAAAGGCAGTTAAAATGCTACCTACTTAGTGCTAAATAAAAGTATGTTCTATCTCACTGTACTCTGAAAAAACAATTGGCCTGGGACATGAGCATCTTTTTTATACTGGTTTTGTGGATGCTGAAAAATTAAAACATTAAAAAAAACAGTTTGTCACTGTAATTCTGCAACAATTCCCTCCAGAGTTTAATATATATATATATATATATATATATATATATATTATATATAAATATTATATATATTAAATGAACATGTTTGCAGGCAAAGTGAAGGCAAAGTGAATAAAAATGGAAAGTTTTTTTTGTTTTTTAAAAGCTCTCTAAAATTAGTATAGTAAAAACATTGGTATAGTAAAAACATGGTCTCTTTAACTAATGGCTGGATTTTATATAAAAAAAAATATCAGAGTTTTATGTATCCTATAGCAAATCCTAAAATATATCATTGCCAATCACTCTGTCTCCTGTGAGATAAACCATTAGGTATTGGGACAGTCGTTCCAGTTTAAATTCATCAGGGACTTAACTAGAGTGTAAAGGGCCTTCCTGCAAAAAAATCTTCAGAGGGACCCAGCACACTCCAATCTCCATCCTCCCACCCACTTTACACCTCCGCCCACTCCCCCTCTGATTCCAGCCAACTCCGCCCACTCTCTGCCCCTTGCTGACTTGCACTCTGCTTCCCCACCACGGGTAAGAGAGTGGCTGGAGAAGGGGGGTGTTCTTGTTAGCTAAAGAAGAAGCAGACCCCGCAATCCAGGCCCCTCATGCTTCCTCTATAGTTACGCCACTGGATTTAGACATGCATTAGCTTATTATTTACTTGTATTCATGTCTTAATGAGAAAACAAAGCAGGTCATCAGTTAAACTCCCCTCTTCCAATCCTATTTGTTTTTTCGATTCTTCTGTAAGAATGAGACCTTTCTGGAAAAAATGTTTTACCTGTAGAATAGTACTGCACATTTCATTGCTAGCATTATCTTTATGTGATTAATACTTAATTTGGCACTAACAATAACAATACATTTATATATTACTTCAAAACAAAGGAAAACATATGTAAATTTGTCATTTATGTTATATATAAATACCATAAAGAAACACAATGAAATAAAAAAAAATGTAGGACTTATTTCTGCCAAACAGCCCTTGTTAAGAGAATTTTAAGAATTCATGGATGTCTAGATCTTTGGAGCCCTGTTCAATACATATATTGAATCTGTGTTCCACTGGAATAACAAGGCACTTATATACACTGGAATAAGGAGGCACTTATATACACAAATATTGTGGTTTCCTAGGTTTCCTCACACTACATTAGCATGAGTCAGTTTGTGAGTAGTGATGGGCGAATTTATTCGCCAGGGGCGAATTCGCGGCGAATTCCCGCGATTCGCCGCTGGCGAATAAATTCGCGAAACTGGCAAAAAAATTCGCTCATGAGAGTCATCAAAGAATTGTACGTACAAAACAAAGACTACAAGAACTATACTGGTGGCCAGCAATGGATGCCGATGTCGTAACTGCCATTCATTCTTGTGTTACTTGTCAGAATCACGACAAAACAGCTATCACACATACACCACCACTTCAACCAGTACCATTTCCTGATACAGCATGGGAAAAACTTGCTATTGATATTGTCAGCCCTTTTGCAGATGCAACATTTTTTATTTTGCATGGCCTATCTACTGTATTTATCCAGTTTTTATTTTTATACTGAACTGTTCCTTTAAATATAGATCCAGAATTCAGACATTCTGAACATAAAGGTTTTTAAAATTGTTTAAGATTGTTTCCCAAATACTAGAGTGTTCTTTGTTTTCTCTTTTGTATATGTCTCTTTTCAGTACAATTGTGTGTATGTGAGTACTATGTACCTTCTTCGTGTCAAACATTTAAACTTGCATTTTCGTATACATAAAAATATGGGGGTATTATTTCAACTGACTTTATGAAGTTATATTTCCTTGCCTATTAGTTATTTTTTCTCTATCTATCTATCTATCTATCTATCTATCTATCTATCTATCTATCTCTCATTGGAAATACTTATACTTACTTAAGTTTAATTACTTTATTTTATTTAATTTTAAATAATTATTATTTATATTCTAAAGACTGTAAACATAGGTAAAACAATATGCTCAATTGAATTTGAAGTTATTTTACCCAGAGCAATTAGATAAACATTTATGTCGGAGTGCTCACTAAAACTATCTAAAAATATTACAAAATCATCCTTTACAATAAAAAAAGTGTACAACGACTTGCCATATCTAAATATGTTTACTATTACCTAAATCTCAATTCCTGCTAGTTCACCTTTTGTAAATTAAACATTTTGAGTACATTAAAGCATTTTAGTAATGTTATTGATATCATAAATATGATACATTTTAAGTAAAAACTTTATTTCTGATTTTATGCTACTTAGCAGCCTTAACATTACAATAAAATCTTTATTTATATGTAATGTAATGCAAAAGACTAAAACAAATAAAACCAATATAGGTAATATATACAGATATACTGTAGCTGAGCCTTTTATGTTAAAATACGTATGTTATGGCTTTTTTCTATATCAAACTGAATATGAGAAATATATGAAAGTAAACACAGCTCTCTGAATATTGATTTCTTATAATTAATTATTCAATTGGATTTAGTTTCTAGTGTTATTAAAGTATGTTTTGAATAAATGCTATTTGAGTTATGCTGCTTATGGTTATATATCTGTCTACCCTAGCATTAAACTTAAGTCACCTGAATTTGTTTCACAGTACTCAATACGCAACAAAGCAAGCATACAATCATATATGATCTACCATGTAATTTTGTTGCCCAGAGGACCACACAAAGTGAAGGAATAACAATTTTTACATTACTGCAGTGGAAATGGATATATGTGTTAATAATTGTGTTGAAATTTGAACAAAAAGGTAAAAAGAAAAGCTCTACAATGCCTTTTTTAGGAAATAAACATTAGCATTTAAAATGCAAAACTTATTTGAGTTCATAAAAATAAATGTCATGTTATGAACAAATTCTGTACTTTAGGGATTAAGTCCTTTTGTATTTACAACTTTTAAATAGTCAAAAATCGAGATAAAGAATTGAAAAACTTACTAGTGTCCAGCTACTTACTGTAAATCAAAAGAGTTTCTTCAACAATATGCCTTTTTTGGAACTCACCAATTTGCTAGCTTATCAGGTAGAATAAGGAAGAAAGGTTTTCCAATGTAAGCTGGGTTAGTCATATCACAAGGCTGTAAAAATGTAATGCTGCTAGTAAAAGAATATGTGTTATAACTCTCTTTGCCACAGTAAAGCTTGAAGGCTTTTATAATACATTAAAATATTAGGTCTATTAGAGCTAAAACCTGTTTCATTAATAAGCATACTACAGCTGGCCATACATTAAAAGATCCACTCATTTGGTGAGGTCACAAAATGTGCTGTTCTTTCCCCTATATGCACATCTTGAGATCCCACCTTAGGGTCAAATTATTGGATCACTTGACAGGGACACAGGCCATCAGGGTAATGACTGCATCAACAAGCAGATGCAAGCATAACTCCAACAAGATTTTCTTTCCTGTTTGATCCCTGTTTGCACATGGCATTACGTTCACTCATTCCAGCAAGGCCACGTGCACAATGACATTGCCTAGGGCACCTGGCTGACTATGCCCATGTATGCCCACCTTGCTGTGTGTGTTTGCACTGGAATTTAAAACTTTTACATGATTTACATATTACATTTTATATATGAAGCAAAGTGCATACTGTGAAAAGATGTTGGCTTGCACAATGTTTCAGCAGGAAGGTGATCTAACACTTCTCGTCCTCACTTTTTGTACAACACTTTGCTTATTATTGTATGTGATATGTACAGCAATTTGCATACAGCATAAATCATTAAGGACTAGGAGTTTCAATATATTATATATTTTTCATTTTTTCAACGATCTGATTAAATTGAGTTTTTTTATTAATAAACTAAAGTCAAAATGGGCGTTTTTTTTTTTTTAATAAAATGTGAGTTAAATTTGGATTTAGTAAATATACCCCTATATATATATATTGCAGAGTGATTTGTCTAATTTGGGAAACTGGGCAGCAATCTGGAAAATGAGGTTCAATGTTGATAAATGCAAGGTTATGCACTTTGGCAAAAATAATATAAATGCAAGTTATACACTAAATGGCAGTGTGTTGGGAGTTTCCTTAAGTGAGAAGGATCTTGGGGTTTTTATAGATAACAAGTTGTCTAATTATGGACAGTGTCATTCTGTAGCTACTAAAGCAAATAAAGTTATGTCTTGCATAAAAAAGGGCACAAACTCAAGGGATGAAAACATAATTATAACTCTTTATAGATCCCTAGTAAGACCTCATCTGGAGTATGCAGTGCAGTTTTGGACTCCTGTCCTTAGGAGGGATGCAAATGAGCTGGAGAGAGTGCAGAGACGTGCAACTAAACTGGTTAGTGGGATGGAAGACAAATTATGAGGGTAGACTGTTCAGGTTGGGGTTGTTTTCTCTGGAAAAAAGGCGCTTGCGAGGGGACATGATTACACTTTACAAATATATTCAAGCACATTATAGACAAATATGAGGGGACCTTTTTACCCATAAAGAGGATCACCGCACCAGAGGCCACCCCTTCAGAGCTATAAGTGAGTAGGGAGCGACTCAGGCAGGATGTGATGTCACATGTTAATATGGCATCTGTTATCCCAAACAAACAAAGAGAGCTTCTAGCTGTTTACTCTAGAAGCAGTCTGCAGAATAAATAAAGTGTTATTGCACTGTTGTGGCTAATCTATTGACATTAAACTGGTTTGGTAGCTTTCCTTCTCCCTTAGGGCTGTGACACACTAGGCTATTTGGGGAGATTTAGCCGCCTGGCGACTAATCGCCTCGATTTTGCAGCGACCAATCTCCCCAAATGCCTTCCCTCACTCTGCGCTGGCTTAAATAAAAAATTACCAGCACTAATCACACAAGGCGATTCGTTTTCCGAAGTTGCTTCGCATGGAAACTTCGGGTGACTTCGGAAAACAAAACACCGCATGTGATTAGAACTGGCAATTTTTCATTTAAGCCAGTGCAGAGTGAGGTGAAGGTGTTTGAGGAGATTGATGGCCACAAAGTCGAGGCGATAAGTCGCCAGGTGACTAAATCTCCCCAAATAGCCTAGTGTGTGAAAGCCCTTAAAAGGAAACAATATTAAGGGGATTATTTATCAAAGGTCAAGTTTTAAAGTATTTTAGATCTCAAATGAATGCACAACACAAATGTTTTGGTGCGTTTGGGGTTCATCGAAAAAAAGAAATCTGCTTGAATTGATCGAGTTTTCTGACAAAACTCAAACATCATGAAGGTAATTAACATCTTCAACTACATCCAAAATGGGAAACACCTGTGACAACTTTGAGGGCCTAAATCCTTACTATGCTGAACCTTTACGATGGGGCAGTACATTCAGTATATAAAATATGCCACTTCGAGACAATTAATACTGTTTTAAAATTCAATAGAATACAAATAACCATTAAAATTTTAGTTTTTAGTCTCATAGGGACTGAAGGTTAATTATGAAACTATAAACGAGGTTGATCATATAACCTTCAGACAAAAGACTGCATGGGTCCAAAATTGGAATATACAGTAAGAGATGCAGGAACAGGCAGAAAAGGAACTGGTGACGATTATAGAAAATAATTAACTGGTAAAAGCAGAACTGGAATAGAGCAATATGTTCCAGGGCTAGGACAAGGATATGTGAGAGACAGGAATAACAATAGACTGGGTCAGCCCTTAGTGCTCAGGCTACAAAACTTAAGCCCAGGAATAGTAAAGGGAAAGACAGCCACAAGCTGATTTGTGTCACTGTGTGAGAGGACTGTATCAGAATCACTATGGAAGCAATTATAGTGCTTCCTTTCACCCACCAGTGTGTAAGGAGGTAAAATGTGATTTTTTAAGTTAATGTATAATTAATTTGACCACTAGTTGGCAGTGAGGCCTACGTTACACTGTGAAGTATAAAGTTGTTGGTAGTGAAAGTGTGAATAAAGCAAACAGGAACAGGAAATAGGTTGGCCATTTTCGCAGTGATATAGCAAGGGATAGCAGTCCATGTCAGGGAAATGTGAGGAGCAAGTATTGTGCTGCAATTAACCTGTTAAGAAGAAGTCAACTCAATAAACTTGAACTGTTTATGAGAAAATATTCCATACCTTGTGTTTCAAGGTTACAAGTGCAGCCCTCTGGACCTCACAATGCAGTTATGCATTGGACACATACGCTCAGTGAACAAGGGGTGAATTTTATAATTGTGGTTGGTTTTTGGATTCTTTAAATCCCAAAATAAATTATTTCTTAAGAGGCAAATTTCTTTGGCTCTTTTTTACAATATCTGTTATACATTTATACACTGGAGGTATTTTGATATGCAATAGATTTGAAACCAGCAATATATTCCATATGCTCTGAATTCTGTTGTCATGTTGAGAAAGTTTACCACAGTGATAACTAGATACATACATTTTTTTATTAACAACATATATATTGAAAATGTGTCAGCAATTTGCATTAATCTGATAAAAACAGATAAAATATCACCACCCAATTTCCTCTATATTTCCTTTAATTTTGAAATCTACTTCAATAGTGACTGCACCCATAAAATGAAGAACAGTTAGCTTTAAGAGAATTTCTGGAGGAAACTTTTAAAAGTACCCTCAATTACAAGAACAAAGGATTTGATACTGTAAAATAGTAGCTAAAGTGACTAAAGCTGTTTATTTAGCTTGCATAATGTGATTCAATGTGTTGCAAATAACAAAAAAAAAATTTTTTCAGACATAATTTTAAATGCATAAATAGGGCACTATAGTCGCTAAGAAATCACAGGTGATTTCTAAATGTTTCAAGGAACTGCATAGTGTCAGAACTGTTTGTCCCCTTAGCTAGAGGTGGCAAAATAGACACATTGTCCTTTCTACCATATTGTGTTGCTAATTAGTCCCAACATATCATTGGCTAGGAGTATATACTGTATCCCTTACTACACAACGGAGAGATCCTTGAAAAGAGAGATTCAAATTTCTTGAAAGAACAGGGATACTGCTGTGCACAGGTCAGAATGACCAATATCCAGAGTGTTGCTAACAATTATATCTGGCAAATCTAAATACCAAATTGTGTTCTTGGAATTAATATAAATTACAGCTAAGCCCCTTTATCCTATACCCTATCCAGAATGATGGTTCATGTCAGTGAACTTAGTCCTTATTTCCCTATAAATATGTTGTGTTGGTGGTTAGTTATGAGACCAATAGGGATAAGGCACTGAGTTCCGTTCCTCACCAGGTATTAGCATTGATTGCCCAGGATGCCTGGTTTAAAGAAAATAATTACAAAAGTATTTGCATGTTGGCAGAGAGTTTCCTAGAATAGGCTGAAAGAGATGATAGCATTTTTCTGTTCAACCTATCCCTCTTTACCCACTGGGTTTCTTAGTAGTATGGCTTAGGAAGCTAAAGTCCCTTGATCCATATTAAAATGTAAGGGTCAGTGCTAGTAGTAACCCCAACATGAAGATCAATTGTATAACCTGCCCCTTTATGTTCTTGACCACTGATCCCCTGCTAAGGGGTGTGGTGCTACCATTTATCCATACCCTATGTTCTTGATTGATTCCCCCATGATTAAGAGGTGTCACTATTTAATGTTAGCTCTCAAACATCCTTATCTAAGTGGGGGTGAGTTACTAAATATGTATGTATAACATAATTTTACATTTATAAAATAGTGTGTGCATAACCTGTTAAGAATATTTATATATGAAAAGTTGAATTTTCCTTCAAACTATTTGTCTGTCCCTAGACAGCTCAGACTGTGTCTCAAAAGCAAATTACTAGATACTACTTTCAAGATAAACCAGAATAAATTATATTTAGATTTTCTGCATACTTTATACTTTTATGTGGTGAAATTATAACTTGATGTGCTTAAATCTATGACTCCCATTTTTCCAGCTGGATTGGACAATTATAAAGAATCTAGCTCTGTAATTTACTTTAGATGCACATTCCATTATGTAAAGTGTCTGGTTCTTCCCTTAACCAGACCTGGCACCATCTTCTTATTCTAACTAGCAATAGACATCCTACTGTAACATTATAAATCTTTAGTCAATTTATGTTTTGCAGCTATATTCTTCATAGGGAGTCAATTATGAAAAGAGGTTAGAGGCAAAGTACAAAAAACAAATGAGCTGATGGCAAAACGTGTACCAACTTGTCCTATACTAAAGGCTGGCATTTAGTACATGATTTTTGTTTACTGTACCTTACATTGGATGTGTCAATGCCAATGAAATCACTGACATTTTTTGTTAAAGTTCCATTAAAAAAAGTTATGAATCCCTTCCTCATAGCTTGTAAAGAAGATAGAAAACAGTGTAGTTTTATTGTGTCAATATCTTGCAATTTTCTTGTTTGAGAGCACTTGCAATAATTATTCTTGCTAGGCATGAATCTTTCCATGTATATGACTCTTACAGAATAAAGGCATTGTGCTAAACAAAGGCCCAGACCCAAAGTATTCCCCTACACAGTTTGAGTAAAGAAAGAGTGTAAAAAATGTATATACAGTAGACATATATACTGTATCAACTAGCAGTTAGGCAGGTTATATATAGAATCAAAAGGTTGAACTTTTTTCAACCTAACTTACAATGCTGCTGTACCACAAATTTTTAGCTCTATCACCTCAAGTATTAGATACAATTAACTTCTACACTACAAGAGAGGAAACATAGCTATATTATCTGACTTTTTCTTCTTCAAAGCAGTAAAAAATTGTGGAGTGCCAAAGTTCTGTATGCTGGCTAAAGAAAGTGTAGCTAGGAAAATGGGTGATATTATCAAAGAGTAAAAAGGGTTATCTCTCCACAAAATTCTGAGCAAAATATTCCAAAAGTGAAAAGCATTGTCTTTTTCGACATTTTCACCCTAATGAATACTATGTGCCCTGCTTTGTGCAGAGTATATATTAAATGTTTTCAACTAAAAAAATCCTAGTTAACGATGAGTAACCCACAGCGAATTGCAACCTTATAATATATGTATATATATTTGCCTAGGCAGCACTGTCCAATATTTTTGCCTACTTGCTTGTAATGGTACATTTTTAAAAAAAAGCAGGAGTGTCAACTTACATCTGAAGTCATGTCAAAGCCCAGCATTTTAACTGGACTTTACCCCCTTTCAAAGCATTTTTGTACATTTTCCAAAGCTGTAATTTTGTTCTTTACAAGCTTCATGTAGTAAAACTGCTGAACTTTTAGAATTTTATACTTATTTAAATTGTTTTGCTTATCTCAAAGCCACAAGTCTGTTACATCAATTTCAACCCTTTGACTTCTCTGTCATGGCCCTTGCTAGTCTCTTGCAAGAAAGCATAATTAGAAGTACAAATACAAGACAAGGCAAATGGAATGGTCTGCAAATGGAATCTATAATTTCATAATCCTTTCATTAGACAGGCACAAATGGAAAATAAATTGTTTTGTCTATTGAAGTGTTAAAAATGCATGTAGAGCTGAGCCATGAAATAGCCGACATAATTTCCAGCCTGTTTCCTTTTCAGCTGGGAAAGGATGCGCCTTTGAACTAATGTTGCTTTCCTAGATCTGGTGTCTGAGTTGAACAGAATCAACCAAAGTAAATATTTCTACTTTTCACAAGCATCAAAATTATTTTTTTTAAATATTTGACTCCTGATTATGTCTGTGATAGTAAAACTTGCTATGTTTTGGTTTGATCAACTTAATTTTTATTTGTGTGTTAAAAGCACAGTTTTAATCAAAAGATAATAGTTATAAACATAAAATACCATTAGAAAGGTGTATATACCTTTGTTTATTTTTTAATTCCATGACTTTATAGTCCCTTAATAATGATCTGTATAACCAACTAAACAAAGAAAAAAGTTACAGTGAGGGTTTAAGTTTGCCCTCTGTGTTAATGTCTATCAGATGACATTAGTCCTCTGTGTGAGCTATCTCCTGACTTGTGTTAAACTCCTGTTACTTTGGATATTTGGTACCTGAACTGATACTAGATCAGTACTATATCTTCCCCGGATACTGTGGTACTGACCTGGCATGACTTTATTTTTGCTAACTCTACTGATCCATGCTTGTTTGATTTCATTCCAATATAACACTCCAGACCTTCCTTTGCTTCCTCTGTTGCTTCAATTCTGAACACAAATAAAGCTGTAGAAGGATCTACAGTATAACCTAAGTGGGTGATATCAGGGACTTTATGACATTTAACCACTACAGTACTTCTGTCCTATTTGCCAACTTTTGATGTGTAACACCATTTTGTTCACCTGGAATCCGTTATATATTGACTGCAGACTAGGGAAGGCTGGCAAGCAGGTAGGGGGTAGTATTCCCCCTGGGCCATTCTGACTAATTTTATATAGGGCTGCTTGTCAATTAGTGTTTAATTAACATTTAATGAAGAAGCAACTTTTATATTATAAT
The DNA here is from genome assembly GCA_024363595.1 of Xenopus borealis. Lineage (NCBI taxonomy): Eukaryota > Metazoa > Chordata > Amphibia > Anura > Pipidae > Xenopus > Xenopus borealis. Next base: position 72,385,042 of record CM044435.1, on the reverse strand, counting down.
CTGCAGGTTAAAAAGAATTATGTTAAACATTGAGCCATGAGATAGTACTGATGTTTAATGGCCACATTGCTCTTTTTTCTGAAAAGACCAAAATGTGCCAGTCTTCTCCTAAAGGAGACACATAATACCTCAGCAGCAATTTTTTATTGTTATAATTGGTAAATATTGTTTAAAGTCTATGTTTTTAAAATCAACCCTAATGTTTTACATATTATGTACGTCCCCAGTGTTTATGATTAGGGCACTAAACATTGTCCATTTTAAAATAAATTAACACAATTATTTAATATTTCCTTTAAAAAATAAGGGTCCCTTATTATATATTATATGGAACCCATCAAAGGGTTAAACCATTAGTAAACAACCATAATACAATTTTCCATAAAAAAAAAAAAATTTAAACAAACCCAGTGAGAAGGCATAAGAATGTATTATCACAAAGCTTATTTGTAAAAGATTTGGCAGCAGGGCAGATGATAATGTCACTGGTGCACTGAAAATATGGACTATACTGATGTCACTGGTGGACTGAAAATATAGACTATACTGACAGATTTCTGTTTTTACTTCCTATCTCTCTGATACATCTGTGTGCTGTTAGCACTCAGTTATTGAGAATAATTCCTATTTAAATCCCATGCCAAATATAGGTATGGTATTTGTTATGCTTCAAAACAACTTATTTTTTGCCTTTTGTCTGCAACATGGATTTATATTAGCTTGGTTACTATCAGGTACAGGACACTGTCTTAATATTACAATGAAAAAGCAAATCAATAATAACATGTTTGAAAAGGAAACATTAATAAATGGAATAGTTGTCTTTATGAGCTTTCTCCATAATTGGTTCTCCCTACCTGTATATCAAATTACAATATATACTAAATAATATACCACACTGTGACATATAATTATAACAGATAATAGCAGATATTATTCAACATGCAGTTTCCTCTTAAATACTATCTGATATATTTATATACATATGGATAGAACTCAAAACACAACCCCCTTCCACAGTCCAGCTACATAAATGTTAAAGAAATCTATGTCAAGCACAAGACCTATTCATTGAGTATACTGTTTCTTTAAAACTAAAATTTCATAGGATAAAGATACTATTTAGGGCACTATTAAGAGAAAGACCACCCCTCCACTGTTCAAGTCAATGAAAGCATGCCTACATTTATAGCTGCTCTTGTATAACTCTCCATTTTCTTTGATTTATTTGGCTTCAACAATCTGATAAGGCAACTTGTTGGTATGTTAAATGTAGTTGAAAAGACATTGCTCAAGACTCAAAAGCATAGGTGTTTTTAAAGTAGTTGAATTGAGCTTATCAGTATAAAATGTTGATTATAGTATGTTTAACCTTTTTAAAATTAATATAAACAGGCAATATCATAGTAGGAACCTGTGTACCTTAAGTCAGAATCCAGTATGCTTCCTGTAAGTTTAGAGGATGCTTAATATGTCTTTTCCTGAGTGGAACCTGAACACATTCTATAACCTTAACCCTTATACCTTTTGTAAGCATGTACTGAAATGGCTCCATATGGATGAATTAACTTCCTTTTTCTCAATAGTATTAACATGATCTATTATTTAAGAGATTTTGGTAACTTGTTGGAACATACTAGTTTCCAAGAAAGGATATGAGTCAATATTTAGAACCAGTGGCTATAAATAGTGATCCACATAATCTGATATCCCTCATTTTCTTAGCCAATGCTGGGCACATTTGTTTATCCTTCTGGAGATTAGGGATGGCGCGAACCGCGGAAAAAAAGTTCGCGAACATGTTGGCGAACTTCCGGAAAATTGCGAACGGTTCGCGAACGGTTCGCGAACCCCATAGACTTCAATGGGAAGGCGAACTTTAACAGCTAAAAAAGACATTTCTGGCCATAAAAATTATTTTAAAGTTGTTTAAAGGGTGCAACGACCTGGACAGTGGCATGCCAGAGGGGGATCAAGGGCAAAAATGTATCTGAAAAATCCATTGTTGACACAGCGCTGCGTTTTGTGCTGTAAAGGGAAAAAAGTCACTCAGGTGGTGGTTGTGGACACTGTAATATTATTGATATTTAGACAGAATGTGAACAAGCTCACACAGCTAGATGGCAGTTGTTTGAAGAACACACTGGGCAAAAAATGCCTACAGGGCAAATAATGGCTACAAGGTCAACGTATACACTACTACAGCGGTGGATACAGATTACGTAAAATATATTATGGCTGCTTGAAAAAAGTCACTCAGGTGCTTTTTCTGGAGAGGGTAATATTATGAATATTTAGACAGAATGTGAACAAGCTCACACAGCTAGATGGCAGTTGTTTGAAGAACAGATTACTAGCCAGCAAACTTACTATCCACTGTCCCTGAAATCACTAACAGCTCTCTCCCTACACTATCTCTTCCAAGCACACACAGGCAGAATGAAAAAACGCTGCAGGGCTTCGGTTTTTATAGGGAAGGGGAGTGGTCCAGGGGGTGTGGGGGTGGTCCAGGAGGGAGAGCTTACTGATTGGCTGCCATGTATCTGCTGGTCTGGGGGAGAAATGGCAAAAAAAAGCGCCAACTAAGGCGAACCCAAATTGGCGAACGTCGCGCGACGTTCGCGAACTTCCGGCTAGCGCGAACAGCCGATGTTCGCGCGAACAAGTTCGCCGGCGAACAGTTCGCGCCATCCCTACTGGAGATGTTAAAGACTTATCTTATGGTGGTGGTAGAAAATCAGTACATTTGGGGAATGCCATATGAGGGATTCCCTATCCAAAAGTCCACCTTCCCAATGAACTACCATTAAACATCATCTGTTTCATAACTCTCACAAAGGCATTTTGTGGATCTTGGGGGAGTTTCAAGTATGTATTGATTTCAATCCACATATTGAGATCTTCTGTATGAGATTTTTTTTCTCTAATTTCTTTAGCTCCATTTCAACTTGGTCTTGATAAGTGTCCATTGAAGGGCATCTAGACTATATAGCATAAAAATCTGAGGCAAACTATATGTCCAAAACTATTATTTTAGCCCTCTAGAGACTTCAACTCTCTGAAAGTAATAAATGTCTCATGTTCACACATTTTGCCTTTGAAATCAACATTTTTATAGTTCAGGCTGAACATTTTTCACGTGTCAACAAATGAGTTACTCCAATTATAGTAATAATAAAACGTGTTTAGAACCCTCAGCAACTAACCCTTCAAGACACACTGGGGTCCCATTATCCAATTAATTCACTTTTATTAATTTATAAAGAAAAAGAAATGCAAAACACCAAAGGTCCATTATTAATTACATTATTAATAATTGGATCACCTCCTTTTAATTTAAATAAACCTGCCTCCATCTTCAAATCAATTTATATGCTTGCCCACCCAGTGAATGATCTAATTATCTTATCAGATCCCAAATTGATTCCTTCATCACAGTTAATCAGTGATAATAAATTAATTAAAAAGTCCAGTGATTTGATAAATTAGTGCTTATACATGATAAACCTTATAAAATTATACACTAATTGCCTTAATTCATTAACAATATTATTCCCATAAATCAGAGTCCCCCCCAAAAAAAATCTTTAATCCAATACTTCCCTTAAAAGGATCTCAATTACTAATCAATTCATCCAGAATACTAAATTAGGTAAAAATCAATTAATCTAGTATTGGATATAATTAATCAATTCATGACATCAATTCATTAATAATTCAATTAAGATCATCAGTGGTAAATTATAAAGTGCTGTGTGCTTAATAATTTATCTATAAATACACTAAAATTAGAAAATTGCATTAACGTAAATTCAATCACTGATACTATTGTGTACTAATAATTAGACACCACCCCCCACCCAAAATCACCCCCCGTATTTCGTTCCAATAGCTTAGAGGCTGGATTCAATTATTTGGTTTCAAACATGTAAATATATCCAAGAATTAAAATGTGTGATACACACTCAATTTACTCTCATCTCATCTTTGGCTAACTATGGGATTACCACAAGAGAAGAATGCAGATCGTGGGGAACTGTGGTCTCAATTTTTACTTTACCTAACTAGTAATAAAACCATCTTGCCTAAAAAAACACAAATTCCCCACATCTTGTGAAAGAGATAAAAATAATTTGTTAATAATTTCGGCTCTAATAAGATTTAAAATTAGAAAGAAATAAGAATCTGTTTTAAAATCAATAGAAGGAATGAAAGAGAAATGCTGACGCGGGTTTCGCATAAAGCTTTGTCAAGGCCAAAAATTTGCCTTGTCCGTCTCGTGTCTATTTAAAGGATGTGTATCCACGTCATAATCCGTCATCTGCTGCGTTGGATTGGGCAGCGTCAATTTACCTTACTAAGAGGGAACAACGTCTGCACGTTCGGGATTGTTTACATGGGTCACCATGGAGACCAGGCAGCATATAATTGCCTCATTGAATGGAGACATTGTGTGCACATCCTGAGATAATATGCTCTGTCTATTAAGACCCTATCCCTATTATATGAATTAAGCTATTTTCAATTAATTGATTATATCCTGATTAGTATTGAGGAGTTTGATCTATTGGTATATTGATTCCTCTCAGATCTCTTGCTTTTATTATATGTCAATATGGTGAATGTTAATTTAAATAATTCATTGTATTAATTTTATTTTTATATGGTCACCATGATTTTTACTGATAATTTTTACATGAATGTATATATTTGTATTCATTTTAGTAACATTAACAATTTTATTTTAATTTATGTATTTATTGATTTTACAATGAATTGATGAATTGATTAATACAATTCATGATATTTAAATGAGTGTGTTACTTGATTCATTGTACTGAGAGTGATGTAAATTAAATTGAAAACCCAAATTACATCACAATTTGAATGAACTATATTACTTTAATGATTTATGGAATGAAGGCAGTAAATAAATTGTTTTCATTGATACCCATTGGGGATACCGTATTTAATTTAAATATCCAATGGCTCTCACGCTTTAGTAACTAAATCGCCTCTTCTTATTCCCAAATTCACCTTTTCTAATACCCAAAATCTTAAACTCAATGGATTCATATTATGAGTTTTTTTAAATGGCTTGCCACTGATGATAAATTATTTTCCCCTTTTGTGTTCTGTTCATTATTACCTTCATTTCTAATTTTGAATTCCCGCGATTCGCCACTGGCAAATAAATTTGCGAATCGCCAGCGAAATTTCGCTTAACGAAAATTAGCTGAAAAAACTACGCGACGCGCGCCGAAAACGACGCGCCGCGCCAAAGTTGACGCGCCGCAAGTCAAAAGCGTCCCGCGACTCGTTCCGTGAATTTTTTGCCAATTTTTCGGCGAAGCGAATCTCGGGAGATTCGCCCATCACTAAACCCTATAGTTCTTCTTTGGTAAGGGACCCTGGAATTAGCTTTTACTTAGGTGCAGACTTACTAAATTCACGTGAAGAATTCGAAGTTCGATAGAATTTGCATTAAATTTGAATTTGAATCTTCGAATATGCAAATTAGGCAAATTTGACCATCGAATATTCAAATTTGAATAATTTGAATATTCAAATAAAATTTTATTCGAATACTCGATGGTCGAATAACTTCCCCTTTAAAATTTTATTCGACCACCTACTTCACCAGAATGAAGCTAGCGAAATTAGTAATCATTACTTTTGATCGAATGTAAAAAATTCGATCGATCGATTAAATCGTTTGATTCGAAAGATTGATCAATTAAATTAAAGGATTTTACCACAATTCTATCGATCGAATATAAAATTTCGATCGATAGAATTGTGGTAAAATCCTTCGAATTCGATAGTCGAATTCGAAGGATTTTACCTCACATGGTCGAATTTCAAATTAGTAAATAGTAAATCTGCCCCTTCATATATCTTAATATAACAAACAGCCACATTTTTTGGTAGAAGTTGTGCCAGTGTTTCATCTTCTAACAGGATTGCCCAATGTTTGTCCATAATTGCTAAAATTTCTGTACTATTTGTATTAAATGTGGTTATGACTGTTTCCTGATCACTGTCTTTTTTATCTTTTGGTTTAAGTAGTTCATTGCGGTTGGTATATACAATAGTGCTCGGTGATACGCTTTTTGATTACTTTCTCTGAATAGCCTCTCTGTTTTAATATTTTCTTTAGCTCCGTTACTTGTACTTTAAATAATTCCAGAGGTGAGCAATTTCTCCTTATTCTTAGGAATTCTACTATCATGATTTAATAAAGAGTTGGTAGCAGTTTCCTTCCTATATGTCTTTGTTGTTAATTTTTCCTCTCCTGCATTAGAAATTAGGAGATCTAAAAATGCAACAGATTTTTCAGACATATCCAGAGTTCATTTAATATTCAATTAATTTTTGTTCAATAGTTCAACAAATTTAGTAGCTTCATCCTTGTTACCTTTCTAAATTATCATCTATGTAGCGTATCCACCTGATGATATTTTTTTGGTACATCCTGAATTCATTAGTGATGGGCGAAGCTATCCTGTTTCGCTTCGCCAGAAAAATTTGCGGCACGTTTTTGACATGCGTCGAGTCGTTTTTGACGCATATAATCGTGGGAATTCGCCGCAAATTTGTGCCTGGCGAATAAATTCGCCATCACTAGAATTCATTACTTTACACTATTGTTTCTTCCCAAAAACCCAAAAAGAGATTAGCATATGAGGGAGCGCAGGATGTTCCCATTGTGGTCCCCTGAATTTGGGCATAAAATTTTCCATTAAAGGTAAAATAATTATGGGATGGAATGAAACGCATTAGTTCACCAAGAAACTGTATGGTCTCCTCAGTTTCCCCTGAATATTGATGCAGAAAGTACAGAAATGCTCTCAAACCCAATTCTTGCTTTATTGAAGTATAGAGGGATTCTACACCCATGGTTATAAGTATACTATCCCCATCAATCTGGATCTTGTCAATGATATTTAATACACCCATTATATCACGTGCATATGATGGTAAATTCTCCACTAGACTTTCTAATTTTAAATCTTATTGAAGCCGAAATTATTACCGTATTACTTTTATCTCTTTCACAAGAGGTGGGGAATTTGTGGTTCTTTTAGGCAAGATAGTTTTATTACCAGTTAGGTAAGGTAACCACAGTTCCTCACGATCTGCCTTCTCCTCTTGTGGTAATCCCATAGTTAGCCAAAGATGAGACAGTCTCTTATGGGATGACTCCACCACTCTTTCTCTTATTTCATTTTTCTTACTAACTAGTAAATTGAGTGTGTATCACACATATCAATTCTTGGATATATTTACATGTTTGAAACCAAATAATTGAATCCAGCCTCTAAGCCATTGGAACACAATACAGGGGGGGGTGATTTAGGGTGGGGGGGTGGTGTCTAATTGTGAGTACACTATAGTATCAGTGATTGAATTTACTGTAATGCAATTTTCTAATTTTAGTGTATTTACAGATAAATTATTAAGCACACAGCACTTTATAATTTACCACTGATGACCACTTAATTGAATTATTAATGAATTGATGTCATTTGTAGCTTTGTAACTGCACTTTTTATCACTTTTTTATGTTTATTTTTACAGTTCACCATTGCCATAGTTTACACAATTAGCTTATATCATCTCTGCCACTTACCTCTTCTAAGCCAGCAATTTACAGCACATGCTGTCAGACTGCCAGTGCCATAGATTTAATGTTTTAGGTTCCTCTTTGATCTAAATTATGGCACGTTTTCTGGCAACATGCTGTGCGGCAAGATCAAAAGCCCCCAGTGGGGAAATAGTTAAATTCTGCTTACACTGCTTTTTAAATTAAGTAAAACATCGTAGCTAAAGAAAAAACAGTGTATAATGTTTTACATTTAAGGTCCTAAAGTCTGTGAAGTCAGATTACTAACTAACAAAAATGTGTACGAATCAGAAGCCTTCTATTTTGAACATAGAATTATATTATTAATTGTTCAGGCACCCAGGAACACCTACATACTTTAAATTCTTTAAAAGGCAGTTCTACAATATACCATTCTCCATAACCTGTAAGTAAACAGATCTCTCCCTAAACGTTACACATGCATCTTTTTTTTACTTAATTTAAATAAAGACGGTGATTTTTCTTTCTAGAATTTGTCCATATAAAGTAGAAAATGATAATGACTAAAATCAACATTCTCCTGAGTAATTACACCAAACTACACAAAATGAAAAGTTTATTTTTATTATTAACATGGCCTGCAAGCATCAGTAAATTATTATAATACTATCCCTAAATGAACTCTGGTTTTAATTAATCTTTGACCTCTGCATATAATGCATAATTATGTGTGTGGTGTCCATGTTTCTTTGGGGAAGTTTTCAATAACTGTGTCAATCTTTCACAATATAGAAGATGTCAATATTGATTTAAAGATGCATTCTGTCAAAGCACAAAAGGAATCTGTCTCTGGCAAATCTGGACTTTCTCAAAAAGATTATTCCAGATGGAAATAATTATAGGATTTGTGTATGTTTGTTTTCCCTTGTTTCCCTTGTTGTGTCAATCAAAAGTAAACCAGCTTGTAATCAAGCATTTATGAGTAACCAAATGCAGTACTCGCCATTCTGGTGTCAGAGCGAATTCAGTACACTGAAATTCAAAATAATTAATCCTGAAAAAGGTTTTCTTCTTCAAAAAAGGAACAGTTTGTAGAATAAATTAGCTACTGAAATATGCATTGCACATGTGATCAAAGAAATTACTAACATCTAATTTGCTGCTTGCACTACTTACTGAATGGGCATGGGATATATGACTATATAACCTTTTAAATATTTTTATAGTGGGTTATTTTTGCAGGCTTGGAAAAATTAGGTAAAAGATAATTTATTGACTGTGAAAATGACGCAACGCGTCGGAAACGACGCAACGCGCCGCGTTTGACGCAACACGCCGCGTTTGACGCAACGCGCGTCAAAAACGACGCACGACTCGTTTCGTGAATTTTTTGTCAATTCGCGAATTTCTCTGGAAATTCGCACATTTTTCGGCGAAGCGAAACGCGGGAGTTTCGCCCATCACTACTAACCCTATGTTATTAAAGGAATAGTAACACCAAAAAATGAAAGTGTTTTCAAGTAAAGAAAAGATCATGTAGTGTTGCCCTGCACTGTTAAAACTGATCTGTTTGCTTCAGAAACACTACTATAGTTCATATAAACAAGCTGCTAAGTAGCAATAGCGGAAATTGAAAAACGGCTATATGGCACAGGATAAGTAATGGATAACAGGTAACACTATGTTCTACAGACCTTATCAACTATCTGCTGTGTAACTTGAGCCTTTTCTCCTTTGACTAGTTGCCCCCCATGGCTACACAAGAGGTTATTCATATAAACAGTAGTAGTCCTTCTAAAGCAAACACTGCAGTTTTACCAGTGCAGGGCAACACTGCATTATATTTATATTACTTTAAAACAATTATTTGATGTTACTGGTCCTTTAAGCATAATAGAATGGAGGTTAACACAATAGCCCTCAAATTCAACCAGCCATTTTATGAAAAAAGTATTAATTATTTGCATTTGGATTTTAAATATTCTTCCAAGAAATACAAATTAAACAAACTAACTAAACACTGAATATGAATTATTTCATAATTCTTTTCCTAGAAATGTCCAAAATTATCAGCTGAATTATTCACTATTTTTTAAAGAATATACAAACACTATTATCAGCAGTAACGAAAATAGTCAAGCAAGAGTTTTATTTGACTCTGTCCCTTATTTTAAGATTATGTAACCAGCTGCTTTTAGTTTTAACCATCCATTTTCTGTTTCCCTACTCTCCAAGTCCTATCCTCAGAAGCCATCCATTTTTAACCATCTGTTTTCCATTTCCCTACTCTCCGAGTCCTACCCTCAGAAGCCATGTTCCAATATCTTGCACTGATGATATTTAACAAGATCGAAACAGATTGTCTGCAAGTTTGGATATATGGCTCTGAACCATTAGGCTGTATCTGTGCTATAAACCAGCGGTTCTTGATGCATAGTTGGCCAAAAGGACATAAATTAGTTATTTACATGTCTTCACCTATGATGCCTTATGGGAGAATTAAAACTCTCATTTTAGGCAATGCTATGTGCATTGCATGAGACAAGTAAATACCTTCTGATTTCAGAAGTCTTCCCTTTGCTTTTAACCATCCCTAATTATAATTTATCTTTGGGGTGCAAGTAATGTTTCTATTATAACTCAATGTGTAAAGTTGGTTTGGAAGTTAAGACCCCCCATATCCTGTACAATATATATATATATATATATATATATATATATATATATATATATATAGCTTAGAAAACGTGTTTAGAACCCTCAGCAACTAACCCTTCAAGATAAACTGGGGTGCAATTAACCAATTAATTCACTTTTATTAATTTATAAATTAATAAATATATATATAACTTCTCAAACAGTGGCATTCCAAGTTTTTTTGGGGGTGTAAAGACCAATCAACATTTTTAAATATATACTATTTTGTTGTCTTGAATATTACTGGAACTAAAACTTTATGACTGTTAAGTGATTACCACTTACTACTGAATGGAAAAAAGTGAAATAAATTCCATGTGTCTGAAACTGAATTGCAGTTCACCAATATGCATGTACAGATGGGACTGGCTTAATTAAAGCATCTGGTATGCATATCTAATTTGATAACCATAACCTATAAAGCATATATCCTGTTTCCACACCACATACTGGATATAACGTTAGACAAAAAAAAGATTAGTATTCTGGGCTCAAAAATGTAGCCCAGACAAAAAACTCAGCATTGTCTGATTAATTTTTTTTCTGCTAATGCAAAACAGACAGTGGTAGTGGTTTGCAAATTTATCTCTTCAAAACCACATCCCTGATTTTCAATAAATTGTTTTAAACATATATTGTAATCCACTTAAGCTATTTATTGGGATGAGCAACATTTTTGGAACAGCTATTATACACTGGAGCCAAAGCAAACTGGCTACAAGATTGTGTACATAGGATTTTGTCAATAGTACATTTTTTTACTTGGAGTAGTGTGGCCCTACAATCTATGGATGTGCACACTCAAAAAACACACTGAAAATGCAGGGGGTGAATGTTAAAAAGTTTGCTTTACTTAGTATATTCACAACTACAATTCAGTTTCATGACATGAAAAGTACATATTATGAGCAGTATATCACAATTTAAACTATAACATACATACCCCCAAAAGGAATCAAGGCAAAAATGTCAACCTACATGTAATAGATACACAAGCCAATAGTGAGAATACCCCAATGTTTTGGCGCTATGGCCTTTTTCAAGGGGAACTTGTATTGTTCTTAGTGTGGCCCCACAGGGTTCTGTATTGGGTCCCGATAGAGCCATGTAGGGATTGTATAGGCTGGGAATTGAAGTTTGAACTTCTCCCAAGGCTATCCATTAGCAATACAGCTCTACCAGGACTTAAACTTTGATAGGAAAATGAGCTGGACAGAGAATTGTGCAGGCGAGAGAAGATGCAGGCATTCTATAAAGTCTATGCAGTCGATGTAGTCTATTTTGAACTGAACAATTAGATACTCCATTTAATATTAAAGAGATCCCAGTCTAGAGTTTAAAGTATCTGACTTGTATTGAAATGTTCTGTAACACATATAATGGTAAAAATATGATAGCTTCACAATTGGCACAAAGTAGTTATGAGGGGAATCTAAAAGGATTATTTATCACAGAAATAGAATTTTGTGAATGAACAAAAATCAAATTCACATTTAACTTTGGTATATTCAGAAGTCAGTTCCAAAACAAAGTACTGTAGTAATTATTTTAGAAATCATAAGAGAATCAAACAACAACCAACTAGTTTTAGATTTCAGTTTTTTTGTCTATTTATCACTCAATCTATGAACAAAGAGGAACAAAACACAATGATATACAGCTATTCACAATCACATAATCAGAAATAGTTTAAAACTTCATGAATGGTATATATACTCTGTTTGCCAAAGGTTTATTACATCTTGACACTCATATCAGGCCATGGTATAAAAACTAGCTGCTACAATTGTGTACTGTTCAGTTATTTGTACCATGAAACAAGGTTTTAATAAAGAAAAAAATATACTCTTTTTCCAATCAACATGAATAAAAAATATTATATATATAATAATATATGACTAACTTTATGAACTATTTCATTATTGTTTTTCATGGCATTTACAGATATCTTATAGGAAGTAATTGCACATATTACTTGTAAAAATGTAAATAATTATTAGTTAAAATGTCTGGGTATTTATACATACTTACTTGGAGAAAAGACCTGCTCAGAAACTTATGGCCTGGACAATAGCCTAGACAAGGGTACAGTCAAAGTTTTCCACAGAATGTTCTACAACAGTCCATATACCCAAATTTTCAGAAAGTATGCAAAGTGGATGCATAAAATTGTGCTTAACAGCCTTAGGCAACCCATAATTTTTGGTAGGACATACACATAAAGTAATCCCAACTGCTCCAAACTACCTTCAAAAGATATTTCAGCTGATAATAACAATATTCTTGCAGAATAAAACACACAGCACATTGACTGTTGAAGGCATTCTATTCTTAAACTGGCCATAGATGCAAAGATCTTTTCCTGATATGCCACTAACTGGCAGGGCTATATCAGGGTAACCCAAACTTTGAGCCCTATGGCCGAATGATCAAATTACGAGAAGAGCAATGGACTTCCAACGGGTCGGAAGAATCTGACCTGAGGTATCGGTCGGGAAGACCCGTCGGAAGCTCCCATACATGGGCAGATAAGCTGTCAAATCGGTCTAAATGACCGATATCAGCAGCTTTATCTGCCCGTGTATGGCCAACTTTAGTTCTTTAATAGCTCAGTGGATTTCATACACTAAAGTGGCGCTATATATTGTCAAACTATTCATTACTGTCCTGGTTTCAAAATCCATATCCACATCCATTGTTTGGAAAAAGGAAACTAGATAAAATGATCACATTTAAGCCCTAGTGTTCTGGCAGTGCATGATTCAAGAAAGCTGATGTTCCAAAGGGGAGAACACCAGTGAAGCTCTCTATGGTTAGAACAGTACCGGGCCTTAATTACCATATAGGCACTCAAGAGCCTGTGCCTAAGGTGGTAACTTTAGGGGGTGGCTTTAGTTCCTATTTAGAAAAATACAATTTGTGAGAAAAAAAGCTCACCTGCTGCCGCCAGATACTTGCCTATTAATTCTGTTAGTAAAGAAGGGAATGGTGGGTACTGGAATGTCTGCAATGGTGGATGACCTGTAGGACATTTCTTTCTATGCATGTGCCAATTGGGCTTCTGGGGAGGATGTGCTGAGGTCTGATTCTAGGGTGACACTGAAACAAATTGGGAATAAGGATAATTTCTAAGGAAGGGGTTGCAATCAGAGTTTAGAATACAATTCCAAGCTAAAAAAAGGGGGGGGCAGTGGGAATTTAATACCCCTATCAGTGAATTCAGTTGTCAGTTCTCTAAAAACCTTAACGTACAGTAAGTGGCATTGGGCGATAACAGCCATTTGCAGTATCTCCAGGAGAGAGCCTGAGGATGTCTCCATTGAGCATATTTTCAACAGATTAGCCAGAGAAATTCCTTTAAATTCTTTGAAAGTCATTGTCACATTTTAAAAAAACTTCTGTGCTCAAGAAACATTTTCATTCTGTTTCCAATCCTTATTTTTGCAAATCTCATGCCAGTTCCTCTGAAGTTTAGTAAATATTGTTTTAATTGTTGGGTCAGAATATTGCATCTGTGCACGGCTTCTAGACTGGCATGACAGCTGCATCGGTTTACCAGGCAGAGGTGAAGGAGGGAGCTTCAGAGTAAGCACTTGATTAAAAAAAAAAAGAAAGAAAGGAACTGTACATAAAACGTTTTAAGTATATCAGTCAGTATCACTTTAAGCTTCATATAAACTAAATTTGTATGACAAATATTTGGCTAAAATCTATTTTATTAACAATGAAACTTTTCTAAGCCCTGGTTCAAAGCTGTGCTTTTCTTGGGATAGCATATAATCACATATTTTATTGCAAACTGCAGGTAACAGTTATTGCCAGCAGAAAGAGGAAGGTCTGGTTTTTACTGGACATGTTACAAAAAGTAAAAAATGTAGTTTGAAAGATTTCTAGTGATCTGAAACATATTTTAGTAAGTTTTTTTAGTCCACCCATTTTAATGTGGAATTTTCACATATAAACTGATTTCATGCTGCTAAACTGGAGCACCTGCAGTGAATACTGATATAAAATAAATAATTTAAATGTGGTCTTTCCAGTGATTGTATGTGATGAAAAATGTGCTTGTACCAAAGAATCCACCCCAAGTTGCAATTAAAATTATTCATAGAGAGATTATTTGGCAGAAGATGTGAAGTACAAATAAAGTATGCATTTTAAGGTACCAATTTTCAACCCTTATGTGATTTTCTTTCTATTTAAATGGGGTCTTTGGAAAACCCTGTGTTGAATAGTTCCAACAACTATATTTATAGGCTAAAGGAATGTAGCTTTAAATTGTATTCCTATGAAATAAACATATTGCTATTAATATAAATTAATGGTATAAAACCATTTTTGCTCTTCCACTAGCTTTGCAGCTTTCACTGAAAGCAAACATGAACCTGCTCATTTTATTATTTTGCACCTTGCCAAAGAAAACATGATTGTTGCCCAAGAAAACTTGATTTCTCTGTGCTCCTAGAATGAATCTTCATGCAGCACTACCTGTAACTGTGCAGCTCGTCATTCAGAAGGTAGTGTCGAAGATGGCAGAGTCAATCAGAAGACCTAAGGCAAGTATTAAGTGCAAGCATGTGCTGCACCTGACTGAAAAGCACAATTCACTTTGCATCTGGGGCAACCCACATTGGCAAACATTGGCACCAGAAGTGATAATCTATATCTGTGCGTACATTATTCTTCTGCATTGCAATTATAAACAGACCCAATAGATAATGAGATAATGACACTCAGGTTTCCAGTCTATTGTTTCCATCCCCAGCAAAGTTCTATGGAATTTTCCTACCTGAGAAGGAAACCATACTATGACACCTTTGTTTAAGCCCTTGGTAAACACTGTGTAGGAAAAGTAACAAAAGCACACACATTTCAAAGAAGCAGTATGCCCCCATTTGACATGAGTTTGATTGAAAGGACTTGTGCTGATTATACTTTTTACCTATTGTTTTAATCACAAATTATCTATGGTTTTTGTTCCTTTTTTTAGCAAAACTGGGCAAACAGCAACAGCAAAGTTTCAAGATGGCCATAGATGTAAAGATTTTTAAAAGATCCAATGGTTATCGTGAGGCCACGATTGTCTTTAAATGTATGATGTGTCCATCAACTAAAAAGACCATTTCAGCCGTTATTGCCAGCAAAAATGAAGGTTAGCTGCTTGCTTGGCCCTGCAAACATAGGTAGATTGCATGGGGACCGATAAAGATTTTTTAACCTGGCCAATCAATTTTCAGACCGATGTCAGATGACAAATCATAAGATGTATGATCATTGGAATCCCACTAACCACACGATAATTTGAAAGATTAGTCGAACTTCACTAAGATCGGTCGTCCAGCAGAGAAAGATTTTTGCGTCTATGGGGAGCTTTAGTCCTTGAGAGGATACAGTACAGGCAGAAGTCAGTCCATGGGGATTATCTATGTACTGATGATCTCTATCTCTATCTGTTTCACAAGTAACAAACATGGAGTAGCTTCAGTTTCCCTGTTTGCTGCCCCTCTAATTAAAGACTACAACATTTTAATGGTAATTGATTCCTAAAATAGTTCCAAATTCATATTCCAGTTTTCTTTATTTGGTTTCCCAAAAGCAACATGGTTTCATGGCTCCAGAAACACTCATGCTCCTGGTGTGCTGTTCTGTGGTACTACAGAAAAGAAATCCAAAGGATTTTGACCACATGAACTCAAGTTAGCATTTCTGAATCACATTATGAACAGGAGGTGGACAAGCAGTAAATCTGTTCCTTTGTGGAGTTAAAACACACTTTATTGCAGTACTTTAGAAACATATACAAGAAGCTTAATAGGGCAGAGAGAACAGAGAATGCGAGGCTTAACATGTTTCATGGCTCAGAATTGACCACCAAAGGATTTTTGTATATTTTGTGGAATAGAAATGTAATTTTATATTTTCTTTTAATTTGTATACTCAAAACAATCAGTGAAGATATTTAGTTAAAGGCCATAAAACTTCTCTAATTTATTTTTTCCCACAAGCTGTTTTCAAAGCCAAGAATGCACTGCCGGGTGATGTTGTGATGGCTGATTCTGTTGATGCTTTTAAGAGGGGTTTGGATGATTTTTTGGACAGACATAATATCAAAGGCTATTTTGATACTAAAATCTACAGTTAGTATAGCTATGGGCATACAGGTATATGGTTTGTGTTTGAAAGAGTGGAGATGTGTGTGTGTGTGTTGTGTGTGTGTGTGTGTGTGTGTGTATGTATGCTGGGTTTTTAATTTGGAGGGGTTGAACTTGATGGACTCAGTCTTTTTTCAACCCAATTTAACTATGTAACTATGTAACTATGTAAGTTTTGACACAACAATATATTAAAAATCAGATGATTTCCTACAGCAAATAAAATAGTATTTATATATACACACATATATATATTTATACATATATATATATATATATATATATATATATATATAGTTTGGAAGAATCAGCACTCTCTTATTCATATAGTGAATTCAGAGGGATCAACGTCGGAATCAAAGCTGTGTTACTAAAATAAAGAACACTGCATTCACTATATGAATAAGAGTGAGCTGATCCTTCCCCCATAAAGGATTAAGGTGCAAATTTACTATTATTCCCCAAAATTAGCTCAACCAAATTTGTAATTCCATAAGCATTCAACCATAGAATGCTTAACGAATTGTTTTAGGCCTTCATTTTGCTCGCTATACGATTTCTCGATAAATTCATACGATCGGATACTGATCGTTCGATGTCACGAAAAAATCGTGAAATCTCCTTTGAGTGTCTGAAAAATTCGTATGATTCGAACAATCGAACGCTCCGATCGTACGAATGGTGTTTGAGCAGGCAGTTGAATAACCTTAAAATTTTGATTCCTTCAATCACCGAATGATCGAATTATCAAATATCTGATCATTCGATCTATTCGATCTATTCGATGATCGAAGAGGCCAGATTTGCATATCCGATTTTCACGAAAAATTCGTATGATCGGTATTTGATCAACCTTCGATCATTTCACGTGAATTTCGTAAATCTGCCCCTAAGTGTTAACTCCAACAATAATTCTATATATATATATATCCCACTGGTGTCTAATAAAAGAGCAACCAAGATTGGGAGTTTTACTTTGAAAGCAGCAAGTAATTCCAGATAAAACTTAATCCCTTTGTAAAATGTATATTGAAGCAGTAGAATTCTTAATGAATCAGATGCAATTTGAGAGTAGGACTGGCCAGATATGGGATGACTTTGATGTAGTTAGTTACATAGTTAAATTGGGTTGAAAAAAGACAGAGTCCATCAAGTTCAACCCCTCCAAATTAAAACCCAGCATACACACACACACACACATCTCCACTCTTTCACACAAACCATATATGCCCATAGCTATACTAACTGTAGAGTTTAGTATCAAAACAGCCTTTGATATTATATCTGTCCAAAAAAACCATCCAAGCCCCTCTTAAAAGCATCAACAGAATCAGCTATCACAACATCACCCGGCAGTGCATTCCACAACCTAAACGTCCTGACTGTGAAGAACCACCTACGCTGCTTCAAATGAAAGTCCTTTTCTTCTAGTCTGAAGGGGTGGCCTCTGGTGCGGTGATATATATATATATATATATATATATATATATAGGCCAATTAATTTCATCCAGCATAAGGCATCCTTGCAGCAGAATCTGAACAAACTGGGTGGCTAAGTGATGAGATTACCTGTTAATAAAGGTAAGGTCATGAACCTGGAAAGCAAAAATATGCAAGCCACTTATACTCTTTTTGGAACAACGTTAGGCAAATTCATGATCGAGATGGATCTTAAAGTACATGTACTTGGCTGTAGCAAGCAATGTTAACCATCAGCAGCAGAGCAATCAAAGTTTTCACCTGTATTAAAAGGGGTATAGATTTGCAGGAGAAGAGGGTCATTATTCCCCTTTATAAAGCACTGGTAAGGCCTCATATTGAATATGCCATGCAGCTTTGGTTTCCAGTGTTCAAATTGGATATTATTGAATTAGAGAGAGCCCAGCTGATCAGATTTGTGATGCCTTAGTAATTAAGAAAGATTGGTCACATTGGGGCAAATTCACTAAAGTGCGAAGCATCTAATGCTATCGCTTATTCGCCAGCATTACGTCATTTTGCAACTTCCCCAATTTACTAACAGTGTCACTGGCGAAAATTCCCTAGTGAAGTAGACAGACTAGCGCAACTTTGCACCCTTACACAAGGCGAAGTTGCGCACTGATGAAGGGACGTAACTATGCTAATTCACTAAGATAACCATTTTACTGAAGTTACCACTTACGCTAGACAATACAATAGATAGGAGTTTGAAAAAAAAACCTTTTTCTAAAAATGTTTTCTAAGTCCCAAAAAAACGCTGGCGTGATTTACCTTTTTAGGCCAATAGTCTGAAAAAGACCGAATTTTTTTTGGGGGGTTACCCTCCTTCCCCCCATACATTTCCTAACATATAGCAACTCAACAATACAGGGGGCACTTGTTTAGGGCAATAGGACAACTTTATTTTATTTATGAAAGGTTTCCTGGGCTTATGTAGTGTAATGTAGTGATTGTAACATATACTTCTATTATACGTTTAAAGGGCACCTATCGTGAAAAACAGTTACCCCCAACCAAATGTGCGGGCTGATAGAGCCCACATTCCGGTTGGGGGTACTGGTGTTTTTTTTTTTTAAAAAAATGCCTCCCGCCGTGCATTAAGAAAAGCGGTCAGTGTTGGGCATGTAAATGGGCATGTGCAGAGACTGTCATGGCGGCTCGGACCAGGAGCTCCCTCCCAGTGCTAGCGCGCTGGCGCTGGCGGGGGGCATTTAAAAAAAAAAAAAAAAACACCAGTACACCCAACTGGAATGTGGGCGCTATCAGCCCGCACATTTGGTTGGGGGTAACTGTTTTTCACGATAGGTGCCCTTTAACTTTGCGCCATATGCAAATTACACATCGCTAGAGTAAATGTGCTTTGCCTTACGAAGTAACGGTAGCACAACTTCGCTAACGTTCGCCTCCCTGAGCTCAACTTTGCATTTTAGTGAATTTGCGTAGTGCTGGCGAAACTACGCCTGACGAAGTGCGGCGAATGTCGGCGAAGCCAACCCTAGCGCAACAAGAGCACATTACTACAGTGGATACTGAAAGAAAAAGCCTCTGGCTTTGGCATTAAACATAATTGTGTAATAATAATACAGTTTTGTTTTGTTCTGTCTTTTAAGTATGTGTTTAATTTGTCTTTTGCTATCACCTGTTGCAGGAGTGTTTTCCTAAGAAAATCAGCATGTGAATAATTACCCCTATGTGCAGTCACTTTGTGGATTATTTACATTATAAATATCATAAATGTATGATAACATATGTATTCCCCTGTATGAAATACTGTATACATTTGCAGGAATATTTCAAGTTATAGTGGCCAGTAACATACCAAAAACTGGAACAGCCTTTCATGTGTTTTGTTATGAGTTGTTGAACTGTCTTCTCAGAACATGCATTCTCAGTTCAATGAAACAGGATGAATGGATTATTAATGTATAACTTTCATTTAGCAGGTACTCTTAAATAAATACTCTTAAATTAAAATTAATAAAGTATTAATAGTTTCTTTGAATATTTACACTGATATAATAATACATGGGATCTCTTATACAGAAGCCCATTATAGGGTCATCTCCTATAAAGTCTATTATAAGTGAATAATTAATTCTTAGAAATGATTTCCTTTTTCTCTGTAATAAAGAGGTACCTTGTACTTGATGGTAGCTAAGATGCATGAATCCATTTTGGTGTCAAAACAATTCTATAAAATTGATTTAGGGGCAGATTTACTATTGGTCGAATTTCGAATTAAAAAAATTCGAAATCCGACCATTGAATTTTTTGGGGGGGTCATTTTCGATCGAAAATTAAAATCGTTTGAATCAAACTATCGAATTGTTCTAATCGAATGATTTTAAAAAAAAATCAAAAATTTTACAGAAAAGCTTCCTGGAGGTCCCCTGTAGGCTACAATGGCAATTCGGCAGCTTTAAGGTTGCGAATAGTCGAATTCAATTTTTTTTAAAGCGCCAGTACTTCAAAATTCGAATTTAAATTTTTTTTCAATTCAAATCAAATTTTGTGTTATTCGGTAGTTAAGTAGCCCAAAATTACATTAAAATTAGAATTTTAAAAAATCGAATTTTATTCGAAAATTCACTTCAACCCTTAGTAAATGAGCCCCTTACTGTTTAAGAAGGACTTTTTGTACTACTGCAATAAAGTGTACTGTATATTGTCTCTGGGTAGCCAAATTGTCAAGCAAGAACCATTTGATATGATAGCAAATAGTCAAACAGATACATACAATTGAACTAATTTAGAATGTCCCTTCAGTTAAAAGCTGAAATCAGGCTAAAAGGAAAGTAATACCTTCACAATGAATAATTAACTAATACATACTGTATGAATGTCTAACTCACTGGCAATGGTCTACAAATAACTGTATCAACCACCAGCTACTTAAACCCCTCCAGCATGGTGGGTACACAACTGTGACAACTAACACAGTTCATCTTACCCAGTGAAAATCAGGCTGGCAAAGTGAGATTATCTGCACTCAAAATATAAACCCTTACTTTCTGCTCTCCATTCTAAATCCCTCTAATGCCACATTTCCACTGTCATACTGTACCTAAGCCCACTAACTTAACCCTGAACATTTAAATCTGTGCTGATCTATCATGTCCCCATGCTTATCTGTATTAATTACTAATCAGCCTAATATTGTCGCATTTATATTTGATGTTTACTGTATATTTTGAGTCAGCCCCTAAGCTCAATAAGTGACAGCAGCACAGAGCATGTGCAGTGAATCAACAGAAAAGAAAATGAGGAGCTACTGACACATTTCTATAGGTACGGATCTTCCCTGCTAAAGGGCTGTGATTGCCTTTGGCTGGTACAGAAACCCAAAACATAATGTACAACATTTCTAACCTACTTCTTTAGTTAAGCTTTAGTGTCCTTTAAACCAATGTTATAAATCCAACACTGTACATACTTAAGGGGTGTGGGACTCCACTATGGCTAGAAGAAAATGGTGCAGGCACATGCCGCTTCTCGCAAGATGTCTAGGCTGCCCCTCTCTCCTCTCCTCACCACATCATATCACCTATATGCCTGCATGCTATACGTACCATTGAGGAAGTCCCAGTAGAATTTGCACTTTAGTAATCAGGAATTATTGAACTTAAAACACTACAGATTAATTCTTAATTGTACTAAAAACTATTTTGTAAGGCACACACAAAAGTTTTTTTTAGAAGAGACTAAACAAAGTGCAGTCATGTAGAATAAAATTAATGTGAAAAAACTGTCAGAAGCTTATGTTATGCCAGCAAGAATATGGTGTGAAAAGCAAAGCAACTTAACATTTGTAACTAGCTGAGTTTCAAGAAAACAGTATAGGTATATAGACATTACATAAAAAAAAACAGTTCCATTAAGACATTAATTAGGTGAGTAAAGAAAATGTTAAAAAGCTGATTTATGACAGAATGTAAATAGGTTGGTCGTGCCTTTGATTCACGGAGGCAAATTCACTAAAGGGCGAATTTCTCCAGTGAAGGCTCCGCCACACTTCGTGACACTTCTCCAGGTGCAATTTTGCTACCAATCAACTAAAATGCGAAGTTGCATCTCAGCAGCCAAACACTGGCGACTTTTCGCTAATATTACTTCTGTGAGCATTTCATAGCGAAGTTTCACTAGCATTTATTACTGCCTAGCAAAAACTCTTGCACTAAGGTCAATTTGAATAGAGCAGGTGCATACTGTATAAGTCAAAAATTTTCATCGGTCACATGAAATCTATCTGTTTGCAGGACCAAGCAGGCAGCTACCCTCAGTTTTTCTGGACAACATCTCTTGAAATTGTCTTTTTAGTTGATGGACAAATCGCACATTTAAATGATTGTTTCATGATAAGCTTGGTCTAACGATAACTAATTGATCTTTTAAAAATCTATGGACAGCTTTAATCTCGGCTGTTACCAAGCTTTGTAAAAGTCTAATGGACTTAGCTACGGCAATATAAGAGAACCTGTTCACTGGAAAAGTACCCTATGCAGACTCATTCCTTATTGTTATAAATGTATGTTTTTTTAAATTATTGAGAGAAAACATTTTGTCAGTCTCCATTATCATTTTCTGATACATTGTCTGTAACTTGAGAACATGATGATAACATCTAGTATTCAAGAAAAACAATAAAAACATTTTTGTCAGCATTTAAATGCCAACAATTTTGTTGTTTAAGATCTTTTCAAAGTAATATTTTGCAGCTATTAAAGTTTCAGCCACACTATATCATGAAGATGAATGTGCCAACTAAAAGCCTATTGCTAAAGTTTAATGACTTAGGAAATCCTTTTGAACAGACTAATTACAAGGCCAGGGTTTGTATATCTCATGACTTTGTGCTATTTGCTTTTAGCCTTCAAAATACATTGTAAATAAACATCTTTAGATTGAGAATAAAAGAAAGGGGGGGGGGAAATAATCCAATTAACCCACTTGTATGCTTTTCAAGGTGGATATACAGTATGCAGAATATATTGATATGACTAACTAGAGAAATATAGGAATAAATGAAAGAAATAAGGAACCAAAGGGATATTGGATGAATGTAAGTTGTAGGAAAGGGAAAACACACAAACAAAAAGCCTGAATGCCACAATATTGCTTTATCTGCTATGTATAGTTTAGATTTATACATGCTCTTTGTGGTTTTAGACTAGCATTAATTGGGTTTCCTGTAAAAATCAGTGTTCACTTTCATAACAACAGTATATAATATTAACCTTCTCAAGGCCTAATGGTTCTTTTACGTTGGACTCTGGACTATATACTTTTGTATTCCATTATGTACATTATTCAAGATTGTATTCTATTATATATTCAAGAATACATTTGTTAAAATGTATTAATTGCTTAACATGCAACATGAAAAAATCCAATAAGGTCAGGGTTTTTGTCAGATAATCCGAAAAAGTTTTTGGAGCATCAATTGAATTATACGAATTGACGATGAATTTTGTTGTGACGTTTAGTCACTATTGATAATTCTTGTTTTCATAGTTTTATTATGAAGTTTGTTTCAAGTTTTGCTTAATAACCCCCTAAATGTTTTACAGTCTAAGCATAATTAGTTCATAAGGGTCTTTTTAGCAACCTTATGCAACTTCATCAATACTAGAAGGTGGTAGAGCTGTGTGGATAGAAGGAACCCAGGCAAACACAACATATTAATACATTTTCTCTTTGATGTCTCAGTAACACAAGACAAACATGGATTGTCTTTGGTTACCCCACACTCCAAATGCTATCCATTAATAGAAGTTAAAAATGAATGGGTCATTTAATTTGATTTATCAAACACTCTTGTTGTAGGTAATTGATACTTTTCTTCTAAAGAAATGTTTTCTTTTTTTTGCTCTTTGTAAAATTTGCAGCCGTTTATGGTGTCTGCAGTCAAACATGTTTAACTTGTACAGGTATAGTTTTGCTAGTGCTGACATTTTTTTTTTTTTGCATATCCCGCTAGAATTAAGCCATGCACTCTCTTTGACTGGAAAAAATGCTGTCTCTTGAAATGGGGAAAATGCAGATGTTATGTGCCCATATCTTCTTCACATCCACCAATGGGATCTGAGCTCCAGCCCTCCCACTGTCTGTCTAAGAAACTGTTGAGCTGTGCTTAGAGGACATTGGTAGCATTGGAGCCTAGTATAGGACAGTGTATTTGATGATGCATAGAATAAATTATTTTTAATATTAATAATAATAATAATAATAATAATAATTTGAAATGTTACCCCACAAAACTATTTTGATATTTAAAAGGATAAGGATTTTTGTGGTTCACCACCATGAAAACACATTTGTAAAAGAGTGTTTCTGGTTATCATTTTATACAGTCATGCCCTACATTTAAAAAATTACCCAAATATCTTATAATACAGTTATTTCTAACATTGTCCTGGGTATGAAAACCAATTTCACTTAGAAAACCCTTAACAATACTGGTGATTTCAAAGATCACCTGTATGATTTCTACTTTATTCCTTCTAATTATAAGATATATTTTTTCATACTTTAAGTTCATTGTGGCCTTGGTTTGCTTTCTTATGTCATGGATGAATATTTGGAGGATTCAGACATTGCTACATCAATGATTTTTACTTTTCCATTACCATATCTACCACTTCAGTAAATGTGTAAAGAAATTATTTATTTAAAATGTACCAGCACAAAGAAATGCGTCAAAAAAGGAAACACTGCATGACCATGAAACATATTTATAGTAGACAAATATATAGTAAAGCATGATCCATATACTAGTATATAGTCCAAGGGGAAGATTTACTAAGGGTCGAATTGTCGAGGGTTTTTAGCCCTCAAATTCGACTGGTAAATATTTGGTGAATAAATATTTGTAAAAATCGAATAAAATATTTACCGGTTTTGAGCGCATTTTCGAATATTCGCCAGAATAATATGATCCAACGATTGTACGAAAAGTTGCCAAAAAAACGCTCAAATATTCACCAAAATCGTACAAATTAAACATTCAAAGCATTCAATCGTATGATTGTACAATTCGGCAAAAGACTTAGAAAAAAAAGCCTATAGGGACTTCCCATAGTCTTCTATTGCAATTCAGTAGGTTCAATCTGCAAAGTAGGCAGTCGAATAAAAATTTAAATGGCAAGCTCTTCGACTGGTGAATAGTTGAGCGCTAGAATATATATTGATTCGATCTATTCGATGCGCCCTAATATTCTATATTCGATGGTTGAAAATACTTAATTTGCATATTCGAATAGTTGCACGATCGAACTGAGACTATTCGAATCCTTCACACAAATTTAGTAAATCTGCCCCTAAGGGTCAAATTTCAAATTAAAATTTCAAAATTTAACCATTGAATCTTTTCAATAAAAAAAAGGATCGAATAGGTTCGTTTTTGATCTAATAAAAATCGATCAAATCATTCAAATGCATTGTTTCGATTTGAACAATTTTGCAAAAAATCTTTAAATTTTCAGAAATTTCGAAGGGGTTAAAGGGGTTGTTCACCTTTGAGTTGACTTTTAGTATGATGTAGAGAGGGATATTCTGGGTATCGGGAACCAGATTTTCATGAACAAGAGGCTGCTGTGTAAAAGAAGGTGGGGAAAGAAGCAGTCAGGGAAGGCAGAGTAAGGGACGGGGCACAAGACTACATAAGAAAGGAAGAGGAAAGGCACAGGAGTGGTGAAAAAATCTTTACTTAGTTGCTGAAGCATGTTAAATAAAATAACATAAAATAGCTAGTAACAATATTTCAAATAAAAAACAACTGCAACACATTTCAGTGTCCTTAACACATTTCCATTATTTAATGTTTCCCCGGATTTTACATTTTTTTCCCAATCCCTTGAGAAACATAAAAGTGGGGTTCTACTTTATACTAGAGATATGTTTATGTTACCACCATCTGAATTGTTAAGTGTAAAAACAGTACAAAATTAATAATCTTGATCACATTATTAAGACAAAATTCTTGTAACTTCTGTTCAGAATACAGGATACCACTGAATACTGAACAGTCTTTGTGTGCCAGATGTCTTTGATACCACTGCACTATATATTGCCAGTAAACATGTGGGTGTGGCATAAGATTCTAAGGTGCCTGTTTACTAAGGTGTGATGGACAGCGATAATGCAAGCACTTCTGTCATTGCGAATGAACGCCTATTATTTATGCTATGTGATTTGTCTCACATTTGCTAAAGATTATCTCCAGAATTGTTGCCAAATATAGACCAAATTGTTGCCAAATTTTTAGAGCTTTATTATTTCCCAAAGCTTCTACAAATTGAAATTTGAAAATACTCCATCTCAAACCTGCCTAGGTCATATAATAATCAATGGCAGATGTCCCTGAAGTTGTTTCTTGACATTGTGATCTGTGCTGGTTTGGATAATCCAAAAATGCCATAATTTATGAATAAATTGATATAGCATTAATGCACATGTATATATAACTACAAAATAGGTTGGTACTATAGAAATACATATTAATAATAATAATAATAATATTATATATATATCTATGTATAGATATATGCATACTTTCAAAAAGCAGCACCGGGAAGTTTGTGTATCAAGGTGAAATTGTATTCAATTAATGCATGAATGGCCGACATGACATTTCAGTCCACACAGGGACCTTCCTCATGGCAATGATATATATATATATACTATAAGATTTGTGGCTTTATAGCACTGTCGTATGGCTAGACACAATGATATTGCCCCCGAAACGTTACATCTGACAAATAAAGTTGCAGGGGTTTGCCCTGCTTGAATAGGCCTTCTGAGTCCTGGTGTCTACATTGTTCCTGTATTTTGGAGAGTGGCCAATCTCTCTAGCCAGTGACCAGGCCGACCTGTTGGAGAGGCAGTGTGAAAGTGGGTAAGTGTGTGTTGTAGACACAATGATCCACATATTACCTGTTGTCCTTCAACCTCCTAAAGGGTTTCAGAAGCTTTCTTTGCATCTTTATTTTAACAAGATGAAGCCTATGCCACTTATACCACATAGTCTGCCTGAAAAAGTGAGATAACACTGTAAAACAGCAAAATAATAGTTAAGAGTTTGGAGCATACTTCACTGAAAATTGTTCCAGAAAGACTGCCTTAGTTCCAGAACCCCCTCTTGACATTCCAGAAGGTTCACTGTAATCATTTGCTTGTTAATAAAAGTGATCTGTAAATTAAATGGGACAATGTGGTATTGAAAACCATTTTGTAGCCCATGAATCTTATAGTGCTCCATTAAAAAGCCAACGGGCAACATTTATAGGTGATTATAATCACTGACTCTTTAGGATGGTGTCTTAATTACTTCTCAGTGAATCATATGATTGAACTTTTATTGTTGTTGTTTAATCATACAAAGGCAACAATTTTGGAATTTCTCTGAAGAATTCACATAGATATGTCACCCTAAAAGTTATTTAAGCTGGGCCATTTTATAACAAAGTAGGTGGCAGTTTTGGAATCTATGCACCAAACACGGGCTGGTTTTATTAGCCTGCTGTCAACATGAACTAAGACCTGACCTTAAGACCTTAAGAGAACTCCCTTTATATAACCTGCTATATCTGCTTCCAGTTGTAACTTATCCTCTTAATAGCTGTGCTTAGTCAATTTCAAGATTGTAGATTCTAGCTGCCAAGCCATATACAACTCAGCTTTGTAGTTAAAATACTGGCCTTAGTTATATTCTCTAAAGTATTTCTAAATAGCTTCAGTTTTAACTTTTGCTTTTACTGAAATAGCAAAAGGCATATTGAAGCAATACTTTTTTGTAGTTTAATAAACAAGCAATAAAAAAAGAAATCTGTGATACAGGAGATTGCAGTTTAAGTACTTTCTTTTAATTTTTCTTTGTATGTGAGGACTCATCAGTTTGTTTTTACAGTCAATGAAAAGGAAATTTAGAAAACTGTGATAACATTTTATGCCAAATAAGACATGCAATGTACTGCGAAGAATGCACTTATTTGAATGTTTGAAAGGGCACAGGTATAAGTTCAAATTCATACCAGAAGTTAATGGATATATCAGTTGCCTGTGTAAATACTGTAAGAAGAGAGACTTGGAAAAGTCAAAATCAGGCCACGATGAAGAGAAAAAAGAGCATTAGTGCAAATTCATTGGAATGCAATCATTGTCAAAACAATTTTGCCAGGTCATATGCTGGATACATACTGTAGCTTTCTAAAATAATTGAAATTCAATTGTTCTTTATAATGTAAGAGCAGGTTGCAAGCAATTTATTTTAGATTGGTAAATAAAAGAGAGCATATGTTTATTTAAAGAGTAAGTGTCATGGGTAGGCCTTTGTTAGGCGCCCAGGGGAAGTAGTGGACCAAGGAGGAAGCTTAGGGGTTCACAGGTCCAATAACGCAGCAAGGCAAGGATCAGACAGGAGTCAGACAGGTCCAGGCAAAAAGATGTATTAACAGGAACAAAAATAAAAGTCCAAGCAAAGGTAAAAAAATACAGGAACAATGGTCAAAAAGACAGGAACAGGATCAAAGTAACATACCCAGGATCAATAGCATGAATCCTATAATTGGGCGCCATAATGGCGTCCAATGGCCCTTTAAATAATCAAATCTCGCGCCAAAACGAGCGCCGTGACGACATCGCGTCAGGCGCGACGCGATTACGTCACTACCCAGCGCCGCATATCCACGTGGCGGCTATGGGCGCCGCCATAGTGGATAGGATGCCGAGAGGAGAGGACGCGCCGCCCGGAGCTAAAGGTAAGCCTCCGGGCGGCGCGATCCTGACAGTACCCCCCTCCTCACGGGGGGCCCCAGGACCACCGGAACAGGAACTGTGGAAAAACACAACACAATGCATAGCAATAAAACGAGACACAAACAAAGTAGCATAGGCAGGAACATAAACAGGTACGGGTATAGGCAGCACATGCAGGAAAGGAGACTCCTTAGAGACTATAAACAGCAGATGCTGTCGGGGAAAGTCCACTGGAGTAGTTGGCTGCAAAGGCTGCAGGGGAAGTCCCTCTGGAGCTGTAGGTAGCAGAGACTGCAGGGGAAGTCCTTCAGGAGCGGTAGACAGCGACGGCTGCTGGGGAAGCCCTTCAGGAGCAATAGGCAGCGATGGCTGCTGGGGAAGTCCTTCTGGAGCTGTAGGCAGCGACGGCTGCTGGGGAAGCCCTTCAGGAACAATAGGCAGTGAAGTCCGTTGGAGACCTAGATGCAGAGGGTTGGCTGGTTCGGGGGTAGAAACCAGCTGGGAATCAGGCAATACAGAGGAGTGGAGCGACAACAAGGCAATGACTCTGGAAGGGAGATGATCCACCACGGTGGACTGTGAACAAGGATATTCTTCCATCAGGGAAGCAGAGTTCTGGTACTTAGGAGAAGCATGAAGACAATGTCGTTGACAATACGAACTCCAACTGGAGACTTGACCAGAGGACCAATCTATGGCAGGATTATGCAAACGTAACCACGGTAACCCCAGGATGACAGGAGATGAGGGACTGGAGATGATCTGGAAAGGCAATTTCTCAGAATGTGAAGTCCCGATCTGCAGGGGTAACTCATCCGTGGTTTGGGAAATCAAGGCAGTAGCAAGAGGCTTGTCATCTATGGCAAATGCCCATAGGGGTGAGGGCATAGAGAACAGAGGAATCCCATTTACTTTAGCAAAATCAAGGTCCATGAAATTACCGGCGGAGCCGGAATCCAGAAAGGCTGATACTTGAACAGTCTTATGGGGAAGCTGGATCTGTAACGGGAGAAGCACTTGGTGAGTTTTTGCTTGGCCGTGGTGGAGCATCTCCCTTCCAGAGTCATTGCCTCGTTGTCACTCCACTCCTTTTTTTTAATGAGATGAATGCTGTGTATACAGTATATCAGAGAACACCACAGCTTCATTATATTCAGCTTGAAAAAAGGAACTAAAATGTTCTGAAAGCTTGCTATGATTATCTAAGTTAGCCAATAAAGGTATCACCTTTATACCACCTTTTTGTTATTTCTTTGCCCTGTGACTGGCTAACACAGTACAACAAATTTACCTAATATACCTAATATTTACCTAACATACTACACTAAAGACTTATTTACCAGTGCGGGTAAAGTTTCAGAAAAATAAATGCAGTCATTATATTGACTTGACACCATTCATCAAATTACTTACTAACACTGTATAGTTGTGCTCAGCAATGGTTCATCCACCCCACCTTCTCCTAATCACATGCAACTGCAGCTATTGACACAGGGGAACCACAGAGCTACCTCCATCTTCAAGGTGGCAGTAATTCCAGGCATTTCAATAGATGCAGCAGACTTGCATTTGAATGATTATTTGCAATATGATTAACTGCCAGAGTCCTGTAAAACCAAATGGCAATAGTCAACTAGCTGCTGTCTAAAAAAACTGCATTGTTTAAATAATGTCGCTAAATATAGTACATTTCACTTCAAAGTTTGTGTAAAATAATTATTTGGATTATAAATCAGAGTTTCTATATAATATAAGTATCATTTTAATCTCTGGAACACCATTTAATATCCATTTTGTTATTGATATTATTTTAACATGTAAAGGATAAAAGCAAAATGTGCCTCTTTGTATAAAAGTCAGTATCATACATGTGCCTACCAAAGTTATTTCTAATTTATTAACTCTGATCATTAACTTTCAAACAATTACATCCATGTGTAGATGCCTTCAAATGTATGTTTTACTGTAATACAGTATACACAATTTTAATATGACCATATGTTAATTTATTGACCA
Organism: Xenopus borealis; assembly: GCA_024363595.1. Lineage (NCBI taxonomy): Eukaryota > Metazoa > Chordata > Amphibia > Anura > Pipidae > Xenopus > Xenopus borealis. Next base: position 72,354,355 of record CM044435.1, on the reverse strand, counting down.
AAAATAATCAGAACATTTTTAATTTTGCCTTTTGTTTGTCTAGTGGAACTATTAGAAGGTGAAGTGAACATTATTTTCCACTTTTCTTTTTCCCTAACTTTCAGTTAGTCTCTGCTTGCAATTTCAGCTGTGCATAAGAAGTAATTGCTCTTAGCTTCTTTGGGTATATGGTTCTGTATCACCTCCCATAATCATCCTACGTATATTACAAAAAGTCAGCAGATCCAATATTTGGTGGCTCAGGATTAGTAGTACTGCATTACTAGGCTATGGTGAGTATTAGTATTTACAAATAGCAATAGAAAAATACAACTACTGTATAGCATTAGCCATACTAAGCCCATTTAATGAGGATTGTTTCAAATGTTCTGTCCTATCTTTATTCCAGTGCATCTTTAGTAGATATTTATATTTCAGAACTGCATGAATGAATATATTTATAAATTGGACTAATTGTACCCATACAATCAATTTATTGTGGTTATTGGGATAATATCATGAGAAGCTTCATTTGAACATCTGTCACTAAAGAAATTTCAAGCAATGCATTAAAGTGGAGTGAGTTGTTACCACTGTAAGGGGCAGATTTTCGATTTGTCACTTGAATATTGACCTATTTCGATCTATCTATTTCAATCAATCTATTTCGATCGTTTGATCGCATCGTTCGAATCCAAAAATTAAAAAAACATTTAGATTTTCGAGGACTTTTCAAATTGTTTCAATTTGAATCAAATTTTGGGCTATTTGATAGTCGAAGTAGCTAAAAATTACTTTGAAATTCGAATTTTAAAAATATTCCTATTATTTAAACATTATTAAAATATGTCTCATCATCTCTGCTGTGGACTCCTTATACCAACAAATTGCTACATTAATTGATAATTTCCTACATCTGTCTATTATATCTGTGATTTGCTATTCGTGTGGAAAAGAGACACTGGAGTCATGTTTATACAGCACACGTTTATTCACAAATGGTTGCATTGGTGTTTTCTCCTGAATGCTGAAATATTACATGTGCTCATCGCTTAATTTTTTACGAATTCACATTGTGCAAAAATATTTGCAAATGGCTTTCAAATGAGATGGTTGTTTGTGACTGTACTGGGTTGTGCACAAAAATAGCAATGACAGTAATTTAAATTCGCAATTTGCAAAAACTGATTTAAAATTTTTTTTTCAACCAGGTAGATTGCACTTCTGCAATCTACTACTTGCAGGTATTGCAACAAGTCGCCTTTCACAACTGCAATCTGTTCTAAATGCTGATGTTAGACTCATTCAGCTATCTCACCACTCAACATTAGCTGCTCCCTTGTGCATATTCCTTCACTGGCTCCCAGTCTCCTCTAGAACCAAATTATTTTTAACGTGTTTTAATTGTGGTTTCTCTGAAGTAATTCAAACACACTGGCTGTATTTAAGCAAAGGTTTATTATATACATAGAATGAAAAAGAAGAACATTACTGAATGAGGAAAGTATGCAAGCACCCCCTCTCTGTTTCTCAAAGACTGGGAGATCCACAAACACAACCAAAAAAATACCAATAGCACACAGGATCAGTGCAAGCAAGTGCTTTGCGTGTTTATTGCTGATGCAACGTTTCGGGGTCACGCCCCTTTCTCAAGCATGCATAACACAGTGCAAGTGGAGTATAAATAGACAATTGTTAATTGATACAATAAATTTCAATTACATACAATTCATGAATCATGTGGGTGTTCTTTTTTTCTTTCAAAACGTGATTATTATATGTGCAAAGTGCAGTGTCCAATGGACGAATATCCAATATGTCCAATGCGAGAACAAATCTTCAAACCCTAAAAACATGTGAAATAATTTAACATTTAAAATTACGTATCATCATTGTGTGCAACTAATTGCTTCATAGTTGTGTTATACAAAAAACTAGCAAAAAATTTAAAACCTCAAACATTTTTTTAAAAATAAGTATGCTTTTTCCATAAAAAATTTTTATGAAAAAATATTTACTTAAAGTGTATCATACCCCATTTAGTGGAACCAACCAAACCGAACTATCATTAAATTCCTCTGAAGAAAAGCATCAAATTCCTCTATAAAAAATTCAGGATAAAAGTTTTGAAAAAAATTTTTTGGAAAAAATTCTGGAAAGAAAATTCTGGGAAAAAATTTTTTTTGAAAAGAATCTAGAAAAGATTACTAGAAAAACATTACTAAAAAAAAAATCATCTGGAAAAAACTACATCTGGGAAAATATTTTTTTGTCCTCATAAGAAACAAGTCATACTGAATTCATCATTTAACCCTTTAGGAACCTTCGATTGAAGTAGCCAGATCCAATAACATTCACGTTGAAGGAGTGTTCTTTTTACATTCTGTCCTTCTAGATTCTTTTCAAAAAAATTTTTTTCCCAGAATTTTCTTTCCAGAATTTTTTCCAAAAAATTTTTTTCAAAACTTTTATCCTGAATAAAATGAATGATCTATACTCTAGTGAGCTTTCTGTCAAGTACATAAGAATACCATACTAATGCAGTACTGATTTGTTTCCAAGGAAACAACTGTATACATTCTAAATGCTGCTCAAGCTGGGGCATGACAATTACTCTATCTGTGTGTTTCCTTTCCATATTACAACAAATACAATTAGATGCTTTACTTACATTTTTTCTTTATAAAGTACACAATGTTAGGCTAATAAAGATAGCTACTGGCACCTTATATATAATATTTGTATAGGCAGAAATGTAATTTAAAGATTAGTGAACATAAATGTCTTCCTTTCACACCTTACAGATTTGTGTGTATATATATATATATATAGTCGAGATTTGCATGTACTGGCATGGGTCAAAATTTAAAAACATATCATTGTAATGAAGAACCATCATGGTACAGTATCAGCTTATTTGCTACTTTTTAGAAGAATTTTTAATCCACAAAAAAAACATACTTATTTGGTTTTACTGGTTTTTGCATCTTGCTACATATGCTCTCCATCCTCTGGTTCTATTCTTGCTCGAGCAACATGTTGCTAACCAAAGCCTTTGCTGTGGCTCCCAGTGGCCTCAAAGCAGGTGCTTATTTTTAATTCTTGGTTTGGAGGCAAGTTTTGGTTGCATAAAAGCAGATATGCTGCCAAAAAGAGCCTCCCGTAGGTTGCCAGTCCACAAAGGGACTACCAGATAGCTAATCACAGACCTTTTTTGGCAACCCTATGGAATTAATGTGTGTGGCTCCCCAACTCTTTTTACAACTGACGGTGACTCACTGGTCAAAAAAGGTTGGGGGCCCCTGCTATACAATGACAATACAGTCATTTTCCTCTGGATTTTGTTTGTTATCATATAGTGAAATTGGTATTGATAAAATATTTATATACTCCCCATGTTCTGGCTGTATCCTAACATTGTCATTATTCATTAAAGACCACAGGCAGTCAAAGAATAATCCAATTACATCTGCAACACTACTGCATACTTTATAATACATAGTATAATCAATCATTGCTGACTATTGCTAAAGGCTTTCATGCCTGTGTGTTAAGCCTGTTTTGACACATGTGCTGCTATTCACATTTACACTCATATTTCACTGATCTGTCAGGCACACACGTTATATTCAGTATACTGACACTGTACTTAGATATTTCTATATTGATTACTGATATTGTACCAGAAACATAGGATGGTGTCCGCATGTTTGGAGCATGAACTTAATTTTCAACTCTGCAGCTTCTGTGTTTTGTAGTGGTGCATTTACACAATTTCTTCACAGGGGCCTCCTGTTGACTGGGGCCACCCTTGTTGTTATCCACCATCTGGCTGGATGTGACATCATATAAATCAACATAGAAATAATTGTCAGCTTCATCACAATTGCAAAGCTCTGCCAAAAGAAAATCAGATTATTTTGAAACTTACTTTAATGCTTCTCGCGTCCCTAACAGGAAAATCTAACAATACTGAAGTCTACGTGTGCACAGAAATTAATCAACATACACAATTTAGGGTTTTGCAAACCAAGCATTTGAAAGACATGATAAACTTCCAACAAACCCCTTAAAAGTCATTATTGTAGCACGTTCTCCTGTAGGGCTGCTGTTTCAAATAATTGGTGTCTCAAGAGGATTAAAAGCATTCCTTCCAAACTGTTGAGACTATATAAAGTGAATACACTTTAGGTTTTCTTCCAAAAATGTTTTTCTGATTTTGTTTATGAAAGCTCTCACTCAATGCATTATGAGGTTATTATTAGTATGCCCTGCTTTCAATTTAATAGAACACATGGCATGATTTACCTTGGATGTAATGTTATAATGACGACATTTGTGAAAAATAAGACCAAAATTCTACATTAAATTTTTTTATGATCCTCATTGTATTAAATCATTACAGATCTTTTTAATTTTCTTAGATAATTTCTGTGGAATTGGGGGTACAAAGGTACTAGGTAACCTGTTATTCTTCTTATGCAGAAGGGAAAAAACAATTGATAAATACACTAATGTCTTACTTTTGCACTTAAAACACATTACAGTTATTTAGAGGGCAAGGAATAATGATACTGCAGGTTTTGGATATGTTACCAGGGAACACATTATCCAAAAAAGCTCCAAATTAGAGGGAGGCCATCTCCCATAGTCTACATTTATTTTAATAAAACAGTAGCTTGTATTTAATCCTTGATAAGATATACTGTAGATAATACCTTGTTGTATGTTCATATAACAGCATATATGAACTCTATGCATTTAAAAGAGATGTAAGGGCAAACAATAAAAGCCAATTTTTACTTTCTTTAATGAAAAAGAAATCTATCTCCAATATACTTCAATTAAAAAATGTGTACAGTTTTTATAATAAACCTGACTGTATAAAGTGAAATTCCCCTTTTGTTTATTTGCTCTGACAGATGCAGATAGGAAACATCAGACAGTCAAAAACTTCCAAGAAGTCAAGCAGCTTTGTTAGTTTCATTGTAGAGCAGCTGGTGACCATGGAGAGATTTGTATCCCCAGACCCAGACCCAGTGCAATCTGCATTTTCTGATTATTATCAGTCTTCATGTATCAGCTTCTGTGGCAGATATTAATTGACTTGTCCTGTTTTGATCATTTATGATGATCCCTAAGCTTAACCTCCCAACTGAAGTCCAGACCATACTGAGCATGTGCGTGGTCTTGGTCTTGCAAAGATGACAACTTTGAAAACATTTAGTATATACAAAATACAGCATTTCTAGCATCATTCAAGCAGCAAGAATCTACTCAGTGTCACAAGTACAAATGACAGCAGTATGAACAGAGGAAACACACACACAAGGATGTGTAAAAGCAATGTCAATGTCTCTTGTACCAACATTTGCATGGTAGTTTGCATAAAGAAATGTGCACACACTTGCACATAACAGGTTAGAACCCTACAATTGTCTCATGTTTCCTCGGTGTCTGAGCTGTATCCCTAAAAAGGTAGCAGAGAAATTCAGTTACCTCTAAAGCTGATTTGACATATGTTTTGAACTGTTAATCTGACAGTATTAGCTATAACATGGTTTGTCTTTTTACTGAAGAGGAATGCATTCAAATAAAATCCATATCTCCACCCAATTGCTCATCCTAATCCTGACATGGCAACTTTCAACAAGTCAAAACAACTTTCCTCTTGTCTTCTGTGCTCTGAAATAGAAATGACTCATTCCATAAATTATACTTAACAGACATCCGTGATGAAAGGAAAAATAATGGATGATTTTATTAACATGGGATATTCTATTTTTTCAAGTGGTTTGCAAAAAATGCCAGGAAAATTTCTAGTTAATAGGTGTTAGCTAAACTCACTTCTATTCCTGTCCTGCAGTCATAAAATATAACCAGCATGTAGCATGATTTATTAAATATCTTTGATTATCTATTCAACGCTTTTTTACAGTAAAAAGTAAAATGTTTTAATATGTAATAATACTAAAAAGTAGCTTTAGAAAGCTGCTACCATAAATATTAAATAATAGACATATTACTACTGAGAATCGTGGGTAATTTAAAGATAGTTTATGAGACTGTAAAAAGGAAATGCATAGCCTAGTACTAGTATAAACAAAACTTTTTAATGATGGATCTGGGGTCACCTTGAGCTTAGGAGGAGATTTGCACCTAGTTCTATTCATAGAAATCAAGGTCCCGTGGAAAAATTTTCAGCACTGGCCAGATCCGAAAAAAAATTTTGTTCACATTTGAAAATCTAAAATAACCTTGAAGTCAAAAGTAACTATATATAGGAATAGCTGTTTAAAAACAAAAATGTTCCTCGAGGCTGGTAAAAGAAATGTATGCAAAGGGCATGAAATAAATGTCATTAATGCCGTTGTGGCATTTCCTTTATGCATATTTATTAAATTTTGGAATCCATAGCACCTCATTTACCAGCAGAAAAAACTGTACATTTAAAAGTTTGCATGTGTGTTATGTATGTAATCAAACTTACTGATAAAGTTATTTTTGAAAAGTCAAAGCAAAATGTGACACAATCAACATTTTATCTGAAAGCACTGCATAACTGATCGGCATTATATAAATAATTGATGATGCTGATGATGACTTTCCAGCCTCTACTTGCGGGAATGTGAAAAAATAATTTTTGGGGTTAGAAAAATGGCAAGCAATATGTTGACGATCAATAATTAAAAAGGCGACTCAGCTTACAGGTCATAAGTACCTAAATTAGAATTTAGAAATTTCCCAAAAATGCAAATGTCCACACTCACTCCGACTGAGGTGCACCTGCTCTGTGATTTCCACAATCAGCTATAATTTAAACACCCACAATCAAATTTTTTTTATGCACAGACAGATGGCACCCATTTTCCACTGGGGCTTAGGTGCCCTAAATCAAGTTCTGCATGTACAGGCGATGCCCCAAAGCCATAGGAGATTCTGCTGGGGCTTAGGTGGCCCTAATCAAGTCCTGCATGTACAGGTGATGCCCCAAAGCCAGAGGAGAATCTCACACTTGCACAAACATATAGTTCTTACACTGGATCAACACAGGAACAAAGACAAACTAAGGGGGTTATTTATCAAGCTCCGAATTTATCTCAGTATTTTCTTTTACAAATTCCAAGCATAGACGCTCGGGTTCTTAGGCGTATTTATTATAACATTTTCCTGAAAATTTCTTTGAGGGAAAAACTCAGATTTTCATGATTTTTTCAGATTTCTTTATCAAAAACCACAATTTTTTTGGATTTTTCCCCAGAAAGCTCCGATAATGTTGTAGAATTGCACAAAACCCAGACAACATCAAAAAATCAATGGGACTTCTCTCACTGACTTATATGCAACCTCGGCAGGTTTGAGATGCTGGATTTTAATATTTAGACATTTTCATTCTTGGGGTTTAATAAATTAATTAATAAAAATTTGTGATTTTAAACACATTTTTCAGATTTTTGGAATTCAGAGCTTAATAAATAACTCCCTAAATGTTGGAACATTTGGTATTTAAATATGTGTTCAAAGGCATAAAAGTTTTTTTTTTATTAGAAGAGAAGACACATGAAGTAATTCTTTTTCTCTGCTCATATTATCTACCCCTAGTATACTAAGTGTTTGCTGACATTTCTTTACTCTAAATTATAGGTCACTGCTTGCAGAAACAACACCAAAGCAAACAGCTCCACAATAAGCAAGTCATTCATTTTTTTTCCTAATGTCATTTTGTGTTTTTTGAAACTCTTCCTCCAGTTGTCTAAAGCTATAGAGAGAGGACTTTCCTTCAATCAGCATGCTGTCAGGAAAGCATTATAATGTAGTAGGGAAGCCAGGAACAAATCAGTACAATAGTACATTTGGCAACATGTTCAAATTGCTGATAAATTTGTGAAGGAGTCATTGAAGTATACCACTGACAAATCAGCGATGTTCGTTTTAACCTTCATTTTCTTATGAACAAAGTTTGATAGCAGCTATACAGGGCATCTGGCTGTAGCTCTCTATCTAAGTGGTTATCATGTGGCATTGCAAAGTCTCACTCCATGCAAACCCAATGGAGAAGGATAACTGCAAAAAAAAAAAGCATAGATCTCCATAAAGAATACCCTAATATCAGGGTGGGAAGGTAGTTTTCAGCTGGCCACAGACACAAATATTTGATCATATGAAGCTCCTTTTCATATGATTTTCGGGCGTGTGTTCCGACATCATTTGTGCTATGGCGATCATCATTCAGTCGATCAGACAGGTTAGAAATTTTCTGTCGACTGCTGATATATCTCTGCATGTATTGCCGATCTGATGATATTAGACTGTCAGCATCTTTTGTCAGATATAACTTTTGTCTGATTGCTGTAGGGGCTGATCTTTTCTTTTACTACTTTATTTGATCTGAATGGTTAGTGACAAGTCGAGAGATTGCACCACACAATCGCTCATCCAATATCGACTATATATCTGCATGCCTATGGCCAGCTTTAGGCTAAGTCCAGACGGGGACTTCTAAGGGCTAGTCCAGACGGGGAGATTCGGGGGCGATCCGTCGCCGGGCGACTTTTCG
>CM044435.1:72241589-72327094 GCA_024363595.1 Xenopus borealis | reverse complement strand
TATGCTGCGGAGCTCACTGTTCACGCGTCTGCCATGTTCAGCGGTCAGCCACGCCCCCTCGGTATATGTTTTTGTTAAAGGGGTTGGTCACTTTGTCATCAGACTAAATATGAGTCAGTCATTTAAATTTTTGCAAAAGGATTTATTTAAAAAGAGTAGCAGGAGAGTAGCACCCTGACAAAAAAATAGAAAGTGGGTCCCAAAAAGGGAAGGTCTTTATAAAAGTCGTAAAAGACTTCCTGTTAATGGAATAAAATGAGCAAAAATAAAAAAACATGTTCAATAGATCATTCATTAGACTCCACTCAAACCTTTTCGAGACCGGCTTGGGCATAATGTTAATTCTTTATGCAATATAACTGTCCTTTCAGCAAAAAAAATATATATTACATACAGTATCCACTGGACTAAACAGAAAAAAGTGCAATATTTTTCCATTGGCATTTGAGTCACTATGTGATCAAAAAGCATACATTAATTTTGCACTGAGGAAAAACTATTCATACTTAGGAACACTTATTTTCATTGCCCATACTTCCTCTAATAGCACCATTTATTAATTCCGCCTATATCATTTTGGAAATAAATACTACTGCAAAATGAACCTGCTCTTTAAGTACAAATCAGACCTGGAGTATATATTCTTTGTTTAAATAACCATTCATGTAGATCAAACACCAGAATAAGACAACAGGGATTAAAATGATAATATAGTATCAATAAATATACAAGTACAATTACAATCAGGATTAAGCACTGTATTAAAAGACAAGAGGAAGAAAGTTCCAGTGTAAACTGAAATAGCTAGAATTCCATAAAACAAATTCCACAACCTATCTATCTATCTATCTATCTATCTATTTATCTATCTATCTACCTCTCATCTGTCTGCCATCAAGCTATCCAAGTACAAGTACCATATTCTGATATCTTTGTGGTGACCTTCCTATGATATCCTCTTCTAAGAGGACCCATTTAAGTCAATGGACTTGCTAGCCTGAATGCAGTAATTCTGAACTGGTATAGGATAAATCTACAGCATCATCATGGGAAAACTTGTTGCTCTCTTTACAGGATACTAAAAGTAGTGAACCTCATGGAAAATAAACACAGTTTTTTCATTAGAAAGGCTGCTTCAATTTATATATATTTTGGCTCAAGTTTACTGACCTATAATATCTATAGCATGTGCATAATCAGCTTATAGTAGCCCTTGGGAGAAAAATGAACTGAAGGTAATACTCTTCTGCAAAAACACTATGTGATATTGAAATGACGTCCCAAACAAATGATTTGGTTTGAAGGCCTTCTATTTGGTCTAGGACTTCATGGCTACCATGGCAGAATTGATACAATGTTCAATTTCAAAAAAGATCGCTGTATCCCTCAGGGATATGGGAAGTGGAAAATAATGCAGTATTTCTTAATCAAACACACACCCAGTGCTTTTTTATGAATAAACAAATCAGTGTAAAAAATAATAACAATAAAGAAGACCTTCACCATTGATATATAGTTCTTATTACTATCAAATCATCAGAACATACGCAGAAAGGAGAGCTGTTTAGGAAGGTTTAATACCCACAAAACTGGGAAAATTGCTTGCACTTCTCAGAAATCTTAGGATTATTATGGTCGCCAACTCCCAATAAGATTTTTCCTTAATGGACAATAAAAAGTATCATGTGCAAAAAACGTAATGTTCTACATTTTTCAAGTCAATGAAGGGGAATTCCTGTGGTAGTTGCAAGGTTATTGGCATCTTTCAATTCTCACCTCGCATGTTCCCACTTTGCTTCGGTTCATTCCACATTCGTCACCACTCAACGTGTTTCACTTATGAGGCTTCCTCCAGTAAAAATTACGACTTCCTAAATGTTAAATGATAATAAGTACACTATATACACTATCAATGGTGAAGGTATTTTTTTTATTATTATTTTTTACACTGATCTGTTTATTCATCAAAAGCACTGGGTGTGTATTTGGTTAAGAAATACTACACTATTTTCCACTTCCCATATCACTTTCTAAGGGATACAGTGATCTTTCTTGATATTGTATTTTTGATTGGAGGCAGAAGCGGGCCTTACAAATTGCTAAATTTGGGACTGCTCAGTTTGGAACTCATTTTGGTACTGTATATACAGTATTGATCCAATGTTCAATCAGAATAAAAGTGGCGACATGCCATAGCCAATTAAGTGACTGTATTTACTTATGTTAAAAAGGGAAGCCCTTTTGCACAAATAGTTTGTTTTAATGACTTTTTATGACAATCCTTGGGCCATTCATGCAACAAATAAATTCACTGCTTGGCTACTATTCTAAATTGTAGACAATGGCAAAGGAATCTTTTAATCCTTGACATGAAAATACTTTTTTTAAATTGTTTTGTTAATACAGCTGATATAGTTTTCATAAGAATTGATTATCTTAAGGTCTGCATGAGAAGACAAGTCAGTCTGTGTTAGAACAATGCTCCTTTGTCTAGTACCTTTACAAGTAACAATAGAAAAAAATAAGGTTTCAGATAAGGTTTCAAATGCATTTAAAAAATTCATGACTGTCTGTCTTGAAGGGACACTACCATACAAATTTAGACTGTTAAAAATCTTAGTAATATAATGTAGTATTGTAGTAAACAATTAATCTATTTATGTTCTAAATTCACTGAGTAAACCTCACTAGAGATTATTATTTGAAAGTTTCATGCTTTATTGTACATATAAAATTCCAGCTTTCAAACAGTTGACCAGTAACTGCTACCTGCTGTTTGGTTACTATGGATTATTAGACATGTGATTATATTACCAACCCCAATGTATAAAGCCTTTGTATGGGCCAATATTAACAATTATTCATCATCATCATTTATTTATATAGCACCGACAAGATACACAGTGCTTTACCTTAGTTATAACAAACAGGGAATAAATAGGATATAACAATCAAGGGTTTACAGAGCACAATAGGATTAGAGGGCCCTACAAATTAGAGTTTACAAACTAAAGGTTACGGTACAGTTGAGACATTAGGATTTATTGTGCAGTTCTGTCTTGTAATTTGTCCACCTCTTGCTATAAGTTATGAGACCATGCTGTTATTGAGCTTTCACAACAAGATATAGTATGATGTTAAAGGGGTAGACTTCCATCTTCAGAACACCTATGATGTACTGAGTGCTACAACAATATAAAAAGTATAGTGTACAGTGCCAAGTACAGTGTACAGACACCCAGTATTCTAGGACATACAGTATTCAGATCAATATCCCACAAGACATGGTTTGTACTCCAAACACTAAATGACTCTCCCTACGTTTTTAGGGTGGCTCATACAGATGCCTAAACCTCAACATCTCTTTTATTCTACCCATTTAGTAACATAATATGAAAGAGCCAAGCATATTCATCCCCCAATTACTGTTTATTTTCTCTCTATGGGGCCTCAGCAGAATACAACTAGGTTCTGCCAATCCAGTATTGAAACCATTAGCAGTTAATAGTGGCAGAGATGACAGTGAAATTGTTCCTGCTCTTATTTGTTTGCACACTTGATTGCATTCTGATTCATTATGGATTTCTATTACATTTTAGAGCAGATTAAATAAAGTTCAAAGTGGGGAATTCTGAAGGAATCCCACAGTTTAATTCCCTTCATAGGCCTGCATCTCAGGAAAGTGTTGAATGAATTTAAACATTTATTAGCAGACCAATATGTAAATTAGTCAAACAAATTTTTATTGCTTTGAGCTCTTTTGTGAGCATTGTCTTAAAATTAAATTGAATAGTGCAAGATGGGGGGAGGAAATGAATTAATCAAAAAAGCTATTTTCCACTCTGTAACAAACAATCAAAGTTATATTTTTATACTATATGGAAGCAGTGCTTACTAGGTTTATAGGTTTATTCTCTATCATTGTTTATGGCACATTAACTAAAAAATTTGATGAAAAAGGGTAAAAATGCATCGATGTCAATGGGTGCATTTTAAAATGGACCCGTCACCCAGACACAAAAATCTGTATAGTAAAAGTCCTTTACAAATTAAACATGAAATCCAATTTAAAATTTTTATTAAAGTATTCATAGCTGTTTTAAGATCATTTAAAAAAACTCAGCTGTCAATCAAATATTGTCTGCCACTCCTCTATGCCTTAGGCATAGAGGCGGGGCAGATAATTACTTTCACTTTCCATTCAGCACTTCCTAGATGCCACTGCTCCCCACACATTCCCCAGTTCTCTTAACCATTTAATTGTGTAGCCAGGACATGGGGATAGACATCAGGTCCCCCATTCTGGTGCACAAACAAGATTCTGAGATGATACAAGGCTTGCCTTAATAACAGTGTCCACAAAATGGCTCCTGTCTGCTTGCTATAATTATGAATTCCCAGACTGAAGAAAACAAGATTAAAATAATTTTATATAGTGTAATTAATGTTCATTTTGCTTGACTAATGTGATTAAATATGATTTTGAATATTTTTGTTGGGGTGACAGGTCCACTTTAATGGCGGCTATCCTTTCATGACAACTTTTTCAGTACAGAATACATTATAGTCTATGATAATCCTTTTTCACGTAAAATCCATTGGAACCTATGGACACTGGCATTGTTGCTGCATCTTTTCACAGTGGTTTTCCGAAAACATTTGCTGATGCTTAAATGCAGTATTTCACAGAAAACCCATACATTTCATAGTCTCAGACTTGTACAGGTTTATATTCCTTATTAATCTGGTCTATTTGGTTCCCTCACTTGTTCCTCTGTAAGCGGGTTTCTTAAGTATGCACTACTGTCCAGCTAATTTTTATGTGACTCTTATTTCTATTTTATTATGACTCTGACTATAGTGACTTAATCCACTATGCATGCAAATCCTCTTGTTTGATCACCATACTTGACATCCACTGAAAACATTCAAATATTAAATAAACTCAAAGATGTCAGTAGATCCAGGGTTTGCTACCATACTGAAAAGACTGGTCAAAATGTATAAGTGCAAGGAGTGACTTTAGAAACAAGTACCTTCAATGTCTGGAACTGATTTGCACAACAGCTGGAGCAAAGTTTGTACTTAATCAATAAGCCCTTTTGTCTTCATTATTGTCAGCTGAGTGGAGCCGGGACCAACAGGAGTCACAGCTATATCCACATAGAAGCAGACCATAAGTACTTTTAACTTTTGAGGCCAACTGAAGTTGACTTCAGTAGAATTATTAAGCTTTGATAGTCACACAGTGATTTACTTACAGTATATGACAATTACAGTATCTTAGAGAATTACAGCTGGTAATGTAAAAACATGTAAAAAGTTATTTTAACCAACTGCTCTCTTATCCATTTTATGAAAAATACCAGTTTTAGCATGCACATTAAAGAATATAGCATTATCTGGCAAACAAAAAGTGCAGAACGAGTGCATGTATAATGAATCAGCTAGAAGAAAGATGGCGGGCTACTGGGGGCATCTCCAGAGGCACAGATTTTCACTGCTAAAAGGTTGCCTTGCACTAGTACAGAAGCCTAAGACAAAAGGTGTAGCATTTCTAGTCTAATTCATTGTTTAGCTTTAGTTTTTCTTTAACCTCCACTTAAAAGCAATAAAAACAGTGGATTCAAGAACTTCCTCCTCAAATGACATCACACACAATACTTCTGACCCCTGCATTAGAGCTGTCACCGGGTCTTTAAAGTTAAAGAAACTGATACCTTTTGTTGTGATCCCTTATAATCAGTTGGATGCAGTTTTCTCTAACCAAATGTGTATTCAAGGTAAATATAGCATGGTTGCAGTTCTGCAATAAAGTGGAGACAAAACAATGACCCATGACAGTCCCATTTCTTATTATAAGTGAATTTAAATACAGCACATTCAGATCACCTTTTTGTCTTCCTTCATTATTTCCAGCTTGATACTTAATGGTGATTATTAGTGATAATTTGCAACAGTGATGTTACTTGTAACAAACAGTTAGAAATAAAAATAAATATTCAGTCCAAATACAAGTCATATAATTAAAGCAAAGATGGATTCAATAAGTTACTGCATCAGAGCAAGAAGAGACCTATGCTAAAACCTATGTTAGAACATGCCTTATAAAAGTAGCACTATAAAGGAATCTATTACATATAATCATTTTTTCTTCTTGGGCCTATTGTATCAGTTTGTGATCTATTTCCCTGACAATTTGAGACATTAGGTTTTCCAGGTAGCATGATGCATCTCTAATGTGAAGCACAATGCTTTAGCCAATGGTGCATGGGGTGAATTCCCCACTGTAGAATTTCATACTGTGGCCATTCAGCCATCATTCAGTTCAATGCAATCTCTTTTTCTGGTCAAATCCCCAGTGACAAGCAGATTACATTGTATTGAATGACAGGGCACCCTCAAAGTCTCACCAGATATTCTACATTTCCCCTTACACATGGTCTCCAGTCTGAAAGTGAAAAGTTTTCAGATTTCCTGACACTCGGTAAGCAGATATATTCTTT
This sequence comes from Xenopus borealis, assembly GCA_024363595.1. Classification (NCBI taxonomy): domain Eukaryota; kingdom Metazoa; phylum Chordata; class Amphibia; order Anura; family Pipidae; genus Xenopus; species Xenopus borealis. The sequence goes on along the minus strand of CM044435.1, from coordinate 72,320,588 downwards.
TATGTTTCTCAAAAAAGCTTCATTCTATAAAAGAAAGACTCATAATTCTGTTTCTTTTCAGGCTAAAGCCCAGAAATAGGTTATATCATGTTAGCCTTTGAAAGAATGCAGAAAATGTAAAGTTTGGTGATATATTTTATTGAATAACTGAATAAGTATATTTGCAAGCTTTTCGAGCACACAGGCCCCTTCGTCAGGCAAAATAGTGTGACTCTGATAACTTTTACAGAAGACTTACTCCCAGTTTCTTCTGATTTATATGTTAAAAGTCACCCTGTATTCTCCTGTGTCTGTTTCTGGTTCTGTTCATCTGACATACCAAGGTACAGTATTTACAGTCTGTTGTTCTCATAGTGCTGACTTCTAACTCCTGTGTCAGCTCACCAGTCTCCTTTGCCATGTTCAAAGGAGGATGAAATATTTACTACTATCTATTATTATATTTGCAAGCCAGTCAGTCGCCATGACTTTTAGGTATGAGTTCCAGTTTATGGACCTGTCTCCAGAACTCACAATAATGTGTTATAACTACCGCTCTCCCACAACTCCTCTTTCACTGCAATGGTAGTGCTGGTCTTCTGTCAACCCGGCCAGGTCCCTTAGTAACAGTAATGAATTCACAGAGCTGCACACACACTATTATCTGCAGTTGGGGACATGGCCCCTCTTTTTATTATTATACCACGATCAAGATCAATGTTTTGGTGGGGTTTCAACCTCACTTTATCAGGATACAAACTCAAATGTAATAAACACCTAGATTAAGCAAAACCCCACCTTTTCACTCACAATCCATTCTTTACAATGCACCAAGAATGTTTTAACCCCTTTGACATACCAATTCAACAAGTCCCATATTTGTGGCATGACCAAGGGGTTGAAAAAATAGCCATGTCCTTGACTACAGATGACAGTGTGTGTGCGGATCCATGAATTAACTACTGTTCCAGAACTCACAGTCCTGTTTCATGGTCCAGGCTCCGTAGATTTCTGCTAATATGTCAGTTTATCTGCCTGTTCATTTTCGTACCAGTATATCTGCCTCCAATTCTAGTACAGTTATTGGCTCTGTAGCCTTCCCCTTATCCTTTGCTGACTGCCCTGCATATGTCCATGAAATACATTTTTACTGACTACTAGCCTTTTGACCGAATTCTGCTTACTGCCAGAGCAATCAGGTAGTTGACAGACAGGAACAGTGAAACGGTATGATTGCATTTCCCTTGATGGAAGAAGTTGGGTCTCAAAGCATGACTATTATGCTAATTTTGTGACACTTACTGCACCTATTGTGAATTAGCACCTTTCCATCTTTTCTTATTTCCCAGCAGTGTTATATCCTGTGCTACTACAGTGATCTCACCTTTTCTATGTACAACTATGTACTGTAAGCCCTGCCACACAAAACATAAAACATTACATTACATTAGTACACAAATTTAAGAATGGGCAATGCTAATTTGCAATCTAATAATGTATCCAAAGCAATTAATTGATGTTACTTTCATTAACACCTTTTGAAAAGACCCACTTGAAGGTGCCAGTATATAGGTGCAAGGAAAGGAGACAATGAATACCCTTGAACTCTGATACACTCAAACGGATAATTGTATGCATCTATATAATATATATAAATATATATATATTTATATATATATATATATTTATATTTATTTTTTTTTATTTGCTAACATTTTCTGATTATTGTGCAGTCAACCATGTTATTTAGAACAGCCCCTTTTGATTTATATAGATATGGTTAGTGCCCACAGTGCCAGAGCAAATTTTTTACTTTCTAGGTTATTTAAATCTTTTAAATTCACATCTCCAAGGATACAACTGACCCCTGCCCACCTGCCAAGGAAAGGGGGTTGGGAGGGTTACACATACGCACACTCCATTTCTTACACGGTAATGTAGTTAAATGCTCTCTTTCCAGAATCAATTGCTCTTTCCCATTATGCATGGATATCATTAGAGGGCACCTAGGGTCTTGGTAGCTATTCTAAATCTCCTCTATTTCCTCTACACACCCTCCCCCAGTAATGGGAAAGTGGGAGTTTACATGATATGATTATGTGAAAGGAGAATATTCTAATATTGCACTTATTGAACCCTAAACCATAAGACTCATTTGCATAGTGGAATTTGTAATTTATGAATAAAGATAGTAAAACAAATATTTAACTATATAATGGTTAAAATAGGCTATACATTGGGATATTTACAGTATATTGCAAGAACAGTTTTTTTCTGTAATATTAGACTGATTTGAATCTAAATCAGCTACAAGGTATGGCTAAGTGAAAGTGATCATAGTCAATACAATCTACAAACAGTGGGAATCTTATGGGGGTCTTATTAAAAGTTATAAAAAAAAGTTGCATATGCTATCTACTGTAGCATATGCAACAGTAAAGTAAGCAACAATACTGGTTTCAAAAGTAGCTTTTTACTTTTTGGTTAGGCCTCCTTCATTCTGCCTGACTTTTTCTTGGGCCATCTGCACTTCATAAATATTTGCCATGTTTCTAAACTGCGCTTTACAAACTATAAAGTTATTTATAATAAATACGCAAGTAAATACAGTTTCAAGTAAATCAGAGTAATGCATTTTGAGGGAGACTAAAGGGCCAGATTTCATTTGTCGTTATGGACATGTTTTCTTAATTCAGATCTAGGCTTCCTTATAGACTTCAGTGGTGTTTTCACATTATTAACCATGAGATAAGAAGGCTCACTTAGGCAGATGCAATAAAATTGCTGTAGCCATTATGTGAACTGATTTATTAAAGGTACAGTACTTGCACCCAAAGCCACTCTTTGCACTTATGCTTTTTTGTGCAAACTGACAACTACTAATTTTACCTGGAAATCAGTTCAGACAGATACCACACAGTGCATCAGTTGGTATAGGAGACTCCCCCCTGTGGACACAATGATGCTTGAATAATGAGAGTTGATTGAGTAAATGAGTCCTAAGTTTAACTGAATCTGGTCATTTATCTTATACAGAGCAGGTGGGTCAACATTTCTACAGTATACAGACATTTTAAAAATGGAAAATGGTTTTGTCTGGAGAAACCAAGTCAATGTGAAAGTAAAAAAAGTTTTAATCAGATATCCATTTTATATTCAGTCAACCACAACCGAGCATGTGAAACAAGTGAGAGAAATGTGTCAACGGCTGTGCCTAAAACTTGTTTGAATTCACCTCTAAACAGTTTGAGAGAAAACAAATGACAGAATTCCCTGAAAAGTGAAAACTGATCACTTAAAAGGATAGCTATCTCTGATATTTATATATAACCATAAGTGACCCGGAACTGAAAGTGCACAGCTCATAAAATAAAATCCTTCAGACCTAGTTCTTTAGAGCAAGCTGACAAGAAACATATTTAATGTTCATCTAGTTATATCTTAATTAACATAGCTCAAATAACAGCTGGAAAACTGATCTCTCTAGCTATCCAGTTCAAAGTGAAGACTTTTGGAGTGGAAATTGAAAAACAATGCTACTGAGGATAGATTCATTACACTTTCCTTAATAACGTAAAATAAAGCATATATTTATATGCTATTTTATTATTTATACACAAACGCAAAACTCTGTAGGCATTTAATAATATACAATTTAAAATAACATTTGTTCATGTTGCAGGCTATTTTATTACAGAGTTTGTTTAGCAATGCAGCACTCCTTTATCTGTTACTTTAGTATCAGCAATAGACATTTCATTCCCTGTACTGCATGTCCATTTCTTGTTTTTAAGGAGCAGTCCAGTAATAGCTTTTTTTTTATTTTCTTACTGAAAATATTGTGCCTCACTCTGTAACAACTCTCACGGAATTCAATATATACATGAAGTAGCTTTATCTTTACATTACTAATTTATATTAATGGAATATTTCGCTGAAAAGATACCTTAAAAAAAGGTATACCCTCTTTTCTGACATGAGATTATTTAGCAGGGTGTTATAGAAAAAATGTATAACCACTAATGATAAAACAGTGGGTAACATTCCCTAGTCACTAGTGATGGGCGAAACAGCCGCGTTTCGCTTCGCCGAAAAATTCGCGAATTTCCAGAGAAATTCGCGAATTTTTCGCCGATTCACGAAACGAGTCGCGCGTCATTTTTGACGCGCGTCGCTTTTGACGCGCGTCGCTTTTTGCGAATTTATTCGCCAGCGGCGAATCGCGGGAATTCGCCGCGAATTCGCCCCCTGGCGAATAAATTCGCCCATCACTACTAGTCACCTGTTTGACAACAAATATTTGATTCATCGAATTTAGACCTGGTACACACTTTGCTTCATTACTCCTGAGTTTGGTATGTGCCATACTTTGGTGTTTGTGCATTTTGTTTTGTATAACCCCAACTGAATGAGCTAATCTGAATGAGCTAATGTCACAAAGGGGGACATATGTTCCCTTTGAGGAACACACAGGAAGATTAGTATTTGCTGCCAATAAATGTAATCCATGGGACAAGTAGTATGGAATATCTGAAACTAAAGGGTTTATGAGCCAAAATATATACCAGGTCTGGTAAGGCATAACAGTCAATCAAATATATACAGACCCATTAAAGCTGTTAACCAGAAAGCTTTCTTATTGTATCCCTGTACTCCATTATATTCAAATAATTCACATTTTTAAAAACTATTTTCTTTTTCTCTGTGGCTAATAAAATAGAGCCTTGTACTCGATCTTAAGATATAATAAGTAATAATACTTACTTACTTACTAATGATCTTTAGCAGACTTAAGGGCAGATTTACAAAATTCACGTGAATAATTCGAAGTTTGATCGAATTCGATGGAATTCCGATCGTACGATTCTATTGAATATTCGAATATGCAAATTTGGCCACTTCGATCATCGAATATGCACAATTCGATCGTATCGAATAGATCAAATAGATCGAAAGATCGAATATTCGATCATTCTACCATTCGATGATTGAAGTACTTCAGCTTTAAAATTTTATTCGACTGCCTACTTCGCCAGATTGAACCTACCGAATAGCAATAGAAGCCTATGGGAAGCCCCCCATAGGCTTTTATTTCTAATACCGGCTCAAATAGCATTCGTATGATCGAACGTCTTGATCGTTCGAATCATACGAATTTTTGATCGAAGGAAATTTCACGATTTTTCCATGAAATTGAACAATGCTGTTCGATCGTACAAATTTTTCGTGAAATTGAATAGCGCACAAAAAATAGCCTAAATCTAAACATTTTCATTAAATTTCTAAAAGCCCTCGAATTCGTGAATAATGATAAATTTGCCCCCTCATGTATGGTGAACAAAATTACATATCTCAACATCTATTTATCATTAATGACCCAAATTGAATTTTGATTTTGATCTAGTGGTAATGCTGCAAGTAATATTCTTAATAGCCAGCAGTCAATTCTCATTATATTCAACATAAACCCTGCTGTGCTAGGAAACTCCATTATTTATTTAAAGGACCACATTAGCCTCAATATTTGTATCAAAACTGTGTTAGCTTAGTAAAATTGAATGTAGATTTATTTAGATATAGTGTAACCACAGTCTCTGGGGTTACCCTTTTGTTCCAATTTGGTATTTCTGTTTCTCCTTGGGTAAAAGTTCACAGTGTCAGTAATGAAATGTGTAGGGCAAATGCAGCTGAAGTCATCCCCAAGTGTCCTGGAAGTGTTACACAGTGTGTGGAGTGTGTGGAGCCAGTGCCACAATAGCAGTTTTGAACTTGGAGGTAGCATGGACATCCAAGAAAGGGTGGGGATTTGATCTGCCTATTTTAAAACTACACAAATGTGATTGATCGTAATAAAAGGTTTAATACTATATTTCTACTCTCTACGTCTTGGTCTTTCTAATGATTGAGTTTTATTTTAAACCTTTGTAAGTATCCACCTTGAAGCACACATGTGGTGATTGTAAGGAGTAATTTCACACCTTATAGTAAGATTGGGAAGTTGTAGAGCTTTTTTTACGAAAGTGGAATACCTATGCTAGCATAAACTTATGGTGTTTATTTGTACAGGCAAAATCTAGGAAGTTATCACTTGTATAATCAAAGTAAGTTACTGCCCTGTTTAGTGACCACTCCAGTCACATTGCAGCATGCCCCTTGCCCATTGAGCCTTGCCCAAACTGATTTATTGTAATGGCATTATAGGTATAAACACAACAGAAGCACTGTAGGGAGTGACAAGAAGCACTTATGGCTAGCCTGCACTTTGACAGGTGCAGCTAAGGCAATATAAAAACAAACCTGCAGGCAACAAAAGCACCTTTATAGATTCTTTTCTTAATTAAATAAACTGAAAAGTAAATATTCAATAATTTCCTCATGAAAATATAAAGATAAAATTGGTCTTAGAATAAGAATTATTGCCATTATTCCTGCTATTTTATATATTCACTTATTGGCATTTCAACATAACTCGACCATAAATAACCATCTGCAGTGGTAATAGGCAAAATATCACAGACTGACTGTGAGATACATTATGTACTGTACTTCACATCATATACAGGTATGGGACTTGTTATCCAGAATGCTCAGGACCTGGAGTTTTCAGGATAATAAATCTTTCCATAATTTGGATTTTCATGGGTTTATGTAATATTTACATGATTTTCTATTAGACAATGTATTAGAAAATCATATAATAATTAAATAAACCCAATAGTTGCTTTTATAATAAAAAAAATGGGATTATTTGGATAAAATTTAATTTATGGGAGACAGCCTTTTGGCGATTTGGAGCTTTCTGGATAAAAGGTTTTTGGAAAATGGATCATATACCTGTATTTATACATGTCAGGAGGCCAGTATCAATGCTCAGCATTCTATTTGGCTTATTTATAAACAAACAGTGCAAGGCACAACAAAATCCCACATGTAACCAATTAAGCTTAACACACCTGGCCAAGTATGTAGTGCTACTGTTAAGATACAGCAAGACAATATAGTGCCCTTCTAAGGGGTGAAATGCTGGCTAATTTCTCTTTGTGTAAAGTCAGTCTTTTTTGCACTATGTATGAAAGCTCTGCAGATGTTATAATGAGAAAAAGCTGTGCAAAGACTACACATGCTGTACCTCCTATATAAAAAAACAAGCCCTCCCAACGTAAAACAAACACAAACCATAAAAGCAACGTGAAGGGATTTTCTAGAAATTGATATCACCTGGAGTACAACCAGCTTCATTCTTGCAGTTAATATGCTATATTTGCATCTTACATGCAGCCTGAAGATAGAGAGAATAGCAAGAAAAAGCAAGAATTTGCTGTTGGCCTCTTTTGCCCAATGGCAAGAAAGAAGATAACATAAGAAGAAGTCTGTTCAGACCCAGCAAGGTCCAGACATGTGAAACAAGCTATCACTGTTACTGCCACGACAACTGCTTACATATGTATATTACAAGAATTTCTTATGAATTTTCACAAACTGATTTTTGAAAAACAAAAATGACTCAAATTTGAAAGTGTGTTAATTTGTTGAAGTCAAACAGTTACACTGCAATATAAAGTAGTTCATTATTGTTCTTTTTATGAACTGTTTATTTTCCCATGTATCCCTTGGTGTTGCAGAATTGCTGTATGTGTAGGGTTTATACAAGCAATGCATATAAATATAAACTAAACTAAGCTAAAATGATGAGATTACTTATGTGTGGTTTGGACATACTGCATAGTCTGGAAAGTGTGAGAAATCTGAAAATCAAGGGCAATTTTATGTTCTATTCATTCTCTGCCCATAAGTTCTACGGGCAGGGACATCCATCCTCTTGTCTCCTTCACACTAGTTTATCTTTATTGTAACTGTATGTTGGATTTATTTGTATATGGAAACCGTAGAGCTATAAACGAAAGGGCTGCATGACAAGGGATCCAATTACCAGTAGCCAGATTACACTGGTTTATGTTTAAAGACTGGCAGAATTGAATGTAGCAGTAATTAGGTGAGAAGGAATGCGTTAAGGTAGGGGAAAGCTGGGCTGGGGGTGAAGAAAGAGAAGGATGGGAAGGAGCAGTTCACTTCTGTATCTTATGAGTAGGTAGAAATATCCAAACCCCCCCCCCCACAATGTTTTTAACCTTCCTCTGGATCAAAACAGTGGACACACTGTATAATAATGTTTTTCAGCGGCAGGACCTTGCCAGAGTACTGGCAGAGTATAGGTACATTTAGAAGAGGGAGGAAGGAGGTTCTCTCCTGTGACTGCACGTGGGTTGGTTGATGCAGATGTTACTACTGCTTGTGCTAGGTGACAGCCTGCTTGTATTACCTATCATCAAAACATTGCAGATTCAGGGCTCCAGCAGGGCTGCTGAATGTCTCATGGTGGGAGATGCAGCTCCTGCTGATCACAGGTTTGGGAGTCATAATATTTATATATCCTAATACTCAGTGGTGGATATAATGACATAGTGCTTTTGAATATTGCCTTGGGGTGAGGCTGGAAAGGTCCTATTTTTTTTTTATAAAATGTAAATATTTTTTGGTAAAATGTGAATAATTGTTGTGGCTATTTTACCCCATTTCTGGCTCTTGGTGTTTCATAAAGGTATATAACAAGGGGGTTCAGTGGGATAGATAAAAAGGAAGGGTCAACTGAGGAATCCCCTTGTCATGTATTTTATACTTATTTGTTATTGTAATTACAACCTTTTTGTTCTATTAGTTTACTGTTTTGCTGTACAGTGCTTTGTTCTCAAGTTGCGCAATAGAGGTATTGGATCCGTTATCCAGAAACCCATTATTTAAAAAGCCCCAAATTACAGGAAGGCCATCTCCCATATACTTAATTTTATCCAAATAATTCCAGTATTTCAATTTCAATGATTTTCTTTTTTTCTGTAATAATAAAAATGCAGCTTGCACATGATCCAAGATAAGATATTATTACTCTTTATTTAAAACAATCAAAACAAATTAATCCTTATTTAAAACAAAATAATCCTATTGTGTTTATTTGATATTTAAATTAGTATACTTAAAATTACAGAAATATTCCTAATCTGTAAAATCCCAGGTCCAAAGCATTCTGGATAATTCAGGACCCATACCTGTATAAATAAAAATATACATACATACATATGCATTATAGTCATAGCGCTTACGTGAAACTCTTTTCTGTAACTGTGAATGATGACTGCTGAACGTACCCCAATGATAGTGATTTGTATCTAAAGATGACAAACCAAAGCATAGCATAATTTAAAAATGAAACAAAAATTCAAACAGGTTAATGCTTCATTTGCAATCAATGTATTATAATTAAGCCTTATCCAAGTCAGACATTCCCTGGTAATTGCAGGCACTTTGTCCAGCTTTGATTTTTCTCTTTAATTCGCTTTTAACCTTTTTCACCTATCATATACCATTACTTTCCATCAACATAACATTTTCCTTTAATTAATTTTAATCCCTAAGTAGTCTTTCTGGATTATAATTAGAACACGGAGAAATCTTATCTGGTACAGGTTTTAAGTTGCTGCACAAACCTACATTTGTTTCACTATTTGTAGTGCTATTCTTCCTTATTTTGACTTGTCACAAATATGATGATTTATTGCAATAAATTGTCTACAGACACTTGCAACCAAATCAATGTTTCATGGGTGAATAGCTTTATAACAAAATTTATCACAAACACAATACAGTACAGTTACAAATTGCCTCAGACTAACATTATTTAAATATGTGTAGTGTGATGGTGTACTAAACAAGCATTTGCATATCTTTATTCAGTGTTCATGTTTGATTTACACATGCAACAGTGCTAGCCATTTCCACACTGTCTCTCTCTCTCAGCATTGTAAGACTAATTGAATGACTACTGCCATGGTAACTATTTAAATTGCATATAGGGGGATTGGTGATGTTAGGCAGCTATGGATTTCAGTATCAAAGGGGTGGTACCTAAAATCATGTTCACTTTGCCTACAATGGTAATTATGTGAAATCTCTTCTTGTTGGGAGATTCCTGCTTAGAATCTGTGGATTGATTTGATACTTATTATGCACCAAAATAACCAAATATGCACCAAAATAACCAAAACATTAATCAGATAACTGTAATTTTCTTGCCTCAAGTAATGTGATCTGAAAAGTTCTTGGTCAAGGCAATGGTATTTGGTAATATCTACTAGTCAAAAAGATCAATACATATCAACCATTTACATCAAAACACTCTCATTGTCTTATAGCTAGCCTAGACAGAGCTGTTTAGCAATACCATACAGGAAAACCGTTTAATAACTCAATACTTGGTGCCAACATATGATGAAAAGAGTACGTTTGAGGTGCCCACATTCCATGGTATGACAATTTTCATGAATGTGCATGACCCTAAGGGATCATACAAAATAAAGTGATACAGTGAAACATAAGTGAACAGCGTTGCCTTTGGGGACACGGTCTGCTAGGAAGGACGAGGATAAACAACTTTGCCGGCAGAAACCATCAGAAACGTTGGAGGAGGATTTCTACTAAGGTTTATTACATGCAATATTTCAAGACTTAGTCTTGTAAGTAGGCATTTCTGCCATACTATTTGAATCACGTTTTGGGTGACCCTGCGAATATAGTTTGAAATTCCAAAGGAGACCCCTTGGACATACTTTTGAGCACTGAAAAGGAAACCTTCACCTAATTACCAGTTTCACCTGTTAACTCCATGCACATGGGTGCCCCAGTTGATACTTGACTTACTGCACTATATTGTTCTTTTTTTCTTCTTGATTTCCCCCGCAGCCTTAGGTGCTGATCCACTTTTCTGGTTTTGAGATTTTTTTTACCCAGCGAGGAGACTGTGGAAGGATCGGCAGGAGGAATCTAAACTAAAGGACTCACTAACATTTCTTTTTTATATACATAATTTATTTGTATATTTCTTGTTGACAGTGAAACATAATGCAGAGTGCAGAAACTCACAGACATATTGGTTCAAATACCTTTGTAAATGGTATTTAAATATGTTCAACAAAGTAGAAAATTTTATACTTTGAATTTGCTTTTGCAAATGATCCACATAGTGTTTAAATAATCTATCATGCTAATCAAGCAAAACATTTTTTTTCTTGCACTAAACAAATTAGTTATGGTTTACTTTATCCAGGAATCTATAAACAGTGTAAGCAGGCAGGTGCTGTTTAGTTGAAGTTGACCGAGACCTTTAAATAAGTTTATAACAGGTTTGGATGCTTAAAAAAATGCTTAAATTTGCAAACAGCTGTTGATATACGGCTCTTTATATCTGGGTGGCAGATCCCCTTTAATTATATGTATTCTACTTACTGTAACATTTATATATTTTTCACTGTAAAAGCATAACAAGCCATATGCTAGAAGTCATGCTATTGTGCAAATGATTGTTTACTATAAAACTGTGATAATGTGTAGCTTCTAAATCTTTTTTGCTCTATGTAATATGTGTATCAGTATCAAAGCATCAAAGAATCTATAGTAGTTGACAGCTGAAGGATTCAGAAGCGATAACTAATAATGTCACATAGAGAAAATGGTTACACTTATAAAACATGTGTAATCTGCTGCATGTAATAGCCATGGAAATGTGTTCTCTTTGAAGCCCTCCCAGGGGTCTCAACTGCTATCAAAGACAGTTAAGACCTACCAAATTTAAGTCATGCTGTGGCAGAGTTATTTTTATATTACGCATAGCCCAGTCACTGAATTACTTTTAGTTTTCAATTACCTCAAGGACTAAGCAGGTCAAATGTATTGCATTTCTAAAATAGGTTATATTTTATATCATAATGACACAGATCTTCAAAGGACAAAAATATAAGAGGGATGTGGTTGGATTTCTTAGAAAAGAATAAAATAATAATCATTATTAAATAAAAATTAATTACTTTTAAACATTTACATTTAAATAATTACATTTACAATATGCATAATTTGTTTTAAAATATAATCTGATTCCTCACTAAAGGCATGATTTCTACACTTTACACCCAAATGATCTCCATTACTTTTCAAGCTGTCCCTGCTTATTGCACTGTATGGGAGCAGGAATTGCCAACAGGGCTCCCTAAAGCTGGATGGAATAAAATTTGGATGGCCACCAAGAAGGTATTGGAAAATATAGCAATAAAAGAGCTTTTATATAAGCTTTTAACTAGGTGGTATATGACAGCACAAAGAAAACATCGGATCTCACAAATGCATTCACCTATGTGCTTTCGAGGTTGTGACAAAATCGGCACATTGGTTCATATATAGTGGTACTGTCATATAGCACAACAACATTGGCATAAAGTGCATGCATTCACACAGGAACTTTGTGCAGTGACATTTCCACTAAATCCATGGGAATTATTACATAATCTTCCACCTACACCGCTTAGCAAACCAGCTAGGCATCTAACTAAACATATTCTCTCAGCTGTTAAATGGAATTTACCTATTAGCTGGTTGTCTCCAGATATATCTTGGCAGAAGACATTAGGTAAAATAGATACAATATTTGCAATGGAAAAGCTTACAGCTCGATTACAAGATAATATGGACAAATTTATGGAAATTTGGACGCCATGGAAGGACTATATAGTTCGAAGGCTATTTACAATATAGGAATACAGATAAGATATTGTACTTAAACTGTACTCAAATTGTTACTCAAACAATATTGTATTCATCTAATTTCCAAAGCAAGGGATCTATCTTTTTACCTTTCCTCTTTCTTCCTTTTTGTTTCTATTCCTATCCTTTTCTCAATGCGGTTATTATTTGTTATGTTTATTATACAAATCTGGTTTAACAATTAAGATACAAATAATGAAGCAATTTTGATCATATTGTATAAATATTGTGAAACAAACAAGCATATTATGCAGTTGTAAACAAATGGTCCTTTTTCTTTTTTTTGTTTTTTCTTCTTATGTACAGATGCAGTCACTTGGATTTGTAAGCTAAATGCGTCGTGACTCAGGGCTAATTGAAGAAACTGTGTTATCCAAAGTTATCTTAACTCTTTTAATGCATTTACCCTTTTCATTAGCATACCAAAGCACCATTGTTTTCAATGGTGAACTCTTTAATTGGATGGGATGCTGTGACACAATATTCTGTGCTAAGTGGGATAAATGGGATAGATGAGTTAAATCACGACGCATTTAACTTACAAATCCAAGTGACTGCATCTGTAAACCAGAAGTAATAATAAAAATCTTTTAAGTGAAAAAAATATATAATCTGATTCCTGTATTTTTATAATTAACTATTTTAACTAAATATAGTTATTTACTAAAACCCAAATTTATCAATTTTTTTTAAATAAAAAAACCACTGAGGTTGTGGAATGCACTGCCGGGTGATGTTGTGACGGCTGATTCTATAACAAACGAGGGAATGTTGTGCTCGCCACTAATTTTTAAAACCATTAGGCGGGGGTGCAATGAGGCTGTGACCACAAACTACATAGAGACAAATACAAAAGGTCCTCTGCACTCAACCCATTATCAATATATTTAAGACATTGAGACATTTTGTGCATACAGCTACTAAAAAATGCCTTACCCCTTAAACAAAGTGATGGCTGATTCTGTTAATGCTTTGAAGAGCTTGGATGATTTTTTGGACAGACATAATATCAAAGGCCATTGCTATACTAAACTCTACAGTTAGTATAGATATGGGCATATATAATTTATGGGAAAGTATGGTGGGATGTGTGTGTATGGATGTTGGGTTTTCATTTGGAGGGGTTGAACTTGATGAACTTTGCCTTTTTTCAACCAAATTTAACTATGTAAATATGGATTGAGGAGAACTAACTTTGATACATATTTCCAAGAATCACAGCCAGCAGTCTTTCATATGGAAAACTTTATTTTGGTTTACATTTCCTTTTATATTGTCTCTATCCCTTGCTCTCATCACCCATACTTGTCACTCTATTGACACATTTGTGTATGCTTCAGCATGAGGATGGCAAAGGGATTTTAACTTTTCACCAAATATGGCTATTTATGAGTAACTTTTTTACAGACATCCAGTCCCACCCTTTAACATCTGCACAAATGTCAAAATTAATCTGCACTTTAAGAATATAATATTTTCCATTGAAACATTTACAACTAAAGAATTTGCTACACGCCCAAAAGGTCAAAACAACAGATAACACATAATCCTTTATATGACCAAATGCAGTTTTAGTTAGATTTAGAGCATATATATATATATATATATATATATATATATATATATATATATATATATATATATATATATATATATATATATATATATATATATAAATATATATATGTATATATATAGCTTTTTTTTCACAATAAAAATATTTTTCCTCAATATAAGACCTATGAGTGCGGATTGGAACCTCCTTATATATATATATTGCTAAGGGATTGAGCTGCATTACCTTGTTTAAGTATTACTATATGTATTATGGGAGGTGGCTCTCCTTAAATGCTTGCTCTCCCAACCCCCATTTAATGAAGTCTTTGGAAGAGATCATGCTAAATAAAGAGAAAAGCAGGTATGGTCTTTCGCTCCCCAAAGATAATACTTTTTTCACTTAGGATAGGACTGATGCATGGACACTGCCTTGACGGGGCGCGTCAGCTTATGCATATTTTGTACAAACTTTGTAACTAAAAGTGTCTTTTTTGTTAGTTGCAGTTCAGTTGTGCAAATTCTCACTTAGGGGATAAAGGTTAGAGTGCTGGGGAATTTTCTTGTTTTTTGTTTTTTGTATGTCAAGCCAGCCCACGTGCACCCAATTGCTAAGGGATTGAGCTGCATTACCTTGTTTAAGTATTACTATATTTATATATTTATATGTACAAAAACTTATAGAATGTCAGCACAACTCGAAAAGCAAAATTTAGTTGCCTGGGTGCACAGCCAAGTAAAGTAAACTGGAATCAGGTGAAGAGCTCACCCTCAAAGGACTTATTAAAAAATTTATTATATACACTTTGACAAAGGCTAGTGCTATAGCAGAAACGTTAGTGTTTTTTCTAAGTATATAATACATTTTTTTAATAAGTCCTGTGAGTGCGACCTGATTCCTATATTTATATGTATATATTGTCCCACAGTACCCGCACTCAAGCCAGTGATGCACGATCAATTAATCTTATATACTGTACAGAGGATCAGCACTCACTGTTTGAAGTGAAGAAAAGTTGCTTTTATTTCTTAGGCAAAATTACACCTCAATCTGATGTTTCGGACCCACACGGGCCCTTTTCTCAAGGATCCTTGAGAAATGGCCCCATGTGGGTCCGATAGAAAGGGCCCCATGTGAGTCCGAAACGTCGAATTGAGATGTAATTTTGCCTAAGAAATAAAAGCAACTTTTCTTCATTTCAAGCAGATAGTGCTGATCCTCTGTACAGTATGTGTTTTAAAGTGTGATATGTTTATTTTAATTTTAATCTTGATAAAGGCTCCAGACCTGAGCCAAAACGTTGATTCTAATACGTTGATTCTAATTTGATATGGAATAAATTCTACATTTTGCAACAAACCTCAGGAGTGCGCTTTTTGATCCAGTATTTTTGTACATTCTCCCTGGAGCAGCACCCGGGTAATAAAGAGTATTAGCTGATGCTGTGCGGACCTGTTCGGCGGTTTATATATATATATATATATATATACTAACCAAACAGATCCGCACTCCTACGTGTTAACTCCTTGTTCACTGGCCCGGGTGCTGCAACTTGGGATTGTAGACACAGAAAATAATGTAGTAGCGCACTCCAAGGGACTTCTTCTTAAAGGTTCTTTATTCAATAATTCATGTAGCACCAATCAACGTTTCGGCTCCCTTCTAGAGCCTTTGTCAAGATGACAAGATGTCTTGACAAAGGCTCTAGAAGGGAGCCGAAATGTTGATTGGTGCTACATGAATTATTGAATAAAGAACCTTTAAGAAGAAGTCCCTTGGAGTGCGCTACTACATTATTTTCTGTATATATATTATATATATATATATATATATATCTCGAATTCAGGAAGCCCTCACAGCTTGAAAAAATGGTCAAACGTCCCCAGTTAAGTTAGGACCCGAAACGTTGAGACTAAAACTTCAGTTTTATATTTCAAAATGAAGTTCTTGGAGTGCGGCTTGTTTGTTCACTATATATAAATATATTTATGTATATATATATATACAACCAAAGGAAAAGTCAGTGAAACGTCTGCAGTATCTAGTATTAGAAACTGTAGTTCTTTTAAACATATGGATACATTAATGTTACTTCATGTTACTTGTTGCAGGGGTCCACCTACGTGCATTCTAAAAGATTCAAAGTATTCAGTTGGTTCTTTATTTGGCTCAACGTTTCGAGCCCACACAGGGCTCTTCATCAGTAGAATGTAACAAATCACCAGGGCCCGCCACACTCACATTATATATCTTCAAAGGGGGTTTCAAGCCAAATAGAGTTGTTAGGCAAACTCCATTGCTAGCCAGCTGTGTGTCCCCAGCAGCTGTATGCAAGGAAGATGGAGTAGAAATAGAGTACAAGTGAGAACTATAGGGGTAAAGTGCCAATGTGAGAAAAAAGCAGTAAAAGCTAACCTACCGTGCCAGTCCAACACTACTCTTCGTGACTCCTCCCATTATGCCGGTTTCACAGCTACCATTATTCTGTAGCAGCACAGTGGTGGGTGTGCGCACTGCACACCAGAACTCTGTGTTTCAGCCCACTACTACTATAGGCAGGAAGAGTACCGGGTCAACCAAGAGAATATGTCCCACGGAACGAGTGGGGAAAGCTTAGTTATATCGGCTTTGTCCTCACATTAAAATTCTGTCATTTGTCCATTAAGGAAACTGCCACTTTGCCATTAACTGAATTTATCTGGCTATGACCACTGTATTAGGATCAGTTAGGTCAAATATCGGGCAAACACTTCATCCCTTACCCACATATTGCTGTCTAAAGAGTGCAATGCCATGAACTTGGGGGCGAGGAGTCCAGTAGTTACTGGCATGTACTGTATGGTAGGGAAGTGAAGAAAATGTAAAATCAAATAGTGAGTATAAGCAAAGTTATAAAGGAATAGAACAAACAGTACACTGCTATCAACTCAAAAATATCAAAAGATCACTAGCAAGGCATAAGTTGTAACTTAACACTTTTGCTAGTAACTTAAATAAGTAGCGAAAAGCAATTACACAGAGTTGCAGTCCAGTTGGAAGTGTTCAAAACAGAACATGACATTCATGGTAAGTTCAAATCGTAAAAAGCAACCCAATGGTGGCATTTCGTTTTAACCCCTGTGGGGCAAAGGTATCCAGTCGATAAAGCCTTCTGGATTCTCATTTGAGGAGTGACAAATCTCTATTACCCCCTCTGGGCAGTGGTGGTTGGAAGTCAATCGCCATACAGTGAAATGTTGGAAGTCCATGTCCCATCTGGAGGAAGTGTCTTGCTACCACTTGCTTAGCAGTCTTCTATTTCAGTTTCTTGCTGATGGCCGACTGGTGGTTTGCAATCATGTCTCTTAGGGGGGTGGATGCCTTTCCCACATAGTACAGGCCACAAGGACATGTCACAATATACACTACAAAAGGTGTAGAGCATGAAAGCCTACTGTATTTTAAAAAGTTTGCCTGTATGTGGATGGGGGAAATCTTTTCCAGTGAGCATTGAGTAACATGTTGTGCAGTCAGGGCAACGGTAACAAGTTTCTGTTGTGCAGTCAGCCAATTAGTATCAGTCCATTTAATGTAGTAAAAGTCTGTCTTCACCAGGATATCTCTTATGTTTCGATTCCTACCATGACGCGTCGCGTCATTTTCGGCGTGCGCCGCATCGTTTTTGGCGCGTCGCGTCAAAAACGACGCGCGACTCGTTTTTGAGCGGCGAATTCGCCCATCACTAACTCTTTCATTGGATGGGATGCTGTTACACAATAGTCTGTGATAAGTGAGTTAAATGGGATGTCTGAGTTAAGTTATTCTGTGTCAAACGCACAATCCAACGTGGCTTCCTCTGTAAGTCCTTGTCTTCGGTCAGTGTCACTATAGCTTGTCTCTCTTCAGGGTAAAGATTGCAGTGACAACCTTCCAGAGGAATTTATTTTGGCAACCATGGATGTTAAAAGTTTGTACACAGTGATACCTTATGACCTAGGGGTTCTAGCATGCAGGAAAGCACTGGAGACAAGAACTGATACATCCAAACCAACAAAATTCTTTATTGACCTACTTCAAATGGCACTCACCAAAAACTTCAGTTTTCAGATTTCAGGTTTGAAAATACCTTCTATTTACAAATAGGGGGAACTGTGATGGGCAGTGCCTTCACACCATCTTATGCCAACCTCTTTATGCAACAATATGAGCAAGAAAACATCTTAAGCAAAGTCATGTTCTGGTTTTGAACACTTCCAACTGCAACTCTGTTTAATTGCCTTTTGCTCTGACCCAGACTCACTTGGTACTTATTTAAGTTACTAGCAAAAGTGTTACTTTGTATATTATAAGTATACAACTTATGCCTTGCTAATGCTCTTGTGATATATTTAAGTTGATAGCAGTGTACAGTGTGTTCTATTCCTTTATAACTTTGCTTATAATCACTATTTGCTTTTACCCTTTCTTCACTTCCATACCGTACATGCCAGTGACTACTAGACTCCTCGCCCCCAAGCAATATGTGGGTAAGGGATGAACTGTTCACCCAATATTTGACCTAATTGGTCCTAATACCGTGGTCATAGCCAGATAAATTCAGTTAATGGCAAAGTGGCGGTTTCCTTACTTGACACATAAAAGAATTTTAATGTGCGGACAAAGCCGATTTAACTGAGCTTTCTCTGCTCATTCTGTGGGACATATTTTATTATCGTGGTTGACCCAGTACTCCTGCTTATAGTGGCAGTGGGCTGCAACACAGCGTTCTGGTGCGCAGAGGCACCCACCCACCACTATGCTGCTACAGATTAACCAGAATACCGGTAGCTGTGAAACCAGCATAATGGGAGGAGTCATGGCGAGTAGTGTTGGATTGGCTTTTACTGATTATTTCTCACATTGGCACGTTACCCCTATACTTCTTGTCATAAATGCCGTCATTTTGGTAGCTACGCCGGCAAAGGAGTACGTGCCGCCCAGAGCTCCTGGAAGAGCTCCGGGCGGCACGTACTCCTTTGCCGGCGTAGCTACCAAAATGACGGCACCCATGGCCACCACATGGGTGCGAGTATGAGTGGCACCAAATTTAAAATAAATAGAAGCTCAGGACGCCGGTTCAATGCCCAAGTATAGGATTTGTTGAATACATTTCTGGGTGTTCCTAAATTCCTTTACTATTTATTCCTGGACTTTTGACGATTGCCTGTACTCGACCTTGCTACTTGCTGCCTGCCTTTGAACCCATAGCCTGGACTGGACTTTGAATATTGCCTGAACCCTGCCTGTACCTTGTATTTGGACTTTAACCCTTTAGCTTCCACCTTGGTCCTGCGACGAAATATGTTGGTGCTATAGAAATACATGTTAATAATAATAATAATTATAATATATATATATATAGATACAGTTCAATACAGTCTATTTTTTTTTTTTAAACATGAAGCGGGGGTGCAGTGAGGCTGTGACCACAAAATTCATATAGATAAATACAAGCAAGGGTAGATTTACTAACTAGCAAATTCACCAGCATCTGTTTCACACCCATCACAACACTTTTTACCAGGCGAAAATTCGCTGGGACAACTGTAATTTACTAAAATGCAAAGTTTCGTTCTGACCTACGGACACAGGTGAATTTTCATTGGCGTTAGTTCGGCAATGCAAGTAAATCACAGCAAATATGCGCTAGTGTTCATTTTCAAATTCACTAGAGTTTTGTGCTCAGGTTATTTGGAAGCGGCGGGAAATTTAAACTTGAATTGCTTTATGTTATCTATAGCTGCAAATACTTTCCATTTCCACTGTGAATTACACATGTCCAGGGAACCTGAATACAATAGAGTTGTTATAATGCCCTACACATGTAAATGTTCCATATGTTAGAAAATATATGGGGGAAAACAGTTACACAAAAATATTTTTTAGGACTTTTGCAGCCTATCACTCCTCTAGTGTCTATCTCTTTTGCTCGGGAAGTGATGCCTGTGCTCATAAGTAAATTGGCGAAGTCCCTGTGGGCAGTAACACCATCAAATTGTCGCAATCGTTAGTCACTTCACTCTTTAGTAAATCTGCCTGAAGCCTGCTGCATTATCAATATATTAATATATTATCAATAATAATAATTAACTATCAATAATCAATATATTAAGGACTTTGAGACATTTTGTGCATTGATCTGCTAAAAATGTCTTGCCCTTTAAACAAAACAGGGATTGTTTTTCCATATATTGCAATTTATTTAAGATGGCCAACTACATCAAAATCATTCCTGGTATGGCTAGTCTTACACTCAACTCTCATCTGATTCTTTAAGAATTCAGGGATTAAGATTTACCTGCAATTTACTTGCTGCTTTCAAAGTTGGTTCCAAACTTTTTGTTGTGCACGACATTTGATGTGCACATAAAAAAAGGCGAAACAATTCCTGAGGCAAATTTCTTCCACTGCAAATCCAGCTATGGCGAATGCTTTCGAACATGCCTATTTGAAAGGTTACATTCCAATAGGGATGTGCTTACTTTGGCAAAGATATTTGCTAACAGTTTTGAAATTACTCAAGTGCAGTTTCCCCATAAAAATCAATCAATTATTATTTTGTAACTGATAACATTTTGTAACTACCATAAACAAAAAAAAAGCAATGTGCTGATATATGTGTACTGCCATTTGTCTTTGTAAATCAACCCCTGTGCATGTTTTCATTTTGGAAAGCACCTTGGGTCCCCTGGATTTATGAAGCAATGATATTTGCCATATTTGACATTTACAGTTTATTTAATAAAAAATCAGATGATAATGTTTAAAGTCTGAACATGGCAAGCATGGTGAGCATGGCTTCAACCAAACAAACTGGATCATTGTTTCAGTTTGACTGTGAAATAATATAAGTATATGTTGCATACAAAACACAGTGAAGATGCTCAGGTGCTAAGCATTTTTAGGCTTACTAAAGTAGAAGAGACTGTTTTAAGTAACTTTCAATAGTAGCAGTACAGATGGAAGAAAACAAAAGATGCCTGGTCTCTGGTGGATATTTTCCTACTTGGACTGATTTAGAATGAAATCATGGACATTCTGGGTTTTAACAGTTTGAATTTCAACCACCCAAATCATCATCATCACCTAAATGCACAATGTTAGATAGTTAACAGCTTTCCAAAAAGTTTTAAATGGTGTAGACTCAAGGAAGCATGATGAAACTTCACATCTTAAAAAAAAAGTGCTGGTATGACCCAATGTTGAAGATGTCATTCAAAATAATATTTTAGACTTGTTTGAGTCCAAGTCTAGGTCACTTAAAGGTTCCAAAATTTTGAAAAAGTGAGAACTTTAAAAAGATCTGTTTTATATTATAGTTTCAATGAAAAGTTGGATGCTGTAAGGCTATTGGTATTGAAGTGTATGATGGAAATAGCATTTTTGGCCTTTATATGGATTATAAAAAGTTTGTTTTTCATTTACTTAATACATTTTCAACTGTAAAAAATTTTCTCATTTTTAAAAACAAGAGAACAGGTACAAAAGTATAGGTTTGCTTTGCACGCAAAACTTTTCCTTGATGCATTAAGCAATTTCCTTTATATGTGAGACTCTGCTTTATAAAGATCCATATTAGTCACTTAATGTTTAATAAGTTGCATATTTCCTATCATAAGTGTCATATATCAAAACAGAGGTATACGGTACAAGTCTGTATGGTATAAGTCTTTTCATGGAAGCAGATGTCATGTCTTTCAGCATGTTTGGAGAGAAACTGACATCTGGGTGCCATAGGTTAGTAGCATATAAATGAACTGTCTAACTGTTTTTTGACTGTCCTCAATGATGTTCTTGAATTCCATTCACTATTCATTCATGGTGGGTCTACAAAGGTCATGCATTATCTTGCTGTATACTTGGTGTAAAATGCCAATTGCTTATGTAAATAAACATTGAAATAGAAATCCCTATTTTAGAAATGATCTATTTATTTTATAGTGCTTTCTTTATAAATCCATTCTTGACAATAGTTGAAAGCTACTATCATCACAGTAATTGTACTGTATCTTTATTCAAGCTTGAAGCAGAATGTGTATATATGTCTGTGTATCTATACGAATTCCCTATAAGTAATAATGATTAATCCATTGGCTTGTTGCTGGTAGTCACCTGGCAAGTCCTGCCAGGGGTTATTCATCTTTTAGGAGAAAATATTGACTAGGAGTGTTGTTATGGTAGGCAGAGTTAACATATTTATAATTGACTGCCACTTTTATGAGAGACCATCCATGACTCTTGTTTTCCCAAACCATATTACGTGTACTAACAAGATGATAATAGGGGGTCCTCCACAAACTATTTCTCATACTGCTCATATAAATGTCTAAAACCCATTTATGATAACCCTTTAAATTGATGTCAGTGCAATCATTCTAAATTCTATGAGATGCAATTAAACATTGCATCATGTAAATAAAAAAATGGGTAAAATGGCAATGTCAATAATTAATTAGAATGCTACAATTTAGCAACTTTTTGTGAATATGGTGCAGCAGCTAAAAATGCTGAAGGTACATGGTTACTAATTGTATAATGTTTGTCTGCCTGGTCTATAGTAATTTCTAAATGTTTAAATTTTCACTGACAGATTACGCTTCAGGTCTTTGGTGCTGAGTTTACTGAAACCCTTGAAGCCAAGTCCTGAAACAATGCCCCTCTTTTAAAACTTATTATATTATTATGAAGCAGAAAAATAAAAACCATTAAACAGTTAAAAAATATATATTATAGGAAAGGCTATGTTACTGGATATGTTTTCATATGCAGTACAAAAATCTTATTAAGTATTAATTCTTAATTCTGCATCACAGGAAGGATTCAACAAAAAAGTGCTAAAACATACTGTGGTAAAATCCATAGTAAAAATCACAGTATATGAGAGACTACACCTGAAAAAAAGATGTACAGTGATGATGTTTTTTTCCAGCACATTCCCATCCCATGATCCTAGTCAATGGGCATAGTGCATAGATTTCATTGCAAACATAACCCCCAGTAAAATGGGCTTAAGGTTAATTCCATCAGAATTCAATTAAGATGGCACACTGACCTTTCATGTTTCTGGTAAAAACAATTTAGCCGAGATCTCATCATTGTCTAGCGTTCAGAGACCTTTAGAAACATCTATTTTCACTATTCAAAATACATACTTTAGGAAGTCCATCATCCAATTCCACCATTTAGGCAGAAATTTAGGCTATGATATTTAGATTGTTGGGACTGGTAGCAATACCAGTGTATATTTAGTTTTTAAGAAGGTCTATAGGACATCACCCCTGCCTAATATGGTGGCCTGACTCTAATAATTTGGGGAATTAGGGGTGTGGTGCTTAACTTGATATCAGCTCACTGATGAGGTAAGGTATGATATGCCAAACTTGTCTTCACAGGACCTAATGATTGAGACAGGTTTCCCAAACTGTGGTGGTTAGCCTCCCTAGAGGGCAAAATACCATTTATGGAAACTCCAAAATCTACAGGTAGCTATTACAACAATGTTTTTATTTTATACATTTGTAGCATTGTTTTGATCTAAATTATGTCTAATAAAATGCCATATAGTCTTCAGTCTAATGTGATGGTGGTCAAAAAGTAGTCTGTGAGAACAGCATTGTCTAGTAACAACCCTTCTGGGTACTTCACATTATTTAGGTTTAAAATGTATGTTGTGTATTTCAATACATCATGCTTTTCTTACACTAAACTACAACCTAGTCACATTTTACATGGTAGCATAACATCTAAGGTGGTAGACCACTGTAATAACTTGAAAGAGTCTCAATATCAGTAAAGTCTGGGTAGCCCTGCTGTGGATATGTTCAGTGGGTGAAAAACGTTTTACTTGCCAGTTTATTATAAACAAATGTTACACATAGGCACATTCATGTTTCAAACAATCCTAAATTTTACTTCCAAATAATATCGCAATAAAAATAGTGTTATGTAGAGAGTCATTATTGTGTTATGCCCTTTTCCATGTAATCCAAACACTACGCTTTTAAAAACAGATAGCATTTTATTTAGCTGAATGTACCAAAAGCCAAAATTCTGAATCTTCTAATTGAAGAGCATTGATTTAGAATTTGACCTAGCCATGACTGCAGTATATTAAGACAATATACAAAGCATGACTAAGTTAATTGAACACAGCAAACTGAAGAAGATGTATGTGTGACCAGGATTATAATGTAAAACAGACAAGTATAAAAATCTGGAGCATTTTAAGCGGTAGAGGTTTTATGAGAAACTGTGATTTATCCATAAACATCTACTGTAGATAGAATACTTGGATGTGAGTGCCGAGAAAGCACACTGGAAAAACAGTTGTGTTTCTAATTATGCATTTGAAATAAATTTGATGTGAACTGTGCTCACTCTTTCTGTGTGTCAAGTGCCGATTGTTTATGACAATATATTTTAGTTCAAATATGATGCCTCTAATGGTAGCTCTGGACTAATAAATATAGACTTATATGCTAATAAAAATAACATAAATATATTTTTTCTTAATTTTTATGCCAGAAAACAAAATATTTATCACAAACAATAACATTTCAGGAACAATTAAATTAATTGGTTACAAAAAATGTAATGGCATTGATATATGCATAGGATTAATTATCCTTAATACATGGGACCTGGCACTAGAGGTTTTTTGGATAACTGTTTTTATGTGTTTCTACATAATATGAAGCAATAGGAATGTTTTACCAGGAGTATGGATTTATGTTAGCTCGAATACAAAATAGTTATAGGATTCGTTATCCCGAAACCCATTATCCAGAAAGCTCCAAATTAAGAAAAAGTCGTCTCCCATAGACTCCATTATAATCAAATGATTAAAATGCTATTAAATAATTTCCTTTTTCTCTTTAGTAATGAATTGGTACATTTATTTTACCCCAACTAAGATATAATTAATCCTAATTGGAAGCTAAATCAGCCTATTGGGTTTAATTAATGTTTAAATGATTTTCTAGTAGAAGTAAGGTATGGAGATCCAAATTACAAAAAAATCCATTATCTGGAAAACCCCAGCTCCTGAGCATTCTAGATAACAGGCCCCATAACTATATTTGTATATTTAAATCATACCACTGTGTACTTTTTATATCTACTCATATGTGTTATTGTTACATGAACTATGCTGTACTATGCTCCTTTTTTTTTAATTTTACATCCAATTGCCAGTGTGGCTATTACATGCTGTATATTGTGCTATACTCAATGCAGTAAGTGTGTGTTTTGTTTAGTCTCTCACCTTTGAATCTATAACACATTCTGTGCCTATTACTTCATTAATTTGAAATGGTCTATAAAATAATATATCCAAATCCTGGCTTTGGCTCAGGAGTCTGCTGAATCCCAGGACTATTTCCATTTGGGCAAATCTTTAAACTATGCCATTGAACAACTGACCACACAATTATTTTTTATCATATATGCAGTTCAGGTTTTGGCTCATTATTCAGCCAAATATTTTGTGGAGTATTCCATATTAGTCTAATTCCAAAAATGATTAATTGAATGCATTCCTAGTTTGCAGAGAGTATATTTGGAAAACACTTTTGAAAGCTCTTTTCACATAACATAACTGTCTCTTTAGCAAGTCACAAACTTTTTTTCATCTGTTTTTTGAAAAATACTGAACATACACATATGGGAAATGGAAAACTATATTCCTCATATATGTTTTAATTAATTGTTATTATAAAGTACATATAGAAATAAAGCCACACAATTTATAAATTAAGATACGTTTGTGATTCATTTTCTCGGCTTTGAAGCATTAGATGTATAAAAGTCTGCATTTCTTTTGATGCTCACAAATAGTTTTTAACAGAATTTAAAAAAAAGACATTTGGATTTGCTTTTCAAAAATTAAAACCAGACCTTGTCTTATATAGGAGGAAGTGTCAGAGAAGAATGATTGATTTATAAGCAGTCCTCCAGATATGCAAGGTCACCAGGTGGAAAAAACTGAGAATTGGGTATTTTCTTTCTAGAGATGACTACTCAACATAAATTGGCATTTCAAAGTAAATTACACATTTGTGAAAAGATAATGACAGAATTTTTTCAAATACTTTTTACAGCTCCAGCCTTCAAAGGTCACTAACCATACAATTTTAAACTACCCATTTTAAGAACTAATGTATCAATAAGTTGATTGATCATTCGATCGCTTGATTGCTTGACCTTGTATGTGAGCCCAGAGGGCTGGATTTTAGAATCATTGTAGTTTCTTTTAGAATTACAATATAGTATTTTATTGTGAGATCAAAACATTTATTGGAATCAAAACTGGAGCATCTGGCATACATTCAATGCAACTATGTAACTCTTAGTTAGCAGTTCTCCACCTGGTAACATGGAATATCTTAAGGCAATTTATTCATTAATCATTCTTCCCTGTCAAAACTTGCACTTTCTTTAGAAAAATCTAGTCTTGTATTTGGAATGCAAATGGTAACCTTCAACTATTTATACAGACATAAAATGTTAGAACTGCGGTCTACATGAACAATTTTTAATTCAAGTGTTTTGATACAGACTTGACAAAAAAGCAAGCCATTTATTTTAGCTTTATAATGTTACTAACTTTAATATATTAATAATTAATAATAATAATAATAATTATTAATAATATTAACTTCAGAAAATACAGCCATTTTAAAAACATTGTTTTTTAAAAGTCTACTTGAAAAATTGCAAACACGGGGCCATGAAAAATGCATGTGTATCACTATTTTCAGCTGGATTTCATATATATTTCAGTGAATGAATAAGGTAGACCCATGATTATTTAGTGAATAGTTAAGTATTTGTGACCTATAACTGACATGAAATAAAAATCTGATAAATATTAACATGACAAAATTGACAAATGAATCTGTATTTTGGACTCCTAAAGCTTCACAGCAGCCATTACCTCACATCCATTGTAAACAGGATTGCCTTTGAATAATCTCTCTATGAAGCATTATACTGAGATTGCCTAGCGTGTTTATTGTTGCTTTTATGCAAAGAATCACAGATGACAGAGTATTCAGGATTGCTGTAGTCAGCTTTGCTTTTAGTATGGATTTTAGAAATTTACCCATTAAACAATTAGCAAACAAGGTATTACACAGATGAGTGCTCTTATCCTGAGTGAGAATACTAAGTAAGGGATTCATGAGAGCTCATAGTTAAATAGTTACATAATTAAATTGGGTTGAAAAAAGACAAAGTCCATCAAGTTCAACCCCTCCAAATGAAAACCCAGAATCCATACGCACACACCCCTCCATACCTTCACATAAATTATGAGAGCTCATAGTTAAATAGTTACATAATTAAATTGGGTTGAAAATGTCAGTCAAACGGTTGTAGTCTCGCTAGATAATGTGTATAAAATGCAGCTTTAACATGGAATTGTTACTTTGAGAATGGCCTGGGACTAGGCCGAAACGTCAGTCTGTAGCTTCTACAATAAAACATCTTTTCCTTTTAAGAAGTGCGGACCTAATTGCATTTGGATTATATATATATATATATATATATATATATATATATACACTGTATATGTCTGAGGAGACTGGATACCCATTCCCACTATGTTACAACCCTTGGGACTACCATGAAGTTAATTCAAAAAGATGGTGGGGAAATATGAGTATTATAGTTTATTAGTGTTAATGTGCAATCTTGGTTTTATCGCTCGTAAATGTAGAATGATCAAGTCAATGCAGTTAATCTATTTCTATAAATTAACATTGTCATAATGCTCCTTACTAAGTGTAAAAAGATACGAAAGGCAAAATGATTGCCATAAGGTTTGCATTTTGTACAATACTAAAAAGGGAAGCAAAGCATCTGGAAGCTTTAGTGTACCAATTAAATTTCTACCTCTATAGCCATGGTTTAAATCATGTACAGATGCATACCACATTGGGCAAAGTAAGGAAGTTAGGGCCATACACACTTTTTGTGTGCTACCACCAGTTTCTTAATAGGTCTGTAAATATCTTTTTATTCAGATAGGAATATCTGGCACCCATATGGTTAATATGGGCTGATAAGATGTGTAAAACAACATTCTTCACACATAAGAGAGCAGCAACACTACATGGAAGGAAGAAATTATCTAGTTTATGTCAGCTGAATACCAACCATACACTGATTGATCAGATTTAGCCTGGAGGCCTAACAACAAGGAATGTTGGATGACGATTAATAAAAGTTATCCATCTCACAGTCCCTACAAAGGAAGCTGATCTTTCGTAGTTATTTTTAGTAGGTTAATAGATAGTTATGTGTGTAGGTGTGGATGAAACAACCTGATGTAATAGGTGAACATATCAGGGGGTAACAAATATAGTAGGAGGAGAGTACCTGTCTCATTACTCTTGAAAAGCGCATAACTTCAAATGGAACAAAAAAAAACCTGTGTGCAGAAAATATGGCAAGCATTTTGCATCAGGTTCACCCTGAACTTAATTATGGAAAACTGATGGTTAAGACAGAAGGGTGCAAATCGCTTTAACTTAAATCAACTATGGCCTTAACTTGATTTTAACTTTGATCTAATTCTGAGAGTTCCTGTTGTTTCCTTAGAGCTGATAATTAACAAAGACTCTTAACAAAGACTCTTTCATTGTTACCTTGTTAAATGCTAGTAAATCAGATAAATTCTTATGTCAGGGTTTACATTGAATACAAAGTTGGTGCCAAACTGCTGTCGCATATTTTACTCTCTGTAAATTTTCCTTTCAAACCTTGTCCAGCAGATCAAGCTGAGCTCACAGGCATATTAATTATTCTATAGCTAAACATTATTGTGCACATTGGTTGTCAAAAAATGCTTTCATTACATTAACACATATTTTATTTACACATAGACATAAAAAAGACTTATTTTCTATTTCATAATTAAATTATGATTCATCTTATTTATATTTTAATGAGGACAGATTACATTATAAATCACGGTTGCATTCTTGCTGTAATAATATTGTTAATTGTTCCCATGAGTTTGAGAAATTTATGGAATGCCATCCAAGCAAATGAAAATGTATCATCCCCCACAACACTACCGCATTTTTTTTTAAAATATTTTTTGTTTTGTATTTTTCCAAACTTAAGCAATATTAAGCAAGAGGATAAACTAGACAGATATATGATAAATAAATACTGAAGATAGATAAAAATGTAACCTGGTAGTTAAATGGAAATATTGTATTCCAGAGATATCTGGAGAAAAACTAACTCTTAATACTGGTCCCTTGCTTTTCAACTTGTTTATGAATGACCTGGATGTGGGCATTGAAAGTACGGTTTCTATTTTTGCAGATGATACTAAATTGTGCAGAACTATAGGTTCCATGCAGGATGCTGCCACTTTGCAGAGTGATTTGTCTAAGTTGGGACTGTGTCGGACTGGGACACCAGGGGCCCACCCAAAAATCTTGGACCAGGGGCCCACCATAAAACCTTAGACCAGGGGGCCAGGCCACTCTCAGTACTAATATTCTTCATCTCCTCAATCAACCTTTATTCTCCTAGTTTGTTTTCTTTACATACTATAATCAATTATTCCATCTATTTAGCCTCTTTGTTCTCATGGAATTAGGGAATGGCCATGAAATAGGCCAAAAGTTTTAAAGGTATTTAGACAATTTGTACATTCAACCAGGTACCCCAAATAGCTTCAAAACTTTCCTGTGCAACCTCTAGCCAGGTATGTCAGTTTCTGGCTTTACAGTAAAAATTTAATAGGCATTTGCTAAATTTATAAGTTTAGGATCCAGGAATCAGTCAATACAGATTTATAGTGCACCCAGGACCCACTGACACCTTGGCCCACCGGGAGTTTTCCTGGTATTCTGGTGGGCCAGTCCGACACTGAGTTGGGAAACCGGGCAGCAATCTGGAAAATGAGGTTCAATGTTGATAAATGCAAGGTTATGCACTTTGGCAAAAATAATATAAATTGTATACACTAAATGGCAGTGTGTTGGGAGTTTCCTTAAGTGAGAATGATCTTGGGGTTTCTATATATAATAAGTTGTCTAATTCTGGGCAGTGTCATTCTGTAACTATTAAAGCAAATAGGGTTCTGTCCTGCATAAAAAAGGGCATAAACTCAAGGGATGAAAACATAATTATACCTCTTTATAGATCCCTATTAAGACCTCATCAGGAATATGCAGTGCAGTTTTGGACTCCAGTCCTTAGGAGGGATGTAAATGAGCTGAAGAGAGTGCAGAGACGTGCAACTAAACTGGTTAGAGGGTAGACTTGCGAGGTTGGGGTTGTTTTCTCTGGAAAAAAGGTGCTTGCCGGGAGACATGATTACAATTTACAAATACATTAGAGGATGAATATCAGGGGAACGTTTTACCCATAAAGAGGATCACCGCACCAGAGGCCACCCCTTCAGACTAGAAGAAAAGGACTTTCATTTGAAGCAGCATAGGTGGTTCTTCACAGTGAGGACAGTGAGGTTGTGGAATGCACTGTTGTTTGATGTTGTGATGGCTGATTCTGTTGATGCTTTCAAAAGGGGCTTGGATGATTTTTTGGACAGACATAACATCAAAGGCTATTTTGATACTAAACTCGAGAGTTAGTATAGCTATGGGCATATATGGTTTGAGTGAAAGAGTGGAGGGGTGTATGTGTGTGTGTGTGTGTGTGTATGCTGGGCTTTATTTTGGAGGGGTTGAACTTGATGGACTTTGTCTTTTTTCAACCCAGTTTAACTATGTAACTATGTAACTATCTCTGGGATGGGCCCTTGTGGAGGAAAGGTGTTGCAAAACTTCAACATTTAAGCTGATTAAATCATCTTGAATATGCAGTGCAGTTTTGGACTGCAGTCCTTAGGAGAGATGTAAATGAGCTGGAGAGAGTGCAGAGATGTGCAACTAAACTGGTTAGAGGGTAGACTGTCGAGGTTGGGGTTGTTTTCTCTGGAAAAAAAGGCCCTTGCGAGGAGACATGATTACACTTTACAAATACATTAGAGGATGAATATCAGGGGAATGTTTTACCAATAAAGAGGATCACCGCACCAGATGCTTTCAAAAGGGGCTTGGATGATTTTTTGGACAGACATAATATCAAAGGCTATTTTGATACTAAACTCTAGAGTTAGTATAGCTATGGGCATATATGGTTTGTGTGAAAGAGTGGAGGGGTGTGTGTGTGTGTATGCTGGGCTTTATTTTGGAGGGGTTGAACTTGATGGACTTTGTCTTTTTTCAACCCAACTTAACTATGTAACTATGTAACTATCTCTGGGATGGGCCCTTGTGGAGGACAGGTGTTGCAAAACTACAACACTTTAGCTGATTAAATCACTTAGGCACCAGTGTTTCTTAGAACAGATGATAATTCTTTATTCACAGGAATGTAGAACAAACTCCAGGAGGAAAGTCACAGTTAGATAAAGTACAATTATTCAGCATTTACATGTGTACATAGCTTCCATCTAATGCTTACACATCAATGGTTAATGATCACTCTGTGAGTTGAGTCTACTTGGAAATGTCCAATTGCATGTAAAGGCCCTCCAAATAAAATCTAAGCAGATACACATCTAAGACCCCCATTCCCTAGGTCTGTCCACTTGAGTCCCTACTCTGCAGATATTACACTCAGGATTTCTAATCTTTGGAGCTCAAGCTGCTCATTAGCTACCCTAATTTAAACTCTCACTCCTGGAGTAAAACTATTTTCACAGTAGATTCATCTACTGTAATTATATGAACTGGGTTGGTGAGGTACAGCAATAGTGATGGGTGAATCGGCGGAGTTTTGCTTTGCCAAATTTTTCACAAATATCTAGAGAATTTTGCAAAACGCTGCAAATTTCGCAAAACGCTGCAAATTTCGCAAAACGCTGCTGCGTCTCGTTTTGTACACGGGCTCCTGTTTTTGGATACTGGCATCCATTGCCGGCTTCGGAAAAACGGATGCCGCAGGCGAATAAATTCGCCCATCACTATACAGCGATCCTGTATTGTACAAAAGACTGTCTTGCTGCAGAATGTTGCACTCTGCCTCATAATGAAAATATAAGTAAGTATGGTAAAAGACATAAAACTATATCTGTTATTGAAGCAAGTGCAATGTTGAAAGCACATTAATGGGGTGGATGTTGTCATTTTTAACAATACCGTATTCATGGCTTCAATAACGGCATTTGCACATGATTCACTATATATCTAATGATTCTGAGCAACTTGTCAGTCTGATTTTTTCAGTGATTTTAAAGTTATTTGTAATTCATTTGTTTTCAATTACTACTGACTTTCCTTTCTCTTCTCCTCTCATCACTTCAGCCCATTCTCATCTACAATACTTTCTCGGACTTCTGCTTTTCTCTGGAACTCTCTGCCTTGAGCTGTCAGACTTTCTCCTTCTTTCCAAAATTTCAAAACATTCCCTAAAGACCCACCTGTTTAGGAAAGCTTATTCAATGTATCTTAATTAATCAATAGTCAGTCATAAATGTATAATAAATCACACATTTCTATAATCCTTATGTCTCAATGGCACCCTAACCCTTTAGTTTGTAAACTCTTATGAGTAGGGCTCGCTAATCCTATCATACCCTGTAAACCCTTCTTTGTTATTTGATGTCAGTTCCCTGTTTCCTATAATCCAATGTAAAACACTCATAACTGGTTGGTGCTGTATAAATAAATGATGATGATAATGTATGAATGTATATTGCAAAGTTCATTTATTATATTTGTTTTTTTAATTATTTATTTTGTTATTGTTACAATATTTTTATTGAGGACCTCTCCTTTTCATCTACCAGACTGTTATTCCAACCCTACCTGATTTCTAGGATAACTTGGACTATAGCAAACAGATTGCTGTTGAACCTAAAGCTAAATCATTTTAAAAAACAGGAAAAATAAAAATGAAGACTAACTAATTGTCCCAGAATATTAGTGTCTACATGGGTGATCCCCAACCAGTAGTTTGTAAGCAACATGTTGCTCACCAATCCCTTGGATGTTGCTCCCAGTGGCCTCAAAGCAGGTTCATATTATTTATTTCCTGATTTGGAGGCAAGTCTTAGTTGCATAAAAACCATGTGTACTGCTCCTGTAGGAGCCAATACAAAAAAGCTCCATAAATTATCATATGCCCCTTAATGCCTTTTTCTCAATTGTAAACAATCCTACTTTCAGTGCTTCTGATATTTCCACTCCTTACCTACCCCTATCGTTCATACCTTGCACCTGGCAGTATACGCTCTACACCTCATACCAAATTTTTTGTGCTTAGTGAATGAGCACTGCACATACAGTACATAGCGATTTGGCATGAAAAACTGAAATAAAGAGATGCCAGTGTCCTAATATAGGGTCTACTCCTGAGTGTTCCTGGGTGCACTATAAATCTGTATTGACTGATTCCTGGATCCTAAACTTATAAATTTAGCAAATGCCTATTACATTTTTACTGTAAAGCCAGAAACTGACATACCTGGCTAGAGGTTGCACAGGAAAGTTTGAAGCTATTTGGGGTACCTGGTTGAATGTACAAATTGTCTAAATACCTTTAAACCTGCACAGTATAATGTATATGATAACTTGTGCTACTGCCCTATTTTTTTCCCTCTTTTTCTTCTTCCTTTCTTCTCTGTTGTTACTGGTTTTGTAAATTTTTTAAATTCAAAATAAAAACAATTTTTTTTACTGTAGCCACAATTTTACTAGTTTGTAAGAACATTCTGTGCACAGTTTTTATTTTAAACCATACATTTTTATAAACTTCCTACTGTGGCTCATTTCTCCTTTGCTCTCTTAAAGGAAAACTATACCCCCCGAACAATGTAGGTCTCTATAAAAAGATATTGCATAAAACAACTCATATGTAAAACCCTGCTTCATGTAAATAAACCATTTTCATAATAATACACTTTTTTTGTAGCATGTGCCATTGGGTAATCATAAATAGAAAATTGCCATTTTAAAAAATAAGGACGGCCTCCTGGGATCCTAGGATCCAACGGTGCACACAAACATACCAAACAAACTATAAAGTTAGGTCACATGAGCCAATTAACAGACATAGTTCTGTCTTTTGCTTCAGCACTTCTTCCCTTTACAGTTAGAGTTGAAATATTTCTGGTCAGGTGATCTCTGAGGCAGCACACAGACCATCACGAAATGGTGGTTCAAGGCAAGAGATGTAAAAGGGGGATATTTACTTAAATATATATACCAGGTAGGTAAGATTCTTTAATATGTCACTTGATTTGATATAAACTATATGTTGCTCAAAAATTCATTTTCGGGGTATAGTTTTCCTTTAATTAACTTCTCTCTGTCTCAATTTTAGCTTGAATAGTACTATTAATCACACTTGCTATGGCTCCTTAATGTATGTTGAATAAAGTGCTCAGTGACAGTAAAATCAAATACATTTTTTCTTTAAAGTTTTGCTTTTCTAGCCTTTTATATGCATGCAATCACAATTCCAATTTGATTCCACTTTGCTTTATGTAGTTAAAATAATATTTACATATGCAATTGTACATATCATTCAATGAAACATCATTGTATGTAGTGAAAACTAGCCTAACGAAGTCAAATGAAGCTTAACTGTGTAATTGGCAAGAATGCACATCCAGATGAACAATTGTTTTCCTACCCTGTAGTGCAGCCCATGTACATTATAAACTGCATGAACATTCAAATTGCCATGTTTCTCAACACTGCGGTTCAGATTAAGCTTACAAGGTCACATGGTTGAGAGTTCTTTTATATTAGATACTGAATTATATTAGTAAACTTGTTAAAATATTAAAATGCTTGATTAGAAAGTACACCATATTTACTATGGTTTGTTCATTGGTATATAACAAATCAACATGACACATATATTTTGCTACATAATACACACTACAACTTTATACTGACATAAGGTAGATAAAATAACAGGAATACCAGGTATTTCAACTAAGTGTACATTAAAATGATGTATTGTAAATTCTATTTAGAACCGGTGATTGTGTTGGAGGATATTTGTTGAGTTTTGATAGCCGAGAATTAGTAGAGTATAACAGTGCTTTATTAGCAGG
Source organism: Xenopus borealis (assembly GCA_024363595.1). Lineage (NCBI taxonomy): Eukaryota > Metazoa > Chordata > Amphibia > Anura > Pipidae > Xenopus > Xenopus borealis. The sequence continues at coordinate 72,285,300 of CM044435.1, read as the reverse complement.
TTCATGCAGACATTACACAACAGCAGTAACTTCAACTATATTGCTTTTAAACAGTATAGAAGGTAAAGTGTATGCACAGTATAACTCACGTGCACAGTGACCTCTACAGGTCATTTCTATAAACACCACAATATTAAACTCTGCATTCATGATCATTAAATCAAGACTGAACATGTCTAGTTATCTGTAAGTTTTTCTGTGTGACGTTGCTTATGTTTAATCCACAAGGTGTTTCTTGTGATTGATTGGAGTTCAGCTCCTCTTTAATTGCATATGACCAAACAACACATTAAAAACTGTAAAATAATAGATAAGTAGTAATTAAATTATGGAAATTTGCCTCAGAAGAAACAAGACGCACAGTATTTCTGGATAGGATTTTTGCCTCTGATACATGCAGACCCTTAGGTACATTAACAATCTCATAAATATCTTGTATATTTGCTAAGCAATATATTCACTGCTTGATTTCAGATTAGAATTACCAAGGTGGCAATTAATTTATTAATTTCTCTCTTTATAAAATGTATCTTAAATGTATATAAAGTGTGAGCTATTTGGTGAATAGCTGTTCAAAAAAGGCTTGGTTGGCCTCTTTTCCCTTGGTGTTCAATATTACCCTAACATACCTACAAAAATTCATAATTATAGAAAACAGTGCACTAGTTGAAATATGATTTGAAAGAACTAAGCAATCATTTGACATATGTTCTGTACAGTGTAGATTTTTTTTTTTGAGTCAGTAGCTTATTGGCCTGTTGGTGCTCAGGACTGCCTGTCCAACAATATTGGGCAGATATATACCAAGCAAAATTAAAAAATGAATCAGCCCGTTGATAGAGAATTAGTTGGTGAGCCTCAAAGAACCGTCAAAATGCAGAATGACGTGATCACTGACTAAATGTGTGGCCAAGTAAGGCAGTATCCATCAAATGGATAAATGTAAAGCCAAAGCCTGCTTTATATTCAAGATGTTTCAGCTTCTTTGCATGCATACTAGTTCAGTGTAACTTTCAACAAACTGAAATCCTGCAATCTTGTCTCATCACAGATGAAAAATAAAACTGCAATTCCTACTTCAGAAGTGTTATATAATTATTTTATTTTTGTAAAATGTGACAAAAATCAGCTGTTAAAAAGTATTTATCTCAAACCAAAAATATAAGATGGATAATCATGATTAAATTATAATAAAATGAGATAAGGATATATTTTTAAGTCCTTTCTTTAATAAAAGACTAATAGGGGAATGAAAAAGATGTTTTCTCCAAAAGATGATGCCACCTTCAAGCATTTTTTAAAAGTGCACAATGCACAATTACAACTCACAATGCCATAACAGTCTAATTAAGAATATTACATTGCTAAATGTGAATATTAATTCTTATTTTGTGTGAATAGTTTTTCTCTTTGAGACTTTTATTTAATTTCCCCATAAAGCTGTACTTACCTATATTAAAAATTTTATTATTACATGAATTAAATACAATATCTCTCAAACTGTTCTAACACAAAGTACTGTGTTCACACTATAAACAGATGAACAGATGTGGACAATGTTAAATCTATCTATTCTCAAAACAGTGGCATTCATTGATTCTGCTCAAATTGCTTTTCATTTATACAGAAGGAAATCCAGGGGCTAAAGTTGCTTTAAGGAAGCTAACAACAAGGTAAGCACTCATCTGATATTACTATTACTTTTAAATCACAGTTTGTTTAAAGATTTAAAGCCCTTTCAAGAATGCTAACACTATTAAGTGGTTTATCTTCGTACTCACTAGAGCATTGCAAAGCATATGGCATTTCAAAACAACAACTTCCCAATTAGGGGACAAATTTAAAAGAAATTCCTCAGTAAAAACATATTCAAAAAGGTTTAAAACACAGGAAGAAACTTAAGGATTGGTATTAGAAATGGCATCTCTCTGAAGAGAGAACAAGCTGTTATATTCTGTGTTTTAAAGAACTATGGCAACATCATTGGCATAACTTCACAATCTGAAGAATAGATGTTCAAAAAAGTAGTTACATTTTTTATATCTTCTGTAAAATTCATGAAAGAATAGAAACTGGGAATTACTACGATGACCTCAAGAACTGTGATAGGAAACTTTCTTTAAAACATGTTAATTGTTATGTTTGACTCCAAACCCCCTAAAATGTGTATTAAATAAACTTTACAGGATATACACTTTCTACTTATAATATACTTATATTAATTAAAATAAATGAAACCCAGTATCATAAAAATAGTTAAAGACTTCCTTTTCAGAGTCCTATCAATGCTGTTTTTTCAGAGTATATTTCTTTTTAATTGTGATGCCTTTGTATCTGGCAAGAGAAAAAGTGTCAACAGACAGTTTCAGGCATTCGTTAGCTCTCACCATACAACAGGTTCATGGAAGCCGAATTTTCAAATATTTGATTAAATGCTTTATTTATTACAGAGGCAGACTTTACTATTATTAGATTTTATTTTTTCCATCAACCTGGCTAATCAAATAGAATTTCTTTCATATACACCAAGAAAAAGCATAGACAGATCAAGTTTTATACAGACATACTGAACAATGAGGTTCAATGAGGTTAAACATTGGCTGACCAAATCTACACATATGTGGACACCTATGACAGAGGAAAAACAGAAAAGGACAGGAAAAAAAAATACAAGAAGGGTGTTGCTGGTTTTTAGGCTTAAAGAATACATTTTAGGTTTTTAGGTTTCCAGGTATGGTTGCCCTTATTTTGTGGACAAAAGTATAATGATTTGCTGCTGGTTTGAGTAAAATAAAAATATGACTGGGTGTAGCTAGAAGCAGTTGTGGTGAATTGTGGCATTGCCTTAAATTATCCATTTCTTATCCAGAACAACTGCTATTACACCAACTGTTCCTTTTCATATACAATGAAAAAGAAAGGCAATTCTTATGCCAACTGCAACTCATATGCTTCAATCAAGTTGATTGTTTCAGTTCTCTTCTCTTGTGATTTCTGAAAAATATAATGTTATGGACAGGAACTACTGACTAGTGATGGGCGAATCTCACCCGTTTCGCTTCGCCGAAAAATTCACTAATTTCCAGCGAAATTTGCAAATTGGCGAGAAAATTCTCGAAACGAGTCGCGCATCGTTTTTGACGCGCGTCGCGTCGTTTCCGTCGCGATGCGTCATTTTCGAAGTACTTGCCCTTTAAAAATCCTTAGAATTCGACTATTAGCCACCTTAAAGCTTCTGAATTGCCATTTTAGCCTATGGGGGACCTCCTAGAACCTGTCCTGAAAATTTTTCGAAGTCCTGAGAATTCGAATTGTTCGATTCGAACAATGAGATCATTGATTCGAACGATTTTAATTTGATCTAATATGCCTGTTTTCAAACAAAAATTCAAATGAAAATGACCCTCCCAAAAATTTTGATGGTCGAATTTTCTGAATTTGACCCTTAGTAAATTTGCCCCATATGTGCCAGGATGGCAAGAAAAAATAATGGAAAAACAATACAATTAATAGTGAAGACTGATGTAATCATGTGTGCAGAGAATATGCCACTGGTTAAACGCGTAAAGTGGTGGTGCCTGAAAAATCTATGGAAGGCATTTTGTAGTACAGTACAATAGAATCTCTTTTTGTGCAGGGGTTCATATGGCACACATTGCTAATCCTGTGATTCATCTGGAACAAGTCACCACTTTTGCTACTTTTCTCTTGGGTTGACAACTGCACTACCCTCAGTTTAGGACAAAGTTCATTGTAGCAAACAAAGAACATGAGCTTTTCATCTGAAAACATTATTGTAGACAAGACAATTCTATAACCGAATTCTGTCAAAAGAAAATAAAAGACAATAATAACGTATGTCAGATAAACTGCCTGTTAGAGATGTCCAAAGTCTCTGTTCTAGTCTTGGTTTTAACAATAGGCGTAATTTATTAGCAAGTTTTAATCTGCTTCTCAAGAAAAATTTTGAATAGCAATCTCACTTCAAAAGGCTTCACACCACTGGAGATTTTGTAGTTCTGTGGTGGCCATTCATTATTTTAACAAAGGTGTAATATACCTAGGCAGGGCATAAACTGGCCCTGTGACTGGTAGGAGGCTTGGGAGGCAATGGGGGCTCAGAGGAGCACGGTAACCTAAGCGATTTAAAAAATTTGTTTATTAAAAAATAGCTAATTCCCAAATTTTATGGACCCTAAAATAATTTTGCTGAGGGCCCAGTAAGTACTAGTTACCACAGTGCACTGTGGCTTCCCTTTACTATAGAGACACTTTGTGCTTAAATGTAAAAAAAAAATCACTTAAGCCAGTTTATTAAATTGTGATTATCTGTAAATTTTCTGATGTACAAAACAAAGTTTTTGCCTGTTATTGAATCTGCATAAAGTATTGCTACACAAATTATACACAAATTATACAAGGTTTGGTCTAGTCAAGTGCCAAAGATATAATTTCACAAAACCAAAAATCTCACCAGTTTTTACTACTATTTGGAGACTTATGTGGAAAAGATTTGATAATTGACAGGATGTTATTTATTTTGTTCAGCTGATAGGTGTCAAATGGTTATAACAACTGAAGGAAATCTCGCTAATACATTTATTTTAATGAGTTGCTTGATGAGAATATTTATGCATTATTTTATATATCTATATATATATATATATATATATATAGTGGATAATGCACCCCCTACCGTAATTTATAAAGATATTATGTCACCGAGGAGTTATGTGACCATATAAAAGCTTTTATACAGGTCACATAACTCCGGTAGGGGGTGCATTATTCATTATAATCTACAGTGTTTCAACTCCCTCTGCTCTATATGAGACTACTCAATGCAACACTTTGTTCCCCTTGTGGTTTTTCATTTTATTATTGTATGATGTAGAGAGGGATATTCTGAGACAATTTGCAATTGTTTTTCATTTTTTATTATTTGTGGCTTTTGTTATTTAGCTTTTTATTCAGCAGCTCGTTAGTGTGCAGTTTTATCTAGTTGCCAGGGCCCAAATGACCCTAGCAACCATGCATTAATTTGAATAAGAGACTGGAATATTAATCAGAGAGGCCTGAATAAAAATATGAGTAATGCGTAGCAAACAATAACAATAAATCTATAGCTTAACATAGAATTTGTGTGAGACAGCGGTTTTTCGCAATGATGTACGGAACACATATTATTACATCTTTGTGAAAAACCTCTGTCTCACATGCGCCCTTGTAAGCCTGTTGAGTGCGGCGTCCTATTTTTTTCTACTCACCCGTCCTAAGAATCTTCAGTAAAGGATCGGTCCTCGCTCCTCTGTCTTGCGTCGTCAGCCCTCCCTCCTCCTAACTCAGCCATCCGAACTCAGCCCTCCCTCCTCCTAACTCAGCCATCCGAACTCAGCCCTCCCTCCTCCTTACTCAGCCCTCCCTCCTCAGCCCTCCCTACTCTTTCGTCAGCCCTCCCTCTTCATTTCTAATTCCTCGGTTTTCAGTTATCAGCCTTGGCTCCTTCTAAGTTAGTTAACCTCTGTTCTCATTCGTAAGCCTTATTCCCTCAATATTCAATATAAGTGCTGCGCTGCTTCATGTACATTTATTTTCAATATCCGGAATTAGAAATGAAGAGGGAGGGCTGACGAAAGAGTAGGGAGGGCTGAGTTCGGATGGCTGACTTGTGAGGTGGGAGGGCTGAGTAAGGAGGGGGGAGGGCTGAGTTCGGATGGCTGACTTGTGAGGAAAGAGGACTGAGTTAGGAGGAGGGAGGTCTGACGACGCAAGACAGAGGAGCGAGGACCGATCCTTTACTGAAGATTCTTAGGACGGGTGAGTAGAAAGAAATAGGACGCCGCATTCAACAGGCTTACGAGAGCGCATGTAGGACAGCGGTTTTTCGCAAGGATGTCCTAATATGCGTTCCGTAATGATGTCCTAATATGCGTTCCGTACAGATGGGCTGTAACGGAAGGAGGAGGGGGAGCAGAAGAAAGAGACAGACGAAGAGAGACTAGACATGGGGGAACAGAAGAGGACACTGAGAAAGCAAGCAGCAGAGGGTGGAAGAGCGAAGGAGAACATAGAGTTAAGAAAAAGACAGGAAGAACTTAATAGGAGGTGTGAGAAAGCGCGCAGAGCGAGGGCGGAAGTAGGGAAGTGAGGCGGACAGGCAGGAGGAAAAGCAGTAGGGTGAGTGCGGCAGTGACAACTGCTGACACATGAAGTTGTAAACGGCGCTTTCTGACGTCAGAACACGCATTTATAAGGATATAATTTACAGTCTGGTCCCATAGGGAAATGACCAGACTGTAGATTATATATATATATATATATATATATATATATATATATACTTGATGATAATAACATTAATGTATCTTTACTTAGTACTAATTAATGAATGGACCCATAATTAATATAAACAAATATACAAATTTTAATATGTAATTAAAGCAGTTACAAATGTCTTTAAAATACATAAACAGTTTATCGATTTGTTTATTGGTTTTTAATGTGGTAGAAATATTTGCAGCAGAAAATGATGGTGACCAAATTGCTCACAAAACTACATGTACCATAACCTATTGTTAACTGTTATGCAGTAAAGAAAAATATCAGATTCTTTCAATGGCACAGCACAATTTTGCTTAAAACTGTTCTTTCATATTTGTTTAAATTAACTTCCACAGAGTACATCAATATTTGTACTAGAGAAAAGGATTTGTATAATTTATACTTCTGATTGCATAAAAACATAACTCCATGAATTCATTGTTTCTGTGTTTCTATTAGTATAATTTATGATCTGCATGCATGCAGCCACTTGAAAGTATTGTCATTAAAAGTTATTAAGGTTATGTGTAGGTGTAATGAAGCTAAACATATAAGTTTTACAAAAAGACAGCCCATATTTACACTAGTGAAATTTCCATTTATGAATGAAATTGATGTAAATCTCTGAGAACATGAACTCACAAACTAGGCAAAGCAAAACATGAAAACCTTTTACTCTGCTAATTAGTAATGTGTGACTTCCTTTCATCCATACAGCCAAAAGACATGTGGGTAAAGTTAGAAATTTAAAAATGTGACAGACATTTCTTAAATCTTCTTAAAGGAACACACATTACTATGTGATATGAAGAAATTTATAAAAGTAAGAATGAAAAAAAAAAAGAATATTGCAATGTAATAATGTTCATTTGATAGTTTAATAAATTGCAAACTTGTACAACCAACTTGAATGTGGCATAACACTTTGTCGCAAAATAACTATTTTTAATAAGACATTTTATTAAATACACTGGGGCAAATTTACTATTATTCCCCAAAATTAGCTCAAACAAATTTGAAATTCGCTAAGCATTTGACCGATATTCGATTTCTCAATGAATTCGTATGATCAGATTTTATTCGAATTTTCACTTCGACCCTTAGTAAATCTGCCCCATAGAATATTAATGTCACAATAATTTAATAAACATTCTTGTAGCATCAGCTTATATTACAGACAAACCTCATTTTCTGCTTGATAATTTTCAACAACCCCTAAGCTTAGCTTCTCAAGAGCTGCTCGGAGCCCACTGATCATGTGAGTGTCACAGACACTTTTCAAGATGGTGACCCCCTGTGACAAGTTTGAAGTCCTGAATAATTGCTCCTATTGAAGAGCAGAAGGTTTAGGCTGGTGCAAAAAGTTCAGTATATAAAATATGGAATTTTTAGTCCTTCTCATTTTTAGGCTTTAGTTCACCTTTAATGATGACTGTACTGAATTCTTAGAATATATGAATGAATGTCATTGTACATACATACATACATACACATATATATATATATATAGTTTATTAAGGTTCGAGTCCCGTTTTCCATGAAAAATATGAGTTTTTGAGGTTAAAAACATTTTTTCAAGATATATTATACCCTGAACCTGGGAATAGCTAGAATCTGAAAATATACCATCTAAAACCTGTTTAGGTCATGTAGAAGTCAATAGCAGAGGTCCCTTGGACCATTTGAAGATGTAAGGGGCACATTTACTATTGGTTGAATTGGAAAGTTCATTTTTAAGTTCGATTTTTGATTGAAAATGGACCGTTTTCAATCGATTAGGTCTGTTTTCAATCAAATTCGAATAGTTTGATTGTAATCGAATGATTCAAACGATTTTCCAAAAAAAAATTAGATTTTCCAAAAAACTCTGTAAAGGCTGTAGGAGGTCCTCCGTAGGTTAAAATAGCAATTTAGAAGGTTTAAGGTGGCAAATGGTCAAATTCAATTTTTTTAAAGAGACAGCATTTCGAAATTAAAATTTTTTCGATTTGAATTGAATTTTGGCCTATTCAATAGTAGAAGTAGCCAAAAAAACTTTGAAATTAGAATTTTCTAATTTCGAATTTAATCCAAATTTTCACTTTGAGCCTTTGTAAATGCGCCTCTAAATGATGTTCAAGTTTTTTTCGGTGGGTTTCATCTGAAAATAAGATCAATTAGTTTTTGGGTTGTTAACCTCGAGTTTTTTACATTTGAGTTTTTTCTTAAATAATAAATAACCCCCATAGTTATTTTACTATAACATTATGGGGGCTGATGATCATTCCCTATGAACTATGAATATAATAAATACTGTATTTGCACCTCCAATATCACAATTACGAGGAACTCTAGGAAAAACTGTGCTGATTATATTTATTTTGCTCGTGTGGAAAAAACTGTATATATCTGTATAGTAAGCCTCATGTAGGAGCAAAATCCATCTTGTATTCTACCAGAGAGTATCCTTGGGACTCTGTTCCCTGAAGTAAGGATAAAGAACATAAATAAACTATTTGCACTGTTTGAGACAACAAATACAATTATGGATTTTGTTTTTACTTGATTATTCTGAATGTAAGTCTTATTATTTGTTTTGGGTTTATTAAAAAAATCATACTTTGAATACTGCCCCCAAGTGCAAACTTAAATAATAATCATAACTTAAAAAACAGATCCATGTTCTGTTTATTACACTGGTAAGTAGCATTTACTAGGCCAGTGTTCTACATATAATAAAAAAGAACTTTTTACAATGTTCAAACAAGCTTTAAAATTCCCCAATGTATTTTCTGTCTGCTTTTCTGATGACTGTTAGGGTGATTTAAAAAAATAGTGAAGCTCAGATTTTGCCATAATGGTGTTAAATGTACCATCAAGCTGTCAGCGTGCTGCTTATATAGTCATCTGGCATCTTTCTAAACGTATCACATTTACTTTTCTCCTTATTCACTGAGCGAACAAATCTACCATTGTGATATCCGGCAACAGATTTTTGGAGACATGCTGGGAGAACACAGAGCTTCTTAGAAATTGCCATAATTAACATTTCAATGAACTTGTGCTTAACCTGGCATGATTACTGTCACTTTGGAATCAATACAGAATCATTTATTTACCTAAGTAGAAACTGCCAATTGTTCCTATATATGGGGTTAATCCTAGCAAAATATAAAAGCTTGAGGGCATTTTAGGTTTAATAATTAACATTTTAACTGCATTCAGATAGAGAATACCAAAAAATCTAAGACCAGTGTTTCAAAATAACTCTTATTTATTTCTATTTGGCTAGATATAATATACTGTAAGTTATTTTTTACATCATTATGCTCACTATAAAGTTGCATGTCAGTCATATTAATCCCTAACTTACTCCTCTTCTGATTATAGACATTTATGGTATCTGGTATTGTACTTCTTAAGCTCCTCATACACAAGCCAATATAAGCGGCCAACAGATTAAGTTAGCAGCTTATTGGGCAGTATATGGCTTCCACAATCAAAATCTAGCCAAAAGTTGGGCAGATATTTATCGATGGGTTTAAAAATCCCATTGGATCAAGGACCACATTGGTTCTTTGATGCAGCCCTCATTCCACTTGCCCATATTCTTTGCATTGTGATCTGATCGTTGGGCCCTAGGTCTCATGATCATATCAGCCCAACATCATCCACATTGGTTAGAGATCTGCTCATTTGAAGATATCGCCATGTTTGGCCAGCTTTATACTGACTATACTCAATCTGCTGCCCTTTAAGCCTTTTGTCAAAACTTTTGTCAAAAGTAAGCTGTATTCGTAGATGTAGCCAGAGTAACCCCAACACCATGAGAGCAAAAGGGCAGGAAATAGTCGGGAATTAAATTTTCTCTTTATGCCAAGTCCCAACCTGCACAGTTAATTCCACCATTGTCTTGGTGATAAATGAGGAGGTTAAAGGTCTGTCGTAGATGGCAGTAACCCGAAGAGGAGTGGAGCACCATCGGGCACTCCTGACACACCCTTGTGCATTAGGTAAGATACAAAGTGCAAACAGCAGTTTCAGCACCTATGACTGGCAGACACACTCCCTGTGCCACCCAAATAAAGCCAGTTCCAGTATTTCTTTGGAATAGACCCTATGTTCTTTTCTCTAAATAAAACTAATATTTATTTTTAAAAATAAATTTAGTATTTTGTAATTTTGTTTTTGGTGTTAGTGATACAGCTTTTAAAAGGCAATCATTTATAAAAAGGACGATTTTTTTGTATTTAGCCACAATGAGTAATTCACCGTCTCAGATGGATTGTAATCATTCCAGAATGCATAGTTGGAAAATGCTTATTTTTTAATAAACACGACTAAACCATTGGAAATGACTCTATAACATGCTGGGCTATCTAAATAAAGTGTTCTGGAAACATGTGTGTTGTGATAAAATATTATTATGATATAAATTATAAGAAATCCAGTGTGTTAAAATGAATTATCTCTGAAAGGAAAACCTCACCGATCTTCTATGTACAGCTGAGCAAAATGTTGGTATTCATTGTGTGTCAATTGTGAATTTGATTACCATCAGTTCTCATTTAAGCAAGAACATATGCATCAGAAATCTGTAAAAAATAATATCTTATTTTTAAAGCTATTATAGCAGTTCATTCTGTAGGTTATGGCAGGCTGCACCTGCAGATTGATCTCATCCCTTCAAACAAAGATATGAAAAGAACATTTTTTTGAAATACAATAAATTAAAAGAATCCTAACAAATCAAAAACATACTGATCTGTTGGCAAATGAGAGAAAACTTTGTAAGTTTCTTTAAATATGCCACAAAATTACTCATCTGCAATAAATTGAATATGGAAGGTTATAGGTTACTCAAAAGACATGGATGACATGTGGCTATGGTTAAAACCGAACCTGGATGCTGGATGGTTTTAGGATAACTGCAGATTTTTTGAGTCAAGTTTTTTCAAAGCAAAAGTTAATGGTAACTAAATGCATCCAAAAAGAAAGTGATAAAAGTTGATTGTAAATGCTACAACATAAGGCACCATGTAACATTACAATGGCATAATCTTGTGTTTAAGCTGTATGACTGCCCAAAGAAAGTTTCTTGAAAAGTAGATGAACTTTAAATGTAATTTTCCCACATTACTTAAGGCTGACAGGGTATGCTTATATTAGTACAGACAAGAAGGCAAAGGGATGGATTTTAGTAAGGGCTGAAGTCACAAGACCAAAAAATAAACCAAAAAAGTTTAAAAAAAATTGTATTGTATGAACCTTCAGCATACTGTATTCCAAAGCAGCCAAAAGAAACTGGTCTGGGATTTCAAATTTCAATGATAAAGTTTTTGACATTTTGATCAAAATCAACACTGATTTCTACTTTAACTGAAACCAAAACAGGGTGTTCAATAAAACTATTATTACTAATTATTGGTTGAGTTTGATTTGTTCTAGAAACTGCCACTCATGTAGTAGTTGAAATAACCAACCCCTCCTTACCCACTGCAAAAAATTAATGATATTACAATTTAGCATGTTTTGGAGCTTTTGTAAAATTCTTCAAAAATTAAAAATACCCTGTTAAAGTTCATGTGTGGAAAAGAGCAATGGTAGTCAACAAAATTGTAAAGAGATAATACCACTTACGTCAAAAACTTTTTTTTTAGTTTTATTGAGCAGTTGGCAATAAAGTTAAATGCATATAACCAAGATACATATTAAAAAGGCTTATATTATGGTGTAAACTTGTCAAGGTTACAAAAGCATATATCACACAATCAGAGGGTTAGTATTGAGTATTTACATTTCTGTCTGTAAAAGGCATGCATCAAGTCAGTTTTCCCATATTTTAAGAAATTTGTCTGGTGAAACACGTGCCTCATATGTTATATTGATCAGTGGGAGCATACGGTTGACAAGGTTTAGCCAATAGTTGCACGAGGGGGGCTTGAATTGTAGCCAATGTTGGATAATAGCTTTCCTTGCATAGAACATTAATGTCCTGTAAAGTACTCTAGTATGGTTGTATGGAACTAGGTTGTCTACTACTCCCAAGTACACATGCTTTGGGAGAAATGATCAGTGAGTAATTGAACCACTTTTTCCCAAAACATTTAAATTATTGGACATGTCCAAATAACATGTAGGAAATCTGCAGTGGATGCTGACATTGGGGGCATGTAGCAGATTTGTAGTCTAATCGGGGAGTAGTAGTCGGATAAAGAATTTTGATGCTGATCAGTCTGCATCAGCTGAAATGTGGAAATTTGCCGCACATTTGTCCCTGGTGAATAAATTTTCCCATCACTAATTTATTCCTTTTACTTTTATTTGGATGTGAGTACTTATCCAGTATACCTTAAGATTGTGAAATGTGGAGCAGAGTAACAGATCATATGTCTACTAGGTCCAGTTGGCCTGTATCCAGGCAACAATGCTTTATAATATTGTTAAGATAACTTAGTCTCTTTCATCTATGGTTCTCCAGCTGATGGAATGGTTAGAGATTTTCTGTGGCTTGATCTGGGGATCGACTGACCTGGACCGTTTGTGGTGTGTTTCAATCCACTGTATGGTGGCTTCTGCTTGGTCAAAGAACAAAGTAGAATCTCCGGTGTTGATATGCAGCTTGGCTAGGTATAACATTGCATACTGGATCTTAAGTAGGGATGGCGCGAACTGTTCGCCAGCGAACTTGTTCGCGCGAACATCGGCTGTTCGCGCTCGCCGGAGGTTCGCTCTCCCTCCTGGACCACCCCCACACCCCCTGGACCACTCCCCTTCCCTATAAAAACCGAAGCCCTGCAGCGTTTTTTCATTCTGCCTGTGTGTGCTTGGAAGAGCTAGTGTAGGGAGAGAGCTGTTAGTGATTTCAGGGACAGTGGATAGTAAGTTTGCTGGCTAGTAATCTACTGTTCTTCAAACAACTGCCATCTAGCTTTGTGAGCTTGTTCACATTCTGTCTAAATATCCATAATATTACCCTCTCCAGAAAAAGCACCTGAGTGACTTTTTTCAAGCAGCCATAATATATTTTACGTAATCCGTATCCACCGCTGTAGTAGTGTATACGTTGACCTTGTAGCCATTATTTGCCCTGTAGGCATTTTTTGCCCAGTGTGTTCTTCAAACAACTGCCATCTAGCTGTGTGAGCTTGTTCACATTCTGTCTAAATATCAATAATATTACAGTGTCCACAACCACCACCTCAGTGACTTTTTTCCCTTTACAGCACAAAACGCAGCGCTGTGTCAACAATGGATTTTTCAGATACATTTTTGCCCTTGATCCCCCTCTGGCATGCCACTGTCCAGGTCGTTGCACCCTTTAAACAACTTTAAAATCATTTTTCTGGCCAGAAATGTCTTTTTTAGCTGTTAAAGTTCGCCTTCCCATTGAAGTCTATGGGGTTCGCGAACTGTTCGCGAACCGTTCGCAATTTTCCGGAAGTTCGCGAACATGTTCGCAAACTTTTTTTCCGCAGTTCGCGCCATCCCTAATCTTAAGCGAGCGGAGTTTGCATGCTTCTTTTGTATCATGGTGGACAAGTCTGGATATAAGGAGATGTTTGAATTTTAACGAGTGAGCTAACCTTTGGTTCTTGCTGCCATTAAAGCGGCATCTCTATCTTTAAGTTTAGCATCTTGAGAATCACAGCCGGGGAGCCAGGAACATTTATTAACAGGATACCCAGTTCTATTCAGAGAATAATCAGATACTCATAGCATTTCGGAAAGAAATGGAAAAATAAAAGGAAATTGAAATCACTCATGATATCAATAAATCGTTTTATCTATGATAATAAATATTCGGAAGGGGTTTTTTACAGTGAGAGCTGTGAAGATGTGGAATTCTCTCCCTGAAACTGTTGTACTGGCTGATACATTAGATAGCTTTAAGAAGGGGTTGGATGGCTTTTTAGCAAGTGAGGGAATACAGGGTTATGGAAGATAGCTCATTATACAAGTTGATCCAGGGACTAGTCCGATTGCCTTTTTGGAGTCAGGAAGGAATTTTTTTTTTCCCCCTCTGAGGCAAACTGAGGATCAACTAGCAGTTAGGCAGTTAAAATAAAAAAAAAATAAAAAAAAATAAAAAAGGTTGAACTTGATGGACGCGAGTCTTTTTTCAGCCTAACTTACTATGTTACTATGTAACCTCCATCCAAAAAGATGACCCAGTTTCTAAATACATAGTCCATAATGGAGCTATTAGACCTAATACCCTGACACTGAGACTACTCCCTGTACACTTCTTCCCTCATTTGTTTACCCTCTATAGGAATTAATCTGTTATGCAGTTTTATTTTACAAATTTTTGATTTAGCTTTTGGCACCATTTTACGGCCCTCAAAGAAGAAAAAGTTGGGGGTTATTTATCAAAAGTCTGAAGTTATCACAATATTTTCTGCTACAAACTCAGATCAAATCCGCTCGGGTTTTTAACTCATTTATTATTACATTTTCCTGAAAATTTGCTTTGCAGGAAAAAATCCAATCTTTCACAATTTTTTCTGACTTTTTCATCCAATTTTCATGATTTTTTCTTAATTTTCACAAAACCCAGCACACATCAAAAAATTATTGGGACTTTTCCCATTGATTTATATGCAACCTTGAAAGGTCTCAGATGCCGGATTTTTAGATTCAGACTTTTCCATGTTCTGGGTTTAATAAATTCTGAAAAATTCATGATTTTTTTATAAGTCCAATTTATAACCAAAAATCACAAATGTTCATGAATTTTGCATTCAGAGTTTAGGTAATGACCCCCTAGGTGTGAACTCTGGCATGCTTAGTAAAGGCTTAATAAATCAATTGTGTATTATTTACCATAACTGATTACAATGTTTGTTACAATTATTGTTAACATTTTTTGAATATTATTAAAACAAGCCAATAAAATGCTGCAAAAAAAAAAAACGAACACCAGCAAAATATCAATTCTAAATGAACAAAATCCAAGGTGGATTCTTAATTCTTATTATCAGCTCTTCTCCTATCTCTCTCCATACATGCAGTAATCTATTTCCGTAATACAAACAATAGCATACGATTTATCTGTTATTTTATACAGTGTCAATGCATATTATGCACTGCTTTACAGAGATTATACATCATTCCCTACTCCAGTAGAGCTTACAATCTATTCTATATCATATTCTCACAAAGTTTCAGGAGCCAATTCACCTGGACAGTCGGTCGACACTAAAGTACCCATGCATGGGGAGAACATACAAGCTCAATGCAGCTAGTGCCCAAGACAGAATCCAATTCATGACCCCAGCTTTGCCTAATGAAATGTTTACTATTGTATTCATCTTAAGGCCTAAGGATGCTGTGTCACTTTTCATGGGTAGCAGATTTATGCCTCTCATTTTGCATGCCTATGATGTGGCTCTCCAGCAAACACATGTAAAATGTGTTAACTTTTGGTGGAAGGTACAAATATGCATGTTTACTCAGGGATTTGCTTTTCCACTAATGCAATTTTGAAAAGCTACTCCATCAATGTAGAAAGTATGAAGTACAGGTATTGGGTCTATTACCCAGAAACCTGTTGTCCAGTAAGCTCTGAATTACAGAAAGGTCTAGCTCCCATAGACTCCATTTTAAGCAAATTATTCACATTTTTAAAAACGATTTCCTTTTTCTCTGTAATAATAAAAACAGTACCTTGTACTTAATCCTGAGATTTTACTTGATCCCAGTCCTGGGCATTGTAGTTAACAGGTTCTGTACCTGTACAAAGCTGTATGCATAAAATTATCTCATAAGCATATAATATAGTTATAGGTATAAATAATTACAGGATTTATTTTGATATGGTTGATGGATTATAGATAAAAAAAAGGCTGCAGGGCTACTTAGAGAACTTCCCAATGATGTCATTAGAAAACAATCAGTAATAAGTAACATACATTTGGGCTGATGCTACATGTTGTGGTCCTCATAATACCCCATGTGCCATTGCCCTTTGTTTGGGGAAGCCAATTGTACATCTTTTTAACAAATAAGAATGTGTTAACAGAGAGTGCCAATAATTTATTGCCCACAAACATATGCTTATTAGATTACAATCCTCATCATGTAGTGTGAGAACACATTGTTGGATTCTGGCCTGGAAAAAAATTATAATGGTGAGTAACAGGACCATCAAAGTTATGAATGTCCCTCCATTCAGAGAACGACAATGAGTGACAAGATAGTCATAGTAAATACTAACTTAAATTGAATGAATAATCTCCTACGCCTATTCACACGCGGCTCTGTGCTTTACCGAAAAAAGGAGGCAACTTCGAGCGACTTCGGAAAAGCCAGCACCGTGTGTGAATAGGCATATGCGATTATTCATTCATTAGCTGGAAGGCAGGGGGAAGCTGTTCGGGGAGATTTGTTGCCCCAAAGAAGAGGCAATTAGTTGCCAGATGACAAATCTCCCCAAATATTCCAATCTGGCCTTACCCTAAAGGTTATGAGGTGGAGTTTGTAAGGTATTCTTTGTTTTATGGGAAGCCATGATAAGGATTTCAGCAAGGGAATGGCCTATACCCTTTTGGATGAGAGGAGGAGAATTCTAGCAGTATTTAATATTATAATATACTATAGACTATAGAGGGGAGAGATGGAAGTTAGGGAGGCCAGTTAGAAGATTAAAGTAATCTAGGCAGAATAGGATGAAAGCATGCAGGAGTGTTTTAAGGGACAACAAAAGGTTGATATAAAGTCTGTTACATTGTAACATGATTTTCAGACAGTGTTCAGTGCACTCACTGTTTCCCTTAACTTCACACCCCTTTTCTCCATAGAAGTACAGTGTCTTCACTGCATTCCTATAATTCCACGCCTCCACTGCCTCTGGCAGCATCAAGCTTAGTTCTCACTAGGCACATGCTCTTTCTAGTTGCTTTTTCCCATTTTTATGCATTTCAAATTATTTTATGCAAGTGAGACTATAATTATGTAAATTTTCCATTTCTACCTTTGCATTTTATTTATTTCTGCCATTCAGTTTGGTTGCCAAAGGGAGGATGCTAAACTATAAAATCGTTCAGATTCCTTTTTGCAAACCTATGACCTTGAGTTTTCTATGCTCTTAGAAAGCTTAGGTTACTTCTATTATACAGAAAGCCAAAGGTGATAATGACTTCCAATCCATTTTATTGTCATCTAGTGTGTTATTTATATTTTTCCAGCATTGAATTAGGTTGAATAAGACACAATTGACTGTAAGTTACCATAGTTACCATAATGCTTTAAAAAAAACACTACACCCCCACTCATATAAATCAAGTATTGTCTTTGTTTACTTTATTCAATAGACCTTAAAAATGTGAACAATTCTATTTTTTCAATATATAATAACTCAATTACAGAAGGAATTTAATATTTTTCTTTAGAGAGAGAGTGAGAAATACAAAAAGTAGAGAGAGTATGAGAGAGTGAAAGAGAGAAAAAGTGGAATGGGTGGCCCACCGCTAGGGATGGCGCGAACAGTTCGCCGGCGAACTTGTTCGCGCGAACATCCGCTGTTCGCGCTCGCCGGAAGTTCGCGAACGTCGCGCGACGTTCGCATTTTGGGTTCGCGTCAATTTGGCGCTTTTTTTTGCCGCATTTTTTTGCCCTCTCACCCCAGAC
The DNA here is from genome assembly GCA_024363595.1 of Xenopus borealis. NCBI lineage: Eukaryota > Metazoa > Chordata > Amphibia > Anura > Pipidae > Xenopus > Xenopus borealis. The sequence continues at coordinate 72,267,369 of CM044435.1, read as the reverse complement.
CAGCAGATACATGGCAGCCAATCAGGAAGATCTCCCTGGACCACCCCCACACACCCCCTGGACTAAAAAAAAAAAAATGTGCATACCTCCCGAGTCCCAACTGTCCCTCTTTTGCGAGCTCAACCCTCTGTCCCTCATTTGTACTGGAAAGACCCTCTTTTTGGAGGACCCTCTTTCACTGGAAAGACCCTCACTGAACAGCCAGAAAAAGAAGCAAAGATTTGAACTTGGCTTTTGGCAGAGAGTCCAGAACAGCGTCCAGAACAGTGTCCAGAACAGCTAACAGGTGCAGGTAAGATACTTTGTAACACTTTTGACATAAGAAAATAATGGATTTTTCTTTTCCCTTTATCCCCCTCTGGCATGCCACTGTCCAGGTCGTTGCACCCTTTAAACAACTTTAAAATCATTTTTCTGGCCAGAAATGTCTTTTTTAGCTTTTAAAGTTCGCCTTCCCATTGAAGTCTATGGGGTTCGCGACGGTCATGAACTGTTCGCGCATTTGTCGCAAGTTCGCGAACGCGTCCGCGAACTTTTTTGCGGCGGTTCGCGCCATCCCTACCCACCGCTTCCCAACTTCAACCAGTTGCACGTTTAAGACTTACATATACTTTCCAAAAAAGAGCCAGCAACACCGGCATATTTTCCAAAACAAAAAAAGATATATTTAGTGAACCATGTATAGCCAATGCAATGTTTCAGTCCCAACTTGGGACATTAAAGTGATTGGTGCAGAGCATAAAAGTAATTAGTGCACATAATTTAAGTAAAGTTAAAATTCCTTTTCATTATTAAGGTGACGGGTGCTTAATAATTTACCATATACAGATTAAGATATTCATAGTCATATAACCAATCCAATGAATCCAAGTTAGCTACAACAGTATCCTATCCCACTTAAGGGGGCCCCCTGGTGTATCTTTCCCTACTTCTCTATATTAACTCCTTCAATAATATATCAGATATCACAAAGTGTCTTATCTTAATTACCTCCATATAATATCTAACACACATAAGCATATGTAAACACAACCATAATATTACAAACCTCAATACATAGAGAAAGTATAAATCAATTTTCAGACCAGAAGATAAGTACCTCCAGGGTAATCCCCTCCAACAACCAGCAACCCAAACATCAACATATATGTCCCAAGAAGGATTTTATTACGTTGGTAAAAAAAATTCAGTTGTAAACACTGTTCAGACCACGGGGGAATACACACTCAAGTTCAAATGTCCAATGTCCCTTTGGAGTAATATAACCCCCTCGTGGAAATCCAGAATACAATGTATGTGCATACATTTAAAAATGAAGCTGGATGCTTAGCTTGTAGCCAGTGCTGTGCTACTGGCTGTTTCAAAATATCCTGCTTAGTTTGCTTCCTTAATTTTAGATCCAATGCAGCTCGAATAGTTGCACAGTGCATGCAAATTGATTGGGTCCCTCAGTTGTCTAACATATCACTGTGTCCCAGTGTTGCTGGTTCTTTTTTGGAAATATATATATATATTTATATATATATACAAACGAAGATGTAGTAGCGCACTCCTGGGACTTTTTTTATAAAGATTCTTTATTCAATCATGTGGCACAAAATCAACGTTTCGGCTCCCCTCTAGAGTCTTTATCAAAATGGCTCTAGAGGGGAGCTGAAACGTTGATTCTGTGCCACATGATTGAATAAAGAATCTTTATAAAAAAAAGTCCCAGGAGTGCGCTACTACATCTTCGTTTGTGTATATATATATATACCAACAAAGATGAAAGCACTCACAGCAAATTATTTCAGCAAATTATTTCAGCAATCAAAAAATAAAATGTAAAAGTCTTTATTACACGCTTACATCTACGCGTTTCAACCCACACAGGGTCGTCATATATAAAGATAAATAATGAGAGCACTCACGGCAATTGTAGAAAAAAATGTTATATTATAAATCAAGAAGGTTCAGATATGTACACGTTTCGGTCCGCAGGATCCTGATGACAGTCCCATGTGGACCGAAACGCATAGATGTCTGAATCTTCTTGATTTATAATATACATTTTTTTCTACAATTGCCATGAGTGCAATGAGGCTGTGACCACAAAATACATATAGACAAATGCAAGAGGTCCTCTGCACTCAACCCATTATCAATATATTTAAAACATTGAGACATTCTGTGCAAACAGCTACTAAAAAATGCCTTACCCTTTAAACAACAGGGATTGTTTGTCCATATATTGCAAAATATTTAAGCTGGCCAACTATGTCAAAGTCATCCCATATCTGGCCAGTCCTACGCTTAATTTCATCTGATTCATTAAGAATAATGTTGCTTCATTATACATTTTACAAAGAGATTAAGTTTTACCTGCAACTTACTAGCTGCTTTCAAAGTAAAACTCCCAATCTTGGTTGCCCTTTTATTAGACACCAGTGGGATCACCTGACTATAGCTGGGAAGGGTGGGGGCTACAACGTGGAGCTGGTCACTGCTCCAGTATAACTACAACAAAGAAGGAAATATCAGTCCATGAAAGCACTCACATCAATCGCCATCCAGTGTGTGTATCAACAAGTCATTTATTAGTGCATGGTATATCAATGCGTTTCGGCTCACATGGAGCCGTCGTCAGGAATATATATATATATATATATATAAAATATATATGCAGTATATATATTACACTAATGTAAGATTGGAAACAAGAAGATATTCCAGACAATCTTGTTTTTGTTTGAGGGTAAATAGTTATATAATGCAATTAGGACTTTTTAAAGTTTCTAACATATCAGTAATGTTTTTAAAACAGGCTATTTCTGTTTATAGTTGCATTAAAGAACATGACATTTCAAGTTGAGCTTCTGGGTTTGTTGGCCTCCCAGAAATCGAAAGCATGTGGAAAATGAGTTGTAACTTAGCAAGATCTTGAAAATAACATTAAACCTTTACAGAGGCCTATGATGCAAGGTAATTCAAATTATCTTCTGTTAAATTAGCAGGTAACACTTTAAAGTTGAGTTTATGTCAACCTTCCAATACCAAAACCAATCAAGTTCACAGGGAAGAAGTTTACACATCTATCTATCTATCTATCTATCTATCTATCTATCTATCTATCATCTACAGATGTAGCCACTTTAGATTGTGTGTTTGACACAGAACAACTAAACACAGATATCCCATTAAACCCACGTAAACCAGAATATTGTGTCACAGGATCCCATCCAATTAAAGAGTTCACAATTGAAAACAATGGTGCTTTGGTATGCTAATGAAAAGGGTAAATACATTAAATGAGTTAAGATAACTTTAGATAACACAGTTTCTTCAATTAACCCTGAGTCACGACGCATTTAACACACAAATCCAAGTGGCTGCATCTATCTATCTGTCTATCTATCTATCTATCTATCTATCTATCTATTTTTTTATGACTTAAATGCACTCAAAATACAAATGCCTCTGTGATACCAATAAAATCATACATAAATACTGGTGCATACCAGGAACTTACAGTAGATACTAAAATAACTTTTTAGTATCTATTTATTGGTCCTTTTAAAGGACATGTCAACCCCAAAAATAATTTTTTGTCTAATAAAAGAAAACTTGATTCTAAGCAACTTTGCATTATACATTCATTAAACATTTTCTATGCTTTTTAAGTTATTTCTACATGAATTGCTATTGAAAGCAGTGTTTGTCTGCCCCTTTCTATTCTCTGTGCTGGTGGCTCTGGCTTTTGAAACAATGTAACATAAGACAACTGATTAACAGACCTGTCATGCTGGAGGAGACTGGCTTTTACAACATTGTTTAAAATGTGAAATATAGAAACAACCTATTCCTAAGTGTCCCGAATTCACAATGTTGGTCCGAAGATTTCCTGCCGTTCTCTCCGCAGTCTCCCCACTGCGTGTATGTATCCCAGGCGAATGAAAAAAAGATTTTCCTGTATAGAGAACAACGCCTAGGGCAATGGAAATTTTTAGAAAAAATAATATAGTGTAGTAAGCTTAGGGAACATGAAAAACACCCCGTGCTTTGAACAAAGTGTTTGAATATTTGAGTTACAGCATATACAAAAACATGCACATATGTATGTACATATATATAGACTTTTCCCTCTCTCCTTGGGTGTATCACTGTGAAGCTTCCACTACTGTTACGATTTATGGCAGATAGCTTTAGGTAATTATTCTTATGTTAAATCCACAGGTGCATTTCCTCCTTCACCAAAGTGTCTAGCTGAAATGCCTACTTACAAACCACTATTGTTGTAAGTCGCATATGATAAAATTTCCTCCCGGCACTCCCCTTCTTGGTGTCCAGGTGTGTCCGCAATTCCAATGTATAAATAAAATTAAAAAGCAAGAAAAAATAGCGTAATACTATTTTAATATTTAAAAATCATTAAAAACAATTTTTTAAAATGTACCAACCAGGAATTATGCAATATACGTTTATTTTGGTCTGATGTTCTTGTCATCATAGATAGGTACCATTTTTGGAATACCTTTAGACCCAAATGCAGTATTTATTTTTGTTTAGTTTTCTTTTTCTCAATACACAAACACACACCTACACAATATATACCGTACATATTCAGAAATTCATGGGTGGGTGAATGTCCTAATAAAAATACAAATAAAGTAGGAGAATCAGATGAAAGTGAGTGTAGAACCAGTCAGACCAGTTGGGAGACTTAAATATATTGTAGTGTTTGACTATCAATACTTGCTTTGTTTAAGGGGGAGGGATTTCCTTAATGCATTTTTGCACAAAATATTATATTTAGAAATTTGAAATGGGTTAATACAACACTTTTTTCAATATGTATGAATTTACTTGCTGCACCCCCACTTTATACTTTTGACAATTTTAGGGCAAGCCTTCCCTTTTGTTTTCAGCTCTGACCAACAATGGACACTTCAGCTCCTTGCCATTTTCTCAGTGATAGAGTGCCAGTCAGAAACAAATCCCCTGCAGGGCTCTTGATTGAGTGCTTCAAGTAACTATCACTCATCTGCCAACATTTGAACTGTGACCTTCATTCTTTATCAGGACTTCTGAACACTGTAAACATATCCCTCATCATATCTGTTCTAATGCCCAATAAATGTCAATCTTTCATGAATGGATAATATCGGAATCATAAACGCAGTTTATGATGAATTACCCCAAGCTAATGCAGAATGACTTACTCACAATGAGATTTATGGTCAGATTTATTTATAATTATTGGAATGTATTAAAGCAAAGATTCAATTTATTCAGGATTAACCTGGAAAGTATTTTGGTTTATTTGGTATAGTAAAACATTTTCTCTTGAATAAAGATGGTGATCGGTTATCAAACTGATCTGTAGTTGGATCAATTCCATTATAAGTTTGAATATTCAAAAATTCTTATTCATCTGCCACTGAGTATTATGTCTGCATTAGCAAAATAAAGGCTACATTTTTTAAAAGATTGTATGATTTTTGGTGCTGGAAACAGTTACAATCTTTTCCCAGAGGTTATTTTTGATACACAACTACAGCTATTTATGCTTCATAGAACATTGTGTAACTTTAAAGCACGTCATAAATATTCTGATGAACTACAAGAGTGTATAATTATAAATAACTGAAAGCAGATACAAAGTGTTTATACTGTACTTCAGGTGCCTTAGGGTAGCATGATTCACCAACCATAGTACAAAGAGTGTTACAAATTTGTCTACTATGTTCTCAGGGACAGGACCTTCGCTTATACCTATAAACTCTTGCTAGGGTTTGGATTTTACAAGATCCTTACAGCTTGCATAGCTCTCCAATTAACCAACCTACATCTTAACATACCCTGTATAGCAGGGGCCCCCAACTTTTTTTACCTGTGAGCCGCATTTAGATCTGGCTTTCTAAACATCCTTGCAAGTGTTTGTCCGAATCCCCCTTAGCATATTTCCTACTTACATTCTGCAAATGTATACAAAATAAAGAAAACTAATATTCTCCATGCATAAACAATTAGCCTGCAAAAAAAATCCGCCACTACAAAAAAAGTTGCATGTAAGAATAGTTACACCCATTGACTTTATTGTGTTTGGACATAATAGTCAAAATTATTTTGATGCCCATTGACTTTGCTAGATACCTATATTGTTCATGGATCATGGGTATAGTTTTTCTTGATGCTTGCATGTAATTTTGAACATTTTGTCCCCACTATAGAGCTGCAAAACCTCCATTCACCAAAACACTGAAAATGGTAAATTGCTTAAAAGATAAAGCCATATGTGAGTTTTGAACTTTTGGTAAAACTAAAAAAGTGTTTACTATGCTGCATATGTACAGTAGCATTTTGCAAGGCAAGTGAAAAAGATTTTGTGCATAGTATGAAGTTACATTTAATTAACTTTTCCTGTACATAGTAATAAACAATATCCGGTTTTATAAGATCTCTATAACAGACAAGGATCAGACAAATGGGGGTTGTTTTTGTCTCAGCCTGTTTATCTTTTCATCTAGTCACTTTTGACTAGATCTGCCCATTGACATTAAACTATGCTTCATTGACTACTAGGCAACATCTCTGCCATTCTTTTAAAAGAGGATTATAAAATTAAAAAGAGGACTTTAGAATAAGATTAGGCAGGTTACAGAAGAAGAAGAGGTAATATCACTAGTGCTTGATAGGCATAAACACTACAGAAGAGAATACACCAATCAAGAATCAATGCACACTAATTTATTATACTCATTTAGTACTTACCATTACAAATAAGGCTGTTAGACATATGAAAGTTAAAATAATAGCAAAATAACCACACATCTTAGGCGTAGTTCATATTGGTGCTTTTAATGATGAAACCTAGTGACAGCAATACATCATTAGAAAAAGGTTTGTTAACACATTTGGGTATTCACAAAACTACCTGCTAATGTAAAAGTTCTGGAAAATTAAAGCCATCTGCAAAATTTTCATTGAGCATCATTAGTCACTGGAAATTGCTAACATCTGCAATACTGTAGGGAGCTGAAAGGCCACATTCTCAGAACATCAATGCTATAAGTCCAGTATGTGTCAGATAGGGACAGGGTGCCCCTGACATCACCAGATTTGAATTAGTGCAAACAGAAACCACTTTCCATAATGTAACTCCATCCTTAACTCCCCTCCAGCTATTGAATTGCAAGACTGAACAAGCTCTTCTAACTTTTTCCAGAATCTATTTAATAGCTTCTTATATTTGATCTTGCCAACACACTTATCCCTCCCTTAACAAATAGTTTGTTACTATGCTGGATTTTCCCTGAGAAAAAGTCATAACTGAGATCAAGTTTGAGGAATTCCTAAATTTAAGTATCCTGTAAAATGCAGATGAATATGGAAAATCACTTATCGGACACAAAAGACATCAGCTACTCAAGTGTAATCCAATTAATGTTTTTACTCCCACTACTCCACTCTGCTCTTCAAACTAAATTGTCTTTTTAAGTTCCCTGTAAACCATCTGATGTTTTCCTGCAGGAAAAGTAAAAACTTTGCCTCAGCTAAGACAACCAAAGACCTTTTTAAAAGACACAGGGAAACAGGAAATGGTCTTGTCAGAAATGTTCAAACAAATAAGTCAAAACTTACAGCTGTCATTCTATTTTTTCTTTAGCCAAGAGGAAGGAAAATAATTTATTAAATAACTTTTAAATGGTACTGACTACTGAATTACTGAATAGATAGGTTCCTTTTCAGTTTGCCCCATGTGTTTATTTTCCTTATTTTATTAAATATTCTCCGATAACAACATTTTTTTTTACTCTTTCAGAAAAAAAACTTTTGAATGTGGTAACTCAGAATGAATAACCTGATGTCAGGTTAGTGTGACCAGGCAAACTAGGTTTGGTAATAGTTTCAACACATTACAAAAACATACCATACAACTATGCCATGATTTCCTGGTTTGCAAAAGGCAAATTTGAAAGAATGTTGAAACTTTGAAAAATGCATTTGTACTGTAGGTTAAAGATAAATAGCCTAATTTACTTACATTATTGCAAAACATTTTATGACACATTAGACTTCTTTAATAACATACAGTAGATTTAACTTCATAACATAGTACCAACCAAGAGCAACTGAACTATTATTAATTGAAATAGGTCTTATACAGCTTTATTCAACATGTGACAAAAATAGATCTTGTTTTTGGATATGGATACTGGCTGTTTTTTTTTTTAATTGGAAAAAATATATTGTTCTATGCAGTGGTACAAAACAATACACAGTGAAACTGAGCACATTGTGGTCATTTATGTCTACAAATGCAATGAACAAAGTGCAATTTCAAACACTATAACCTTGTTTTTTCCTACAGTATTCTGTAGTACAGTATTCTCTCTCTTTTTTAGAAGCCTGATGCAACAACTGCAATTAGGAAATGGAAGGAGCTCATGATACAGAGCTCATTATCTCTCTTTAAACTCAAAGTGGCCAAACACTGATGATAAAAGCTGCCCTCCAGACCATGTCGGCAACTTATTATCCTGTTGTATGGGGCCCTCGGGAGGGCCTGTCAGATCGATATCTGGTGGAAAGCAGACAGATATCTAACAGGCAATTTTGAAAATTCTGTCGGTGCATTGATGTGGTTCTCCTACAACAGGTCTCCATAGGCACAAAGTATAGGCACAAATTGGGCAGGTGGCATCTTCATGTGGCAAAATACCTGAAAATGCCTATAGAGTACTGTATGTTGCAGTGCATTCATATCAGTACATGTATGTTAGTAAAAGTGTGTAATGGCATGAAAATGCCTTCTGTAATGGAAGGCCTTTTTGGCTTTGTTTTCACGCAGGTGGACTCACTGTAGATTGCTCCCTAAAAGTATAAGTTCAACATGATGAGCAGCTTGACTAAACATAGCTCACTTGTAGGGGCACATCACATTATCAGGTATTATTTTGGTGGTCAGTGAATGGGTGCCCCTTATGACATGTAATTTAGTACAAATCACATCTTTCGAGTTTACTGCAAAAATTTGTCCCTCATGTTTATTGGCTAATGTCATGTATTTATGAAATAATTTAGGTGTAATTTATTACTATGTGGCACAGTGCAAACTGCAAATAAAAGCCTTGTTCTTTACTTTTTGGATCCTGCCCTGTGGGTGAATGCCTACATATCCAGGTCTTTGCACTCCAAAATGCACAAAATACTGTGCCCCCCCCCCATAAATATAGTACTGATAGCATTTGGTAGTATCATATTTATGAGGGGTGGGTTGAGGGTGGCATGTATCAAGGGCCACCATCAGGGGGGCACAGGGGGTACTGTTGTACCAGGCACAGGCCCAGCTCTGCTGCTCTTTTCTAAATAGCTAGGACCCCTGTGATAGCACAAAGTCGTGTCTCACCTGCCGAAGTCCCAAAGAGCCGAAATCCTGAAGACCTGAAACCACAAAAGGACCCGAAGTTGAAGTCCTGGAGCCATGAAAGTAGCCGAAGTTGAAGTTCTTTTTTTTTGTACTGGCACAAATGTTTTTTTTTAATATATTTTCTGGGGCCTCAATGTTTCTTTTTAACTTCTAAGGTATGGCCCTGGTGCCTATGTTTTTTAAAAAAATAACTTTTATGGGGGGCCATGGCAACAACTTTTTTTAACTTATAAGAGGGCCCTTTTTATAACTTATGTGTGGGGGATTACTGTTTTTAGCACTGATGTTTGTGTGATCTTTAAACTGTGATGTGGGGTAGGTGGGATCTGGGGTGCGGCCTGGGGGGCTGGGGTGGCTAGGGCCGAGAAAATGTTGATGTACGGGGCCCCGTGATTTGTAATGGCGGCCCTGCACATGTCCTTTAAGCATATGTGATTGACCCCTTTTATATTTACTAATGAGCAAGCAAAATACAATAATTAATAATTAGGTTCCTCCACTATTGTTATTAGTTTTTATCAGCTATCCAGAATTATTAAAATTCTACCGAATCTCACATTATTTTTTAGTAGGGGTTACAAATGACCTATACAAAGAAATAAGGAAGTGTTTTTCTTCCCTCTGAGGAAGCTCGTTAACAAAATACTGCACTCAGCAGCACATATCCCCAGGAAAATATAAATAATAGTATTTTCTTTTTTTTAACTTCCTGAATTGCCTGAAAAGGTTTTGGATAGCTGGAGGCTGGAATGGGAAACTTGAACTGGTTCACCTAATATCAGTGAAGCAGAAAAAACTAATAGCGTTCAACTATTTAGTACAAAGAGAGGGTAACAAATGGGAAAAAAAGACTATCAAGGTGTCAGCCTAAACAAAGATTCTTTCGTAATACTCACCTTAAATTAAACTTTACAGTAACATTTCTTTCTTTTTCTGTTTTTCTATACCTGTTTTAAACATTTCTAGAAGTAGTTATGTGGAATAATGGGATTTAGAGAAAGGCACTGAAGTATTTGATAACCCTAATAGATCAAAGAGTAACTTGCTAACCAGTATTCAAAGAAAATTATTTCAGCTTCAAGAAAGACGGCAGTTGTCTAATTAAAATCCAGTGGCTACTGAATTACAAAATTACTCATCTTCACCAAGTTAAAGGGATACTATTGCCACAATACTTGTGTTCTTCAAACCAATATATAATATTGTGTAAAGAAATTTTGAATAAAAATAGTTACTTAACTGTTAAAAAAGTAATTGGCACAAAGTTATTGGCACTAGCACTGGTAAATCCTTTTATGCTTTGTCTTTAAGGCAAAAAGCATACACGTTATCTTGCATTTTGGCAGAGATTCAAGATATATTGGTTCATTTACAAATGGACATAACAAGCAAACCCCTTGCATCTAGGCTGGCTGGCATGCCTTTCTAACATCCATGCATGCAATACAACAAATCAGGCTGACCATGCACACTGGTGCTCACCACCAGTAGCTAGGAACATATATGGATTTAAGGTCCATACAGGTCTGCAAGTTTGAGTCTGTTCTTCAGCTTTACGCTTTGCAGTGGGTTCAGATCAGGATAAGTGCCACAAGACAAACAGTGTCAGATAGCTTTTATCTAATTGGCTCATTAACACATACTATACTGCTACTATGATTTAACAAAGACAATGGAAGAAATAAATAGACTAAGGCTAGCGGTCTGCTAGTCTCTGCTTAGTATTACGATCTGTTTGGTTTTGACCCAAACAGTTTTGTTTTTCTTAGGCCTGTTTGGGTCTCAACTGTCTGTTCAGTTTTCACCCTTATGAAACCTGAACAAAAATTTGGTCAATAAGTGAAAAACATCATAATATTATAATATTCCCCATGATCTTTTCAATCAACATGGCTTAGTTATCATCAAGCACAATCTTTTATTATTATAGTAAGAGAAAGCAAATTAGGCAAAAATGAGGAATTGGCATAGCTATATTTCAGGGCTTTTACAGATAACTGGTTTCTCTAATATTTCCCATGCTTTTTATGAAAGCATTGGGTTTTCTCATCAGACAGAATATGAACAGAGTTAGGGACGTCACCTGTGCATTTTTGAACTGACAATCCCGGTTTTACAAAAGACCAGTTTAAAACTTTCTGCCCGGTTGACAAACATTGAGAAAACTGGACAGAAGTCCAACCAGTTGCATGTAACTGATGCACAGGGCCAGATTTTGAGCGCAGGTGCCTCTAGGCCACGCAGTCCTAGCACATGCCACCCACACCCCCCTTCCCCACTGCTCCTCAGCAAGTGGCTGGGCGGCATGTCTCTGTAACATTTTGCCACCCTAGGCCCAAGCCATTACTGCCACACCCACCAGTACCATCAGCCCCGCCCTTTTTTTCAGGTTAAGCCACTGGAAAAGGTGGCAAACCTACCTCTGCTAGCTACTGTGTGTGTACAGAGGGACTAAGTTGGCCTTGGTGCAGACACATAAAGTGGATTTAGGCACAAAAATGTATATTTGTGTTTCTGCACCAAAGTACACTGCATGTGGCTGCACCAAAGCTGATGCAGTGCCTCTCAGTGAAGAAACAGGAGCAAGCAGAGGTCAGGAGATCAGTTTATACACAGGCTGAGATTAGCTACACATGGTACTAGCCTAAAGCTGGAATTAAGCAAAGATTCAACAAAAACGCAGGTCTTTAAACATTTTATCACCCGTATAGTGGGACATATTAGCTGATACAATTGTTTAATCCCTAGGCCAATGACTGAATCATAACTAAGCCCTAAGATAGCCTGTCGGGAGAGGACTGCATTAATGGTTAATATGATTCTGGTCTGATGGGATTTCAGACATGCCTAAAATATATAGCGACTAGATGTCAAGGGTTTGAGTCAGCAGAAAATATAAGCATACATGTGTTTGAGCACAGTATACAGATGCACTGAACATATACATTCAGAAATGTTGAATCCCCAACCTCTAATGTGACAGAAAATGACAGACCACTGTTATAGCTTGCTTAAAAAAAAGTGAAAGTTGTGCTCACCACTAAATTTTAAACCAATGGGTGGGTGTGAAATGGGGCTGTGACCAAAAATTCATACATGCAAAGAGAAGAAGTCTTCCGCATTCAACCCATTTGTGAGAAACTTGCCTGGTGGTCTAGTGAGGGTGCAGCAGGCTTGGTGTGAATGCCTGCGGTGTCCTGCTCCTCTGATGTCTTGTGGAGTAATGGCGCTGCATTTCTGAGTTCGCAGTCGTCAGCTGGTTTCGTCTTTATCCAGAAAGTGCTGAATGTGATCTCACAGGCTGGCTTGAAATTCAAATATTTAAAGAACTGTCTTTGGGGGAATCATTGCCCAAAGTAAATGTCTCTTCTTAAAGTTCCTGGGTGCTTTCTTCTGTGTATTCCTGTTCTTACTGATCCTGCCTGCCCCTGGTTCCCATCCTGTCTGCTGCCTGTTCTGATTATTGTCAGTTCTGTTGTGTTTGACCTGACCTGTGTGTCTGGGGGCCTATCGGCTCCCAGTGGGAGCGGGACCAAGAAGGAAGCTTTTAGGGGTTAAAGTCCAAGTTGTTGGTACAAATAAGAACAGGCAAAATCGTAATCAAAGTCCAGGCAAAGGTCCAAACGGGAGGCAGAAAATATCAAAGTGGAGGTTCAGGCAGGGTCAAAAAAGTCCAGGAATCAGTACAGGAAGAATTATCAAACACCCAGGAATGCTTAAAACAAAACCTACAATCTACAATTGCATACTTATTTCTACATATTTTAAATATAAAATATAGTGGAGGTACAAGCCTCTAATTCACATGGTATGACCCCACAAATAGATACGAATCACCTAAGCAAAAGAACATACTCATCATCAGAACAGCAGCAACATTATGAAAGAGTCAGTTCTCACTGGGGACTGGAGTTCAGCATTAGATTCTTTACTAGAGTATCATGGAAGTATGGGTAAAGGTAGTTAGCAATTCTGCCTTAGGCAGCATAGAACTTCATATTGAAGCAGAATGCAAAAAGATTCAGATAAATTCTTAACATTACAATGTAGCATTCATCTTGATAAGTTCTATGTCTAGACTACTGGCAACACAATCCTTTGGAACGGATTACTACAACCTAGGGAGTGAAAAGGACACACACATGTATTGCTGTAGATCTAACGCCTTGAATAATTGTTGCATGTTTTAAATATCTCTCAGAACAGAATATTAATTAGGTAACATAGCATGTTAGAAACAGCTTAGAAAATAACACATTATATATTTGTTTCACACAATTGTTCTTAATCTGATATCAACGTTTTATCTGAAGGTTGTTAAGTTATTTATTGAGTAGAGGAGATAATGCACAATATTTTTCTAAAATGGGAAAATCCCAAAAATGTAGTTTTAAGATGGTTGTATACAGGAAATCTTGACAACTTTCATTGCAGGGAATATTAAAATAATACCAATCTTAATTTTCTTTCTGCAGCTAATTGTTGCTTTCAACAGGTTTGTACATTTATTTTATTAATCAATATATATATATATACATATATACATATATATATATATATATATATATATATATATATACTGATTCCTATACTAAACTATCTTAAAAGAAAAATTAACCCCCCCCCCCCCAATAAGAAATCCCCCATCCACTACCCTAGATAGTCCACCCTCCCCGCTTTCTCAACCACATAGTCCATTATTCCAAAAAGTGCTCACTTATTTATGCAGAGTAGCGGAGGTCACAGGCACTATCTTCAGCATCTTTGGTCTTCTTCTGTAAGGGATTGTCAAGACTTTGTGTCATGTATGTGCAGTTGGAGTAGTCTGGTTTTCGTACCAACTGCACATGCAACAAAACGTTCTGTAAATTGCAGAAGGGAAGGAAGAGGATCCGAAGAAGATCTAGGTTGCAGAAGATGCCACCCATTAGCTCTGCTGTGCTACTCTGCATAAATTAATGAGCATAATATTCAGGGATACTTTTTGGCTTAATGTACTTTGCTGGGAGAAAGAAGGAAATAGTCTGTCTAGAGTAGTAGATGGGGCATTACTTATTAGAGGGGGGTTTAGTTTTCCTTTAAAGGAATATTGTCATGGGAAACCATGTTTTTTTCAAAACACATCAGTTAGTATTGCTTCTCCAGTAGACTTCTGCATTGAAATCAATTTCTCAAAAGAGCAAACAGATTTTTTTATATTCAGTTTTGAAATCTGACATGGGGCTAGACATTTTGTCAATTTCCCAGCTGCCCCAAGTCATGTGACTTGTGCTCTGAAAAACTTCAATCACTCTTTACTGCTGTACTGCAAGTTGGAGTGCTACCACCCCCTCCCTTCCACCACCCCCAGCAGCCTAACAACAGAACAATGGGAAGGTAACCAGATAAAAGCTACCTAACACAAGATAACAGCTGCCTGGTAGATCTAAGAACAGCATTCAATAGTAAAACCCATGTCCCCTAGGGTTGCCCCTGGCTGGTTTTTTACCGGCTTGGCCGGTATTTTTGATGGTTGATACCAATGCTATTAATAGGAAAAAAAGATATATACATGAAGGCTGGTATTTTTTTCAAGAAAAGGTGGCAACCCTATGTCCCACTGCATTCCATTCAGTTACATTGAGAAGGAAAGACAACAGCCTGCCAGAAAGCAGTTCCCTCCTAAAGTGTTGGCACAAGTCACATCACCACGGACAGCTGGGAAATTGACAAAATGTCTAGCCCCATGTCAGATTTCAAAACTGAATATACAAAAAATCTGTTTGCTCTTTTGAGAAATGGATTTCAGTACAGAAGCCTGCTGGAGTAGCACTATTAACTGATGAGTTTTGAAAAAAAACATGTTTTCTCATGACAGTATCCCTTTAATAATAAATACAGCAGCATGAAGTATGAAGAGGTATGACAGAGCAGGGAGTTTAATGCCAAAATGGGTTTCTAAATATTTACACATATTTCAAGGTGTTGGTTCATTCTTATGAAACATTGTGCCTGCCAGTGAAGATACATTCATTTATCTCAGGTTGAAAGGGTAATTTCACCAAAAATTAAGATTCATCTCACCATCCTCAGTTTACTAAAAGGAGAATACAACAAGTTTTGGAGAATTAGATTAGTGAATGCTCTCTTTGCATCTGGGTAAATTCACAATTCTTGATTGGAAAAGTATAGCTGTGTATAGCTGCGTCACCCAAACTTCACTATATATATATATATATATATATATATATATATATATATATAAATATAAATATAAATCAAGTTCAGTGATCACACTCTTTCCGGATCTTAAATTGTATTGGTGGGTGCGTTGGTCAAATCTTATTCATACAATATAGCAAATGGACCCGCACTCCTCAGTTGTGAAGATAAATGTGTTTTATTCACAATGCATAGCCAACGTTTCGGCCCATGCTGGGGCCTTTATCAAGGGCTGAAACCTTGTATATGCATTGTGAATAAAACACATTTATCTCCACAACAATTGAGGAGTGTGGGTCAAGTAAATGAAAATCTTTTCATCCAAGGATAGTATTGGTGCCTAAGTTTTATAGCTCCTTACAAACTGTAAAAATACTCAGGTCCATCAAGTTCAACTTTCCAATAACATCTTTCAAGATGATCTAAAAGCAAACAAGATGTCAAGCGAGACAGTTATAATTTAGCCTCATAGGGAAGAAAAAATGCTTCTTTTTCCCAAAATGGCAGTCAGAGGATTCTCTGGATAAACAAATACTGATTTTGTGCAATAATAAAAAATAAATATAACATCTTGCAGACCATTTTGCCTATGAATATTTGAATATCTCTATTCATACCCTTGCATTGCTCAGTAAATTTTGGCATAGCGTAGTTTTTTTTCTATAGTGAGCATGTGTCCAGTTCTAAACATAGGTTATAGATTTGCAGATATGGATAGCTTCTTTAATAGATCCTACAAATGGTAAGCTCTTCCAGTTGTCCTTTTGCAGACTCACTAGCTAAATTTAAGTGCACACAGACACCTACCAACTAAGCCACAGCACTGAGAAACCCTTTCACCAGAGTGCTGAATAAACACAGGCGTTGAAAGCACTAAACCTTTGCACATAGCCAACTGGAGCTTACTCTCAATTCATGGGTTATTCTTAAGTAAACAACTATTGATATGTGTCACTAAACAGTCTGAAAATATCTGTCCTAAAGATATATAACATCAGCATTCAATAGAGTAATCTGGAAATAGCAACAATAAATACAGTATGAAGCAAACAATAGAATGACACTCACCTAATGTGCTCCCCTTCTCCATTTTCATGTTTATTTGTATAGTGAAAGTTTAACTTTCTTCTATGACTCTGTTTCCAAATTACAGTACAAATAATGTAATGATGCAATATGGAAGTAAAGGGGTTAGGGGTAATCTACTACTGGCAAAACTGCACCAGTGTAATTACTAACAGCAACCAATCAATGATTAGTCTACTACTGGTTCCATTAGAATGTTTACTGTTTTGCAAACCTCATCTATGCTGACAACAGATTATGAATAAAACATACTTTCTAGCTAAAGTGTCCCGTTATATATATATATATATATATATATATATATATATATATATATATATATATATATATATATATAGCACTGCAAATATATATTCGTGAGTGCTGCAAATATATATTTGTGGGAGTAGTATGCTACAAAGTGTGTGATCTATGAAAGCGTAAGTTGAAAAATATAATTGTTTTGCCGTGTACAATGTTGTTTTAAAAGAGACTTTGACATATAATGAAATTAAACAATAGAAAGAAGTTGCTTTCGTAAGCTTGGGAACCTCTGCAGAAATTATCTATACAAACACAGCTGAAGCTTATTGTGTATATACTCGTGTCAATTACTTTCACCTTTACATAAAAACAATAGAACATGCTGCTATTGGCTTCTTTTATACATATAACCTCAAGCTAGAGACTTGTAGAGTGAGCTGCTAATTGCATAGAATTTTAAATGTATTTGCCCTGTACAAATATACAAACCTTATGCCCACTATTATTTGATTTGCTTATAAAAACAAGAAAGTCCTAAAGATTTTTGTAGATGACAACGTCGACATGCAAGAAAGTAAGGGAGTTAGCACACTTAACATGGAGTAATGTAATGAATATGCAAAGTTTGTAACAGGTTTAGTAAACAATAGCAAACCATCAGCAGTTTAATGTTTTAACACAAACATCAGCTATGGGCTACTAGACCTGTTGCAAACTGGGTCCCGAACCAACATCATGGGGGTACAGTCAGAGCCCCAGTGGTGGGGCATATTTGGCAAACTTGTGGATTTTGAAAGGGGCAGGGTTTGTGTGGGAGCAGTGAGGTTTTTGTAGATTTTGGGCAGGGTGCATGCCCAACGCATTTTGTGTGGCACAAACTTGGTTTTAAGGAAATGTGGCTTAAAGAAACAGTAACATCAAAAAAAATAAAGTGTTTTAAAGTAATAAAAATATAACACAGTGTTGCCCTGCACTGGTAAAACTGGTGTGTTTGTCAGAAACACTACTATTGTTTATATAAATGAACTGCTGTGTAGCAATGAGGGCAACCATTCAAAAGGCTCAAGTTACACAGCAGATAAGCTCTGTAGAACATAATGGTGTTATCCGTTATCCACTATTTAACCTGTGCTATATACAACAGCCTTTTTTCAAGCTCTGCCATTGCTACAAAGCAGCTTGTTTATGTGAACTATAGTAGTATTTCTGAAGCAAACAGATCAGTTTTCATTACTTTAAAAAAACTTTATTTTTGTGGTATAACATGAAATATGTTGAATTACTTGATTTCTGAATGTCCTTACTTGGGGGGCAGATTTACTATTGGTTGAATTTCGAATAGAAAAAAATTGAAATTTGACCAATCAATTTTTTTTGGTGGTTTTTGATAGAAAATGGACCGTTTTTGATCGTTTGAATCGAACAATTCGACCTATTTTTTATTTTTTTTAATTAAATTTTAGCAACCTTAGAAAAAAGTTCTGTTAAAGGAACAGTAACATCAAAAAATTAAATTGTTTTAAAGTAATAAAAATATAATGCAGTGTTGCCCTGAAGAAGCTACTGCCATTCAAAGGAGAAAAGGCTCAAGTTACACAGCAGATAGCAGATAAGATCTGTAGAACATAATGTTATCTGTTATCCATTACTTATCCTGTGCCATATAGTAGTTTTTCAATTTCAGACATTGATAATTAGCAGCTTGTTTATATGAACTATAATAGTGTTTCTGAAGCAAACACATCAGTTTTAACAGCGCAGGGCAACACTACATGATATTTTCTTTCCTTTAAAATACTTTAATTTTTTGGTGTTACTGTTTACCTTTGAGGCTATGGGAGGTCCCCCATAGGCTAAAATGGCAATTCAGCAGATTTAAGGTAAAACATTTTATTTTTGTTTGGTGATCAATAGCCTTTTAATAAATGCATTGCACTGTATTAGTTGTTATCTCTTGTATGACCAATTTGGGATTTAAATGGAGCATTGACGCATCTTCTTCCTCATTTGAGTTTCAGTGAAGCGTTGGATTTCCCTTTTATCAGTATTAAGGTATGGTTATTTTCATTTTGAGTCTGCTGAGTAGTTTGACAAGTGAGGCTCATTTACCAATACTGGGCAAATTTGCCCATGGGCAGTAACCCATAGCAACCAATCAGGGATTTGCTTTTTTTCAACCAGCTACAGGTAGTACAAGTGTTGGTAAAAGAGCCCCAGTGCTGTGTGACTAGAGGAGGAGGTTCAATTTTTGTTTTTGCACTTGCAAATACATATTCCATTTGAGGGTGCATTACAGGCTCCTCTGCACTACATTTTTAATTTATGCACAGTTTATCTACAGTTATAGCATAGTTAATTATAAATACATGCCAGTTCAATAAAAGTTTATTATTGTTCTCTTTTTATTATATTAATGATCTGAGCGGCGAGGCAAGCACAGCATATTCCCCCTCTGTGCAGAAAATATCACTTCCACTGGTAAATTGGGCTGGTAACACAGCTGGTGCACTCTATGGGGAATCAGAATTGCTGGAATATTGTACCAGTTCATTTAAAAATAGGATATTAACTAGGGCACCAGTCATACAGCATATCTACTCAGGGAAATCAGTTCATATCAACAGGACATCAGGAGCAAGAAGAATAAAGGATATTCCAGCGTAGCATGCTTTATATGATACAATACAGTTCTGATCACGCTCCATGGCTCTTGCTTAGATGGCAAGACATTTAGAAGAAGTTGAAGACATGTACAGGTCTCTACCTTTATTTATTTAGATAAGAGGACTGTGCGTGGATGGCACGAACAAGTTTATAATGAGCTACTCCTCGCATTCTTTTAGTCAGCTGCGGCCAAAAAAAATTAGAAGTGCCTGGTATAGGGAAGAATTTCTGTTACTCTGTTACACAAGCTAGTGATAAATCAATGTGCTTTCCTTACCATATGGCCCACAGAATGACAAATGACCAGCTATGTACAATTAAATATACAGCAAAACAATGTCTACACTGTGTATTTTATCTAACAGCAAATGGGAGAGATCAGTTTCTCTCACTAAGAGCTTTGTGTGTAAATTGGATCATGGCTGGGACATAAAAGTGGCAAGCTGAGGTCATACAGCACCCCTGCTGGTGTTGAGACAAAAATGTCAAGTTACAGAAGGAATTCTTCTACATGTCACAGTGAAAGTATCATGCTTCTAAAGTGCAGCTTTAAGCTGATTTACAGACCCCAGAACTGCTTATCTTTAACATTCAAATCCAGATGCAGCACAGTCTATCATGCTTCTGTCTGAAACACAGCATCTCCTGTCCCAGGAGGCCAATCTCTTTCGCAATACTGTTGCCTCGTGAGCAACATTTTCTGCCTTCACTAACTTACTGAGTTGCAAAATTGCAAGCTTTCATGATGTTATGAAGGTAGATACATGTTAACTTTTTTAAACGGCAAGTAAAGGACCCAGAATAAAAAAAGGCTTTATTATAATCTTAAATTTGCTGTTCTTCTTTGTATGGCCACCAGACATATGACTCTGAATTTAGAGCCCCTTATGTAAACCTTGCACTTATTTTTCTAAATCCACCATATCAGTACTCCTTTCCCATTTCTTCCATCCAGCCATGCATAGTGGTATCTTTTGAGGGCAAAATAATGCTGTGCATCAGGTACCCTGAGCACTATGTATGCACTATACCAAGGTCAAGTAATGGGAAGAATGGTGCTAAGGAACCCAGGTTAGTTACAGTTAAATGGGGTGGGAGATTATATCAACACATGATGCTGCAGCCAGTGGGAAGTGAGAGAGCAGCCATAAATTAAACTAGTGTTGCTGTTGGTTTTACTAGCCATGTTTTTGACTAATATAAATGATGACAATGTGTAAATAAAACTACCAGAAGCTTTTCTTTATTGTATTATGCATTCCAGTTAACATTGTATATTGATCTAGTTCTTGGCTGTTTGAATGGCCTGTATATAATCTGCATCGAACTGACGTTTAGAAATAAGTGTGAGTATATTGTATGCATAAATGGTTATATAGCACTATACACTTTCTGTGCACAAAAAATTCTTGATGGGAGCAGGATTGGCATCTTATTGGCCCATGCATGGTGCCAATCAATGGGTCTGCCTTACCTAGGGTTGTCACCTTTTCAGAGAAAAAAAAATATCAGCATTACTATATTCTTACCATTTTTTCATATTAATAACATTGGCATCAAGCTTCATTTTTACTGGCCAGGCCAGTGAAATACTGTCCATATGGCAACCCTAGGTTTGATTTTGCTGCTGGATAGAGAATTGCATCTGCACATTGATGTGGTCCTCATTCTAACTGCTTGCCTAGCAGTAATTATGATCTGATCATTGGTTCAAGGGATGACCAATCAGGACAGGGTGCTGTTGCCTTGAGGCAAGTTGAGAACGTTACCAGGGGTAGCTCTCTGCACTAGCAATGCAGCCCCCACTTGGCCTACTAGGGCGCTTGGAAACAAGCCCGGACTGGCAATCTGTGGGTTCGGGCAAATGCCCGATGGGCTGCTTGCTTTAAATTGTAAATGGGCTGCTCACCTAAAAATGCACATTAGGTCTTTGAATATGTAAATGAGCTGATCATTTTAGAAATGTAAATGAGCTGTCCATAATAGCCAGCCACAGCTAAACCTATGCCTGCATCTGTTAGTGCACATGTCAGTACTGACATATGGGAGGAACCAGGAAATTCTGACCAACTTCAGTTAGTAATATTAGAGTTGCTTGCTATATACCCAATCCCGTATGCCTATGATAGGTATGTTGTCAACAGGAGGATCCATGCTCAGAACAATCACTTCAGCCTGTATATGGAACACTGTGATATGTAGCATTAGTTGCATGAGACAAGTCTACTCTAGTCTCTTCAAGTACTGTAGGTCACACTTTGGTCCTCTTATCTGTCAGGGTGCATGGTCTAGCTGGGGGCACACAAAGGAATATTTTGAATATACTGTAAGTATAGGGCCACTAATCCATCTGATAGAATAGTTGTGATAGAAACTAGGGTGAGATATTTGTTGCAAGGACCAGTTCCAGCACATACGGTATATAATATTGCTGGGAATTATATGGTAATGGACTTGGGCAGAATCTGACCTAACTACAGTCCTGCCCCACAATGTAGCAGGGAACCCCAGCATGTGGCTACAAACAATCAAATCATTTTTATATCCCCCACCTCATTGCAATTTTAGTAGGTTAAATTACAGGCGGTATTAAATTGCTCTAGGAACTGAAGCTGGTTTACAGAACCATTATAAGGTGCAATCCCATTCCCAAATCTGTTACTATGGTCAACTTTAGCTGACAGGAGGGTCTCAAACTGAAAAACAGTGAATTAAAGGCCAAACTCCTACAGTATGCTATCATACAAGTCCATGAAGAATATACAGGCCTTATACTGTTCTGATTAGTGAGATCTGTAAAGTGGAAACGTGTCTCTCTGCCTGGAGGCCCAGTTTATTTTCTGGTTCATTAAATCTTGGCAGGGAGTTTGGGTGCTGTATCTAAGGGATTATTATTAATAGCAGAGATAAGGAGCCGTGCAGCAGGGAATGAGCTGTTCTGGCTTTCTGGCGATTTTTTCCGTTGGTCTCTGGCGCTGTGTGGGCTGCACATTGAGTTCAGCAGGAGAGATGAGCGGCAAGTGTCTGATCGCAGAACAAGCTGGAGGGCTGCGTGCGTCTGGTTCCTGCTGCCTCGCCCCTCCCGCCCCACCGCGCTGCCAAAGTCTGTAATTAGAGTCGCTCGCGCACAGAGGAGCTGTTGCCTGGTTTGTTGACAAAGTGGATGAATGAGTGGATGAACTCCAGCCCCATCTCTGACATTATCCACAGTCATCAGAGAACAGAAGAGACGCTCAGTGCAGGGGGAACCTAATGATCAGGCTTTGCTTAATGAACCTCAGAGAGAGACTTTAGTGCGCCTATTGTGGCAATCGCTGGAGTGGATTTATTAGGCGTGACTGCACTCACTCCCATGCTGTAGGACACGCTGCTGCCTAGCGCTTATTATTATCATCCCAGCGCAACTGCTGGCGCCGCACTTAGCGCCGGGCAACTTATCTCTCCAGGACGCTCTTCGTTTTCCGCACAGATAATAAATAGGTAAGGTACATTCTCTCGTTTTATCCATTGGGCTAATTCGAGTCTATATTGATCATCATAATGACAAGATGTTGTATTTGATGATAGACTGATTTGTCCAGTGTTTTATTCAATGTACTGCCCTGTGTTTGCTTCAGGATCTATTGGCAGGTTATCGTGCAGCTTCTAATGGGCACAATTCATTGGCTTTTCTCTGGGCGAACAACACAGCTGGCTGGCAGAGAGTTTTATGGCATATTAGTTTAGCCCTTTAGGGGTAGTAGAACGCTGTTACCAGACAACAGCAAGGGGTTGTAGTGACTCACACAGATTAGGGGTAACACATTTTAGTAGCGTTCTGCATTAGCAGTGCCCTGCATTCCTCCTATAGTCACTTTATTCCAGCACACACACATATATGGCACTTAGAATTACATTTTATCCTTTTAAAGCTGCAGTAGGATAAGCTATTTTTTCCCTTTAGTGTTGGCTTATATTGTCTAAACTGGCACATACCTCAAAGGAAAACTCCCTGTTGCAGGTGGGGGCACTTGGACATGGATATTTGGCACACAGGATGACTTGGGGGGGGGGGGATATCTTGCTCACTTCAAAGGCACATGGCGGTCTATAACTATATTCACTAATTAAAAGAATATTTCATTGGTGTACACTTTGATTTGACAAGTCACACTGAGCTGCTCTGCCATTAAAGTCCTATGGGGCAAAAAGGAAACAGCTATGCACAATGTAATTCATTGCTTAGTTCCTAGAGTTCTGAATCCATGGCATAAAAACAATGATGCATTTGATTAAGGACAGTTATTATACTGTTGACAGGGCTCTTCTTTGATTTGATTATTTGATTAAAACATATCATGATAGGATTGCACCATGTGCCCTTTCACATTGTACTCTAATAAAGTGTGATAATACTTGAAATATTGCATTATATTTTATCCATCATAACCCCCAACAGGTTCTCACTACATCACTGTGCTGTTTTATCCAGCAATTAATTTTAACACTGTGTGTAAGTAGTTCAGACTGGACATTGCTGTATGTAGGACTCTCCCATTCCTGCTATGAGTTGTCATGTTGTCATTTGTGCTTCTAAATGCTTGATAATAATTTTCTTGCACCTTTTAGAGCTCAGCTAATAGAAATATGTTAATTACTGTTGGGATGTGTAACCACATTTGTGTACCTACATTCTGATTGTGTAGATTAGATACTTGTATATTGTAGATATCATCTTAGATACTTATATTGATGGCTTACCATTTATTTGTAGTGAATTGCATTAGAAAACTAGGCAAAAGCACTTTGGTGTAGATTACTTTGGTGTAGCACAGAAGTCATTTTATTGTTTCCTGCTGATCCAAATTGACCGTGAAGCACCTACTGTGTGACCATTTGGGAAGGTTTTTATACCCGTTTTTCAAAAGACAAGTGCACCAGTGTAAGCATCATTGCTTCAAAGGGTTCTTTGTCGGGTTCTTTACAAGTCTAAGTAAAGTAAACAAGAGACATACGTGATGATTTACTTTGAAGGAGGCAGGCTAAAATATAAATACATTGCAATACTTTGTAACAATGTGACATTTAACAGAGATACTGTATTGCTTGTAGATATGGGTGATACCCGGTTACATACACAGTAAAGATGCTGGTCCTTTAGCTGTCTCCTGTCCTACAGTATTACTTCTGGTTTGGAAAATTATTGCCTAAGCCTTATATCAGTTGTATAATTAACCTGATGTCTTGACGGTCAGAGTATTTGCTATTATATATTCATGGTATGTGGTGAAATAAGTGTAGCATGCTTTCATAAGTTATGTGTCATGCAATGACATACAGTATTTACAAGTACAACTCCTTATTCTGCCTCCCTTATCTCTGTGCAGCACTTGTGCAGCCTTTGCCAAACAGGAGTCAGTCACTGCCTTGGTGTTTTGCTGAAATCCCTGAAGTTTTTTTTATTTGTGTGTTGCTTGCTCATTAGATTTGCACATGCTAGGAAACTGATCTTTTGAAGTTCTAGAACAACATTTGTGATGGAGGGGAAATGGGGTCAAACTGTATTTTAAAAAGTGGAGCTGGGCATTGACTACTCAAAGCGAATTCTACATTAGTATCGGTAATTGCATTCATGTGGAGATGCATAAGAAAGCCCTTCAGATGTCTGAATATTGTTATTAATTGCATATGGAAAGGATACCCTTGTCATTAGATGATATTTACCTATGGTAGTTGCTTGGAAAACTTTCTGCCTAATTTTTATAGTTTCTCTGAATGCAGACTACACCAGAATAAACAATGTAATGTTTATAGTCTTTTAATATATAATAAGATGCTGACCCCTGCAAAAATTAATACTAGGGCTGTCACTATAGGGGATGCATGGTTTTTTAATAGGTCCTGCCTTGGGACCTGAGAGGACCTATGAGTGCAAAAAAATAAGTACTGTCAATTCATCAGAAGAGAAAAATAAACAAACTAACCACAGAGTGAAGGTCTTGGGGGATCAAGAGCAGGAATTGAGGGATATGGATCAATAGAGATGGTTTCATAATAGGGGGTGAATTGAACAAAATAACTGGGGTTGATGGATGGCAATGGGCCAAAGTTTGCTCTAGAGCAAACTCCAGATCATTACTACTAATGAATACCCTAACTACACTATGATATATTTAAATATATATGTATCGGAGTATA
>CM044435.1:72200393-72236188 GCA_024363595.1 Xenopus borealis | reverse complement strand
AACAGCCGATGTTCGCGCGAACAAGTTCGCCGGCGAACAGTTCGCGCCATCCCTAGTCTTCTTGCACCAGTATTTTGTTGTGGGTGACTCCTGCAAATATGGTATACATTATCTGGAAACCCATTATCTAGCAAGCTATGAATTATGAAAAGACCTTCTCCTGTAGATTTTATCCAAATAATCAAAATTGTATTCACTATTCCCTTTTTCCCTGTAATAATAAAATAGTAGTACATTGTACTTGATCCAAACTAAGATATCATTAATCCTTATTGGAAACAAAACCAGGCCATTTTTTTTATTAAGGGGGTTATTTATCAAAGGTAAATTTTAGAGTTTTAAGCCCTCGAATGAACTCCATGTACATGTACTCCACCCCACATATTGAAATGTGGTTTGTCTTTTTCCAAACTAAATAAATAGCAGGCAATAATTTACACTGACTCATTTATCCCATTAGAAAATCAGTGTGTGCGACTCCAGCTAAACATCAAGATTTGTGTGCATAAGGGGTTGTCCTGAATTACAGAATTTTATACAATATTTCACCCAAATGCCACATTACTGTTTATTGCAATCATTAGCAATGACCTAAGTGTAAAAAGTTTACCTCATTTGCAATTTTGGTGAAATTGAGTTAAAGATAGCTGAAACTTACTATGTAATTGGAAGGTCATAACTGGGCTTATTCATAAACCTTAAATAAGCGCAAGCCACAAATCAGTCCCTATGCTAGCATCAACCTTCTCATATGTCTAAAACTAGAGCCACTGCTTTGGCCCAGGTGCCGGCTATTGATTTGCGGGTTGATCCGATACCTGCAGGATGTTTGATTGGGTATGGGTTGTATGCAGATGACACTGGGATACTAAAATACTGTAGTGGTTGTGTTTTCTACAATATGGCTATTTGTGATTTGCACCACTGATCTGAGAGTGTAGGTTTGGTGTTTTTTCTCTGGGCCAATGCAGTGGCTGTGGTGCAAGGTGCGAGTGCTAATGCAAGTTTTTTTGCTGATTCTCAGCTGAAAATTCATCCATAAATAGAGATATACATAAGTATTTGAAGCTAAAGATATTTTTCTATAATTTTGCCTAATATTGCCTTCTTATTATTGTATTTCCAGCATTTTGTTATGAGATCCAAATGACCAAAATTGGTGTAATTTGGAAACAAGCATTAATGGCAGCGCCGGGATAGGGGTAGGCAGAGTAGGCACATGCCTAGGGCGCAAAGCTGGGGGCGCCAGGCACATACCTTGTCTGCCTGGTCAGATACATTGTATCTCTGGGCAGATTTACTAAAGGGCAAAATGACTAACGCTGGCGATGATTTGCCAGCTTTACTGTTTTCAATCACTTCGCCTATTACTAAAATGCACAGACATCAGTCACATCCCTAGTGAAGGAGATACACGCTAGCGTTGATTCGCACTCTAACGCCAGGCGAATTGTCACTTTGGCGAATGGATCTAACTACGCAAATTCACTAAGGTGCGGATTTTACTGAACGCTACCTCTATCGCCAGACTTGCCTTCACCAGCTCTGACCTGCCAAAGTGCATTGGAGTGCATAGAACATCCTCAATCTTCAGTTACTTACATCATTTTTGAGTGGAAAAATCTCCAAAACATGCTGGAGTCTTCATTTCTTCAGGGTGCAAAAGGCATACATTTTTTTTTCGGTTAACAGGTTTTCTCCTTACATTTTCTACCATATGGCACATTATTTTACAGTGGGCTTGTGTGTAGCATACTAAAACAACTCTATTGACTTCATTAAGGTTCCCATGGCATGTGTAATTATCAGTGTAAATGTGATGTATTAGAAGCACCATGTAACATAAATAGCTCTATTCCTTTGCAAATTCCATATGCAAATTAGCCTGAGCGCAAGAACTGTGAAAATTAGCCAGCGTTCGTCGCCCAGGACGAAACTTTGCAGCTTAGTAAATTTTCAGCCTGACAAAGTGTTACGATGGCTGCGAAGCTGTCGCTGGTGAAATTTCGCTGCTTATTAAATTTACCCCCAAGAGTTTAAGTTAGAGATCACCACAAAGGCGTATTTATCGCCAAAAGGCATATTAAAAATGAACATTGAACATAAATATTCTTTTAAAAATCCCATAGAAATTAATGGAGAGTGGTGGAATTTAACTCTAGAGGACTGTGGTGATCTCTTACTTCACTCTGATAAATATAACCCTATACGTTGGTCACTTGGCTCATGTTAACTCTTTTTACAGTTTGAAACAATTGAAAAATAAGCTGACCAATTAAAATTTCTATTGGGGCCAATGTTTGATCAGGGAATGATAGGAGGATCATAGGATTGTGCAAAATGCTGCTTGACTTGACTCACATATTGTATATGGTGATGATCAGCCAATCTGCTTGACCAAATCTGGGCACATTTGGTCATCTTAAGGCAGAAAAGTTTTTATCTCAATTGTGGTTGCCTGTCAAATATGCCTTTATTTATTTGTTTGGGAAGATTATGTAATCACCTGTCACTTGAGATGAGGAAAACTATTTGGCAAGTTTTAAAATGCTTCACGTTAAGCTGCTCAATCATTTGAGAATGACTGATGTCTGAAAATAAAATGATAAACCATTTTGAAAAGCATGCTAATAATGAATGCACATTTTTTATACATGATTTAATCGTTTTGATTTTTTTTAATATTGTAAGTTTAGATTTTATTTTCAGTCAATGCTTGTTTTAGAACCTTTAGAACCTTTGTGCTGGGCAACTTAAGAGTTGGTGAAATTGTGGCATGTGAGTGCAAATAAAAAAAGTTTTTTTTTCAGTATTGACAGTAGTTAAACTAGTCCTCACTTAGCTCACTTACCCTAACATTGAACATAGGAATTACTGATGTGATTAAAGGTCCCAGAAATGAGAGGACAGGGCAATCAGCAAACAAAGATACACATCCAGTAATAGGTCAGAAGTCAGGGCAAGTGCAACTAAAACAGGCAATTTTGATAACAGACAAGAAGACAGGGCAGAAGGTAAGCAGAAAGTTAAGTTTGATAAGTCAGAGGAGAGGGCTGAGGGCATATATGTCACCTGCACTCATGAACTACCTGCACTTTGTTATGCCCTCCTAAAACCTTTTACAAGTTTATAGATCCATTTACTTAAATATTTTTCTTTAGTTAGCCTCTATTTCATTTAAAATGGAAATGAAGGTCTTTTGTTACAACACTATTTGGTTATTATGACAAGTGAAATGCCTAGTTTTTAATAAACAGTTATAGGACATTACCATAGAACATGCAGAAAGAACAATAAAAAATGTCTGTCAATCCACATTAAAACAAATAAAGAATACAGGAAAAGGTAGCCAGAGGGGCTCATTCCTTGACAAGATAAAACAAAGATAAGATCTTAAATAAGTGCAAAAAAATGAAAGGATGACTTCATGCTATTGGCTTGGAGTGGAAAAGATTCCAATCTGAATGAAAATACAGTGCTAATTAACTAATTAAACTAGAGACAGAACGGTTACCAGATAAGCATAATATACGTGTGCATTTCAGTTCATTGCATATAATTTTTTACATATGAAACTGCTTTTTTACTTCTTATTTGGAATATAAATGATCTTACTACTTTGTCCACAAATGATCAAAAACATAACACAAAATATGCAATTTGTGTGTATTAACAAGGAAGCTTTTAACTAACCTGTGCATACCCTACAACACCCTACATCTGGCTGAGCCATACAATAGGGAGGCAACATCACTCTCCTGTTGTTTTAAACAAACAGGGATAGTATGGGATATACATTTGAAATGCATTTTGAAACAGCCTCAATGTTGAGCAGCAGTATTTTACTTAGTATTTTAATAAATAATAATCAAATACATAAAAGTGTTAATACAACGTCTGCAGCCTTTTGACCCTAGGGAGTGAGAATGACCAGAGGCATCATTACTGGGGATATCATTCCTCAATAGGTGGGACAGGATATTGGCTAATATGACCAAGCCAAACCAATCTATATGAGCATGTTTAATTATAGTTAAACTTGCCTGTGGACCCAGGTGAGGAACCACTAGACTTACAATAAAGGGAGGCAAAATTAATTTAAAAGAAGAAATAACATAAAATAATTAGCAACTTATTGGTGCTACTTGAAATCAAGCAGTTTTTTGAACTGAGAAATAGACCTGATGCGTTGTACATTGTGTAAGCTTATTCACAAGTTCAGGCTTGTTATTTATGAATTTATGCACAGGACCATCAAAATATTGCAAACCATCCTTTTTGAAACATGTGATCAGCTAGTGAATGTCGTTCTAAAGCTGAATGTTGTAGATGTCTTGAACTGCATGCATTATTAACGGGGATGTTCCATTAAACAGTGTGAGTAGTACAGGTTGTATCATTTATTTCAGAAAAAGAAAAACATTGTTCTCCTGAATATATTTTGCAATTTTTTTTTTTTACCACCACCGGTTTTTGTGGCCACACCCACTAATTACCATGTCCATTTTACATAATTTGCCAGGTTTGAACACATTTCTGTGGTTTTTATGTATTATTACAGTTTTGCTAATGAAGGTGAATTGCCCTTTAAGAAGTGAGTCTTGGTTCTCCCAAGAAACAAAACTGTTACAAAAGTATCTAACTATCTATTCTGGGCTCTCTGCCAAAAGTCAATTAAGTTAAAAACTTTTTCTGGCTGTTTAGTGCAGGAAATCAAATAGAAAGTCAGGACATTTCAGTACAATTGAGGGACAGCAGATCGAGGTGTCAAAAGCGGGACTGCCCCTCTCAAAATGGGACAGTTGGGAGGTATGGAATCTGTCTGTTTTATCTCTGTAACCACAGAAGCTTCATACAAAGGGCGTGCCTTCTGATAAAGCTTTAACCACCCTAAGGCAGGGCTGCTCCAGCCATGAGGCAAGGTGAGAACATATTCAGATACATTTTCCATGGGCAGCAACAGAGAGTGCCTGACCTGGTTCCTGTGTATATTTAATGCCAAACAGCTTGCGTGACTATTCATGTCATTTCTGGAACAATGCATCACAGAATTTTGCATCCCTGCACGTGATTTTCTAAATCTGTTTTTCTATCTCAATATTTCCTGCCTAACTCTCCATATGAATTGGCATCAGAGATGAACAGGAAATTGAAAAGGATCAGCATAAAGATCCCCTGAAACTTAATACAACATTCTGATATTTTGCAATCTTTTGAGAATGGAAAAAAAAAAATCTATAAATCACCAAGTTACATATAACAAATCATCTTCTTTATTAATTCACATACCTTGTGTCTCTTCCTTCTTCTTTAAGATTGTAAAGCTAATGGACATTGTCCTCTATTTTTTCTCTTATTTTTATTATCAGTTGTATATTTGCTCGAAAACTGGCGTTTCGATCGAATTAGTTTTCAGGAGGTTAGGCTACAATGTCAATTTGGCAGCGTTAAGGTGAATTTGAATTTTTTTTTTAAAGGGTCTGTATTTCGAAATTTGAATCTAATTTTGGGCTATTCGATAGTCAAAGTAGCCCAAAATTACTTTGACATTAGAATTTTAAAAATTCACTTTGATCCTTAGTAAATGTGCCCCTTTATGTGTAGTATATATCCATTTATTAACAAAAGTAAAATAACCAGGGCTGGAATTTCTCTGTGAGCACCCTGAGGACTGCATCATCCACCAGCCACCTGTGAGTGCCTTCCCACACCCATGCTTCCACTTCACTCAGGATCACACACAAGTACGATCACTTGGGTAAAGAATTGCAGAGACCTGTTCTCCTAGACCCAGAGTTCCCTACATGCAGATGGGCGGTACGTCACCCCTTTATCTGTGCCATCCTGCGCCTAGGCCTTTGTGGCCTCGCCACAAATCCAGGCCTGAAAATGACATACACAAATAGAGCTGTCTGGCATTAATTAGCAGAAATAGCAGAGATAATAAAAAGCAAGCTCTTGAAATATGGGACTATTTGCAAAAATTGTAGTTTGGGCAAAGGATAAAATTTGTGGTACAGCATATAGTCTGTTGTTTGCTTTGAGTTATGGATGGACAGCTCAACCTGCAGTCCCTCATTTGTACTGGAAAGTCCCTATTTTCTTTGCACTGAACAGCCAGAAAAAGAAACAAAGTTTGTAACTTAATCGGATTTTAGCAGAGTCCAGGACAGCTAAAAGGTGCAAATAAGATATTTTGTAACAATTGTGAGATAAGAAAATAAGTAATTGTAGCAGTTTAGATAAGGAGAAATCTTTTCAAACTTTCATAACCTGCCAAATTTTGTAAAATGAACATGGTAATTAGGGGGTGTGGCCACACAAATAGGTGTGGTCAAAAAGTTTGCAGCGCTACGTGCGAAAAAATTTTTTTGTCCCTCTTTTTATTTCCAAAATGTCAGGAGGTAAGCAACAATGCTTCTGTACTAGAGAGAAAGATTCCTTCCAATGTATGGCATTTTCCTTTCCTTAGATTATGCTGATTGTACTTTTAACTAAGTACTTATAACTAAAACTGTAAACCGTAGGAATGTTATGTAGATTGATGGTTTCAACACAGAAACATCTTGAAAATGTTTAGAGACTGACAACTATTGCAATGAATAGCTATTTTTAATTAATTCTTGTCTTGTTTTCTGTGATGGTAAAAAGGAAACGTGCATCATTTATTAATAATCAATACATATCATTCTTATTTGTAAATATGAAAACGTATATAAAAAAAAAAGCAGCCATTAAATATTTCCTGTCAACAATGTTCCTATTGAAAATAAAAGGGTTTTTAAAGTAATTAAAATATAATGTAGTGTTGACCTGCACTGATAAAACTGGTGCATTTCCTTGAGAAACACAGCTATTGTTTATATAAATAAGCTGCTGTGTAGCCATGGAGCAGCGCTTCAATTTGATATAGGGCTAAATGGCATGTTACACAGCAGATAAAAGAAAAACTGTAGAATACAGGAATCTAAACCTGCTGTCCACTACTTAACCTGCACCATGTCCTTTCTAAGAGTAAATGGCTTCTCCACTGCCAAAACCTCTCACTTCTTCTTAAAGGGATAATGTCATGGGAAAAAGTGTTTTTTTCCAAATGCATCAGTTAATAATGCTGCTCCAGCAGAATTCTGCACTGAAATACATTTCTCAGAATGGACAAATGGGAAATTAAATCTGATCTGGCTAGCTGTATTGTCAATTTCCCAGCTGCCCCAAGTCATGTGACTTGTGCTCTGATAAACTTCAGTCACTCTTTATTGCTGTATTGCAAGTTGGAGTGATATTATCTCCCAGCAGCCTAACAACAGAACAAAATCTAAGAACAGCACTCAATAGTAAAAACCCATGTCCTACTGTGACTCCTTCAGTTACATTGAGAAGAAAAAACAACAACCATCCAGAAAGCAGTTCCCTCCTAAAGTGCTGGCACAAGTCACATGACCAGTGGCAGCTGGGAAATTGACAATATGTCTAGCCCCATTTCAGATTTCAAAATTGAATATAAAAAAATCTGTTTGCTCTTTTGAGAAATGGATTTCAATGCAGAAGTCTGCTGGAGTAGCACTATTAGCTGATGCATTTTGAAACAAACATGTTTTCCAATAACAGTATCCCTTTAAGAAATATTATAGAAATATGTTCCTTTCTTTCAGAAGCAACAGCTAAGACACTGGTTCATGCTCTCATACTATCTCTCTATTCTACTTCTAGAATTCTCCTTCTCTTGTCCAAGAGAGAACAGACCCTCTCCATTGCTAAAGCCCTTATCATTGCTTCCCATGAAGACAAAAACAACTTACAAACTCCTCCTTATAACCTTCAAAGTGCACTATTCCTCCACCTCATCTTTTTTTTTTTGTGTCTTCATACATTCCTGGCCGCTTCCTTCATTCCTCTAAAAGCAATCGCATATGCGCCAACCTAAACCTTAGTCTTTCTGCTCCATCCAACTAAATGCAATTCCAAAGAAATTTTCACTCAGTCTGATCAAAAATAAACTCATAGACTGCCTATAGGAGCATTCATATAACTTTTAACCCAAAATCATGAGTCTATGATTAAGTGTACCTATATGGCACTTTGTAAAGATGTGGCTAACTTTAAATAGAAAGCATTCATTTCTTCTGTGGTACAGTTTGTGTCAGCCTGATGTTTTTCAAAGAAAACACAATGGTTACTCCCTAAGCCGATTCTTTGGGGCGTGTGTGTGGACCCACTGATATATGTGGTAAGTTCACGTCTCACTTGGAATTTGTTATTTTGAGAGTGGCAAATGTGTTTGATTATTATTTGCCACATATGGGCTGCACCCATTGATGCAGGCCACTAGTAGTATCCTGTAACTCCAGGATACTATTCAGAAGAAAATATTAATCCATGTGTGAAGCTGATATAGAATTTGTGTGTAGGCGGTGCTCTATTTGGTAACTTTGACACTTACAGAGGTAATATAAAGTATACATAAATCCTATGGCACTCAGATGACACTACAATTAATGTGTAATTTCATTCAAGATATAGCAAGTTAAGGGGCAATCACCTTCTTCAAGTGCTCTTCAATAGGGTCTGAAGAGCACTTGAAGAAGGGGGTAGCTCCAGGGTTCCCCTGCTTTAAAAGGCACAACAGTGCTCAATTTGGAATATGAGTAAGGAAGAAGGCCATGGTGCTGAGCATAGCTGACTGCAAGTCTGTTTGATTTGTGGTCTTAAATGACCCCTCATGTTATTTGTAAAACTACACTAAAATCTGTTATTTTGTGGCCCAACTGGAGAAAACTGTATCCTTAGGTAATAGGTTCATTTGCTGTATTTACATTGCTATGCGGTGGGTGAGGTTGAAAAGGACACATAGTTGTGTAGAAGTTAAGACTAAAAAAATGACAAACATTCACTAATTTTAGCTTTCTGTTGAAATACTTCCTACTCTGTTTTTAGTTGATCCAGATGTAGAAGAGAAAAAAGCTATCCGTGTATTGAAGAAATGATCAATGCTGTACGTCATGTAATTCCAACAAAGAAACTGGCCGTTCTTTTTAAACAAAGTGTTAATTGCTTTACTGTTTGGTGTTGACATTTTAAGACAATAATGACATATTACTCATTACCTCAAACACCAAAGAGCTTACTTCCTAACTGGTACCATGTGCATACTTCAAACTTCAAAATACTTCAAAAAATCTTATTTTTAACCACAATACATATTTATGTATTTATAGTCATACATTTGACTGAACTGTGTTCACTATTAAATCTACATGCACATTTTTGTGCCCACTCCATGAATAAAGTACATGTTGTATTGGTGTTGATATAAATGCGGATACCATAAGTCAGTGTTGTCTAATTTCTGTGGTACTGAGGGTTGGAATTTTTCTGTCCTACATGATGGAGGACTGATAGTGGGAGCTAGTGTTGTCCACTCCCTGTTACTAAGCCACAGCCACTTTAAATCACACCCATGTTACCACAAAACCATGTCCAAATAAATGGTGGTAGCACAACAAAAAATCAAATGGCTGGTGCTCACAGCAGGGATATCACTTATCACTCATATGTGAAACAAGTTTAGTAAGTCATATTAAGACCTACCCTTATATCATATGTCTCCTCCTCCTGTGGGTAACACAACACCCCCTCTCAGCACATGATCAAACACCTTAAGGGCACCTAATAATAATTTTCAGATGCTAACAAGCCCCTAGAACTAATACCAGGCTTATGTTCCACAGGCAAAGCAGGGCATACACAGGAAGCATAAGGCAGGCAGAGTATGGCACACCCAGTGACCACAGGACAGGCAGAATATGGCACACCCAAAGAGAATAGGGCAGGCATAGTATGTTACGCCAAGGGAGCATAGGGTGGGCAGAGTATGGTACACACAGGGAGCATAGAACAGGCAGAGTAAAGCACACCCAGGGAGCATGGGGCAGGCAGAGTATGGCAAATATTGGGAGCATAGGGCAGGCAGAGTATTGCACACTCAGGGAGCATATGGCAGGCAGAGCATGGCACACACAGCGAGCATAGGAAAGGGAGACTATGGCACACACATGTAGCATAGGGCATTCAGAGAATGGCACACAGGGAGCATAGGGAAGGGAGAGTATGGCACACACATGGAGCATAGGGCAGGCAGAAAATGGCACACACAGGGAGCATAGAAATGCATACAGTGACACAGTGCTGGTGTCTCATTACCATTTAGTTTCTGTCTGGGTCTCAGGTGCGTATAGTACAGGGCTTTAGGGGTGTGAACAACAGAGGAGTTACATGTGTGAACAATGCAAAGGATTATAATATGAATTTGAGGTTTAAACAATGCAGGGGCCAGTTAATCAGTGTAATGATACCATTTAAAGTTTACACATGGTAAGCAGACACAGCAGGTAGACTTTCATGTGGGGGCCACACTATGGGGGTCGAGGGCCACCATTTTGACAGCCCTGTCATAAGTAATGCCATTTTCAGAATTTCAGCTTGTAGTAATGCACCTGTAAGTGCTATGTGCAAAGAAAACTTTGGAATTAATCTACTCAAGAAAGGTGTAAATTATTGTCAGTGCATATCTTCTAAATATATATATATTTTCTATACAGGCGTCCTAGGGTAGGTGCCTAGGACAGCAGCTATTTGCCTTTTGCCTATATAATCAACAACAAATCAACCTGACAATTGCCATGCAAATACTGTAGGCTTGTTTGCACCATGTTCTACAGATCAGGTAGAACCAGCATATATGCAAAGTGAATGGCGTGAATTTCTGCCCATTTTTGCATTTAGTGCTTTACTCATGATCATAAATTATGATCATTAATCATTTGTGGAAAAAACGTTAAAGTATAGGATGAATGGGGGGTTTAGACTGAATGCTGCTCTGCAGAATTAACATGGTTTAATATTGTCTACTTGTCTCTATGATGTTCATGATAAAAAAATATTTCTACATATATAGAAATATATAGTGTGGCTCAAAGAAGTCACACTTACAGGGCTTACAAAATGAATAATGTCCCTTATTCACAATCCATGCCTAACGTTTCGACTGTCGGCCAAGCCTTTTTCAAAGTCACAAACTCTAATAAAAAATTACCCATATATACAAAGTGTTTGGCTGGAAGATCAAACCACCCTCCCCCCTGTAAAATACTGTAGTTCAAAGTTCACACGTAATTTGTTAACTGAGATCAGTATGCACCAATAACTATCTATACCTCCCGAATGTGTTCAATATACATATTTTTTTTCAAATATGCAAACATTGCCGTGTGTACCCCGGATGTGTAAACAGTGAAAACCACTCACCCACATCTTAATGTTGCTTTACTAACTTACTGTCCGTTCAATACCCGCAACAGGTCATTACAATGAATGTTAAGATCTAATCTTTTCACTCCCAAATTAACTTACGACTAACCGATTCCTCTCACCCAGACTCATCATCTCACCTGTATACTGTGTCATGGGAAGTGACATCGGAGTAAGTGCACACCCCATCCACTCCACTGTGCTACCTTCACTGGATAAGCACCAAATACACCTCCCCCACGTCATCTATCAGTGCTCAAAGTGCCAAATTCTATCCACTAATGCTGGCCATACACGGGCAGACCCATCGGAAGTTTATTCGAACTAGCCCTGCCAGTTAGTGGCATATCGGGGGAAAGATCTGCTCTAAAAGTGAACATCTTGAGCTACATAGTGAAAGTCCAATCCCCCGTACAAAATGAAAATCCAAATATACAGCAACGTTCCCCAATTAGAGGAACAATGTTCCCCCTCCTTTGATCCATATTCTCTAGGTGCACTACAATAGTGCAGCATTTGCCCAATTCACATGCTAAAACATTTCAATACTAGGCATTATTATTAATATTATTATTATTATTAACATATATTTTGATAGCGCCAACTTATTTTGTTTCGTATATAGTGAGTGTGATTATACAACTAAATCACATGAATTACATACTGTACATAGAACATAAGGAGTTACATACATCACAGTAAATATGGCGTTACATACATCACAATAAATACTGGTACAGGAGGTGAGGAAGGCCCTTTACAGAAAAAGCTAAAGGGAAGGAAATGATACACAAGGTGTGGGAGTGGGCAAGATCAGAGTAAAGTGGGTGAGAGATGTAGTAATGTAAGCAATATTGCATTGGGTAGTTAACAGTGAGGGTAGGCTTCTCTAAAAAAGTGGGTTTTAAGAGATTTCTCGAAAGCTGGAAGATTGGGAGAAAGTCGGACAGAACGTGGGAGAGAATTCCAGAGGAGGGGTGCAGCTCTTGCAAAGTCTTGAATGCGAGCATGTGAGGAGGTAATGAGAGAAGCGTTGAGTAGCAGGTCAGTAGAGGAGCGTAGTAGGCGGTTGGGTGAGTATATGGAGATTAGTTCAGAGATGTAGGGAGGGGCAGAGTTATGAAGTGCATTGAATGTCAGGGTCATTAATTTGAATTTAATTCTGAAGGGGAGTGGAAGCCAGTGCAGGGATTGGCAGAATGGTATGGCAGAGGAAGAGCGGTTGCTGAGGTGTATAAGCCTAGCAGCAGTGTTCATTATGGACTGGAGAGGTGACAGTTTCTGGAGGGGAACACCAATTAAAAAAGAGTTACAATAGTCTAGACGCGATATGACAAGAGAGTGAATAAGAATTTTGGCAGCATCTTGGGTGATAAATGATCCCACCCAATACCAGCCTGTTTGTCGATTGAAAGAAAACCAGATGCCAGATCAAGCAAATGTCCCTAATCTTTCTTTTTGTTACATCTGCCTAATAGTTGTAAGAATGGTGGCAACTGAACAGTTTTGCTTTTATAGTGAAATTGGGTATTAAGTAGATTAGTATTCCAATCAAAATGTTCTTATTGTTACGGTTGTTGCCAAATGCATGTCCCAAGACTAACAATAGATTCCACATGCCATAAAGTATCTTCATAAAGCTTCAACTATTTCAGTCACTATGTAATACTCTGCAAAGCTTTCAACACAACTTTATGGCTGAAACCTTAGATTAAATGTTTTATGTCTGGGTGGGTCACAGTTGTATATTTGTTCAACCAGTAATATTGTGTTACAGATTCACACATATGCTTTCCGCTGTTTATGCATGCCTCGTGGAATTATTTTTGTACGAAAAAAGCTAAGAAACACTATGAAAATAAATGCTGTATTTCTCTTGTTAGTTGAAGATGCTAATACATATCAATGAACTGCAATATTGCAGTCTATTCATAACTATTGTTTTGAATGAGAGTTTCAGATCCTGGTTAAAATTACAGTTTTTTTATTTTTAATTAACACATTAACACAGCTGTAATTTTATGCACTGCTGCTGTTAGCATATAAGTGTCAATGATACTATAGGGTTTAAATAAGATTATAGTGAATAAACTTGGCATTAGGAGAAATCACTCCAGTTTGAAGCAAGAATTTCCAACCTGTGGTGAGGCAGTTTTTTTTGGACTCTGACTCCCAGCTGTTGTTTGATGATGACTGATATGTCACGGCTCTCATTTAAGACTGGAGTGCAGTGGTCTGTCCTCCTAAAAAGTCTTGCAATCAGAACTTATTTTCAGCCAAGCCTTGTGGTTTACCCATAAAGCCTGGTAGCCAGTCCCTGTGCCTCATGCAATGAATTGGGTAACCCGCATTGCTTTTTATGGCTTGATAGGTGCAAGGGTAGGCCAGGAATGAGGTTAAACCTTCTGTGGTTGAAAATATCTGCCCTATATGTTTAAGGCACAAAGCCAGTCTGGAGCTACTGAAAGCAGCAGACAGAATCCTATTGTTTTCATTCAACTAGCTGAAGCAGCAAGTAATTGCATGTGATTGTCTTTATGATTTTCAGACAGCTATCAACTATATCCAGCTCAGTTAAGGGTTTGGTAAATAGGGATGGCACAAACTGTTCGCCGGCGAACTTGTTCGCGCGAACATCGGCTGTTCGCGCTCGCCGGATGTCCGCGAACATCGCGCGACGTTTGCCATTTTGGGTTCGAGTTAGTTGGCGCTTTTTTTTTGCCCTCTCACCCCAGACCCGCAGATACATGGCAGCCAATCAGGAAGCTCTCCCTCCTGGACCACCCCTACACCCCCTGGACCACTCCCCTTCCCTATAAAAACCGAAGCCCTGCAGCGTTTTTTCATTCTGCCTGTGCTGTGTGTGCTTGGAAGAGCTAGTGTAGGGAGAGAGCTGTTAGTGATTTCAGGGACAGTGGATAGTAAGTTTGCTGGCTAGTAATCTACTGTTCTTCAAACAACTGCCATCTAGCTGTGTGAGCTTGTTCACATTCTGTCTAAATATCCATAATATTACCATCTCCAGAAAAAGCACCTGAGTGACTTTTTTTCAAGCAGCCATAATATATTTTACGTAATCCGTATCCACCGCTGTAGTAGTGTATACGTTGACCTTGTAGCCATTATTTGCCCTGTAGGCATTTTTTGCCCATCTAGCTTTGTGAGCTTGTTCACATTCTGTCTAAATATCAATAATATTACAGTCTCCACAACCACCTGAGTGACGTTTTTCAAGCAGCAATAATATATTTTCCGTAATCCGTATCCAACGCTGTAGTAGTGTATACGTTGACCTTGTAGGCATTGTTTGCCCAGTCTTTAACCAAGTGCCACGTAGCTGTGTGAGCTTTTTCACATTCCGTGTCCAGAAACATCACCTGAGTGACGTAGTGTGATTTCTGCCCTTTACAGCACAAAACGCAGTGCTGTGTCAACAATGTATTTTTTAGAAACATTTTTGCCCTTGATCCCTCTCTGGCATGCCACTGTCCAGGTCGTTGCACCCTTTAAACAACTTTAAAATCATTTTTCTGGCCAGAAATGTCTTTTTTAGCTTTTAAAGTTCACCTTCCCATTGAAGTCTATGGGGTTCGCGACGTTCGAATATGTTCGCGAACTTTTTTTCCGACGTTCGCGCCATCCCTATTGGTAAAATGCCCAAAAATGACAAGGAGTACAACCATGCATAGAACTTTACTAGGAATGGAACAGCAGTTTGATTTACATTTAGCAAAATGATTTCATTCTTTATTTATACAGTGGCAGTTTTCATTCAGCACTTTACCAAAATCTTTGCATTAGTCTTTTCCCCAACTGAGCTTGCAATCTAAATTGAACTGAATATCTTTTTTGCGTGCCTGTATGTGTGGGAGGAAGCTATAGAAAACCAACACAGACATGAAGACTCTTTGGAGGTAGCCCAGGTTGGCAATGAACTCCCAGCTCCGGATAATAAATAGTATAGGTTATGCAATAAAACAGGTCTATAATCCATAACAAATAGTTTTCAGGCAGGAAATACTTGTCACCTATTTGAAAGCAACATCTAATTGGTTGCCATGGTTTACTAGACATGATGCACGTATACAGTCCATTATTGTGGCTTTCAAGTAATAAAGAATGCAACTTATATTTAGCCCTTTTTTTAAAAAAGGTATACATTTTAACAAGTTACTACAATTGTAATGCCCTCACTAATAACAGAGAAACATCTGTGCTGCAACAATGATGTATTTTAGAGACATCATGATCAAGAGACATTGCATGTTGTCTGGGCTTCCCTTTCTTTTCTCCAACGCATGCACATTCTGTTATTCATTCTTACACAACTGTAGCTTATATCATTAATGTACAGTGCACTGTCAGACAAGACATAAAAACACACATCTGCTTATAATTATTACAATTGACTGGAATTAATTAGAAAACATCCCCCATTATAATGACATTGTCTTTTAAAAC
This sequence comes from Xenopus borealis, assembly GCA_024363595.1. Lineage (NCBI taxonomy): Eukaryota > Metazoa > Chordata > Amphibia > Anura > Pipidae > Xenopus > Xenopus borealis. The sequence continues at coordinate 72,220,420 of CM044435.1, read as the reverse complement.
TATTAAGGGACCTATTCATTAAACCTCACATTTCTCTGGATGAGTTTTTAAAGGGGAAAGCTCAAATTGTTAGAGGAAAAAAAACTTGAATTTTTTAGAAATTTATTATAATGCAAAGCTGCTAAAAATCTGAAAATACTCCAGCTAGACCTATCAAGATCATGGCCCTGAAGATGATCATGATCTGAGCTGGTTTTAATCCGATAATCCGATAAATCTGAGTTGTCACAGCGACAATTTGATAAAGTCGAGTTTTCGAAGCATCAAGCTGAATTGATGCACAAATATGCACAAACATTTTTTGCATTCTTTTTCAAGAAGAATTACTGATAAAAGGGTTACATTTGTGGATGGGCATTAGGTCATTTTGAGTTTTAGTTAATACACCCTAATTATTGCAAAAATGTTTATTCAAATATAATTAAAATGTGGTTTAAAATGAGCATCCAGTTTATGTAGATTGTAGCTTTACATTCTACATTTTATGTAGATTTCAGTACTTGCCATGGTTATAGTTTTTTACAGATGATACTCATTACTAAATAATTAGGTATAATTAGTACCATTCGTTGAGTAAGTGAGAACAGCGGTGTTACTACATCTATGTTCAAGGGAATACCATCATTGGGTCAGGTCTTTACATTTTTGGGGACAGATGCTGTTATTAATGGACTAGAAAAAGCGGACAAAAATTAGTGGCTGGGAACTGTGGCAGTTCAGACACATGTTGAAAGCTGCATCATCAGTTATCAGTATTCTCTTGTGTGCAAAGAACTAATTCTTGTTTTCACGCAAAACTGAAATGAAAGGTGTGCTTTGAACATGTCTTAGGAACAATTTTATTCTTATGGGAATGTAAATTACACTGATGACACATGCTTCTCAAATACAGCTGTAGATAACAGCTGGCAAGTATTCTTGTGGAATTTTGTGCATGAGACCTTCTTTTCACTTCAAATGATCCACCTTAAATGAAATGCAATGCCACTCAAAAACCTGTAATTCTATTATAGCTGTGTTTAAAAAAAAATATGTATACTCTTGCTCTAAAAAGCTTCCAGTTATATTGCTGTCTCAACAGGCAACATAATACTGACGAGTACTGAACATGCATAGTTAAGGCAATATGGAAGACATTATCTTATTACAGAGGATTGGTTAAATATGCTTATGCTGTAAATTTCTTTCAATATGTTCATTCTGTTGTGGGATAAATCCATTTGGTCAGAAGCAGAGAATATATGTCAGTCGTGTGCCATAAAAATCTTTTAAAGATTTGAAAAGATTTTCAGAGTAAATGATACGATTGAGGAGGGAGGATATTTGGGTTTGACATTTATGTCAAATGCATTAACGTGATACAGACACTAAGGGGCCGATTTACTAAACTCACCTGAATAGATCAAAGTTCGATCGAATTCGATCGAATAACGATCGTAGGATTTGTTTAGTCGAATATGCAAATTAGGCTTATTTGATCATCGAATAGAGAACGATCGAATGGCCGAATAGATTTGAATGATCGAATATTCGATCATTCGATCATCGAATGAATTAAAATTTAAAAATTATTCGACTGCCTACTTCGCCAGATTGAACCACTGAATTGTAATAGAAGCCTATGGGAATCCTCCCATAGGCTTCTGAGGCTATGTCCTGATCGAATAGGATTCATACGATCGAAGTCTTTGATCGTTCGAATCGTACAAATTATTCGCATGATCGAATAATTCATTTGAATGATCGAACGATCATTATTCGATCGTCGAATGATCGAATATCGAAGAAAAGGTTAGCCTAAAACTATTCGATTAACATTCGAAAATCGAATGCTAATCGTATATCGAGGAAAAACAAATATTTTTTGGGTGAATTTAGTAAATCTTCCCCTAAATAATTACTATTTAAAATATTAATGTACATGAAGGGGCACATTTATTAAGGGCCAAAGTGAATATTTGAATAAAATTTGAACTTAAAAAATTCGAATATCTAAGTAATTTTGGGCTACTTCAGCCCAAAATTTGATTTGAATTGAAAAAATCCGAAAATTTGAATTTTTGAATTTCGAAAGTTCTGGTCCTTTAAAAAGCCTTTGAATTTGATTAATCACCACATTCGCTGCCGAATTGCCATTTTAGCCTATGGGGGACCTCCTAGAATCTGCTTGAATTGTTCTGTTCGAACGATGCGATCGAAAATGACCCCCCCCAAAACAATTAGATGGTTGAATTCCGAAGTTTTTTCACTTCGAAATTTGACCATTAGTAAATCTACCCCCAAAGTTACCTATCGCTCATATTGATTTTCATTGGTAAATTTGCTTTTGTAAGTAATTGTTACTTGAAGTTCCTAAACCTGACTGTTTTGCCAACCAAACTGTCCCTTCAAAGTTCAAATATGGCTGCACCCTCATAGAGGAACATGTAGGATCAGATGGGTAATGTAAAAGAATCTGGAAATACTTTTTATGGCAAAATTATAGACAATCTTATGATAGATGTAAAAAAGGTTTAATTTATGGTGTCAGGATCTCTTTAATACATTTTTGTGGGTGAAAAAAAGCTCATCAGTGGGGACACAATTACTTAAATAGTTTAATGGACATTATAACCAGATAGTGACACGAAGCTACAGTACAGCAGAATTTTAACCTGAAAAAATGGTTTGTCATCTCCTGTCCACTGTTGCCAAAAATTATAATTTTACCATCAATGAATATAAGTGACCAGATACCGATAAAAGACAGGAATGCAAAATGCTACCATTGCTTGCCAGAGAGATTCTGCTTATCCAAAAGTTGACGCCCCAGTAATGTTCCCCATTCCAAAAATAATCTATGCAGAAAAGAATCATCTACAAATTAGAGTCAACACTTTGCTCAGTTAAGGCACTCTTTGACCTTCCCACTCATTGTGGTGATAATCTAAGAAGTACAGTGTTCCTAATTACTTAAAATAACAAACCATCTCCTCCTATTAAACCTGTACACACTATTTTATCCCATCAAATTCTAAGCTTTATCTGATTTAAGCACTTGTTTCCATAAATACATCTGCTCAGGGTGTCCCCAACCACTTCAGTTCTTTAAGTGCTAAGTAGTATTTTAGAAAGAGCTTTTTTTAGCGGTGCAGATACTTTGCATCTGCTGTGCAATTCCCATATTATTATTATATTTGATACTTATCTCTAGCCAGAATTTGATTAAATATAAACTCGAATGTAGTCAAGTATTTTCCATAATAATTCACATTTAACAACAAAATATAAAATAAGCATCTTGGTTGTTACTATCTGCATAAATGAAGCTGGAAACAACATGTTTATTATCTAATTAGTATGTACTGTGAAGAAAATGCACACTATCTAGAATGCTACTTCAATAGATCAGATACAAGAGAGTTCTTTATTAAATATTTCAACTAGTGGCAAATTTACTTTAGGACCTAAGAGCACAAAACCAATTTAATATCATAAATTATCATAAATGATAAAAATTATATATACTTTAATATTATATAAAATTATTATGTCTGTAATTTTATTTTCGGTGTATTCTCATTGCAAAGCTCTTTCACATTCACTTTTTTTAGCACTGGAAATATTGGGGCACTGAGTACACTGTAATGAAAGAGCATTTTCATACTTGTTAACCACATTGTATCATCTTTCCTCAAAGAGTCCTTATAATCTTTCTCTTTTTTTTTTTTTTTTAAATTCTGCAGCTTGGCTTCTCCAGAAAGGAGTTGCCACACGGAATATCATGAAAGAGAAGCATCAAAAATGTCTTAGCAGATGGCTAAAACCGCAGCATTCCTCTACAGTCTTATCAATGGTTTTACTAATCTTTCTGCCAGCAACTGACAGCCTGAAACAGAATATTCCTCGACTCAAGCTTTCTTACAAAGGTATAATATCTTCTCCATCTTTGAGATATTTCTATCATTAGCTGGTATGTTCCTATATTTGCTACATCTTGCAACTAACCCATTCTCCAAACGTAATAATAATGTGTTATTAATAATTGTCAATGGCAAATGTTGTGTGGAATTGCAATATTAATAGGCCACAGCAATAATTCCTAATTTAAAAAAGTTATTTTTAAGTAAATAAACTGATATAAACAATATTGTTGTAACAATAAAAGCATGGTGGCTGTTTAAACACAAGTTTAAAGTTAAAATATTGGAATGATATTGTTGAACCTCAGTATTGGAAAAAAATGAGTGAATGTGGAATTTTTATTTTAAAATGACTTACTTTAATTTGCCTAATTCTGTCTGTCTTTGACCTGTGTATCACAGGATAAACTGGTAGGTCAGACAAACTAAGGACACAATTATGCTCAGTTGTAGAGATTTATAGAGCCCTGTGCTGAATAGTTGAGACCTGGGGTTAGATTCATCAAAGAGTGAAGTTCCGCCACTAGAGGGAAATTCCACAGCTCTCAATTAATTTCTATGGGATTTTGCAAGGCGTATTCATCAATGGGTGAAGTGAAAGTTTACCCTTTGATGAATACGCCTTTAAAAATCCCATAGAAATGAATTGAGAGCTGTGGAATTTCCCTCTAGTGGCGGAACTTCACTCTTAACTTCACTCTTTGATGAATCTACCCCCTGGACTTTTTTTAGGTTTTTTTAGGTTTAAAACATTCAAACACTTGCTACTGGTATAGCAACCAAACAGCAGACAGTAAAGGTATGGGACCTGTTATCCAGAATGATTGGGACCAGGAGTTTTCTATATTAGGGATCTTTTCATAATTTGGATCTCCATAGCAACATCTACTAAAAGGTAATTTAAACATTTAGGGGCAAATTTCCAAAATTTGTGTGAAGAGATTGAAGTTCGATCGAATTCGATTGACTACTGATCGTACGATTTTTTCAGAGGATCAAATATGCAAATTTGGCCACTTTGATAACCGAATACCGAATATTCGAATTATCGAATAGATCGAATGATCGAATTCGATCGAACTTCAATCTCTTCACACAAATTTTGGAAATTTGCCCCTAAATGTTTAAATTACCTTTTAGTAGATGTTGCCATTTGATGATCGAAGGATTTAAAATTTCTTCGAATGCCTACTTCGCCAGATTGAACCTACCGAATACCAATAGAAGCCTATAGGCTTCTTTTGCAAAGACCTGCTCGAATGCCATTCGTATGATCAAATGCCTCGATCATTCGAATCGTAAAATTTTTTCTTTATAATAGCCTAGAACTGTTCGATAAGCATTCGATAGTTGAATGCTTATTGAATTTCAAGGGGATTCAAGGGATTTTAGGGGAATTTTTGTAAATTTGCCCCTTAATTAACCCAATAGACTTGTATGTTTTGCATCCAATAAGGGTTAGATATATCCTAGTTGGGATAAAGTACAGTTTCATAATTATGGAATAAAAGAAAACCATTTTTAAAATTGTAATTATTTGATTAAAATGGAGTCTGTGGGGGATGGCTTTCCCATAATTATGAGCTTTCTGATAATAGGTTCCCAGATAATGGATTCCATACCTGTATTTACTGGGCACCTGCTTTATATACCTGTTTTGTTGACATTAGTAAACGGTAGGCTGAAGGCATTTACTGTATATTCATTTAAAACCAATATTACAGTTTGTTGCCCACTTGTGATGTATTCTTTCCCACTCTACTCTTTCAGTGTGAGCTGCTACTCAATAGAAGTTTTGTAATTAAGTGATCAAAGAGTAAAAAAAAAAACTCTCTCTGTATCTCATAGCACTTGATACCACCTGATAAATTTACAAAAGCATGAGGACTACTTTTCTGTTGTACATGGACTGAGCATTTTAATATTTCTTATAGACTGTATTTACTACTTTTCTCTGACACTGCTTGTGTTTTGCGTAGCTGGAGAAAAAGGCAGATGTAGTAACCTGAGGAAAAGAGACCTGTGTGCCACATATTTTGTTGATATAGCCATAAATGTAAACATTTAAAAACTTTGATACACCAGAGAAAGGTAGCATTTACAACTGTATTGACAGTTGTATTTGAACCAATATTTACAGTATATGAATAGAACTTCTAACTCTATTTTATCCCTTGGAGACTAACACAACCTCAACATAAGTAGCATTTTTCCATTTTTTGCCTGGAGCTATTTTTCTAACTTCTTTATTTGCATGTGTATTCTTTGCTATAGTGTATTTTTTAGTGCATTTACTTGGTTAGTGAGCTGATAGTGTTACAAAAAAAATAACAATAATTAAGGATCCTACTTTGTGTTCTGATTTTGAACAAGTTGCAGTCTTTTCATGGCAAAATGCTGCTTTTCTTTAAAGGGGTGGTTCACCTTCAAGTTAACTTTTAGTATATTGTAGAAGGGTCAATTCTAAGAAACTTTTCAATTGGTCTTCATTATTTATTTTTCATAGTTTTTTTATGATTTGCAATTTTCCTCTGTTTCTTTGCAGCTTTCAAATGGGGGTCACTGACCCCATCTAAAAACAAATGCTCTGTAAGGCTACACATTTATTGTTATTGCTACTTTTTATTACTTATCATTCTATTCAGTCCCTCTCCTATTCATATTCCAGTCTCTTATTCAAATCAATGCAGGGTTGCTAGGGTAATTTGTACCCTAGAAACCAAATTGCTGACACTGCAAACTAGAGAGTTGCTGAATAAAAAGCTAAATAACTAGAAAACCACAAACAATAAAAATTGAAAACCAATTGCAAATTGTCTCAGAATATCCCTCTCTACATTATACTAAAAGTTAACTCAAAGGTGTACAACCCCTTTAATATATTTATAGTCATTAGCAGTTGCATGTAGATAAATAAACTAGGAACAAAGAATACCGAAAAAATCATGTTTTATTTTTCTATTCAGTAGCTGACTAGAGAGTTACAGATCAATTTTTTTACAACTATCCCTTGACGGGTGCATATTGATTAATTTTAAGTAATTAGAATGCAGAATAATGTTAAAACTCCCCACATCATTTTTTTCTGGGGCTGTACTGCCTGTTGGATTTCAATCTCCATTTATAATTTCCTGAGGGAACTCCCTTCTTGACAGTTGTAGCTAACCTGAACTACTGTACAGATAAACACTAACTTGTACGCCTCCATAGTCAGAATAAAGTGTGCCAAGATAATATAATGACCATTTATAACTGATAAGATGAATGTAAACACTGTTTATAATTATGAAGTACTTTGATTCCATTCCATTGCACTATGTGTGTGTTCTTCCTATTTGACAGCCTGCTTATCTTGCATATTAAACCATCTGATACTTGGCTGCAGCCAGATCTTTTAAACTAAATCTGAATATAGCCAGCAAAACTGAGATAACTAGGAGGAAGTTCAGAGATGGAAGCATAGGCAAACAAAATCAAAGTACTTAGCATTTCAGGAGTCATTAAAGACAAAATCAGGATAACATTGTAACAGGAAGTAAAACAAGCTTTAGCCAAAATAAAGGATATTATTAGTTGTGATTCAACTGCAGCAATGCAGCTGCAACTGACATCTCTTCTACAATTTTAATGCAATGTTTCCATCTTTTTGTTTTCACTTTTTTTCAACAAAATACAAAGATGAAAGGATAGTTCAGATTTAAGTTAACATTTGCCGCATTGTAGAATGTAAAAAGCTGTATTTTTTAATATTTTGTTTTTTAAAATGTATTTGTCTTCTTCTTCTTTCCAGCTTTCAAATGGGGATTACTGACCCTGGAAGATAAAAACTAAAAAAAAAAATATTTCTGAATACAACATATGCTCAGAAAATTGCTCACTCAATAGTCACTCATAGTCAACTATTTTTCACTTGTTTTCATGAGCCACATTGTACAAACATCTACATTCTTCTTAAAGGAAAAATATTTGTATTTACCTTTTTTTTACCCTTGGAGACTAATTACATGCTACTCTAAAAAAATCATGAAACTCTTATGGTCTTTAAAAAGTAAAACCTCTTTAATGGATACAGTATGTATATAGTTTTAGAGATAAAAGAGAAGTTTAACAAAAATAATATTATTTATAATTAGTTAGTGCTGGGTGGTATTTTAGGCTAAAAGTGTTTTTATTTTACAATAAATCAAGAAAATGTTTACATTTCAAAATCAGGCCTTTTTAGCAATACCAAATATGCATATGTGTTTATTCACAGAAATGGCTTTTGTAAATGCATGCTGAGGTGGCTTAAACATTCTTGGGACTCAAGCCAACATTTTATAGCATACAGTAAAAAAAGGAGAAAGAGAAAGAAAGAAATATGTAGGTGAATAAACATAAGAATGTTACACCCATACAACTGTGAATTCATTGTTTAGTACTGTAACCTCTGAGTCATATGCAAAAAATGTCAGAAAAAGGAAACTATATGCCTAGAAATTTTAACTAGTAATTTATGTGTCGGTATAAATTCTATGTTTCATCATCAAAGAAAGCAGATAAGACATTTGTTTAATAAAATAAGGGGCTGCATGTCTCCACAGGCTAAAGCCATTGCTTTTACACTACTTTTCAGATATTTACCAATTGTAGTATTTCCTAAGGCTAAGTGCATAATAAGTGCAAAATACATGTGTATATATACACAGCCTGCAAACAACAATGCATGCCATGGATTCAGGAAACATGTAATTGATGAGTAGCTTGACTTTTCCTGGCTATTAAAGAAGATTTAAGAAGATCCTCCATCATAGCTTCATTAAATTCAAGTGCTTCTACCCGAAATACACATTTAGCGAAAAGTGTAGACAAAAAAACATGCATTCTTAGATACATGTGAGAGACTGAAAAATAAACTTGTCCAATGAGTGTTGCTGAAAGCTACATACAGTATAGCAAATAAATTAGTATTACATGTTAAAATAAGAATTTGAAGTATTTTAACTTTATGGAATCTCTTGAGTTTGTTGGTATAATGCAGTTTGATGTGTTTAATTGAAATTTTATCATTAACATAAGTAAAGCTACTGCTTGATTGCTTATTGTATGTGGTTTTTTAGTTCAGCTCAGTTTGCAATATCAACAATCTGGTTGCTAGGGTCCAGAATACCCTAGCAACCATACATTTATATGAATAAGAGACTATGAATGGAAAGACGAGTAATAAAAAGTAGCAATAACAATAAATGTGCTGCTTTACAGAGCATTTGTTTTTTGATGGAGTACATGCACAGTTGAAAAGTTGTTGTATAATACCACCTAGGTCAGGATTGTTATTCTATTCACCTATATATATGGACTAACTATATACTGAACATTTAAAACAAAACATTGTGAATTGAAATATTTTTATTAATAGGCAATATTTACACTGCAAAGGGAATTTTCATAACTGATGTGCTTTTCAAATGGATATGGAAGAGAACTAGATGATTGCAGTGCTCTCATAAACAAATAATTTATATAGCTTTTTAAATGTCAAGAGTGAATTATATATTATGTTTATGCAAGTTATAAAATGCTTGCTTAGTCATATTATAAACAAGAACTTACTTATGTTTTAATAAATGTGGATTATATAGAAAAAAAGGTATATTTAAATGTTGTTTGTGCAGCTATTAAACACATGCATTTATTAATCTAAAATACATCTGGACTGAGGATTAAAAGATATGTTATATAGATGTATGCTTGATACACCACTGTTAGCGGTAGTAATAAACCACCATATTATAGTACTAGCATCATCATCTCCTGCACAAATATTTTTTAAGCTTCATTTTAGATGTTATTAAATACAATATTTTATTATAGGGAATAAACTTGGCTGAGGGGGTCCTTTATAAGAGGCATAAAGGCATTCCAAGATAGTCCAGTAATTAGCCAGGAACCAGGAACTGCTATACTTCTTCTTGTATATACCTTGTTAATGTGCAGTACCATCTTTATTTCTCTTCCAGCATTCAGAGCATCACCCTCAACTATGCACATTTATATGACATACTGTATGCTATTGGCTCATTTCACCCCACTGTACACTGGAAGAGAATAGTGTTGCCACACATCTAGACTACTGTGGTCAAAATGATTTGCCCTGTTTTTCCAAACTGGAAAAACTGTGTAGTACTCCCCTAGACTGACATGATTGGTCAATTGCTGATTGCTATGTCATATTCTTGTCCCATGACAGCACTGGTCTGCCCCTGTGACATCATGACCCACCCTGTGACAGTATTGTATAAATTTGGGAAATGCATGTCCTTGCACTCCATTATGAAGTGAAAAGACATTCACCTGTCAACACGCACCAAGGTTCAGGGTGCAAAGTATAGACAAACATAGCAGTCAGCATTTGCACTTTGCACCTTGCATTACTGGTTGTAATTGAGATCTTAAACTAAGTAAATATGGATTGTGCTTTTCATATACTCTAGTGAATGAGAGAGAGGTTAGTAAATCCATTATAAACAAACTCTGATCTCCTATGAGATGGAAATGCATCTGTTAGGAGGTTTGAAGGCAGACATACCCTATTGCCTATGGTGGCCGAATGACCAAATCAACCCTGCCTCTGGTCAAAAAGAGAAAATTAAAACTGCTATTGCTGTAAAATAAACTAGAACTTGTAAATAATAAATAAAAACCACTGTTAAATGGTCACATAACATCTGCTAAGGTAAGTGGTAGTAAGTAAGCTTGAATATGTTGATGTGTTTCTTCTGTGTTATCAGGTCTAGTGATCTAATTAAATCATATTGTTTTACTTTTTCAAGTGTTTTTTTTTAAACATAGCAAAACTCTGGCTTGGTTTTAATAAATATTTATAAAAACAAATTGTTTATACAATTCAGTGAGTCATAATGTTTTAGCTTGATGAAGGCAGATTAATGAACATGTTGCAACAGAAATGAAGGCTGGGTCCTCCATTATGTTTTAGCTTTCATGCAGACAACATTAACATTATTCACAGGGGTTTGGATTTCTTATGTTTATAGTTAAGGTGCATATATTTTAACATCTCAGCATGCCACGTGGCGTTTTTTGGTATTTGTGTATCGGACGGGTGATCCCAACCAATATTTTTGTATCATTGATGTGATCAATGTATTGATTGTGCAGGTTTATATTTCCACTGCTGATTTTTTTCTTGATAATTCAGTTTAAATAAAGGCAACAGTAGAAAGTTGTCCTCAAAGTTTATGGCCATTGGCACATTATTTGTCTATTCCAGCCAGTGTATGAGTACCACCACTCTATGCTGCCTCTGCAGTGGAATGCCATCTGAGATAGGAATGGCTTTTAGGGTTCTTATTTCTAAAAGGGGCAGATTTATTAAGGGTTGAATTTCGAAGTGAAAATATGTCCAAATCTGACCATTGAATTTTATTCGAGTTGTTTCTTCCGTTTTCGATCGAATAGGTCCATTTTCAATCTAATTAAAACTGTTCGAATTGTTTGTTTCAATTGTTCGATTCCAATAATTTCCTTCAAAAATTTTGATTTCTCAAAATTTGTTAAAAGTCTCCATAAAGGTTATAGAAGGTCTCAGAGAGGCTAAAACAGCAATTCGGCAGGTCATATTCGAATTTTTTAAAGAGACAGTACTTCGATTTTCGAAATGTCTAATTTTTCAATTTGAATCAAAGTTTGGCCTATTTGATAGTCGAAGTACCCAAAAATTACATAAAAAATTTTTAATTTGAATTTTCCCTTGATAAATCTGCCCCTTACACTCAAGTTAACACTTCACACTTAAGTAGACTGGTAAGCTTTGAATCTGGATTTCAGTTTGGCATTTAAACACAACTATTGCAAGCTGATATTCATATATAACAACATAAAGGGGTTATTTACTAAAATTTTAATTTATCTCCAAACTCAATGAAACTCCCATCCATTTTATCTTATTTTAAATAAAACAACTTTAAAAAGCTGGGTAACAAAAAAACTCAGTAAAATCGAGCAAAAAGCCAAATATTCATAAATTTTCATGATTTAACATCAGAATCTGTACATTTTTTCAGGTTATCTCCTGAAAATCTCACATGTTTGGATTAACTGACAAAACCTAGCGCAGACCACAATCTCTTGTTATAAAAGGGACATCTGCCATGGACTTCTACATGACCTCAGCAGGTTTGAGATAGTGGATTCTAACTTTTTGCAGCTTTGGGGTATAATAAATCTCCAAAAATTTGAGCTGTTGCCCTAAAATCCCTGACCAGAAAAAATAGTGGTTTAGTAAATAACCCCCAAAATATTTAGCAATAATAAATGCAATAATTGTGTTTTTAACAATGTAAGTTTTCAAACCTTAAGGGCAGAGACATATGCAGAAATTCAGGGATATTAGTTGCACAGTGACAAATCTCCTCTTCTTCTGGGTGACTAATTTCCCCAAACTGCCTCCCCTGCCTTCCCGCCGACTAAAATCGCCAGCAGGATGGCACTCGGTGTGCTTTGTTTTCTGAAGTCGTCTGAAGTTGCCTCACGAAGAAACTTCGGGCTACTTCGGAAAACAGAGAGCTCCAAGTGCCATCCCACTGACGATTTTTATTTTAGCCCGTTTGAAGGCAGGGGAGGCAGTTTGGGGAAATTAGTCACCCAGAAGAAGAGGAGATTTGTCACTGGGCGACTAATATCCCTGAATTGCCGCATATGTCTCTGCTCTAACACCTGCTAGTGTTTTATTGATAGTGCTTTGTGCTTGTGCATATACGAAAAGATGGCATACCATAACATGGGATGTGGCAATAATGAGGGATCTTGCCTATCTGTCACACCCTAACATGGGCACTATGGCAACGAACACCAGTAATTGTTTTTGAACCTCAGTATGAGCTTTCCAGATTTAAAAATAATTATTTGAAATTTAAGAAAATATTGTATGCATATGTGAAATTATTGTGGTGTTTATGCAAATAGCCTGTCACTGTTCTCCAGACTTAAACTGTGCATACTTACTATACTGTTTAGAGCATCAGTTTAGGTTACTGTTGTGTAATGGCTATACTCTACTAATGCTCTGCTTTCAAAACACAACAATTATGCCACCTACTGTGATTGGTATTGTGATGGATACAGAGGAGTGTATTGTACAGAGATCAGAATTACCGAAATACATTTTGATTTCATCTATGGCGATGTCTTCAAACTTGTGCTTGTAAATCTCAAAATTTTTCTGAATGTTTTTCTTTTATTAAACAAATACAACTGTGACTTGGCAAGAGCTGTTAAAGCATGTAATGAAGAATGCAATACCAGTTATGTGTACAACTAATTGAATTCAGTACTTCAAAGGCCATAAAAATTTATAAAATATTCAACTTTATACAACCAAGAAATAGCCCTGTCTTATATTTATGCAAACCTTTGATCGTCATTTAATCTATTGTATTTTGTAGCAGATGAAATGCCAACAGAGAGAAAAAAATAATCTTTATTGGTTTTGTAGAACTTGCCATATTATAAATTCTTTATTGATTTGGCATCAATCTGTGTTTCGCTCTCTTTTTCTGAGGTCTTAAGCTGGCCAAGCTTTCATTTTGCCTTGTAAGTATTTTATTGACACCGTCTCACTTTAAAATATGTGTAATTATAAATGTACTCACTGGATTTTTTTCATTACTGAATTCTTTATCAGTTAAGTACAATTGAGTAAGTTACGTAAGTAAAAGCTGTGGAGCTTTGCCAGCCCTTGAGTGAGTTGTGATATGACATGCCTTGAGCACCCATGCACTGTGTTATATTTTCAGAACAATGGAAATAATGAAAAACTAATAAGCTCAGACCTGACGGAGCAATATTCATGTTGTTACTGTTAAACCTCTGAAGTTCTTTAACACAAGAAAAATTTATTTCTTTAAATCTAACTTATAATCAGGACAGGTGAAACAAAAGTACTGGTTCTATTAATGAGTATATGTGTTTTTGTTTAGCCCCTCTTTTGTCTACTGTCTAAACAGAGCCTTACTGAGTTTTTAATGTTGGAGCCTTAGAAAATTGATACTCATTCTATATGCGCTGTATAAAAAACAAAATATCACAATTTCTAAAAAAATTAATGAGTTTTGTTCAAATGTACAGCATATACATACAGGGTTAACTCTCCACTAGTGTTTTTAATATAGTTAGTGAGGGAAAAATGCAAACTATAAAGGCTGGAGTGACTGGATGTCTAATATAATAGCCAGAATCCAACTTCCTGCTTTTCAGCTTCCTAAATATGAGTTAGTCAGCAACTTGAAGGGGGGCCACATGGGACATAACTGTTCAGTGAGTTTGCAATTGATCCTCAGCATTCAGCTCAGATTCAAAAGCAACTGTTATGACCAATGTGGCTCTCCCTCAAGTCACTGATTGGATACTGCCTATTAACCAGTGAAGCCAGTCAGTGTAAACCAAGAGAGCTGAAAAGCAAGAAGTAGTGTTCTGTTCTGTTAGGCTAGACTTACAGTCACTCCAGCCTTTATACATTACATTTTTGCCTAACTAACTATATTGAAAATATTTTTTATTTTGCACAGCCTACCTATTTATTTAGTTTTTACTTTTATACTGAACAATTCCTTAAAATTAAATTCACTTGACACTATCTGGCCATGTATTATACATTGGTAAACTTGCCATACAAATAGATCTTTTACTGATATGTCTCCTTGAGGTGAACAATATCAGGCAGATACGGTCGTTTGGCCCTCAGACCAATAATTGGATCATGAATGCTGCTTTGATGGCCATTGAATCAATGACCACATCAAAGCACAGATGCTGTCCTCCATCTGACATGAAAAATAAACCCGCCCAATCAACCTCTGGTCAGTTTTGGGTAGGCCCTTCGAAGGGCCACATATACACATACAAATAAACTGCTTAATCATTGGAAAGTGCCATCTTGGCAGCTTAAATCTATGTTGGCAACAAAATGTTTGTCTTCCTGACAGCAATAGCGACAGATGGATTCCTTTCAAGAAACCAACAGGCTTTGCAGCTTAATTTGAACTGATAAAACTCTCTGACTGCCAGCTGAAAATCGCCAGTGGAGAATGCATTCAGAGTGCCATAGGCCTTAAAGGAAAACTATACCCCCAAAATGAATACTTTAGCAACAGATGTGTGCACTGTGCATCATACAATCCCAGGGGGCTGCCCTTATTTTTATATTCATGATTGCCCAACAACACATACTACTAAAAAGTATATTATTATGAAAATGGTTTATTTACATGAATCTGGGTTTTACATAGGAGCTGTTTTATGCAATATAATTTTTATAGAGACCTACATTGTTTGAGGGTATAATTTTCCTTTAAGGCCACTGCCACATGAGGCTGTTTTTCAGCCTATGTATAAATGCAAACAGAGAAAGAGCCAAATTGCTTCTTCCTGTATCTGTGCTGACAAGCACTGTTGCCTGTTTTTTTTTGTTATGTTTTTTAAAACATAAGGTTGGAAAACCCAGAATCATGTAACTTGGAACTTACTCAGTAAAGGGTAACACTGGGTTTAATATGTGTACAACTTATGTTACAGGATTTGCTCCTCATCTATGATGTTTACCTATGCATATTTTATTTTCTGCATGTCTATATTCATTTCTGGAGGTCTGATCTTAAATTTTTTTCAATAAACTATATACTATATGTGGTCTAGGGCTTCCCAACAAGCAGCAAATGTGATGACCGTTGCTGAATGAAAGATTATATTACACACATTAAAATAAAATGTAAATGCATAAAGAGCTAATTGTTGCTGCCAAAGCTTATATACTTAGTTACATTTGGTCCCAGTTATAAGTAAATAACTTGCAGATGATGCAGTAATCAGCCCAGGGAACTACTACCCTCTTGTAGGTTCCCATCTGGATTCTTGTTCTGAATATAGGAGGTCTTTGTGTTTTTCTAATGGTAACAGGGAAGAATGTTGTTTTCGTTGGGAAGGTATTCAAAATGTATTAAATGAGGTTCAAGATTCATCAATGATATACCTTTTATACGGTCTAGATTTTAAGTAATATCATCTTAACTTCTATTAGCTTTTACTTATCTGGTCCCTACATTACATATTTTTAGCTACTCTACATATCAAGAACCCAGTCCAGCCTGCAGATAAAAACAAGGAATCTTTCATTCTATGTATTTTTAAGAGCTGTGTATCAATTACCTTTTGGGTACTATAAACTAAAATACAACATAAAGAATATGAAGATAAAATACATCATAATAGTTTGATTCATCACTTAAATATGATGTAAATGCAGTTCAACTTAGATTCATGTAATAAAAAAAATTATTTGAGAAAATCAAAGAGCAAATACCTTATGTAAAAAAAGGTACTACCCAGGGGTAGTAACCAATAACAACCAATTTGATGTTTGCTTGTAAACATGTGACCAGCAAATGCCTCCTGATTGGTTGCTATATGTTACTGCTCATAACATATATTTTATATTTGTGTTTTTTTTTATTCTGCCAGTGGACAGGTTTTTCATTTCCAGTTGTCCACATTGCTTTGTCACAAAACACTGACTGTGTTTGCAAATGGGTGGTTTCAGGACCATTTGGATCAGTTACCTTATAAGTGGGGACAGAGCGCAGTTGTTCATAACTGTTTATATGAATTTGGAGCTTTCTTTTCTTACTTCATAATGAATACTATTCTCTGGGAATATGTATGTAATGGAAAATATGAGGGGTTTTCTTAATAGGAGGAGTTTAAACCTGTCAAACACTGTGGACTTTGGTCAGCAGTGTGGATTAACAACTTGTAGTCCTTTAGCAGCTGGAAAGCTGAAAGCAATCATAGCCGGGCAATTTCTAGATGTACAAGGGAGGTTCCACAACAAACTCCATCATACATATCTGTTTCTATAATATTATGCACTTGTTTATCTGCTACAGTGTTTTCTAGTTAACCTCTGTGTTCATGCAGGGTGTGGCAAACAAGGAATACTGTTTGTGCAAAGGAAATGCATAGTTGCAGTTTTGTTCTTTACTATTTAAAGAGGCTCATAGTATCATATAATTAGAAGGGTTAAATAATTATTTGTTGTTGTTCTGTGTTATTTCATGACATGAAGCCTTACTCGAATTACATATTTCTGTTTGCTTGGTACAAATTGTACAAACTGTTGAGCTAGTGTTAAACATTGAAGCTGAAAAGAAAAAGGATTTCCAGTATTCTATTGACTGTATAAGGAATTGAAGGTTTTTCTTTTCTTTTTAAATACACAATTTCAGTAAGATTTTGTAGTTTGCCTCACTATAAGATACAGTGAAACTAGAAACTGTATGTATCTTTGCTACACCCTTGCTGCAGGCTTAATATATCCCTAAAAGAAACAAGTGACTTAGACATACATAAACATTTCTAGTCTAAAACCTGTCTCTGTTTTCCCACAGACCTGCTTCTCTCCAACAGCTGTGTTCCATTTCTGCATCCAGTGACAGAAGGCCTAGAATTTCAAACCCTGCTGTTGGATGAAGAGAGGGGCAAGCTCCTTCTTGGAGCTAAAGATCACATCTATCTGCTTGATTTGGTAGATTTAAACACAAATCTAAGAAAGGTTTGTTTATTTTAAATGCCAGAATGTTTGTTATGGAAACTTACTGACACCTAACACCAGATTAGGAATTAAATTTGTTGGGTAACAGCATATTTACCAATAAAAGAATTTTGCATTGCAAGACTTGTTTCTTAAGGATTATACATATTTTTTTATCTACATGTTTAACAAAGTAATATTTTTTTAAAAAGTGATAATTGAGTTATAGCTTCTTTTCTTCAGAGCATTTCCTCATAGCTATTTTATTTTTGTATCTGCTCTTGTTGCATTTGTTAAGATGCAGGTAGTGGATGCCACTATGATGGCCTGCATTATTTCCAATTTTTGTTCAGATGCCTAGCAAATAGCTCTTCATGATTGTAGGTGTATATGAATAGATGAATAAGTACAGTGAAATGATATGATATATATATATATATAAAGTATAAACGAGAAGTTAATGTACAACATTCAAGCCTTAAAGTTCATGTTTGTTATGGAGGTGGAAAAGTAAACTGAAGGAAGCTGAAAGGAGATTTTATTTCGAAGTCATTTATATTTAGAAGTAAGGAACTTAATGACTGCATTGGGAAAGTAATTGAAGAAGCAAATTGGTAATATAAGAGGAAACAGGAACCACATTTATTTTTTTTGGTGTTTTGAGAAGCATAGTACACTTTAGGGGAGAGCAGCATTAATGACAGGACCAGCTGTGATTATCCTAGATTCAGCCAGGTTTAGTGGCTTTTGAGTGATCATCATTTGTGTTGGCATATGATAATTGCAAAAAAATATTACTGAATTAAAATATAAATGCCAATCCAATAAATTGCTGCTTCACAGATATACTTTTATAAAAATAAGTAGCAAAAAAACTGTGACGCCAGTGGAGCTAATTACAGTGAAATTCACAATAGGAAAACATTGTTGGAACAATATATACAGTCCTTAGGGACACTTTAGAATCAGAATGCCTGGGTGCTTAAAAGCCAAAAAGTGATAATTTTCAGAAGAGTTATGGGCTGATTGGTCATTGTTTATTACTGCAATTCAGGTTTTTTGCACTAAAACTCTCAAATTTGAATGAGTTTAAAAAAAACATGAATTTCTGAGGTATAGTCTGCACAAAAAAACCCTCAAATTTAAAAACTCAACATCTCAAAGCTGACGAGTTCATGTAGATGTCAATGAGAATTGTCAATTTAAGAAGAACTCTAAGGGGGTTATTTATTAAAATAATTCTAGTAGTGGGGTCTTTAAATTGTAACTCACCATATCAAGGAAGAGGTCCAGTTGCATCACACTAAGCCCTCTGTGCGGGGAGCGGACAAACGGAAAAAATCTTTGGAGCAGGCACTCAATAAAGACAATCTTCCACCAAGCACAGCAGGCAGTTGAATCAAAGTAAAGTATTTGATTGAATCCACAGGCTGTGGACACAATAAACTAGTTCACTTTGATTCAACTGCCTGTTGGAAGATTGCCTTTATTGAGTGCCTGTCCTAAAAAATGTTTTGGTTATTTATTAAAGGTTGAGTTGTGTTTTCCCCAAACAATCTGACATTTATTATGCCCCTAAGAAGCCAGAATCTGAAAATAGTCCAGCTTAGAGGTCCCTTGAACCATTTGAAGATGCTTTAGTCTTCACGATTTTCTGGTTATTTTTGTTGATTTGCACTTGAAAACTCTATCATTTTGAGGTGTTCAATGTTTTTTTTTTTGCCAATAACGCAATCAATTTGAGTATTCAAGTATTTCCCCTAATTGCATTCAATCAAGTTTTTTTACAATAGAGTTTTTTCATACATAAGCAAACATTGGTACTGGGAATTTTGATAAATAACCCTTAATAATCAAAAATTCTAACTTTGATAAATAAGCCCCTTATTGACCAAAAAAAGTTACACCTGGGAATTGCTGTACTTTTTACATATATAACTATATTATGTCACACAGTTTTGTGGGGAAATTGGCTATGGTATGCTGGTAAGCATAGAATAAGGAGCATAAAGACTGGGACACCACTTCTTCAGGCAAAGACACAGGTTTATTCAGGCAAACTCTTCCCAGCATAAAAGTAACATGAACACAGTTCATTTAAAAAGCAAGCATTCAGGACTTTTCCTCACTCTGGGTTTCTCACCATACAGGTTAGCTTCCACACTCTGTAATATTCTGGGTTTCTGCCTAAACTGTGCTTACTCTCCTCTTAAGGGATACCAGCTCTCCAGCCTCTGGCCTTTCTCATCTGCTGGCTTTCCTCAATGAATTTTGACTCTTAGTCACCTGGTCATGTCTCCATCTGCTTCTTGCAGTTGCAGGCAGCACCCCAGCCCCTCTGGGAATTCCTAACACAGACATATAACCTTCCTGTTCTTTTACCTGCTCTGAGAGACCTTCCTAACACTCTCACTACAATTAAATACCTTTCCACAGGACAGCCTTCCCGTGGAAGGTAAACTCCAATATGTGCACAAAACCACTGGAATGGATTGCCTGGCTTGCCAATCCAGTGTCATTATATATATATATATATATATATA
>CM044435.1:72107092-72200383 GCA_024363595.1 Xenopus borealis | reverse complement strand
ATATATATATATACATATACTGTATATATATATATATATATAAAATCATTTACAAAATTCTTTAAACAGTTTTTTTACAAAGTCACTTACAAGTATGTTTAGAGTTGAAAATCTAACATTGTGTCTGGATTGTTTCTCAGTCTTAAATCTTAGCATAGTTTGTCAGATTATACCATAACATAGCATAACATGTCTATTTTGGTAAACATAACCTAGCCTTTAAAGAGGTCACTATCTTTAGGCTTTCTATAGTAACAAAATATAGCACCTTTTTATTAAATAATTTAGAGCAGTGTGATTTATGTTGGCACACTGCCATTTAACTTGCATCTACATATTTATGTGCTAAAATGAAAGAGTTTAAGTCAATGTTTGGGAAAGTACCTTGCATGCCCTTAGAAATTTCTAAGCCTGTTCTGGTAATAGAGTTTATAGAGATCTAGATCATCCAACATATGTACAAACACCATAAATTCAATGTTTTTTTTTTATTTATTTAAATGATTTTGAATGTCATTGCCAATAAAATATCTCTCTGGTTATGACTCCTGAAACAATTCAAAAGCTGATCTGATTAACAGATCTGAAGAACTGAATTCTGCTATATTGTTTCTATAGTCAGAAACAGATAACAGAAAAGGAATAAACAAATACTTCTTTAGATTGCAATTACATTTATAAATAACTTTAAAACCATTGAAACATATTTGTCTAAATTTGTTTAGAATTTTTTTTTTCATTACATCAAAAGCTGCTTTTTGAGTCAGTCTCTGGAGGATCCATTTAAAGCAGGCTTTGCATTCAGTTGCTGCAGGAAAATCTCCATACCTGAATTGTGAAAAAGTTCCTTAAATAAAAATGAACATGTTATCCATACTGTAAATTGTCTCATATTTTATAAAATATCATGCCGGATCTTTCTGGGTCTGACAGGCTATGAATTAGCCTGAACTTTTGTGACCCAATTAAACATCCTTTGTTTCAATTTTAAGCTTTTTCCATACACATTTAAGAAAAATAAACCTGAAAATGTATCATAAAGATGGATTACATTTTAATAATGGTGTCTTGGATTGATAATCTCACACTGCTGCAAAAGGTTCATTAAAACAGATGTTCATAACAAATGGCTAGAAAAGCAAATAACTTTTTGTTCAATTAACAGTATAGAATGACACCAGCAAATTCAATAAACATGTTCAGTGTTTATAATTACAGAGAAAATACCTTCCAATATATTCTTTTTTAACAAACGGCAATATGGTTAATTCAATCTTTTTCATACACTGTAAAAAATGCTAAAGGAAACAGCTAAGGAAACATTGTATAATGAATCTCGACCCACAGGTGTCCTTTTAGTTTATAATCAAACACTACTGCAATATGCTAGTCAGAGAGCTATTAAATACACTGAACCCTGTTTAATGTCCTTTGTTAGATATTAAAATCACTGCATCATAAAAAAATGTTTATTTGATATGTAAACATGTACCTCATTGTTACACAACAGCTTATTTATATAAATTATTGTCAGGACTCATAGTTTGCACCTTTATAACCAGTGGTTATTTCAGCCTTGATTGGTAGATACAAATTTTGTATATTGTTCTACTCTTATATTGTATATAAGAAATCTTGGGGCCCTCTACAACTAAATGGACCACCCAACCCCCTTCCCAGTTGAGCAGCACAGCGGACTTGCTGTAAGCATCCTTGGGTCAGATATTGCCTTGTGTTCTCAAGAGTCCTCTGCTCCAGTCTCCAGCAAACCTTTTTACACTTACTTTGTTGTCCAGCTCTAGATCTTGAAGTCATGATCTGACAATATAAAGAGTGTGGGTTTATTACTGATTGTAAGTCTTAAAATAGGCAGTGTTGTACAGTAAGAGGTGGAGTAGATCTTTAGGGATGCTAAGTGAAGAAAACCCTGTGTATTTGTCATGGTGGAGGAGTTAATGTTGCTGGTGTGGTTATATGTGCAATTATGTGGAACCACTGCCAGGGACTAAGGGTTAGCCATTTAAATGAGTATGCTTATAATGATTTCTTATGTGTTATTCAATGTAACATATGCTTACTGTTATATTTTGATTTGTTAATAAAAGTGTGCAGTGGCCACAATAAAATAATGCTGAATTTTAAACTGGTCTCTAGTTTGTTATATATAGGCTGTTAGTCGTGCAGTAGGTTATTGCCATGTGAACTGGACTTCTATATTTTGTGTTTATAGATTTTAGATATGTTATACATTCAATAATGTATGGAAAATATATTTAAAGATCACATTCTTTTCATATTTTCAGATTCACTGGCCTGCAGCAAAAGAAAAAACTGAGTTCTGCAAAAGAGCTGGTAAAGACAACAATGTACGTACTTCTTAGATGTCAATTTCTGCTTTCTGCATGCATTTCCTAACCATACTCCAAGCCCTGGACAGATGCCGCTTTGTTTTAAATCTTTGCCTTTGGGTTGGGATAGTAGTATTTTTTTTCCAGAAAAGTAATTCTGCCAGCAAAATGTTTATTCCTGTGATGCTTCTACTCACTACAGACATGCATTTAGACTCTTACAAAAATCTTAAAAATATTTTTATCAAACAGAAGATATTAAACATCACTCTTTACAGTGACAGTAACCAATACAGTAACCAATATTCTTATATGTTGGTCTCCAAAAACTGGGATGGCTGCAAATGCACAAACTGTTTCTGACCTTTAACAAATTCCAAGCTCGAAAAAGTTATTTTCAACATGAAACTGTTTTGTTGGAAGGGATTTGTCAGCAGGGGTTCTCAAAACAGAGTTAAAGAGAACAGAGTAATTAATGTGCCAACACTTATTATGTGAAATGAACAGTAGGTACAGGTCAGGCTTGTAATGTAACCATTTATGTTTCCCATATTTCTCAATTGTAGCTGGAATGTGCAAATTTCATCAAAGTCCTTCATCATTATAATAAAACCCATGCATACACTTGTGGCACTGGCGCATTTCATCCTCTGTGTGGATATGTTGAACTTGGAACCCCCAAAGAGGTAAATATAGCTGCTGCAAAACTTGGTATAATACACAGGGGCAGATTTACTAAATTCACATGAATGATTCGAAATTTGATTGAATTTTCAAAAAGATTTGAATTTTCGAATATTAAGGCCACTTCGACCATCGCATTTTGAAAATTTGATCGAATCGAATAATTCAAATAAAATTCTATTCGAATATTCATCAGTCGAATTACTTGCCCTTTAAATTTTTATTTGACTGCCTAGTTTCCCAGATTAAACGTACCAAATTGCTATTAAACCCTATGGGAAGCTCCCATATGGTTTTTTTAAACTTTTTTAGATCGAATAAAAAAGAATGCTTAAAATCGTTCGATCGGAATTTTTTTATTTGATTGTTCGATCGATCGAATTGCGGTAGAAACCTTCAAATTCTATATTCGAATTTAAATATTTCAAATTCGACCACAATTCGATTGGGCAAATTTGAGGATAAATTCACCCTCGAATTTGACCAATAGTAAATCTGCCCCTAAATATATGTTAAGAACACTGATCTTGTCATGGTCCTTCAGATAACCTGAATTAAACTCAGAATGAAGACATCGCCCCCAATACCCATCCCCTAAATTGCAGGATATTCAGATGCATAAGTCATGGAGCAGGGAGAGGCAAATAGGAAGGAAAGGTCTGTCCTGCACCCTCCAACTCTGCACTTATCTTTCATAAAATAGAGCATACTTCATCATTGTTTATTCATTTGTATAGCCTCTACATAATCTTAACCATGTTAATGATGGTTGGTCATAACAAAAATATATATAGTGAATAAAGTACCCCCTTTTGTAAATTATAAGGATATTACAAGTTACTGAGGAGTTTCATAACCATATAAAAACACGAGGCGAAGGCCGAGTGTTTTTATACAGGTCATGGAATTCCAAGGTAACTTCTAATATCCTCATATTTTGCAACTGGAGGTACTTTATTTATTATAATACACAAGTTTCAGTGAGTCATGTGACAGAAATGACATCAGAACTCACCGTTTATTACTGATGACACCCTTCGTAAGGATATAATTTACAAGATATTCACGGCATCCATCTTTTCAACGCTGGCGCCTGTTTTTTTTAGAAGCCAGCGCGAATGTGCGCCATCCAAAAATGGACACCCACATTGAAAAACGGACGCCCACGTGCAAAATTACACGCTGACTGCATTTTGCCGTTTTTTTCGTTGTTTCGCTAATTCCTTTGGAAATTCACAAAAATTTTGCCAAAACGCCCCAGATTCGCCCATCACTACTCACCCATAGACTTGCACTGCATTAAAGTGGTCCCAGTGTCTATTCTTTTAGTGAGTTTTAGCTTTGTTAGAGTGTTATAGTCTAGTGCTTCCTCATAAAGCAGTTGAATGGAGTTGATAAAATTTGCCAAAGCTGATGATGCTGAGATCCAACACTCCTTTACATAATATGGAGCTGTACTGCTCTGAGCAGACATACACATTCTGATGAACTGACATTAATCAATGTAGTTCATTTTTTGGAAATTTCACTTTTTTATTATCTAAGGGGTTATTTATCAGAGGTCAAGTTTGTCAGGGTTGCGAGGCTTTTTATACCTCGAATAAACTCACAACTCTATTGTTTTATAATTTATGAAATTTTTTTTATGTAAAAACAGTGTAATTAGGATGAAAAACCCAAATACTCGAACCTATTGAGTTTTTGGCAGAAAAAGCTTGAATTGCTTGCATTGTTCAAGCTTTCAACTTGAACATCATGAATACTACACACATCATGAAATGGTTCAAGGGACCTCTGCCACTGACTTCTACATGACCTTTGAAATGTTTTAGCTGGAGTATATTCAGATTTGAGCAATTTCAGCTTTGGCATAATAAATCTAGAAAAATGTGAGTTTTTACTGAAAACTACCGTAAACTGATCTAATAGAGTTCAGCTTAATCTTTCAAGTGGAAACAATAATACATATATATCATATATGAATACCTGTATATTTCCATGTAGGAAGTGGTATTCCAATTAGATACACAAAGCTTGGAGTCTGGGAGACTGAAATGTCCCTTTGATCCTCAGCCGCCATTCGCATCTATAATGACAGGTAAGAAATTCTGAGACTATTTTCTATTTCTATTTCAAAAGTGTTAAACATTTTTCATTCGCAATGTGTGGTTTTCAGTCAAGAAAAGCTGCAGAAATCTACCCATGCAGAGCAGGGACATTTTCAAAGTTAAGTTTTGCATGGAGGGTATTTTCCATCATTTCACAACGCAGTGTGTCTCATGCTTGAGTTGTAATCTTATAAATGTGTAAGTAGCTAAGGAGATGAGATCTACATGTTATGTAATTGCTGCTGTATTTAATGTTACCTGTGTACTAATTGTATCTGTTTAAACTTTCTTAATTTGCCTTAATTATATTCACAAAACAGGTAAGTAAATGTATTTGAGGATATAGGCCTATTAAGTTAAAAAAAACTCCTGATAATAAAACAGTACCAACAAAGGGTAAAGGGGGGAGGTTTTGGGTTCAAATGGGTTACCACCTTCAAATCACTGCAGTCAGAGTCCTTGTAAAGTTATTTTGTGATATAATGAGCAGAATACTAAGGCAATTTGGCAAATTATTAAGGGTGGCCGTTTGCTGAGGAGCACAGTTTGCTGAGGGGTGCGTAGTCGGGCTGCATATGAGAGCTAGGACCTTGCAACCATAGTCTATTAGGGGAATGTAATATATGTTGGTAACACAAAAACTATTCGCAATGCGAAAAGTTAAGCCTTTGAGCGAACAAATTTTGCTTTGCGTGAATGCAATATACCTTTTGCGAACCCGGAAACTGTTTAGCGACCACTTCTGCCAGTGGAAGGCTGTTTGCGAATTTTATACTTTGTGGTAATGCGCGGTCAATGTAATAAAACTTTTAAGGAACAATATTACATTGCGAGATGTGGATTAAAACTCTTATTGGTGTGCAATGTTTTTCTATTTGCGACTTTAATTACATTCCCCCCTATGAGTCTAATCAAAAAAGTGTTGCTATATGTATTTAAACATCATCAGTGGAGCCTTGCTTGTTTTTGCCAGCTTTTCCTTTTTATTACTACAGAATGTGCTTTAAGAGTTTAGTTGCCATGTAGAAAAATAGTTGGATTAAATACAATGGAGCTCTATGTGGGGGAACCAAAAAAAATGAGTAATGGGATTTAAGTGTATTACTTTGTACTACCTTCCGGCTTATAATTTCTCTTTGTAATTACATTTAGTCTTAGCTTATTATGTTGTTGCGCTTGACAGAAAACTATAACCTTAGCTATGAAATGGGAATATTTTTCAAGTCTCAGACTATTGATAATCATTCCTTAAGAAACTGGAAACTCTCTTACACTTTTTATTTGCAGAGTTCAGTGATAATAAGTGAACGGTTTACACAGAATGGATTCAAAACTCTATTTTATATTTGCAGGTATTATACCATCAAGTTTGACATGTATATCTTTGTTCTCACTATAGGAATACACTATTTATAGTGTATTATGTTATTTTAAATACTTTAAACACTTTGCATGTGTTTTTAGTTTGCTAATTCTGTGGCCTAAAATTCAGGTATGTAATGCACAGTATAAAATTATTACTAAATATATTGAATTGTATAATTGTATTCAGTTATCTCATTCAGTGATAATATCACAGAAGTGAATCTAGAATGGTATGGTCAACTACAGGTATGGGATCTGTTATCCAGAATGCTCGAGACCTGGGCTTTTCTGAATAAGGAATCTTTCCTTAATTTGCATATTAATGCCTTAAGTCTACTAGAAAACCATATAAACATTAAATAAACTCAGTAGGCTGATTTTGCTTCCAATAAGGATTATTTATATCTAGTTGGGATCAAGTACAAGATACTATTTTATTATAACAGATTAAAAGGATATTATTTGGATAAAGTAAAGTCAATGGGAGACAGATGTCATAATTTGGAGCTTTCTGGATAATGGATCCCATAACTGTACTATAATATTAATGCCAACCAAAATCAGGCTACGGTATTTACTCATATTTATTGGCATGCCAATGTACTGTATGTATTTAGCTTAATGGGATACTGTCATGGGAAAACATGTTTTTTTCAAAACGCATCAGTTAATAGTGCTGCTCCAGTAGACTTCTGCACTGAAATTCATTTCTCAAAAGAGCAAACAGATTTTTTTCAGATATTCAGTTTTGAAATCTGACATGGGGCTAGTCATTTTGTCAATTTCCCATCTGCCCGGTCATGTGACTTGTGCCAGCATTTTAGGAGGGAACTGCTTTCTGGCAGGCTGTTGTTTTTAATTCTCAATGTAACTGAATGGAACACAGTGGGGCGTGGGTTTTTACTATTGAGTGCTGTTCTTAGATCAGACCAGGCAGCTGTTGTCTTGTGTTAGGGAACTGCTATCTGGTTACCTTACCATTCTGTTGTTTGGCTGCTGTGGCGGGAGGGGGTGATATCCCTCCAACTTGCAGTACAGTAGTAAAGAGTGATAGAAGTTTATCATAGCACTAGTCACATGACTTGGGGCATCTGGGAAATTGACAATATGTCTAGCGTCAGATTTCAAAATGAAATATAAAAAATCTGCTGAAGCAGCACTATTAACTGATGCATTTTGAAAAAAATTTTTCCCATGACAGTATCTCTTTAACTTATAACATGAAACTGAGAAAAGAGTTAAGAACTGCCCTGTCAAAATTGCAAAAAATAATCACAGCAGTCATATCTTTCCAGTAGGCTCACATCAATGTTATTCAGGTCTTAAACATGTGTGTTTTTAGTAAACCAACATTATACAGGTATGTTACAAAGTGTTTTATACTATGTAATGAGTACATTTCAAATAAGTCTTTGCATGCCATTAAACTCCAAGAAAAACCTCATTGTAAAATAAGGATTTGTGGTATCTTACAGTGGAGTTATTTCAATTAAATATGATTTTCCATTTGTTTATATAGTAATTTATGTGTGGCTCCTGTAGAAATGTTCAACTTATTATGTTCAGGAAAAAAGACCAAACACAAAAAAAATAGACAGATAAATAGACTAAACATAGCTATGTTTTAACTAGAAGTATATGCTTAATCAATGTCTACATTTTGTATATTTTTGTTTCAGCTGTAATATATAAAAAGAAATCCATATAAATGTAAAAATCTATTTTACATGCTTTCAAAATTAAATGGCTAGTGAATGCCTAGAACTTGATTACATACAATCATGATAACATTTATTACTGAAATTATTCATCACTGTATCTGAAATTGGTAGGCTATATATTACAAAATTTAAAGTGGTGTAATTTGTAAAGTTGTTTAATTTACCCCAGAAATGTACACCATTATTTTACACTATCTTCACTTTGTGTAACCTATTAAAATGAGACAAGTTCAGCAAGTGAAAAAAATCCTTGCATAAACAGTTGCTAAAAAAAGAGGTGCAATTTTACTGATATTTTACACTGTTACTGTACAATCTAACACCCCTTTTTACACATGGTGTAGCATTGTGTTAAATTAACAATGTGTAACATATACTAATGCTACTGCTTAACACAGTTTGCTCAAGATGCAAAATGCCAAACACACTTTTTAAATTCTAATGAGGTTCTTATTTTAATATCCATGTAGAATAAGGGGCAGATTTACTAAGGGTCGAATTGTCAAGGACTTTTAGCCCTCAAATTCGACTGGCGAATATTTGGCGAATAAATATTCGCCAGTTTTGAGCACATTTTTGTTCCAGAATCGTACGATATGATTGTATGATTGAAATATGCCAAAGGACTTAGAAAAAAAAGCCTATGGGGCATTCCCATAGGCTTCTATTGCAATTCGGTTGGTTCAATCTGGCGAAGTAGGCAGTCGAATAGAATTTTAAAGGGCAAATTATTCAACTGGCGAATAGTCGAATATGCGTGAATATATATATTTATTCGATCTATTCAATGCGACTGAATATTCTAAATTCAATGGTCTAGGATACTTCGTTTGCATATTCGAATAGTCGCACAATCAAATAGAGACTATTCGAGCGAATATTCGAATCCTTCACACAAATTTAGTAAATATGCCCCTAAGTGGATTCAATCAATTTAAGAAGTAGAAAAAATAAAAGAATAGAAGTAATAAATATAGTATCTATGGTAATCCAACATTCCTGTAAATAATAAACAGCTGCTGGGTACCCACATACACTGTATAAATAAAGATACATTTGGACATAAGCATTTAAAGTTAAAAAGCATATTAGTGGCATCCACATTTACGACCATGGTCAGATAAAATCAATTCTAACAAGCCTCAGGAAAACAGGATGTGGTTAGTGACATTAAGACCATTAGATCATAGTTTTAGGTTAGTGATCCACTGGTAATTGCCTTTTACTGACCTTATCTCCACCTATGGTTGGTTTAGAATCAAACCTCAGGGCACATAACAGAGATCCACCACATTATGTTTAACACATTAGTGTGCCTTCCTACGAGATTGTCAGACTTTTCCTACTTCTTAATAGAAATCTTCTATTTCACCTACATGCATAAAGCGGAAATGTATTGAAATTACTTTACTTGCATATAAGATTATCATGGATTTTGGCCACAATAGTTTGAAATTTAAATATAAATGGATGAAGGTCTGTAACAATGTGTAAAAATATGAAGAGAAACATATTTATTCACAGTTTCATGTTATGGCGAACTAACATATCAATGATATATAATTAAGGAATTCAGCCAGTTCGATTCTTGAACAGGATCTATAGCATAGTCATGTTACTATGCTGATATTAATTTCTTTTTGACTCAAGCATATAAAACCCAAAGGAAATGTATTATATATTCTTTCTAATCTTTTTGGGATGCATTATTTGGTTTCTCCAGAATGTCGAATGATCATTCGAAGTTGATCATCAAAAATAGTTTTTAGTAGAGTAAATTATATTCATTTTATAATTACTTGGACTTTATCATTTTCACCTTATCATTTTGAATGAAATGGTTTTCTTTGGTGAAAAATATAATTGCTTGCTTCCTGCACCTTCCTCTCATATATTTCTTGAACATGAATGGTCTCTGAATTTCATTTATATAATAATCAAACATAATTCTCAAGGTCACATGGGACAGTAAAAGTATCATGAACAAATGAACATCTTTATTACTGATCCTTATGCCACACTACAAAGTACACTAAGGAAATCCTTCCTGCATCCACCCGAATCTTGTTAAAATTCAACACAGTCTTGTATGCCTTTGCTCTCTTTTACTGGGAGGTGTAGGTCAATACACAGCAGGAATTGATAGCCTTGTGTTAGATATTATGATTTAGATTCCACAGATAAACAGAAAGACTGAAAGTCTGAGACTACCATTTTAATATATGTGTGCAAGAGAAACTATGCCAAAAGAATGAAAAGAATATATTTATATTGGTATGATTTAGCATTGAGTTTTCTTTTTCATTTTTTTTAAATAACTTTTATTCATTTACATTGGTTGATGGAAAAAATTGCAGACTCACCACAACTTATTTTATCTTTGCATCAGTGTTCACTGCACTCAACAGTGATTAGTAATGGAAAATGCCTGCACTTTACATACTTTAATTGTGCTTGTCCTCTTCCTCGGGCATGTTTTTCTAAGTGGGCTTAATTATCCTGTTTAAATTACAGTTGCACTTCAATTGCTGTATAACTGTGACCATTTTTTAAAATAAATTATACAGATACATAGAAAAATATATATTCATAGTCATACATTGATTCCACAATTGTTCAGGAAAAATGTTTCCATCTATTTTTTTAATAATCCATGTACTTTAATAGATGTTAATGATTTTGGCTTTTTTATGCTATGGCTAGAGGCTGGCTTTAAAATCATGCAGATGAAAGAAATTGTAGATAATAATGCCTTTAAAAAGATTTTCTCAGATCAGACACAGATTCATCATTGTGTCAATGTTGTACATTGTTTCACTGAAAACATCATGTCAACAACTGTTAGCCAATGATAGATCTCTGGCTATAAGGGATTAGTTCTCAGTTGCCACAAACATTGCCAATTCTTCATGGTGACATTTACTTTTGTAGCTGAGTAATTGATACTGCTTGGATGGAGTCATATTGTCTAAAGGAAGGATGTTTCAAATAATATATGATGATGTAGGAAGATAAAGGATAACTAATGTGAAGTGGGAATTGTTTAGAGCTTGAATAATGAAAATTGGAAAATGTCATTTGTTTAAGATGGCATT
This sequence comes from Xenopus borealis, assembly GCA_024363595.1. NCBI lineage: Eukaryota > Metazoa > Chordata > Amphibia > Anura > Pipidae > Xenopus > Xenopus borealis. The sequence continues at coordinate 72,189,062 of CM044435.1, read as the reverse complement.
TTTGTGTTAATAAAACAATGATACATTTGATTGGTTCTTGTACTATTGCATGGAATTGCATTATTCTACAATTTCATGCAAAAACACAATTCAACTGATTGTGATTTCAATAACCTTCTTGGTACACCCACACACCTGGTACACAATTACATTCAGGAGACAAACAATTTGAATATTGATTTTTTCAGGCATAGTTAACTTTAAGAATAGTATAGAGAACAATAAGTTTACAAAACTTGCTATTAATATTTTTCTCTTTGTCAGATGAATACTTCTTTGCTGGTACAGCATCAGATTTCTTGGGAAAAGAAACAACATTTACACGTTCCATGGGACCGCCACCTGACCATAATTTCATCAAAACTGATACAGATGACCACTATTGGCTTAATGGTATGAACCCATTAGTAAAGGGCTCATTGTGTCCCATATTAAACCCATATTAAACAGCATGGTAACCCATTTCATGGTCCTGGCACACAGGTTAAGAATTACTTTAATATGTACTTGGGTTAACTAAGCCAACAGAACCTTAGTAAAATGTTTCATTATAGTCTGTGGGGGTTTCTATACCACTATGGGTTGGAGGTATCTGCCTCAGTTTTCAGGAGGCTGCTTCACTAGTTATACCTGGGTATCATAGAAAGCCTCTGGGTTAGAATTCCGTTATTATGATATGCAGACTGACCAAGTATAATGAAATATTAACACAGTTTTCCTAACCTGAGAGTTCAAGCTTAAAAATAAACAACATGTAAAAATGCAAATTATAAAAATGTAACTGAGAAGTCTACCCTCCCAGCGCAAATACCCTCCCCCCGTAGGCCCCCTCCATCCTGGGCAAATGCCCCTAAGTTGCTACTTACCCCTCTGCGCAGGTCCTGTTCATGGAGTTTGCAGGTGTCATCTTCTCCCTAGCCATCTTCGGATTCTTCGGTGCATGCGCAGTAGGAGCATTTACTGGTTCAGCTCTACTGCACATGCACCGAAAGTCACGAAGTTTCAATCCGAAAACTTTGTGACTTTTGGCACATCCCTCTATGGACAGGACCTTGCACCGAGGGGTAAGTAGAAACTTAGGGGCATTTGCCCAGGGGGGAGGTAGGCCGGGGGGAGGAGGGAAAGGTTTTGGGCCGGGAAAGTAGACTTCTCCATTAAGATGGCCATACACGGGCAGATAAAGCTGCCGATATCAGTCGTTTAGCTTTAGCTTTAGACCAGTGGTTCTCAACCTTCCTAATGCTGCGACCCTTTAATACAGTTCCTCATGTTGTGATCCCCAACCATAAAATATTAAAATATTTTTATTGCCAGCCCAGAGTGGATTGTTAGGAAAGTACAGGAGACAGTTTTTTTTTGCCACACCCCAATTACCATGTTAATTTTACAAATTTTAAATGGGCAGGGAGAGCTGTATGGCAGTCCCTACTAAGGGGATTTAGAAAGTTTTGGAGCAACTGGCTTCCCTACACAGGTTACTGAACTACAACTCCCACCAACACCCGGATAGCTACAACCTTGTCCCAGGGCTAGTGGGGAGAGAGATGAACCTGCTCCTGGAACCCCTTAAGGGACCCCTGTGAAAGGGTCATTCGACCCCCAAAGGGGTCCCGACCCCCAGGTTGAGAACCACTGCTTTAGACTATATGTTGGAGGTTTTACCTAAAACAAATAACCTACACAGGTTACTGAACTACAACTCCCAGCACCAACACCCGGATAGCTACAACCTTGCCCCAGGGCTAGTGGCGAGAGGGATGAACCTGCTCCTGGAACCCCTTAAGGGACCCCTGTGAAAGGGTCATTCGACCCCCAAAGCGGTTCCGACCTCCAGGTTGAGAACCACTGCTTTAGACTATATGTTGGAGGTTTTACCTAAAACAAATAATTATAGCTAGATATCCAAGAGATCACAGGACTACATATTGGTTTGACCGTCACCCAAAACCTGCCAAAGATTATGGAACTCTTGGTGAAAGTTGTGTCCAGAGGGCAAGGTGATTTGTGGGCAAAAAGTGGTGTCTCTTGCACTTAGAAACTTGACCAACCCTTCCCCCAAAATTAGCCTTCATGACTCAAGTGTGAAAAGGATGCACAACATATTTTCCATACTTACAATGTAAACTCTTTTAAAAAGGTAATATAAACTATGTGTAAAACATTGTTTACTGAAGATGTATCTCGTATTTCTTTTCAGGTGCAAAGTTTTTTGGTGCATACGCAATCCCAGATACATATAATCCAGATGATGACAAAATCTACTTTTTCTTTCGAGAAGCATCTCCAGAAGGCAGCTTTTCTGACAAAACTGTATTTTCACGTGTAGGAAGAGTTTGCAAGGTAAAAACATGAAGACAATTAGAACTTCCATTACTTATAAACTGATGATTTTTCTATAATATAATATTAAACTCTTTTACTGAATTGCATTTGTATTTTAGACAAGCTGTATCACCCTTGGTATGAAGAATACATTCTTTCACTCCACTCAATGTTTGTCTTAGCATCTGTTGTTTGTATAGTTTGCTATCTTTGATGTGCATGCAAGAAAAACACGGTGAGAGTGCATGACGTGTGATTACAGAGGATAATTAACAATACAGAGATATTTAGATAGTGACACATTTTTTATATGTACAGTTCATAATCATAAAAAATCTGTTCATGAGTGTTTTAGAATTACTGGTAATTTTCTGCACTACTAACTCAAAGTAATTAGGATTTTTTTGTTATTACACCTAGTGCTGAAACACAGCAGGTTCACAAAATGTGTAAAATTTGTGGTTTACTATAGTTTAATGATGAGTTTGTTGGTTAAAAAAAGTATCAAAATATTGGTTCCAAGTAGCATTACCACTTTTCTACTAGGTTAAGAAAACATCACCAGATATTGAATTCTCTGTACTGTAATCTGTACTGTAAAGTAATCTTTATTAAAAATAAAAAATCCCCAGAAATGGCAGAGCTCCTGTTTTAATCAGCTCCAAGCCAATCAACAATGTAAAAAAATCGATAACATATACTAAAATAACTAGGTTATTCCTATCTGGTCCCAAAGGGATCAAAGTGTGATCCATATTTACTGTTTTTTGTGAATAAACCCCATAGGCAGAATATTTTAACAAAAGCCCTATTTATTGAACATATTCCAGTTTTTATGATGAAAACAAAAGGATGGATGTTTATTGTACAAATACAAGCACGTATGAGGATGGTGTAACATATCCCAAATGAGGGTAGATAGAGGAGGACAATACAGCAATTACAGATGTGACTCCCATAAGGCAAATAGTCAAGCATACATCAATTCCCTCATGCAGATACACCTTTAAGTGGTCCTGATCCCATCCAGTGGAGTGGTTAGGAAGAAGAAGTCTAGCCTAGCACCCTATCCGCTGTGGTCCCTTCACTAAAGGCATACAAGGAAGCCTTGAGGGAAGCTACTGCCTACTATAATCCTCTAGAGACTCTAGAGAGTCTGTATAAGCTGTAGACTCTAGAGAGTTTATTAAATAAACTATATATATAGATATATATATATATATATACTATATTAAATAAACTATCCTGTGTTTGTTAACCTCATTCACGGGTCCCCAACTTAATCTCTAAAGGTTCAGGTCCCTTTAGGGCAAGGGCTTTACTGGGCCTTGGTGTACTCAGGCTCAGTGGGGCACATCCAGATGGTTAGGACACCAGCAGCCAAAGAAGAAGAGGCCACTCCTATCCACACACTATATTGAAGTGAGGCAGGAAGTGGTCTAGGCCACTGATACTGGTTATGCAAATACAAACTAGATACATAGGCTTCTGCCTAGTAACTAAGGAAAAATGAGGAAGGGTAGGGGCTTAAAGCCATAGGGACATACTGTATAAAACCTCTGGGTCCCTACAATACTATAGGAGTTATAATGTTCTGTCTCTCTCTCCTTCCTCATATTGCAGCCTTAGGGACTCTCCACCCTACCATCTTTTCTCTAAGAATGCTGACATAGATTTTCACTCCTTCTCAAGCATTAACTCCACGTTTTACCCAGTAAAAGGTTAAATGTGCCTTCATTGATTGCCTATTATTATTTGTTAACCCATCTCTTTAATAAAATTGTTCAGTATAAAATTAAAAACTGGGTAAATAGATAGGCTGTGCAAAATAAAAAAATGTTTTAACATAACAGAACACTATTTCCTGCTATTCAGCTCTCTTGGTTTACAATGACTGGTTACCCTAGTTACCAGGCAGTATTCATCAATTGCAAACTCACTGAACAGTTATGTCCCATGTGGCCCCCCATCAAGTCACTGACTAACTTCAGTCACTCCAGCCTTTATACATTACATTTTTGGCTAACTAACTATATTAGAAACATTTTGTATTTTGCACAGCATATCTATTTACCCATTTTATTTTTACCCTGAAAAGTTCCTGTAAAGAGATACTGTCACATGTAAAACATTTTTTTTACACATCAGTTAATAGTGCTGCTCCAGCAGACTTCTGCCTAAAATTCCTTTCTCAAAAGAGCACACAGATTGTTTGTATTTTTAATTTTGAAGTCTGACATGAGGCTCTACATATTGTCAGTTTCCCAGCTTTCCCCAGTGCTCTGATAAACTTCAGTCACTCTTTACTGCTGTACTGCAAGTTGGCATGATATTACCCCTCCGTTTACTCCGGCAGCACATAAGCAGAACCAGGGTCGGACTGGGGGCCCCAAGTTGTACAAGTGCGAGCATGCATGGAAAAGAAACCACAGGGTGCAGATCTGGGCTGGTAGGGCCCGCAAGAGCGGGCGCCCACCGGGCTTTTTCCCGGTGTCCCACCAGCCCAGTCCGACTCTGAGCAGAACAATGGGAAGGTAACCAGATAACAGCTTCCTAACACAAGATAACAGCTGCCCGGTAGATCTAGGATCGGAATTTTTTATTATAGAGGGAATTATTTACAGTGTAAACAGTTTTTAGAAATTGCATCATAAAATCATGACAGAATTCCTTTAAGGTTTAGTTATATGACAATGAAATATGTGATAAATTAACTTGCATATCTGAGCACTGCAAAAAATGACCCTAGGCTTATTTGGAGGCACTAATATCATAAATGTTCCTCTACCAGTGTTTACTAGGTAAATTATAGGTCTATGATATTTCCCCCTGGGGGACAGATGCTGCAAAGAGTTTGTTTTCTTTTAGTTTTTAGGCCTAGGTAAGAGTTAACTGAAATAATTTGCCCAGAGTCAAACATCTGTATCCTGTGTTGAAAAACTTTATCTCCTAAAACAAGCTTTAAATTCTTTATTTAAAGTAACTGACAAATTATGTGTAAAAAATACATTATGGCTTGTTTGAAACAAATGTTATATTTGGAATTTACTGCATTATTATGTATTTGCCAGTTAAAATGGTAAGATTTTACAGAGTTGTTAACCTTGACTGCCCACAACAATATGACAAAATGTACAGAAAATATAGAGAGAACAAGCCATTAGTAGGACTATGGTACAATGATAAAATATACTCATAAAAAATACAAAAATAAATTAAAAATAAAGTGTATATTCAATTTGCAAAATAATGTCCCTTTAAACTATACCTCTTCTATGTGACTGTATTCCAAATGGTGGGGACCAGGGCTGAGTTCCATTGACTTGGATGACTGCTTGTTATGGCTTATGGGACATAAGCAGTCAGATCAAAGTTGCATCCTGTGTTCTGACCACTTGTCTCTCGCAGCCCATTGCTATTAGTTCCTTGTTAGGCAGATATGCCCTGTCCATGACATTGGATTGAAAAACTGGAATCTGAGAGATCTCTTTATGCCTCAGGGTGTCTAAATGTGTTGATACTGTGCATCATGGCAGGAACTGGTCCTATAAGTGGTGGCAGGAAGGTGGCTTATGGGCCTTCTATATGCATATAATTTACATCTGTGATGTTCAGTAGCCATACAGAAGCTTTGTCTATGGGCGCAACACACTGAGACAAAAGTTTCGTACAGACCTCCCTTGTACCCCATTGTACTTAGATCGATATCTTCTTCCTGCTGCATTTATTTAAGGGCAACAGGGATAATGAGACAAGAGCTACCGAATGCCATTTTATGGTTTATAATTTGCTCTGGTCAATAGAATAATCTCTTTTGTAAACCAAAGGCTGTTATGTGTATTTAAGAAACTGGAATATTGCATGACTTTGTATACTGGAACTCCTCTGCTTTGTTGCCCTTAGTGGCCTCTTTTATCTGAATTTGGTACTTGTTATAGATCATACAAATACAGATGGCATGGATGGAGTTGGTCACCTTTAATCTCCTACACTTTATGTGGTGGGGCTGCGATATCATCATATAAGTGGTGTGGATTGGGGTGGGGGAAAGCTCTACCAGGGATTTAATTGGAGACCGTATTTTACCAATGCTTTCTCAGTATGTAATGGAAAAATATATAAACAGATTTGGGGACCCTGGGCATTTTACATAGTGTTTGTGTGCCCTGAATGGGGTTAATACACTCCTCTGAGCCTCTGGCCCACTTACTTATCTTTAGGTAGATAAAAGCTGCCCGAAAAATCTTCCTTTTAGCTACCAGCCTGTTGGCATTTCAGCTAGTCAGAGGAGAAAACTTTGCTGCAATGGGCTATAATTCTTCAGAGGAGTTTGCATTTGCACTAACATTTTACTGCTAAACTAGGGAATTGGGGCACTTCTGGACAGGTGAGTTTCTGTGAGTACTGATATTTGAAACTGTCTACTACAAATGGGTGAAATTAATACCATAGGCTGTTTGCAGCTGTCAGAAGAGGTACAGTAGCCCTTTTTCACTTCAGATAGTGCCCCAAGTGTGTCAGAAACTTACATATAGGGGTCGGTGATAGGAACGTTCTTTCATAAAGAGCTTAAGCTAATAACTTCAGTGTCCCAACTTGGTTTTTAATATGAATGCTTACCATTACTCATCATTTTGGGGCAGCTTAAAGTCATTAGTCCAAAACAATTGGAATTGTAGCAGTGGAGCTCAGAAGGTAAGTTTTAAATAAAGTGGCTCTGAGTTGCTGGATGAAGAAAGATCTACAACAGCCCTTCGTGAAAGGGCATACTGATTCTGGTCTTTAATCCCTTTTTAAAAACAAATATACTTTTTTTTTCAGTACAAGTATAGGAGCCATTATCTGGAAACACATTATCCAGAAAGCTATGAATTATGGAAAGGTTGTCTCCCTTAGACTCCATTATAATTAAATAATTCAATATTTTAAAACCTATATAATATATACAGTAGGTTATAATAATATAATTTTTCTCTGTAATTAAAAACACTACCTTGTACTAGATCCCGACTAAGATATAATTAATCCTTATTTGTTGGAAAACAACCATATTGGTCACTGTTAGCAAATGACAAGTACGAACTTACGGACACATCCCTTATACAGAAAGATCCCTTTTCCAGAAAACCTCAGGTCCTCAGTATTCTGGATAACAGGTCCCATACCTGTATTACTTAAAAAATAAGTCTTGCTGTCTAGGAAGTCATTGCAGTTATATTCATTTAAACAAATGCAGATTTCATAGTTAAAACAATCTGTAGACTCGCATGGAATGTACTTTTGTGTTACCCATGGTCATTTTTCATATTTTAATACTGAAGATATTTGTTCCGTTTCCATTAGTTTTCCTACTCAAGAGCTCCCTACTTTGTAATCTCTCAAAGAAATATGTCTTCCACATATGCTGGAAAATACTGATAACCTTTCTCTTGTGTAATGCTGCACAAGTGCCAATGATTAAAAGCACTGTGAGTACTCGTGGCAGAGCTAGCTTTTAGAATAGTTTCATCACTTCCAAGAAATTACACAGAGAAAATGAATATTTTCAGATGCTTTATTGTTTCAGAAATTCTAAAAGATTGTCATTTTTCTGAATGCAAAGTCTGGTCAGTAGCTATATCTGAATGTCCGTATCTATTTTTTATTCAGAAATTAGGAGAAACAATTCTTATATTTCTGTATGTGACAAACATAAAACATAGATGTTATGAGTGCATAAGTCTGCATATGTCCAAACTTTCTGTAAACCTAAAATGTTTTACTCTGCATATAGAGGGGAAACTGATAACCGATAAGAGAAAGGTAGTGTGTTGCCACTAGTGTTAACAGAGTTTCTTCAGATCAGTTAACAATATTTTTAGGGTGTTTTGAAGCCAGATGAGGAAGTCGCTGTACACATTTCTGTAGTATTATTAAATAGCTTTCTAAGGCTCTGCTAGAAACCTATCTCTCTCACCCTTTTATTTTTTGTTTAAAACTGTGTAGTCATGAGTTCTGGGAATTATAGCAACATGTCACAAAAATCTAAACACTCTTATTTAAACTGAGCCTCTTAGATTTATGTTTATTGTTACACTGTAACGCTGAGAGTTTAGTCCTAGAATATATGGTGTTTATCCTTCAGTAGTATCTGGAAGTTGAACAAATGGCTAAAATGAGTCTCAGAAAAGGGTTTCTCCCATAGTTGTTTTTTTTTCCCTTTGGTATATGTAGCAGCCCATGCCTAATTTGTTTTATTCTTACTCAACCTTAAAAACATAAAACAAACCCATGCATATGATATGCTTACTAAATAAAATGTGCAGGTAGGCATTGGCAGCAGACTTGACCACCACTGGACAAGTCAGCAGTCTTTTTGGCCATGTTGGAGTCGAAATTCTTACAGGATATATCTTGTGTAGTGTGGGACTAGGCAGACATTTTTGAGTCAAGGCTATTTTTGTCATTCCCATGAGCTGAATGATCAGATCAGCACACTTTGGCCCACAACTTGGGTGGTTGCATCAATAAAGATTTGATTACTGGTAATATAATATATTAGGGCCTATTTACAATGCCTTACACAGTGTGCAAAGTGCCATTATCTGCTGCTTTGTGAATGTGTGCATTTTGTAATTTGTAGATAACAAGTTGTCTAATTCTGGGCAGTGTCATTCTGTGGCTACTAAATCAAATAAAGTTCTGTCTTGCATAAAAAAGGCATTAACTCAAGGGATGAAAACATAATTATTCTTCTTTATAGGTCCCTGGTAAAGCCTCACCTGGAGTATGCAGTGCAGTTTTGGACTTCAGTCCTTAGGAGGGATATAAATGAGCTGGAGAGAGTGCAGAGACGTGCAACTAAACTGGTTAGAAGGATAGAAGACTTAAATTATGAGGGTAGACTTTCTAGGTTGGGGTTGTTTTCTCTGGAAAAAAGGCGCATGCAAGGGGACATGATTACCCTTTACAAGTACATTAGAGGACATTATAGACAAATATCAGGGGACCTTTTTCCCATAAAGAGGATCGTCGCACCAGAGGCCACCCCTTCAGACTACAGGAAAAGAACTTTCATTTGAAGCAGTGTAGGTGGTTCTTCACAGTGAGGATAGTGAGGCTGTGGAATGCACTGCCGGGTGATGTTGTGATGGCTGATTCTGTTAATGCCTTTAAGAGTGGCTTGGACAGACATAATATCAAAGGTTATTGTGATACAAAACTCTATAGCTAGTATAGATATGGGTATATATCATTTATGTGTAAGTATGGAGGGGTGTGTGTATGGATACTGGGTTTTCATTTGGAGGGATTGAATTTGATAGACTGTGTCTTTTTTCAAGCCAATTTAATTATGTAACTATTTGTAGGTTTCTGTGCTCTGACCTGCAGAATGAGCTTTGAATGGAATGCTGCCTGTGATAAGATACATCTGCATCCTCCACCCCCTCCTTCCCTCCAACCCCCCACTCACTCCTACCTTGCACATACAGTAAGTCTGAGGTGTAAGCTAGGAGTGGCAGGATGTGTAGCCTGCATCAGGGCCCTGTCCATACTTACTTGAGCTTTAGGACAGGCGGTAAGGACAGGGCTGAGCATTACGTCCTGACACTGATGCTCTGAGCAACAGATTTTTCATTCATCCCTCAATACGGACTGCAGCATTCAGCAGGGGGTGGGGATCCTATGCCTCTTAGTCCCCTTATTGCTCTTACTCTTGCACCCCCTGGGGTCAAGAGTCACCCCTGAATATATGATGATCATGTTCCAGTCCTAAAGCTTATATATATAGTCCAAGAGACTTCTGCACACACTTTTTGGAGAAAATTGCCCTGGTGCCAACAGAATAAGGCATAAATAGAACAAACAATGCTGTTGCACTCTAGGGACTTGTAGAAAAATTAAAAATGTATTTAGATCTATATATACAGATGCAGTCACTTGGATTTGTGCGTTAAATGCATCTTGACTTAACTCATCTATCCCATTTATCCCACTTAGCACAGAATATTATGTCACAGCATCCCATCCAATTAAAGAGTTCACCATTGAAAACAATGGTGCTTTGGTATGCTAATGAAAAGGTTAAATGCATTAAATGATTTAAGATAACTTTGGATAACACAGTTTCTTCAATTAGCCCTGAGTCACGACGCATTTAACTTACAAATCCAAGTGACTGCATCTGTATATATAAAATACTATCTGCTACAAAAAGTTGAAACCTAACATGACTGATAAACTCCATTCTTTTATTACTGTAAACATTAACACATATTCATTTATCACTTGCACAGAATGGTCTGATGGTTAGAAACAAGTTGTCTGCTTCCATTCTGTTGTATAGTTTACTAGCATTGGCTAAATACTCAAAATATTCCAATAGCCAAGTTTTAATTATTCAAAATATATGTAATCGAACCTTGTTACTTCTTGCCAGGCATATACCACAGATAATTTTCTCTTCAAAATTATTTTCACTGTGGATGTTGTTCATGCTTTTAAAATGACTACTAAATAAAATAGGCTTTTAAGGAACCAAGCTCTTGTGCTATGTGAATTGGTGGAGTTGCATATATACCACAGAGAGGCCTATTGCCCTGGGTTGCACTTTCCAAGTCTTAAAATGGATTGTGTTGTCTTTAGTATAGTAGCTTATTTTGTTAGTTAGAATCTGAATTAATGTCTGTGTAATGTGAAGCTTAAATGTATGCATAGCTTAGCTAAGCTTAGCCAAGTTTTCTGTTCCACTGTGCCCATGTTGCTTTGGAAAAAATGCATCCACCCAGGGAGTTACATTTTCCACAAATCCACAATGGCACTTGTGTGTCTAAGAAATAAATTTCAGGAGTTTAAATACGGTCTTCTGGAAATTGTTAGGAAAGGTTTTGATTTTCTGCTCCTGAAAAACAGTTTTTAACTAATGTGTCAATCTTTGGCAAAAAATTACTTAATATTATTTTTTTTTCTAATGATTTGAGTGCAGTTAATGTACCCTTTTGAAAAAAAACCCACCAATACACATTTCAGTTTAAATTTGCATAGTCTTTATTAAGAAATAACTTACCAAAAATCTGCTTCTGCTCCTCTTTAGAAAAGGCGATCCGGCGATGATCCATCGTGTGGTGCTTAGTTTCTCCTCCCTGCCCATCTCCTATAGAGGAGGAGAAATTGAGTGCCGCATGATGGATTGTCGCAAGATCGCCTTTTCTGAAGAGGAGCGAAAGCAGAGTATCGGTAAGTTATTTCTCAATAAAGACTATGCAAATTTAAACTGAAATTTGTATTGGTGGGTTTTTTTTTGTTAGGGGCAAACTCATAAATAATTATGTTACTGGTCCTTTAAATAACTGTGTGTTCTTTTCAGCAGTCACCATGTCTGTAGAAACAGCAGCCTGTCCAACATTCTTCCTAGAATAAAAGTGCCAATATCTGTATTCACAGGACATATTTTAAAAAACAGAAATGTTTGTATTTGCTGTTCAATAAAAGCTTGATATTAGGTGCTTGGCTGTTTATAATCTTCTTACTTTTTTCAATCTTTGTAAACAGTAATTTTTCTACTTGTAACCTGAAAATAAATAAACATTTTAAGTAAAAGAGGAGCAAGGGTGAAGGGTGAAGAAAATAGAACATTTAGGGCAACACCGAACGATTTACGAAATGATCGAAGTTCGAATACGATCGAATAACGATCGGATTAATTTTTCGTAAAATTGGACATTCTAATTTGGCCTCTACGATCATTGAATACCAAATTATCGAAAAGATTGAATAGATCGAATGATTGGATATTTGATAATTCGTAGTTGGAAAGAAAACTAAATTTTAAAATTGTTCGACTGCCTACTTCGCCAGATTGAACCTACCGAATTGTAATAGAAGCCTATGGGAAACCCCCCATAGTCTTCTGAGACTAAGGGGCCGATTTACGAAATTCACATGAAATGATCGAAGTTCGATCGAATTCGATCGAATACCGATTGTACAAATTTTTTGTGAAATCAGATATGCAAATTTTGCCTCTTCGATTCACGAATAGATCGAATGATCGGATATTCGATAATTCGATGATCGAAGGATTCAAAATTTTAAATTTATACAACTGCCTACTTCACCAGATTGAACCTACCGAATTGTAAGAGAAACCTATGGGAAGCCCCCCATAGGCTTCAGAGGCTAGGTCCTGCTCGAATACCATTCGTACGATCATAGTGTTCAATCGATCGAATCGTATGATTTTTTCGGACTCTCGAAGGAAATTTCATGATTTTTTCGTGAAATCAGTATCCGATCGTACGAATTCATTGAGAAATCGTATTGCGAGCAAAATGATAGCCTAAAACAATTCGAACAGCATTCGATGGTCCAATGCTTATCGAATTGCGAATTTGGTTGAGCTAATTTCCCAGAGTAATAGTAAATTTGCCCCTAAGTCCTGCTCGAATACTCGAATTTACAAATTGGACTGATTTTTCATGAAATAGGATATGCAAATTTGGCCTCTTCGATTCTCGAATATCAAATAGATTAAATAGATGAAATCATCGGATATTCAATAATTCGATCATTTGATGATCGAAGGATTCAAAATTTTTAATTCATTTGAATACCATTCGTACGATCGTAGCGTTCAATCGTACGAATTGTACGAATTTTTCGGACTCTCGAAGGAAATTTCACGATTTTTTCGTGAAATCGAACGATCGGTATCTGATCATACAAATTCATTGAGAAATCGAATATCGAGCAAAATAATAGCCTAAAACAATTCGACAAGCATTCGATAGTCAAATGCTTATCGAATTTCGAATTCGAATCGAGCATATTTTGGTAAATTTGCCCCTCAGTGGTGTTTGCAATTATTGCTACTATCTTTAATATAAACTGTTCCACGTATTTAACTACTGCAATTTTGCTTTACCATCACCCTTAGATTACAATTAAACAGAAAACTCTTTAGTATTTCAAAGCTTGAGTTAGTGCTTACTGATACAATTCACATCATCATTGCATTTCTAAATGCAGTTCCCATAATGAATACACCATATTGGACGCCATAAAATGTCAGCATGTATATCAATGTTAAATAATAAATGTATTTAAAAGAATTCTACTATATGAAATTAACCTTGATCTGCATCACTATTTTTTTCTTTCTAGAATGATATTGGAGGTCAACGCAGTCTGATAAATAAATGGACAACATTTCTGAAAGCTCGATTAGTTTGCTCAATTCCTGGACCAGATGGAGGGGATACATATTTTGATGAACTACGTAAGCTGATTTTAAACTTTTTTTTTCCTGTAGCAATCTTGTTTTTGAAAAATATGTGAAACATACTGGATTACATCAGACATCAGACTAACGCTAGAGGAATAACACCTTTCAGCATTGTATTGGACTTACTATTCATTACTTACATAGTAAGTATTTGTAAATAAGTTCATACAGATATATTTATTATGCTGTGTAAAAAAACATTGGGATAATACACCATCACACACTATCACCTTGTACAAAATGGCTGAAAACTTGTACCTATCTTTTCTTAGTATGACTTCTGCCAGAAGCAATGTAAAATAATGACTACAAATCTGGCATTTGTGTAGTATAAAATTACACACACTTGATAAATTCGCAATTTATTTTACACAACTTTTTACACCTTATTTGGTGAATTTCTTTTAAACACAAGAGAATAAATATGCCTCATAATGTGATTGCTCCTTACCTGTTTGATTCCTGACTCTTGTGATGTAGAGCAGAAGGAGGCTGAAAATTGTGTGATATAATTAGTAATGGATGAATTTTTCCGGAAAAATTTGTGAAATTCATGAAACGGCAAAAGATTCACACAAAATTCGTGAAGTCCGACATTTTTACAAAAAATTCGAAAATCAGATATTTTCATGAAAAATTTGTGTAAAATCAGACATTTTCGGAAATGAACTCCTGTGTCCAAGCTGACACTGGCATTAAAGTCAATAGGCGTCCAATTTTGATGCAAGCTACTTTTTGGACAATTGTCAAAAAAATTTTGATGGTGGGAGATTCATGAATTTATTCTCCAGTGGCAAAACACGGAAATTCGCTGAAAATTAGTGGCAGGCGAATTTATTTGCCCATTACTAGATATAGTAGAACCTGGAACATAGACAATCAAAAGAGCTGGACCCTATCACAGTTTATACCTTTGATTACTCACAACATAGCTTGTTTCTTTACATGTAAAAGTTATATAATTTTGATGGGAGGTGCTCTGCTGAAAATATAAGCCTTAATACCATAGAAACAAAGGCTCACTCCACTCAATGGCTTCTGCTAAAAAAGTCCAAATTTTCTTTTATTAAGGTGGGGTCCCAGCAACTCATGCGGGTGTTTACTTGGTAGACTCCCACATGAGTTGCTGGAATCTCAACTTAATAGACAATTTGGAATTGTGGAGAGAGCAAACAAGGTGCAGTTATGCATGCCACTTTTCCATAATAAATTATCTTTTTATGCACATATTTAGTTACTTGCCTCCATCAAAGCAATAATGCCAGAACAGGTAGCAGCCATATTCATACTGTAGTGTTTTGATAGCCGAGAATTAGTAGAGTATAACAGTGCTTTATTAACCATTACACAAAAGCAGTAACTTGAACTCTATAACTCTCAAGCCTTACAGAAAGCACTGTGTATCTACATAGCACAAGTAATGTGCACAGTGAAACACGCAGGCCATCCGTATAAACACCACACATACTGCATTTATTTATTTAGGGGCTGATTTACTATTGGTCAAATTTCGAATGATAAAAAAATTCAAAATTCGACCAGGGAATAGTGGGGAGGTAAAATCCTATCGAATTTGAAGGATTTTACCGCAATTAGAATGGTCGAACGATCGAATATAGAAAATTCGATCGCTCATTCGAATCGAATATTCGAACGATTTTTTAGCGATCAATCAAATTTTTTATATTCGGTCTTAGGGAATGATCCCCATTTCGGTAGGTTTAATCTGGCGAAGTAGGTGGTTGAATTAAAATTTAAAGGGGAAGTATTCGGTCTAATTTGCATAATCGAAATTCGAATTTGAATCTTTTTGAAAATTCGATCGAATATTCAAATCACTCGTGAATTTATGTGAATTTAGTAAATCTGCTCCTTAGTATATACTCTAAACCACATATCTTGTCAACAAAAGTAACAGCTGTATCTTATAAAAGATAACTATTGCTTCGGTTATTTATGTTTTCATTTTCCCTTTTCTTTTAGAAGATATTTTCTTGCTTCCAACTAAAGATGAAAGGAATCCAGTCGTGTTCGGAATATTTACTACTACAAGGTAACCTTTCTTTTTAATTGAATAGATACAAAAATACAAATATAGCAACAAACATGTGTTTTGGGGAAAGCACATCTGCTAGGCAGTGGAGCTTGACCATTATACTTATGGTGGTGTGTTTTCTAATATTTCTGTTTCCTTATGAAAACAACCTGTTGTGCGTGTTATTTTTAGATTTGTAGTTTTATTCTAACAACATCTTACTCCAAAGTCTCCCCTTTGTTCTTGATGACATCCCTGCTATGCTGTAAAACTGCCCTTATTTATAAGATTTCTCTACTCATTTCCTTAATAAGCCTTAGGGGCATATTTACTAAGGGGCAGATTTATCAAATTCACATGAAGGATTCGAAGCTTGATTGAATTTTCAAAAAGATTTGAATTTTCAAATGGTTTTGAAAAAAAAAAATCTATTCAAATATTCGACAGTCAAATAACTTCCCCTTTAAATTCTTTATTTTTTGATCGAATAAAAAAATTAGATCGAATGATTAAAATCATTCGTATCGTTCAATTCGAACTATTTTATTGATCGATTATATTTTCTATTCGATCGTTCGACCAATCGAATTGTGGTAATATACTTCGAATTCGATATACCACTATACTATATATTCGATATACTATATACTACTACTTCATTTATTCGATATACTATATACTACTACTTCAAATTTAAAGGATTTTTATTCCCCAAATATTCCCAACTATTCCCATGGTCAAATTCGAGGGTTTTTTAACCCTCAAATTCGACCCTTAGGGGCAGGTTTACTATTGGTCGAATTTCGAATGATAAAAAAATTCAAAATTCAACCAGGGAATAGTGGGGAGGTAAAATCCTATGAATTCGACTATCGAATTTGAAGGATTTTACCGCAATTCGAATGATCGAACGATCGAATATAGAAAATTCGATCGTTCATTTGAATATTCTAATCAAATTTTTTATATTCGATCTTAGGGAATGATCCCCATTTCGGTAGGTTTAATCTGGCGAAGTAGGTGGTCGAATGAAAACTTAAAGGGGAAGTATTCGACCATTGAATTTTCGAATATTCGAATAAAATTACATTCGAATATTCGAATTATTCGAATTTGACTATTCGATATATGAATTTAGTTAATCTGGCCCATAGGTTTGAATTTCGTAGTTTAAAAACTTTGAAGTTAGACTATCGAATTTTTTTAAAATCGGTCGAATGCATTGTTCGAGTCGAATGATTTTCAAAAAAATCCTTCAATTTCCTAGGACTTCAGTAAAGGTTTTAGGAGGTCCCCCATAGGTTAAAATGGTAATTCGGCAGCTTTAAGGTGGCAAAGTGTCGAATTTTAAGTTTTTTTAAGGAGACAATGCTTCGAAATTCTAATTTTCAAATGTTTTCAATGCAAATCTAATTTTGAGATATTCGATTCAAAGTAGCCCAAAATTACTTTTCGTATTTACTTAAAATATTCACTTTGACTCTTAGTAAATGTTCCCCTTAGAGTAAATATATATATTTTCTATAACTGTTTAGTGACAAGGAACCGCCATGTTTATTTGTATACCTTATAGTCGAATGCCTCAAAACCAAAAATATTTTGTTTCTTTTTGCAGTTCTATATTTAAAGCATCTGCTGTGTGTGTATATAGTATGGCTGATATAAGAGGTGTATTTAATGGCCCATATGCACACAAAGAAAGTCCAGACCACAGATGGGTACAGTATGATGGAAGAATTCCCTATCCTCGACCTGGCACAGTATGTATCTTTTTTGCAGTTTATTGTGTACAGATATGACTATGCTCTTAAAGGAGAACTAAACCCCCCACAGTGATAAGTCCCTATTGGCCCCTTCGCTGTTTCCTCTCTGCTAAGAATTGTGTCACCTGTAGAAATACTGACCACACCTCACAAGCAAATCTCACAAGCACCATCATCTTCACTTTGGTAATTTTTGTAAAGTGAGCGTCATATTGGCGCGTTTGCAATTGGAGCAACCTTCTGGTTTGTGACAACTGTGCATGCACCCGAAGTGGCGGGAATTGCAGAAGGAAGGAAGAAGAAACAAAGATTACTGAAGCGCAGGAAGCTGGCGCTGTGAGGTACACACAGATGTACAGTAATTACAATTTTTCAGCATTTGGGTACTGTAACTAAGGGGCAAATTTACTATTACTCCCGGAAATTAGCTCGACCAAATTCGCGATTGTTTTAGGCTCTCATTTTGCTCGCAATACGATTTCTCAAGGAATTCGTATGATCGGATACCGATCGCTCGATTTCACGAAAAAGTAGTAAAATTTCCTTCAAGAGTCTGAAAAATTTGTACGATTCGAACGATCGAACGCTACAATCGTACGAATGGTATTCAAATAAATTTTAAATTTTGAATCCTTCGATCATCAAATGATCGAATTATTGAATATCCTATCTTTCAATCTATTCGATCTATTCAATATTCGAGAATAGTGATGGGCGAATTTATTCGGCAGGGGCGAATTCGCGGCGAATTCCCGCGATTCGCGAAACGCCAGCAAAAATTTGCCGCCGAAAAAATCGCCAAAAAAACTAGTCGCGCGTCGTTTTTGACGTGAGCGTCGAAAACGACGCGACACGCGCCAAAAATGATGCGACGCATCAGAAACGACACGACGCGCCGCGAATTTTTCGGCGAAGCGAAACACAGGAGATTTGCCCATCACTGTTCGAGAATCAAACAAGGCCAAGTTTGCATATCCGATTTCACGAAAAATCCGTACGATTTGTAAATTTGCCCCTAAGTGTATTTTAATGATTCTAGCAATGTACACATTTTACACTTGTAGGGTTTCATTAAATTTGAGGTAGCCAGTAAAGATGCAGCCTGTTTTTCCTTAAATAATGTAAAAGTCTTGTGAAATGTTCAAACATATTTCAGTTTTCCACAGTTCATTTACAAGGGACATTTTCCAGATATCACATTTCACTTATTTAGCTGCTAAAGTAATAGTAGTTTAATGGTTTATATTATGGCTCTGGGATAGTGTGGCAAGTGAAGTTTAAACCTAACCATTAAAGTATACATCAGAGATGGAGAACACAGAAATCATGAAAGAAATATGAATTGTATAATTAATTGCAAATGCGCTTAAACCTGTCTGCGGAAATTATGTAAAGCAGACCAATTTATGAGGATTTTATACGGCATAAGCACACTTAAGAACAGAGTGAGCTTCACGGATCTATATTATGCATAATAGTATTAGACCTTTTAGCTTTTCTATAACTGTGCCAAGTCTGGTTTTACTTGTCTGTCTGCAAACACATAATTGAACTGAAGAGAATTCAGGAAAATTATTACTTTTCAAACTGTCATGCTTAGTAGCTGTTACCTAATTGCAGTATAAAATTACAGCTATGGTAACCTGAAAGCATCACAAATTGTTTTTATTAAAGTAGCAATTATAAAACTACCTTTGTGTGAATTATACGGCAGATATTTTTTAGGTTAACCTTTTCCAAAGGAAAATACTGGTGGCTATGCAGTGGGGCTTTGGGGTTAGCTGGCAGGGATTGCACTGTATAAAGTCATAACTGGGTGGGCCGGTGGGTAACTGGGCAGAAGGGGGTGTTCAATTTTCCCAGATTTAGTCACACATAATCTAATACAACTGCTTGTGAGGTTGGAGATCAGAGCTCACATGAAAGTATTGGTCTTGATGGGTTTTATGTGCATTCATTTTTGGTATGCCTTGGAGCATAAATGGCTAAAGGTGGCCATACACCTTGCTTTTGTTCATAAATGAGTCCTACACAGTGAAATGTGTTTTTTTAAATTAAGAAACAAAACATGTAAATTGTGTGGGGAAACTCAGCAATGTATTAATGTATTTGCTTCACACATACTGTAAATCTATTTATCTGATGTTATTTCAACTAAGAACACTTTACAACCAGAACAGATTTGATCTTAGTACAGGTATGGGAGCTTTTATCCAGAATTTTGGGGATATGGGGGTTTCCAGATAACAGTCTGTAATTTGGATCTTAATATCTTAAATCTACAAAAATCATTTAAACATTAAATAAACCCTGAAAGATTATTTTGCTTCCAGTAAGGACTCATACCCCCATATGCAATAAAAGGCACTAAGTTTGCCCAGGAGCAGTAACCCATAGCAACCAATGGGATCTTTGCTTTTAAACAGGTGACTGCTACATTCTAGCTTCTGATTGGTTGCTATGAGTTACTGCTCCTGGACAAACTTAGTGCCTTTTATTACATAACCCCCATAGTCTTAGATTGGCTCATGTACAAGGTTCTTTTATATATGTTTTTATAATAGAGAAAAAGGAAATCATTTGAGAAGTTTGAATTATTTGGACAAAATTGAGTCTATGGGAGATGTCTTTACCGTCATTTGAAGCTTTCTGGATGACGGGTTTCCAAACAATGGATTGTTTAATACTTGTAACTTAGTGAATGATGTCTATTATAGCTTGCATTTTCAATATTGAATAATATGAATACTATTTAGGGAACATCCAAATGCTAGATTGTTAAGTGAAGTGGTACATTCAATAACCTATTTTTCTTCTCTTAATGAATTTCACCTGGAATATAATGAATGGCACCAGTGGCTTGAAGGATCTGCTGACTTTTTCATTTCTGGAACTGAATTGCACAGTGTTCTAATACATGCTTTTATAACTATTTCAGAATGTTGTTTAGAACTGTTGCTTAGGGTGCAATTCATGGTGGGTTTAAGTCCATCTGAGATAAGGCAAGAGCCTTTGGGTTTCTTGCATTACCTGTGCAAGCTTCAATATGGATCATTGGTTTGGCTACATGCTTTTACAGTTCTATTGCAGCACATGATGATCTTCTAAAACACTTATTTCTGTCACATATGATTACTTTGATGGTTGGTTGAACTGTATGAAAACACTTTGCGTCATTAAGTACTTAGTAACCGATAAAGGAACCTAAAAATTAGTAACCCATAAAGAACATTAATTACAATGTTCTTCAGGAAAATTCTGAGAAGAGGATGTCATACAAAATCATTCTAGTTAAGGGTCACAGAAAATAAAGAGAAAAAAGTGTTTACATTGCACAAATATTAGTTTGCTTCTGACATAAAATTAAATAAAAAGATTTGCTTATACATTTGCACAAAAGATTTTATCATTAAATATCTATTTGTAAACATGAATACATAATAGATTTTCCAAAGATTCCTTGTATGAACGCATGTTAACAATGAACACAGCTGCTCTCAAAAGATATTTTTAGAGATATGACGGCTTCACTCATGAAAGGATGTGCTGGTTCATGTTAAAGATAAAAGGCGTGAGATGTCATCATGAAACAGAACAACTAAAAAGGGTCATTAATATCAAAAGCAGGATATTCTCAAAACCTGTTCTACATTTTTTACCAGTAACTTTTTTCCCAGAGAGGAAATTATGGATTTTTTTTTTCCTAAGCAGTTTAGGTCTTTAGAACGTTACGCATTTCCTGTTTTTTTTAATACCACAAAATGTAACATCTTTATTTAAAGAGCAAGTACATTTTGAAGTTTTCTTTTTTAAATAGCATTACTCCATAATTGTTCATCCTCTATGATACCTTTACTCTTCACTATCCCTCTATCAACAATCTGTCAGTTCTTTTTGCGTAGATAATGTAACAGATTTAACTGTCTTTCAAAATAACCATCTTCAACTCAAAGTTGCTCATAGAAAGACAGCTTGCAGTCGGAGGGCAATACTAAAAAGTAACTTGATTATTTCACAAATGGTGCAACATTTACAATTGATTATATTTCTTTTTTTGTTATCTTCATGCAATAGAACTTTAATTACATTTTATTAATTTCACCAGAAGTTCCATTTTAATTGCTTTAAAGAAATAGTTCAGTGTAAAAATAAAAACTGAGTGAATAGGCTGTGCAAAATAAAAAAAATGTTTCTAATATAGTTATCTAAAAATGCAACGCGCACCGAAAATGACGTAAAAGCATGCCGTGACTCGTTTCGCAAATTTTTCGCCAATTCACGAATTTCTCTGCAAATTCGCAAATTTTTCGGCGAAGCGAAACTGGGGAGATTTGCCCATCATTACTTATTGTTAATGTGTTTCTGTTGTTGGGGCCAGTGACCCACACAAAAAAATTATAATCAATATGCTAGAACTTTGGTAGTTGTATTTGGGCAATTACCTGATTGGCTAAACTAATATTAGGCATTCAACTACTAAAATAAGCCATATGCTACACATAAAATTCATTTAAATATACACAGATGTTCCATAAAACAATAACACACTAATTAAATGCCAAAGAAACAAAACATCTTTGAAATCAGTGTTATCTTTCTTAGCCCTGTGAAAAGGATATGCATCAGTAAAACAACAGTTATTCAGAAACAAATTATTTAGAAGGAGTAAACTAAGGACAGTGATGTAGTTGTTATAGAGAAGACATCCTATAAAGTTTTAACATGATAAACAGTTTGGAATGCTGAATACTTTTCTGGATTAGTGCTGCTGATGAAAACGTTTGGCAGAAGTTAAGATGTGCTTTTTCTTGTTTAATGAGTTTTGCAATGTTGTAATTAATCAAATGTATTCATTGCAGACTGTCTCCTATTAACAAATTCAATTTTTAAAAGCACAGATTTGTTTCATACAAATGCACTGAAATTTCTTTATTGTTTATGAGCATAATTCATCCCCCAACAGCCACTTCGTCTACACCCCTTAAAGCTAATAATGGTTATTAGGGTCAGGCTTTGTCCTGGCAGTCTTAAAGGGCACTTATAGATACTGCAAACCTCACTTTGGTTTACATAGTGTATCAGATCATGGACAAACTTCACCTTGATTTAAATATTATAGCAGATCATGGAAACAGTAGAGTGTTAGGTGTTAAATGATTTTCTGGTGCCAACTACATTTTGAATCCACCTTAGGCATTTTATTGGATCATTTTCTTTTAATTGTTGAGACTTTTAGAGGTTTTCATATTTTTTCTTTAGTGAATACCTACATTTCTTTTAGAGGTTTTAGATGTATTAATATTTTTTATTGTTCAGTGTGTTTCTAATTTTCATATTTTTTAGTAAATGTCATGGAATTTGTGGTTTTTGAGAAAGTGAGTTTATGCATGGTTTCAAAAACCACTTAACGAACATTTAATGAATAACCCTAAAACCTTTAAAACATGCGTTTTTCAATAACAAAAAAGAAAAATAAGGTAGAATCGAGTTTTCAGAGTGTCAGTTGTACAAATCAGCATTCCATTTTGTTGCAACATTTTGGCTCTCCTACTTTTTCGAGAAAAATTATTGATAGATTAGTTGTAATTTGTGAACAGTTGTTTTTTTAATAAAAAACTGAGATTAATTTGAGTTTTAGTAAATAATCCCCTAGTGTCAAAATGATTCTTTAGACATCGAGTGGGCACCCTGCTGTAGGAGCACCAGTGGTAACTCCACTACAGGGTTCCCCTGTGTCAATAGGTGTATTGTTATCAATTCACAGCACAAAGCCTGATGGATGCCCTGGTGTAAATCACAAATATGCAGAAATGCAGGAAGTAGTGATGACCTCGTCCTCTCCCCCTATGCTAGGCCTCAGCCCTCTCCCTGTGGATCTGATCACAGCAGAGATGGCAAAGCCCTCTCATGTGGCAGGGTCCATTGCAGGAGTGACTGAGTCCAGCAAAACAGTTCTCACCACTTGCCCCCAGGAAATGTTTGCGGAGAACCAGCCCCAGCTCATAGCTGAAAATAGAACATGGAGTCCCAGAGAACATGAAGGCGACCTCATACTAAAAAATGGATCCCTCAGGCACCAGCTACATCGCAGGAAGCGAGGAAAAAGAGGTGGCCATATGAGAAGGATGAAACTACTTGTGAAAAAAGGAAGGCTTGCCCTCCCCAACATTTTTATGGCTAACACACAGTCCCTAGATAATAAAATAGATGACCTCTTCTGTAGATTAGCAGTCCAGCAAGACATGAAACTCTGCTCTGTCCTCTGTTTTTGTGAAACATGGCTCACTCCACTGATTCCTGATGAGGCTGTAACTCCATCTGGATATGCTATCTTCAGGCAAGACCGCGATGCTAAGTCATGTGGCAAATCACGTGGAGGTAGAAATGTAATATTCATTAAGCATGCTTGGTGCTCAGATGTCAGCATTATGAAATCCATATGCAACCCAAACGTTGAATTTCTCGCAATCAAATGCCGTCCATTCTACCTGCCGAGGGAGTTACAATCTATCTTCATCATTGCTGTATACATACCACCATCGGCAAAGGAAGAAGAAGCTTTGCATGAGCTGCATGAATTGATTTCTAGCTTACAAGTCACATACCCAGATGCTGCTTACATAGTAGCTGGTGATTTCAATAGCTGCAAACTCAAAAAACGCCTCCCAAACTTCCAGAAGAACATACTGCTACCCACTAGGGGCGACAAAACACTTGACCAGTGCTATACCAACTTAGAGAAAGCGTACAAGGCCACTCTTAAGCCCAACCTGGGAAGATCTGATCACTGTGGAATACTGCTAAGTCCGACATACGAGAGGCACCTAAAATCATCTCCGCCCCAAGCCAGAACTGTCCAGAAGTGGACCAGCAACGCTATTGATCAACTGCAAGACTGCCTCGAGTCCACAAACTGGTCCTTGTTCAAAGACACCGCTGACGACATACACAAATAAGCGGACACAGTAAGCTGCTATATAAACTGGTGCACCTCCGTATGTATTCCCTGTACAGAAATTACAGTTTATCCAAACCAGAAACAATAGTTCAATAATGAAGTACGTAATAAACTCAGAGAGCGTCACATAGCTTTTAAAACTAAGGATCCTGCCCAGTTTAAGATTGCCCGGTATGCTCTGGAAAAAGTCATCAAAAAAGCAAAAAAAGAATACTCCGACAAGCTTGATAAAAACCTGGCAGGAAACCCATGTCAAGTTTGGCAAGCGTTTCAAAACATCACTAACTACAAAGGCAACAAAAGTAGTTATTTTAGCTTGGATACCAACCTCCTGGAGGACCTAAACAACTTCTATGCACGCTTTGAAAACAAAAATGAGGCCACAGCTAGCGAACCTATTACAGCACACACCAACCTGCTGGCAGATCATCAGCCGATACAGTGTGACCCTATTATACATATCTCCAAAGAAGATGTTCTCAAATCCTTTAAAAAGATCAACCCTCGAAAAGCAGCTGGTCCGGATGGAGTCTCTCCCAAAAGCTCTCCAATTATGTGCAAATTCCCTGGCTGAAACATACTCCGACATCTTCAATGCTTCCCTCAGACAGGCAGTAATCCCCCGATGTTTTAAAACCTCAATGATCATACCGGTGCCAAAAAAGTCAAAAATTGAAGGCCTAAATGACTACAGACCGATTGCACTAACATCAGTCGCTATGAAGTGCCTGCAAAAAATGGTTCTTAATTATATTAACTCTATCATCCCGACCTCTCTAGACCCACTCCAATTTGCATATCGTCCAAATAGATCTACGGAAGACGCAGTTGCTCTTGCACTGCACCTAGAAAAACCGAACACCTACGTACACATGCTGTTCCTTGATTATAGCTCTGCCTTCAACACCATTAACCCACAAAAACTTATAAATAAACTTGTAGCGCTCAGTCTGCCTCAACACCTTTGTAACTGGATCTCAGACTTTCTCACAAACAGGCCTCAATTTGTAAAGATTGGGAATAGCACATCCACCACAATTCTTACCAGCACAGGTACACCACAAGGATGCTGTCTCAGCCCCAAGCTTTTCTCCCTCTACACCTTTGACTGTTCTTCTTCTATAGAAACCTGCAAAGTCTATAAGTTTGCAGATGATACAACTGTGCTTGGCCTTATCAAAGGAAATGATGAAACTGGATACAGACAGCTAGTAAATGGAATCATCGAATACAGTAAAGAGCATGACCTGGTGCTGAATACAGCTAAAACAAAAGAGATGATCATCGATTTTAGGAAACATGCAGTTCAACATGATCCATTACACATAGAAAACACCAGAATAGAGCAGGTTGACAGCATCAAATTTCTGGGTATACACATTGCAGATTCTTTAAAATGGACCGATAACACCAAGGCAATAATCCGAAAAGCTCACCAACGTCTCCATTTCCTCAGGAAACTGAAAAGGTGTGGAGTAAATAGGTCTGCACAAATTACCTTCTATAGAGCCACGATTGAAAGCATTCTAACTGGCAACATAGCAGTGTGGTATGGTAGTATCAGGAACAGGAAAGAAACTCTCTCCAGAGGGTGGTTAATCATGCTGAACGCATCATCTCCACCACTCTTCCATCGCTATGTGATCTGGATACAGCCAGATGCAGGAAAAAAATCAAAGCCATCACCTCTGACCAGAGCCACCCAGGACATGAAATATTCATCTGGCACAATCCTAACTACTCACTGAGATATAGAAGGCCTGAAAGCATAAAAACCAGAAGCAAAAGACTATTCAATAGCTTCTTTCCAAGGGCTGTTAGGCTAACTGCAAATGAGTTTCATTGATAAGTTAAATAGAATCACTTATCCAACAAATCACGCAGTCCAAATGATCTTTGAATCGTCTAATCTGGTCTAATTTATAATTTATAACAACCTACTCATGTTTACCCCTTCTCTGTGTCCATACATGTAAACATCATCATACACTGTAAACTGAACATGTGTCTTACTGCATTATGCTGCAAAAGAAATTCCTATGTACTCCTGGTACAAATGGCAATAAATAATTACTTGACTTGACTTGACTTGAGTGATTTGTGCAAGTCTGTTATTGAATCAGTATAAATTAGAAATGACTCCAAATGTTCTTTATGTTACCTGTCTCCTAAGAGTTAACTGATAACTTATATCCAAGGAATATTGTATAACCCTATATGTAAAATATCTTATATAATGATATATATTTAAATGTATTAAATAATGTAAATAAACACTAAGATAAAATGAGTTAAAAGTTGGTATTACACTGGTTGAGTAGGCCTTTTACATTTAGAGGCGTTGTCAGAGATATGTTTATTTTATATTATGCATATTTCTTTCATTTTCATTACTGATACAAACAAATGTGACATACCAAAGCATTTTCTAAAGTAAAAATACTGTAAATAAAAGTAAAAATATTGTAAAAATACAATATTAGATTGTAACTTGGTCTTTGACCACTAGATGGCAACATAGCCATATTGATTGAATGTATGTCCAATTAGCTGACTGCTGAAATTTAGTCTAGAATGTTAGTTTTGGGCTGTAATACATAAGTATAAACGGCATGTGTGAAATAATAGCATTGTATTATATAAACCAAAGACCAATTTGCAAGGAAAGGGGCTGGCTATATCAAAAATATTTATTTTTAAATTACTCTATTCTGCATTGTATCCCATAGACTCCACTTTATCCAAATAATCAAAATTTAAAAAAAATTAAAAAAAAGATTGCCTTTTTCTCTATAATAACAAAAGTGTACATTGTACTTGATCCAAACTAAGATATAATTAATCCTTACTGGAAGCAAACCCTGCCTTTTGTGTTTATTAAATGTTTACATTATTTTCTATTAGCCTTAAGGTATGAACATCCAAATTACAGAAAGATCCATTACCTGGGAAACATCAGGGCATTCTGGATAACAGGTCCCATATATGTACTGTGCATCAGTCCAGGCATCTTCTATATCAGCCTATATCAACGTTTTCTTTCTGTTGTTATCCCCCTGAATTGATTCTATCTAAGTATGTCCTTGGACCAGAAAATGGGAAATAGAGGCCCTGGGAGTTACAATACAATACAATTTTTCTGCAAATGTCTTGGGAATAGAAATCAAAATGTAATTTATTTTTTATTTTCTTTTTAGTGTCCAAGCAAAACGTATGACCCCACCATCAGGTCTACAAAAGATTTCCCCGACGATGTCATAAGTTTTGTAAAAAATCACCCACTCATGTACAAGGCTGTATATCCTCTTCATGGCAAGCCTGTGTTCACCAGACTAAATGTGGACTATAAACTGACCCAGATTGCTGTGGATCATGTTGTAGCAGAGGATGGGCAATATGATGTCATGTTCCTTGGCACAGGTATGTCTCAGTAAAGCAGATTTACTGTGTATATTGTTCCAAAATAGGGAGTAGTTTTACTGAAAATAATAAAACATCCCTGATGCCAGGTTTAACAAATCTCATGAAAAAAAGTAATGTGGGCTTCTCAAATAAGTAGATAAGCAGTAGTTATTTAAAAAAAAAAAAATTATTAGGACATAAAAAGTGTCCTAATGCGTGTTGTGTCTGAAGGGGCATTTATTGAATTAGATTATGAATTGTTTACTTTATAACATTAGATTTGAATTTTAAAAAAGTTATGTATTTGCTTTGTCGACAATATGCAGTTTAAACAGCAGGGGGAGACATATCCTTTACTATAACTTTCAACTATTGCAGCAGTATTTCTTAAGTTTGCATTTATTGAGAATACATTGAAATTATTTTTAAATAAAACTTGTGCTATAAATATTTCATTTTACATTTTATATTGGTTCATGCATGTTTTGGTTGCCATTTCACTAAAATTGTCAATAAAAGGAGATTTTAAAACAACAATTTCAGTTATAAACTGTAAAAATTCTACAAGATATTGAGTTACATATTCAATGTGAATACTTCAGATGAATTGTAATATGTATAGTATTGTATTATTCACACCTCATTGAAGTGCTCTTTATTAAAATTGCTTTTAAGCATAGCAAGTTGTAAGCACAGAGGGGAATACAAATGCAGCAATTTTGTGTTGTAGATCAGCCAACTGTGCTTGGAATTTGTTAAAAGTGCTGTTTTATTTTCAGATGTCGGCACAGTTCTCAAAGTTATTAGTGTGACAAAGGACATATGGAACATGGAAGAAGTTCTGTTGGAGGAGATGCAGATATTTCTGGTACATAAAAACAAACCAACATTAAATTTATATTTATAGTTAGTAACCTCCCAAACGACCCCAGAATGTGCGGCATTTAGGGAGCAGATGAGGCCACTTGTAAAATTGTGCCACTATAGGCTGGGGCCTATGTCCTTCCCACAAATCTGGCCATGGAAATAAATAAGCATTTGCCACAACCCAGATTGGCATTCTTGTACCCTTAGATGGCCCCATATTGTAGGAACCTATGTCTTAAGGCGCCCTTCTTATGCTGAGGCACAAGGCAAATAAACTTGCTACTCTACTTCAATCACTAATTTAGTGTAACATTTATTAAAGAAACATTGTAATGCAACAGAATGTGTCTTTCCTTTTCAGCAACCTGCAGCTATCACAAACATAGAACTATCACTCAAACAGGTAAGAGGTGATGTAAAAGCAGAAAATGTGTTAATTAAAAAAGGAACTATGTATACCTGTGAAATCATATCAAATCATGTTCGCACATCTTTCATATAATTATGAAATGACCTGAGTCATTCTCATATCATATTTATAAGTTTTAGAAACTTCTAAAGTTGAGTAGTAATGTTGAGACATGCTTAACCGTATCAGCCAGTCAGCAGTTTCAGATTCAGAATGAGAGATGAATAACAATCGGTCTGAATAGAAAATGAAATAATACAAATACGAATAAAAAAATATTAAACTTTTTTGGTTGTTTGGTATCAGACTGCATTATAAGTT
This sequence comes from Xenopus borealis, assembly GCA_024363595.1. NCBI lineage: Eukaryota > Metazoa > Chordata > Amphibia > Anura > Pipidae > Xenopus > Xenopus borealis. The sequence goes on along the minus strand of CM044435.1, from coordinate 72,159,722 downwards.
ACAGGCAATAAATAGAATAAGAATGCTAATACAGGTATGGAACTTTTCCAGAATGCTCAAGACTTGGGGTTTCTGGATAACAGATCTTCTCTTTATTTGAATCTCTGTACCTTAAGTCTACTAGAAAATCATGTAAATATTAAATAAAACCAATAGGCTGGTTTTGCTTCCAATAAGGATTAATTATATCTTAGTTTGGATCAAGTACAATTTACTGTTTTCTTAATACAGAAAAAAATGCATGAAAAATTAATTTTTTAAAAATGTGGATTATTAGGATAAAATGGAAATGTAAGCTTTTCCATAATTCAGAGCTTTTTGGATAACAGGTTGCCGGATAAAGAATGCCGTGTCTGCAGTTTGAAAACCATAAACAACTGTTTGAAAATCTGTATAGGCCCATCTATAACATACTACAATTATAATAACATTATAATAAAGGATTATTATTATAACAACATTATATCTGCCAACTAGGCTGCCAAAGTTTTTCCTCATTATAAAATCCTGTTCAAGGAAAATTACAGAAATTGCTCAGTTTTTCAGCCTGTTATTCTGTGTTAGTTGGGAAACAACTCGCATTGGGGTTTCCTTAACGATTGCTCAAGCTGAATTGCTTAAATCGGGCTCTTAATGCTTGATATGAAATACTATAAGTATATGAACAAATAATAATAATAATAAAGCATTTTTAAATGTTTAACTGTTATGTAAATATGTAGTTTGTGTCAGCCCTAATTTACAAATACTGTTTTTTTCAGCAACAACTATACATTACATCCAAAAATGGATTAGTTCAGCTGTCACTGCACAGGTGTGACACTTATGGCAAGGCTTGTACTGACTGTTGCTTAGCCAGAGACCCCTACTGCGCCTGGGATGGAAACTCTTGTTCTCGTTACGTGCCAACATCAAAAAGGTAACAATGCGGCTGTCATATTGTCACATTGCATACACTGTTATTTCTGTGCCTCAAAGGTGTTAAATAGTGATGGGCGAATTTATTCGCCTAGGTCGAATTCGCGGCGAATTCCCGCGATTCGCCGCTGGCGAATAAATTCGCGAATCACCAGCGAAATTTCGCTTGGCGAAAATTCGCTGAAAACGAGTCGCGCGTCAGTCGCGCGTCGTTTTTGACGCGACGCTACGAAAGCAACGCGCGCCGAAAACGACGCGACGCTCGCCGAAAACGACGCGACGCGTCAAAGTTGACGCGACGCGTGACAGACGCGCGACAAAATTGACGCGACGCGCGACAAAATCGTCCCGCGACTCGTTTCGCAAATTTTTCGCCGTTTCGCGAATTTCTCTAGAAATTCGCGAAAAATTCGGCGAAGCGAATCTCGGGAGATTCGCCCATCACTAGTGTTAAATCTTTCTCCACTTTTTACTGCAGATTGTTTGGTATGCAATGGGTTAAGACATATGGAAATCACTAAAATCATGTTTTTATTTGGTGGGGCTGCCAGAATCAGGATATTCCTATTTTTACTTTACTTGACAAATTTAAATTAAATGTTTGAAAATTCCCAGTCTAGTGGTCTGGCACAGGAATTGTTCTCTCCATTTTTCCTTTTCTTTCTTTCCTCTGTGTCCCTGTCTGATGTATTGCCTTCCTTTCTGTAGCCCCCCTCCCACCTTCTCCAGCATCGTGAAACAAATCTTAATTTGCATAGTTGTCATTGAGACTCACATCCTCACAAACAGTATGATATATATAATAGGGATGCACTGTATTCTGTATTCAGCCAGGATTGGGTCATTTTCAGCAGGATTTGGATTCAGCCGAATACTTGTGTCTGGCTGAATCCTTAAAATTATGTGACTTTTCCTCACAAAACAAGAAAGTAAAAAAAAAATGCCCAATAGTGGATTCAGTGCATCCCTAATATATTTATATATATATATATATAGTTTGTACAGAACCGCACTCCAAAAGGCTTTATATCGTGAATCAAATCACTTTTATTAGCATGTGTTTCCAATGTTTCGGATCCCCTTGGGGCCTTTTTTTTCATTGAAAAAGGACATCACTAAACACTGTTTATAAGGATACGATATACAGGCTATGGGATTCACCCCAGGGTACTTAGGGAACTTAGCTCTGTGATTGCCAAACCTCTATACTTAATTTTTCAGGATTCATTGAGGTCTGGCATGGTGCTGAGAGACTGGCGAACTGCTAATGTGGTGCCGCTATTCAAAAAGGGATCCCATTCTCAGCCTCAAAACTATAGGCCAGTTAGTCTGACGTCGGTGGTAGGAAAGCTTTTTGAAGGATTAATAAAGGATAGGATACTGGACTTCATAGCAAATAACAATACTATGAGTTTGTGCCAACATGGTTTTATGTGTAATAGATCTTGCCAGACTAACTTTATTTCTTTTTATGAGAAGGTAAGCAGGGACCTCTATTCTGGGATGGCAGTGGATGTGATTTACTTAAACTTTGCTAAAGCATTCTGTACAGTGCCACACAAAAGGTTACTGGTTAAATTAAGGAATGTTGGCCTGGAACATAGTATTTGTACCTGGATAGAGAACTGACTAAATGATAGACTTCAAAGAGTGGTGGTAAATGGAACATTTTCTAATTGGACCAGTGCTGTTAGTGGGGTATCGCAGGGCTCTGTACTGGGTCCCTTGCTTTTCAACTTGTTTATTAATGACCTGGATGTATTGAAAGTACGGTTTCTATTTTTGCAGATGATACTAAATTGTGCAGAGCTATAAGTTCCATGCAGGATGCTGCCACTTTGCAGAGTGATTTGTCTAAGTTGGGAAACTGGGCAGCAATCTGGAAAATGAGGTTCAATGTTGATAAATGCAAGGTTATGCACTTTGGCAAAAATAATATTAATGCAAGTTATACACTAAATGGCAGTGTGTTGGGAGTTTCCTTAAGTGAGAAGGATCTTGGGGTTTTTATAGATAACAAGTTGTCTAATTCTGGGCAGTGTCATGCTGTAGCTACTAAAGCAAATAAAGTTCTTTCTTGCATAAAAAAGGGAGTATCTGGAGTATGCAGTGCAGTTTTGGACTCCAGTCCTTAGGAGGGATGTAAATGAGCTGGAGAGAGTGCAGAGAAGTGCAACTAAACTGGTTAGAGGGATGGAAGACTTAAATTATGAGCGGAGACTGTCCAGGTTGGGGTTGTTTTCTCTGGAAAAAAGGCGCTTGCGAGGGGACATGATTACAATTTACAAATATATTCAAGGGCATTATAGACAAATATCAGGGGACCTATTTACCCATAAAGAGGATCACCACACTAGAGGCCACCCCTTCAGACTATAAGAAAAGGACTTTCATTTGAAGCAACGTAGGTGGTTCTTCACAGTCAGGACGGTGAGGTTGTGGAATGCACTGCCGGGTGATGTTGTGATGGCTGATTCTGTTGATGCTTTTAAGAGGGGCTTGGATGATTTTTTGGACAGACATAATATCAAAGGCTATTTTGATACTAAACTCTACAGTTAGTATAGCTATGGGCATATATGGTTTGTGTGAAAGAGTGGAGATGTGTGTGTTTGTGTGTGTAAGCTGGATTTTTAAATTGGAGGGGTTGAACTTGATGGACTCTGTCTTTTTTCAACCCAATTTAACTATGTAACTATGTCTCTCTCTCTCTATATAAGTTCTGCAGTTGTTTCAGCACACCATTCAGAAAAGAATAAATTACCCAGGTGCTATCTATCTGTGCCTTTCATACAAAATTTGTTTAGAGTATAGATGCACACCAGAATTTGAAAAAACTTAAAAAGTTGCTTTTATTTGTTACATACTAAAAATATAGGACAGGTCAACCTTACGGTCTCCATCTAAGTCTTGACAATGGTCTTCGATGGAGAAGTCTCTTTAAAATCCTTTGAATTCGCCACTTTGCCACCTTAAAGCTGCTGAACAATTCGAACGATTTCAATTTGATTGAAAACGGATCTATTTAATCCATTTTGATAAAAAATTAAATGTTAAAAAACTTCGAAATTTGACCCTTAGTAAAACTGCCCTTTAATGTTGTTATTGTATTTGTATGTTAATTAAGCTTAATGGTACTTATTGAGTCTGTTTTCCACAGACGTGCAAGAAGACAAGATGTGAAAAATGGAGATCCCCTAACTCAGTGCTGGGATGTCGAAGACAGTAAGTGTATACTGATGAAGCCACTTTGGATTGTGCGTTTGACACAGAATAACTTAACAGACATCCCATTTAACTATCTTAACACAGAATATTGTGTCACAGCATCCCATCCAATTAAATAGTTCACCATTGAAAACAATGGTGCTTTAGTATGCTAATGAAAAGGTTAAATGCATTCAATGAGTTAAGATAACTTTAGATTTAACCCTGAGTCATGACGCACTTAACACACAAATCCAAGTGGCTGCATCTGTTCCATCTGATAGCTGGTTTAAATCCTCAATTTAATATGATTAGGAACTAATGCACAATAAAACATTTCATCTCTCATCTGAGTGGCTTTCTATATCTTCATTTGTTGAGATGTGATACAAATTAAGAAATAATTTTAACCAAATTATTATAATTCAAAATATAATTTCCGGTAGCCCTCCATCATATTTAGGCTCCAACTTATACTCAAACAGTAACTTGTACTCAAACAATATTATAGTCAAACTGGAGGCTCATGGGTCAATTGTAGTTATCTTCACTTTCTTCTTCCTGCATGCCTATGGAGTCATCATCATTATAGGACATCATCATTTTGCTATAATCTTGCCATAAACATGTAACATGTAAGTTAATTGGCCCTCTGCATGAAAGTGCTAGACATTGCTGTTCTAGGCCTTAATTATTAATGTGATTCCAGTATTTTTAAGCTCTAGCAGGCAATTATACACTCACATGCTTTATTGTGTCATGTTTTGTAGATACAAATCAAGAACCTGCAGAGGAAAAAGTAATATTTGGCATTGAAAACAACTCTACTTTTCTAGAATGTATGCCTAAATCCCAACAAGCATCAATCAGGTGGTTTATTCAGCACATAGGGGAGGAGCACCAGGAAGAGGTACACAATGCACTTTTATGAACCCCCATGTGTATTTCCTTATCATTTAGCAGGAAATAACAACATATGGCAATACCTAGGTACATGACTTTACGTTAACAATGTAGTACTCCAGTTATACTCTGTGGTATAATAGTAGGTGGATCAAACCATAGGGTTGAAGGCTGCTGGGAGACCTCTGGTGAGAACTCAGAAGGATCAGTTTTCTTAATATCAGGCTTATAATATTTATAATATCTCTAATCTTGTTTTAGGCATAGACACTAATTTTGCCCTGGTGCAGTAACCCATACCAAGCAATCAGCAGATAGTGTTTACTGGTCACATGTCTAAAAGCAAGAGGCTTATTGGTTACTGCACATGGGCAAAGTGCCATTTATTACATATGGGGTTGTATATATTAGATTTACCCTGGACTCTCCAACAGTTAATATCCTCAGAATTTGATTCTGAATATAAACTATAAATTAAAAAGAAACTTTATGTTTTGATATCTATTGAGAACTAAGAATTTATAAACGCAATTGCCAATGCTTTCTTATTAATGCCTAAAGGAGTTTCCCCATAAATATTTTAGCTAAAATAAATAAAGTAAAAAGCAAAATGTGCATAAAACATAAAATGACTTCCTGCAGAGGTGATAAGCTGCAGTACTAGGGAAGATTGGTAATTTTTTGCATTTGCAGGATGTCACCTTTCCACACTTTGATGGCCAAAGTTTATACTGTGGTTTCCACATGACAATCAGAAGGGCTGCCAGAATAATCTAATGAATTAATTACTGGATTTGTCACTAGGTCATTTGTCAGACTGGGTGTAAACATTTTCCCATAGGAGTGTCTGATATCCATCTAGCAAATATAAAGATTGTGTGCGTCATATCATAGGACTTTTGCCAGTTCTGTCACTATTAAAAATATAAGCATGAGTTTAAAGTTAAGCGATAAACAGTGTTCAGAGGCCCCCTGATGTGCAATAATGTGGTGATTTGGCCTGATAACCAGTACCATTTAGTGGAGGATTTGTTCTGTTCACTTGATAATGTTAATATAATTCACAACATTCCACATCTCTGAATTGTATTAGTCGTATTCCTTTTGTAATAAATTATTAACTTTTCTTTATAAAGCACCAACATATTCTGCAGCATGAAACACTTATGGGACCTGTTATCTAGAATGCTTTGGACATGTGATTTTCCGCATAAGGCTTCTTTCTGTAATTTGGATCTCCTTACCTCTACTAAAAAAAATAACCTATACTATTTAAACCAATTTTGTTTAGCCTCCAATAAGGAGTAATTATAACTAAGTCAGAATCAAGTAAGAGGTTTTTTTTTTTATTATTACAGAGAAAAAGGAAATACTTTTTAAAAATGCTAATTATTTGATTAAATTGAGTCTATGGGAGATAATATATTTCCAGAAAATATATCCCTTACCTGTACAATAAATAAGTTTATACACTGAAATCAAAGATTACATACAAAAATGCAACTAATATTTGACGTTGTATAAAAGAAAATGCTTGCTTTACAGGACTAGCAAAAAAAGCCAAACATATCCCATAAACACTACCTTTTCATGCAACTGTTTCATTTTATTAAGCTGCCTACACGATTTGAGTTGTATCGTATATTGGCAGCCATTTCAGTTGGAAATGGGTGTGGCATTGTGTGCCAGTTGTATCAGTTAAAGGAGAATTCAACCTGTAATAGAAAAAAAACCTCCCCTGGGTAGACCCCCCTCCTTCCTCCTCCCAGCCAACCTTCCAACCCCCCAGGCAAATGCCCTTAATTTTTTTACTTACCCCTCCGTTCAGATTCAGGCCATGTGAGTACATGGACACCTTTTGGAATCAGACTGGCGTTTTCACCGCATGTGCAGTTAGAGTAAATTTCTGTCCCGAACAACTGCGCATGTGGCAAAAGTCCCAGAAATTTCCAAAAACAATTTTGAAATTTTCGTGACTTTCAACATATGGGCAGTGGTTCAGGTCCGGAAATCTACTCCAACTGTGCATGCGCTGAAAATGCTGGCCTGATTCTGAAAAAGACAGAAGAAAGAAGATGGTGCCTGTGAACTCCCGTGGCCCGAATCTGCACAGAGGGGTAAGTAAAAATGTTGGGTCATTTGCCCAGGGGGGCAGGCAGGCTGGGGGGAGGAGGGAGTGGGGTCTACCCAGAGGAGGGGGGGAGGGTTTTTTCTATTACAGGTTGAATTTTCCTTTAAGCTTGATTTTTATGTGTAACATTGATGGTCACTTAACAAATGGGAGCTTGTTGTCACATATGACTAATCTATGTTAATTCTTGCCATTGTGTTACTTATGCTCAGCCTAAAAATATTGTGTTAAGTCTTTATGACTGCTCTGGTTCTGTGGCAAAAACGAAAGCTGGCATGAATTAATACACATAGCAGTAGCCTTCATTAGGGAGCCAGAAATTGAAATTATTCTTAAACTTAGGCAATAAATCTTGTGTTTGCAGTGCTTTGCTTACTTTTTGGCAAGCAGATCATTCAATTTGCAAACTTGTATTTATCATGATCATCGAAATAGTTACAGTGAAAAATAGTTTTTATTGCTTGTTTATAATATGATTGCCAGTATGCTTGAACGTACAGTACAGTACAAAATAATGACTGGACAGAAAAGCTGCAAATATTAACAATGCCATTTGAAAATGAAACATGTAATATGCAGCATAATTCTCAGAGAACACTAAAACATTTCAATATAGAAGAGTCTCTTATTGTCATTCCACAAGGCTTTCAGTTCCTGGAAAAATAATCAGTCATTCTGGAATGTGTTCTTGAGAATGTTGCATTAAAACGAAAGGTATGCTTTGAAGATTGCATATTACCCCCCCTGAAGTAGTGTTGTGATATTTTATATATGAAGATTTCCTCATTTTAATGACACAGTTATCAAAACCTACTGTTGACCCATCAAATTGTGGTTTCCATTGTATTTTACTACATATATTTTGAAATCCCTCTTAAATGAAAATAGGCTATAACCTAAAAGTGTGTAAAAAGATTAAGAAAACTATTATCCCTTTTCAATGTTGGTTATACGTTTAACAAACCCATTTTAATCTGGCAGAACAATAAGCTTGAGGTGGAAGACTAGCCCAAACTCAACAAAGGGTTAAGCAGTAACAAGCGCCAAGTTTGCTTCAGTTTTCATTACTCAAAGCAACATCAGCAAGGGTTTTAAAAGTCTTGAATTGGTCACCAATCTGAGATCTGTCACAAAAACACATTTGTTATTATACCCCTGGAGGCTCAAGTTATTTATAAATGCTGAGCGTCTCTGTCCACAGTGATGCACATTGTAATTTAGGATTTAGGTGAATTTGCACCCTACCTTATTTTTCTTTTTGAGCTGGTATGTATTTTTTACTCCATTCATACACATTTCTTTGCTTCACACTGTATAGCAATTGGTTGAATCTAAAATAAGCCCAGACAATATGTCCCTATATGAGTGGCACTTCTATACTACATCCTTGGGCATACCATAATTCATAACACAGGTACAGCCTGTGCTGGGTTACAATTTTAACCTTCTCATAATGGGTGTCATTTATCAACATTGGCCAATGTTGCACCTGTGATGTAACACATAGCTACCAGACAGTGATGAGGTGTTTAAGCAAGCTGCAGGTAGAATAATTCTAGCACCATGGGTTACTGCCCAGGTGCACTTGTTATTAGTGATGGGCGAATCTACCCAATTTTGCTTCGCTGAAAAATTTGCGAAACAAGTCGCGGCATGTTTTTGATGCGTTGCGTCGTTTTCGACGTGCGTTGCGTCGTTTCTGTTGCGTCGTGTCAAAAACGATGCGCAACTCGGTTTCTTTCGCTAATTTTCGCCAGGCGAATTGTCGCTGGCATTAAGCGAATTTATTCGCCAGCGACGAATGGCGGGAATTCGCTGCAAATTCACCCCTGGCGAATAAATTCGCCCATCACTACTTGTCATTAAATGAGCCATAATAAGGTTTTGCTTGTTTTTTATTGTGTATGTGTATTTAGTAGTTTCTTAAGGTGAGGCCACATTACTTACTTACTTACTGCATAATCTAATAATTACTCTTTAAAATGCTATCTTTATGGATAATTCACCATAACTCAATTGCATAATTAAAGGTTTTCCACCTATTTATGTGTAATATGAGTGATAAAGGTGCTCTTTCACTTAACCTGAGGACAGGAGGCACAAGAACATGTTTGTCCTTAGAAATTGAATGTAAAGTCACCATCTACTACAAATAAGCAGAGTCAAAACAAATTCTCCCTCCAAAGAAAAGTCACTAGAATGATTTTCTCCTTCTGTCTCAAAGCCTAACAATGTAAAGCTGAGGCAAGGGAGGGCATCACAGCATTTGTAGTATGGGTATGGTAGATTATGGTAGAGGTGCCCTGCCCTCTACAAACTGGTGGCTTGACTAAAATGCACTTGGGTGGTATTGCAGGGATTGCAAGATGCCTTGTAAGCTGCATTTAGACATCATGAAAGAAAGATATATATCTTAAATCGCCTGGTCCCTTTTGTTCTGAGTTCCTTGCCACAAGATATCAAAATTTGAACAGAAAATAAATATTCAGAACTGGTCTTGTCTGAAATTATGGCTTGCATCAACTATACACACTTCCCTGATCATATGTTTAAAACGTATAGTTTAATTGTTAATTTCATTATTAAGATTGTTTATGTTTAAGGGTAATTTTATTAAACGTTAAAGACCCTCAGCATTTAACAATATATTTTTATTAATTTATACAAGGGACATAGTTCAAAGGTACACTGAGCATGATTTATGATCCAAATGTTCGATCTCACATGAAGTGTTTATATATTTTCTAGCATATGACACATAACATAGTCTAGGTTTATCTTATACTCATACAGTAATTGCACATAACTATCCCATGAGATTAAATTCTAACAGATGTGTGCAAGTGATAGCAACCTATATTACTTAGCATGCATTTAAAATAGTTCAGCAATATTCAAATTCCGGGGATTTAGAGGGCTACCTGATCTTAAAATGTATAGATATATACTGTATGCGAATGTAAAACACAGACTTTCGTACACTACACAGAACTGCTGTCATAAAAGTCAGTTTTTGGTTAAAGTCTCCAGTGCTTTTAGTAAACCCAATATCATAAAAGGCAGTTTTTGGTTAAAATATCCAATGCTTTTAGTACACCCATTGTCATAAAATGCAGTTTTTGGTTAATATCTCAAATACTTTTAGGGGCACATTTACAAAAGGTTGAAGTGAATTTTCAAATACAATTTGAATTTTAAAATTTGACTTTTGAAATAATTTTCAGATACTTCGACTATCGAATAGCACAAAATTCGATTTGTAATGACCAAATTCGAAAATTTTTATTTTGAAGTTCTGTCGCTTTAAAAAACTTGGAATTCGACTAATCACCACCTTAAAGATGCCAAATTGCTGCAAAATCAAAGGATTTTTTTGAAAATCATTCCTTTAAGCTTTACTGTAATTTTTCTAAGTCCTGGAAAATGTAATTGTTTGAATCAGTCGAATCATTCAATTTGAACAATGCAATTGTTCGATTCGAATGATTTGAATTTGATCAAAAACGGTCCAAAAATGTGATGGTCGAATTCGTTTCTACTTCATATTCGACCAATAGTAAATCTGCCCCTTAGTAAACCCAATATCATAAAAATCATTTGTTGGTTAAAGTCTCTAGTGCTTTTAGAGACTTTAACCCAGTATCCCATCAACACATTTTTAATGTTAGAGGGTATTGGTAATTGTTCAAAAATAGCTCTCTGCCATGCATTGTAAAGTATGAGTTATAGGGCTTAATGCACACACCACAAATATGGTGGATAGGGAGAGGTATATGGAAAAGACCCATTAATGGCAGAGTGAAGTAAACAAGATTAAAATCAAATGAGCATGGGGATGAGTTTAGGAAAAAAACTGTGGAAAACTAAAGCTTAATAGAAAAAGTGATGTGGTGAACTTCCCTATGGGTAGGTAATGGGAATGTGTAAAATAATAAAAAGCTAAGGATTTTGTTAATGCATCGTTAATGTATAAACTCTTAAGAAATATTCCTAGAATATTGTTAATTATGCTTTTTAATTATATTTACTATTTCATATTTCAAATCCTTGTTGCTGTTTTGGAAAGTTTTATTTACATATATCATATACAACATTTTAATATACAATTTTTCCTCCAACACTATAAACACTGTCCATAACTTGTTTGTATAGATTCTTTTTTACTTTTACTTAAAAGCAAGCTATATTGAAAACAGAATGTTGATCTAATTATTTGACCATGCATTATTTATGAAGCTACAGCATGATGAATGACTTTAGAAAATAGCTGTAAGGTTCATACTGCAACGGAATATATAAAATTACTCTTAGATTTTCATCTGTTGGGTTCTAAACCTACAAATTGCAAGCACATGCTTTACACATGTCAGTTGCCCATGGATCATCCAATGCTAAAGGGATCAAAAGTGAATGTTAGGATGCCATCAGATGAGCAATATTCCCAACAATACAGAGAAAGATGCATGTGCTAGCTGCATTCTGACAGTGATGAAAATCTCACCTGTGAACAGAAGTTCAGTCAAAGATGAATGCATCATTGATTCCTGCTGTCCTGCAAGAGAGCCTGATATCTCATAGGTGTCAGAGACAATGCACTACAAGGAGGCAGTCATTAAAGCAGTTACATGTTACATAGTTACATAGTTACATAGTTAAATTGGGTTGAAAAAAGACCGAGTCCATCAAGTTCAACCCCTCCAAATTAAAAACCCAGCATACATACACACACATCTCCACTCTTTCAAACACAAACCGTATACCTATATGCCCATAGCTATACTAACTGTAGATTTTAGTATCAAAATAGCCTTTGATATTATGTCTGTCCAAAAAATCATCCAAACCCCTCTTAAAAGCATCAACAGAATGGGCCATCACAACATCACCCGGCAGTGCATTCCACAACCTCACCGTCCTGACTGTGAAGAACCACCTACGCTGCTTCAAATGAAAGTCCTTTTCTTCTAGTCTGAAGGGGTGGCCTCTGGTGCGGTGCGATGTCTTCAGAACATTGTAAAATGCAGGGCAACTTTCTGTGTAATCAGGGATTCATTTTCCACTTCATTTATCATTGAGTTAAACCTCACTTGACAGTGGAGAATTCATATTTCATTATTTTAATATTTTTAGCATCAGGTTTGCAAATATTATCCAAAATGGTCTCTTAAGAGGTTATATAATTTTTATCATCTATATAATCACTTCCAGCTCTTAAGTGATGTAGTTTGTGCTTTGGTTTTGTTTTTGATTTTCATATTACTATTCTATATGGAATGAGCCTTTTTGAAGGGTCAGTATCATCTTAAAAAACATACATTTTGCCATAAAAATGGGCGTGCTACTGACAAATGTAATCTTATTAAAGAGTAAGCATTGTCACATTTTAGTCATCGTTTATTATCTTTTAGCCATTTTGATTTTTGCATCTTGAGAGGCAGAGGCACAACTAGATATCACTGCCCCACAGCCAATTATTTTTCAGGCCCCATATTATTTACAGAAATTCCATTATATAAGCATTCATTAAATTCATTTAACATGTCTTCTACATTATCTCCCAGTAACTTGTAATCATTATATAATAACCAAAGCAAACATAGATTTGAACTAATCATAATTGATAATGCACAATCTGTGTATAATAATCCCTAGCAAGTATTGTATATAATTCCAACGAGTCCATCTGTGATTGGCAGTTTCAAAAGTAATATATAATATAGTTATACGAACAAATGGCACTACTGTATTCTGTTAATTGAAATACAAATGTAAAAAATGCATATGAAAATCAAAAAATGGTACATTCAGAAGCTGAAATGCATCAAACTTTATATAACAATAAACTGTTTTCATTATTTATTTGAATTCATGTTCAATTGTTTTTTTATTGCTTACAGATAACATCTGATGAAAGAATCATTAAAACAGACTATGGGCTCCTGATTCGCAGTTTACAGAAAAAAGACTCAGGAATGTACTACTGCAAAGCTCAAGAGCACACGTTTATACACACTATCACAAAGCTCAGTGTTAAAATAATAGAGAATGAACAGATGGAAAACACACAGAAGTTGGAGGATGATGAGGGAAGGAGCCGTGATTTAATAACAGAGTCAAGACTGAGGTACAAAGATTATTTACAGCTCCTCAGTAGTCCAAGCTTCAGTCTGGATGAGTACTGTGAGCAGATGTGGCACAAAGAGAAGAAGAGGCAACGCAATAAAGGTGGCGCTAAGTGGAAACATGTCCAGGAGATTAAAAAAAACAGAAACAGGAGACACCATGAGCAGAGGAATCAGTGGGCTAGAATTTTATCAGCATAGACTGATCTTTTTATTGGCAAGGACATCTGTATTAATTTCTCCTTTGTGTATATGTCTTACAATGATTTTCCTTTATCTTATGATGATGCGTCTGCTCCAAGTCAAACTGGTATTTTTGTAATTACAGGAAGGGAAGATATTTAACATCCTGTGTTGCATTACAGCACTGAATAAAACAGAATGGAATAAAATACCATAAAAGAGCTATATTTCTATGAACTTTTAAAACCTTAGAACATGTAATTGATGTAGGAGGATCTTGTCACCCCACCGACCCTTATTTGTTTCTCATATCTTTATATAAACAAGGAACTAGGATATAAGAAACCATATTCTTGCCTGGATTTCATCTTTATGGGAAGGAGGCAGAATTATATATTAGTCATATCAAGCATATAAATGTGGGGTGTTAGTAAGAACAATGTTCCCTTTTAGATTAGGATTTTTGTGTGGTATTAATGTATTTTTTTTTAAACATTTTTCTCAAAACGTGGGTTAAGTTAAAATGGGGTATTCTGGATTTTATTTATTGAACTATGTTGTTTAGGTGTTGTCTTCTGCTTTTTTTTGTAAATTATAAATGAATGTTTAGAAGTTTAAAAGTAACTCTTACTTTTTGTATCGAGTAGCAAAATTCAAACCAGCTTAATATTATTTTCATGGTAATAGTAATTCATGCTCTAACTGCAAATAGATTAAAATATCACTTATATTTCTTATTTCTGCCGTTACAAATGAATCTAAAACTTATGGTAAGCATCTTTAGCACAGATTAAGACTTGGTGTAAACAAAAGCCAGGGTTCGCTACTTATAAACTTTTAATATGTATACTAGATGCAATATAGGCTAAAGACTTCAGGACTAAATTGCACCAGTGCTATAGTGCAGTATTCTTTAGCAGCCAATCAGAGTGTCACTTTCATTTTTTAAATGGTAGCTCAAAACAAAGCATTGATTGGTTGCTATGGATGTGTGTACTTGTTCAGTGTAGCATCAATGTTTGTAAATTAGCCTTTGTTCCAGTAGCACATTCAACATAACTGGAATAAATATTATTAATATTGTACGACCCATTGCAGTATGTAATCAAATACACCAGCTATTGACTGCTAAAGGTATTGGGATTATATTTTATAGTTTAGCAACTGTTTCAGCACGTGTTAAGACATGTTAGATAATATTTATAGAAGTATACAGAATATTATTCCTTTGTACAATATATGTGCTATAATGAATGCATTGGGAATGTCAGGTGGTGAAGACAGTCAAAACATATTGTGATGTTAATGTTATACATTGCAAAGTTAGTTTAACAGATATTTGGACTAAAGGATATTTCTCATTCCTCCAGTTTTTTATAATAAATAATAAAAATGTTCTTTTTACTTTTTATTGTTCTTCTACAAAATTGTGTTTTTCATTTTTTATCTTAATAATTTATTCAGTAATAAAATCAGTGTGATTAATGTGAGCACAGTAACCTAAGCCTTATGGCTTAAAGAGCATTTTATTTGCTGCTTCTCTTCTAAGGAAAAATAGAACATAAAAATTCCTCATGTGCCACAGACCAAAAGCAGTGACTACAGACTCACTAGAAGTATCCAGCATCCAATGCTAGAATCATAGGTTAAACCTCTCTAGGTATCATTTCTTTGTCCTGAAGCACATGAAGCATTTTCATTTCCATTATGTACTTAATAACAAGTCTAGTTTTCTCTAAGTACTGAAGTAAATTTGCAGTTATCTATATAACCAGTGATTAAACATATTTGATTATACTGTACTGTATATAAAAATAAGAAGCTAACATATGGGGTTATTATAAAGAGTTTTATTCTTAGCAGTATCCAAAAAGACACACTCTCCCAATACTGTATCTCAACCAAATTCTCCTTTAGGCTGCCATATTTACTTCTTTGTCTACCAATCCAGGAGAACAAGTCCCACAGGATGGACATTTCTTAATAAATGTTTATTACTGTGGGTTCATGTAGTTTCATTAGTATCGGTATGTTTGTGTGTAAACAATTAGGGGCAGATTTACTAAGGGTCAAAGTGGATATTCAAATTAAATTTGAATTTTAAAGATTCAAATTTCAAAGTACTGTCGTTTATCGAATAGCTCAAAATTAGATTCCAATTGAAAACTGGCCCTTTAAAATCCTTCAACTTCGAAACTTTGCCGAATTGCCATTTTAGCCTATGGGGGACCTCATATAACCTGTCCTGAAAAAATTTCTATGTTCCAAGAAATCGAAGGATTTTGCAAAAAATCTTTTGAATCGTTCAATTTGAACAATGCATCGAAAGATTTGAACAATTTTTATTTGATCGAAAATGGATCTTTTTGGTCGTTTGAAGTTTTTTCACTTTGAAATTCGTCCCCATAGTAAATCTGCCCTTAAATATTTTACATTACAAATATTTTTATTTAATATTTGTACTGTGAATTTGTGAAATACCCTTTGCTGGGACACAGTCTACTATTATAATATATTTTATTCCCTAATAAAACTAATCAAGAATACATGAGTAAAATTAGGTTATATATATACATACATAGATAAATGGTAGTATTCTTTGTACTGAATACTACATTGAGTTAGCACTTAGTGTATCTAATGGATAACTGTAAATCTGCCCCTTAGTAAATCTGCCCTTAAATATTTTACATTACAAATATTTTTATTTAATATTTGTACTGTGAATTTGTGAAATACCCTTTGCTGGGACACAGTCTACTATTATAATATATTGTATTCCCTAATAAAACTAATCAAGAATAAATGAGTAAAATTAGGTTATATATATACATACATAAATAAATGGTAGTATTCTTTGTACTGAATACTACATTGAGTCAGCTCTTAGTGTATCTAATGGATAACTGTAATTAATTTTTATTTAAAATTTGAATTTAAAATTTGAATTTAAAACATTTTCCAAAATTTAAAGTTGCATTGTCAAGTGTTATATTTATATTGTTCATTAGTAACTTAATACAATGAGACTTAATTGAGCATAGAACATTTTTTAAATATGCTTGGAGGTCTTGGAATAACTTTGTAGAAGTTTTATTACTGTACACAATGGCACACTCTGTCATTTATTTATTCATTTTTTTTGTACCCTCTGCATTTTAAGTATCTTGCAAAACATTGGAAGCGAGAATTGCTTTAAAGAAAATAGTTTACAAAAAAAAGTACGGTAACAATCACTATTGTTTCTTTATGAGAGTTTAATGATTACCACAAAAACAAACCGAACAAAGCTTATTATTAAACATGCAAGCAAAAGGAGACACACAGCTTTTTTGTAATCTAAGAGCTTTCCCTTTTCTTAAAATGTATTCAGAACTTTTGGCAAGGGTTACATTGGTTATACTATCATCAGTAGTTTGTTTATTCCAAAGGAATAATGATGCCTTTATCTTGTACCCCAGTTGGAAATATGGATGGTGACAAGCAGCATAACCAGACCGATCAGATCCTGGAACTTCTTTGCTGACATCTCAAAATCACTGTTATTAATCTAAAAAGCTATGTCAGGAGTAACATAGAGCTAGCTGCAGTCCAAGGGGAAGGGTATTTTTTCTAAACTGTTTGAATCAATGTTTCGACTCATAATCTGTGCCTTGATTTTTTTATGAGGTTTTCCAGCTGCTGTCTCAGATGAGACACCAAAGCTTAATTTGACATTCAGAATATTCAGTGGAACATTCAACAGTTTCTAAATCTCTGCAAGAAGTTCATCATCCACTTTTAAATCAGATTTTCAAAATATATACATTTTCACAGAACTGGACAAGGTACCCAAGGCAAATGCCTAGGAACCAATTATAAAGGATCCCACCAGTGATTGGAAATCTTATTACGCAGTTAAAAAAAAGTCCCATATATATCATACAGCTTTGGTCTGATTTTGCAGTACTCTTAGGGACATATTATTATGCTGTGTAAAATATATTCACCAAAAAAAACAATGTAAAAAGCTGTCTAAAAGTGTGTGTTATATTATGCCACCACTATTTTACATTGCTTCCGGTGCTTTAGGTAACTCTAAGAAAAAACATGTAAGAACTTTACTCCGTTTTATAAATGGCGAAACCTGGCGATGGGTGCTGTATTATCCTGCTGTTTTTACACAGCATAATAAATATGCCCCTAAGAGCAGTAGTTACAAAAACATTATCTAGTAAGCAACTGCATTGTCAGTGAAAGGAGGGCCCAAATCAGGATGCTGCTTTATGTAAACCTAAAATAATATAAACAATATTTATATATTATATATATATATATTTATAGGGCATTTAAAAATAGTATGTATAATGTTCCATGTGCAGACATTGCCTCCTTCTCCCCAACAGACAGACTACATTATTGTATATTGGTCAGAGCTTCACACTTTGCTATCAATGTGTTTTTAAATTAGTCACCTTACTAACACATTCTTTTAGCTAAAAACTTCTGCTACAAATCCACAGTTGCCCAGATAAATACAATGCATATGGTTTACATAAATGCCATTTATTAGGTACTTGTGGTAAAAAAATACTTGTGCCCAAAATAGCACTTTACACACTGCAGTTGTGGTGATAAATAAACCCTATCATTTCTCTTTTCTTTTACTCCAAGTGTATGGCTTGAATGTTATAGTGTCATTACTTATGTTTAATCACATTTTGACCATCAGGGGGCTTTCCTATTTCCTACTACTGAGCACTCGGTCTGTATCAGGAAAGAGAAAAAGAACAGTGACACTTTCTGTCAATAATCCCTTTCATTATATATATTTTTAGTTATCTCTCCTAACCAATGCTTTGATAATGTCTCCTTTTAAACCAGGGATCAGGAACCTTGGCTCTCCAGCTGTTAAGGAACTACAAGTCCCACAATGCATTTGCCTTTATGAATCATGACAGACTCCTTCATTGCATTCTGGGACTTGTAGTTCCTTAACAGCTGGAGAGCCAAGGTTCCTGATCCCTGTTTTAAACCTTTACTTGTCTGTATGATATCTAGTTACATTAAACTTATTCCATCAAACAGCCCCTGCCCCCATGTTTAGGATCTCTAAATTAGAAAGACTATAGAGAAGGTCATAAAACCACTCAGATTCTATCACTGAAAGATGGGGCAAGGACAAGTTGTTATTATTGGCAAAATTTCTTGGGAACATTTGTTCAAAAGGATGCATCTTACATCTCATAATCCCTTAAAACTACTTGTATAATTCCATATCACTCAACATTGTATAATAGCAAATGGTGCAGAAAGAAAGGAATAATTAAATGTTGGAGCATGATAAGTCATTGCTTTCTTATAAGCATTGGGCCTTGTCTGCACCATTTCACTCAACATTTATAAAATCTCTGGTAAAAACATTTTCTACTTTAAATTTACTTGACAGAAAAAAACTGTAATGCTAATATAACTTGAAACGATATTTGCCCATCACTAATATTTTGACAGTAAAACGAACCCACAAGCTACAGACAAGAGCTTAAGATGTGCAATAATTTCCATATATGGCTGTTTCCAGATATGTAGTTTTTAATTATGATTTTTCAGTCAGCAAAGATTTTCATTGAGCTTGCTTTCTAGTAGGAGTTCTCTTGATCCTTGATTCCAGCTAAGGATTGAGAAAACATTAATGCCTGATATATTTAATATATTCATAACCCCTTTGGGAATTCAAGTGACAGGAGTGGCAATGTCTTTAAGTGAGTGACAATGACACAGAGGGGCTTATTTATCAAAATTGTACTTTTCTTGATTATTTTGATGAAAAAAGTCCAACCAAAATAGAATCCACAATTAGACCTTATTTATTTTTTAAAAAACCACAATTTAATTGGATCGGATGCAATAAAAATCAAGCGAAAACTAGAATTGCTTGATTTTTTGGTGCTTTCTCCTGAATTTAGAGCATGGTGTAGCTATTTGTGCTCCATTTTAGTAGAGTAAATAACTATGCATTAGGGCACAACCCATGTGGCAAGATGCCATGTAAAAAAATAGAGAATTGCATGTGAGTTTTTTGCTCTTTGCACTTTGCTCCCATATTTAGTAAATGAGGCAGAGGATTATATAAAATAATAAAAAGTAAATACAACCTGGAAGCAAAAAAATTATGTGCATATTGATTCATGAAAGCCAACATTCAGTTTTTATAATGGAAATCATTATAATAATAAACCATGATTAAAAGAAATAATAATAACATATGAAAAGTAAATATGCTGGTAGTTATATAAAATGCGTACAATCAGAAAAATTGCTTGTGATCTTCCTTGCTGTCTGCTTCAGGCATTCTATTCATATTGTATATATGTAATTGCTTGGTAGTTCTAAATGTAAAGAGAAAGTTTAAGAAGCGCAATTAAGCTTACAGCAAACTGAGTCATGTAAATGGGACACATTATTCATAGAGTATTGACATATTATGAAATACATGTGATTGTAATGAGAATGATCTCTTTATAGTTAACCAGTACTGTTGATTTAAGGAGCTGCTTGTCACAGACAAGCATGGCCATAATGAAACACTCTGCAGTTGCTGTTGACTGTCACCTGACAGTTCACAGTTGAATTTCATAAAAAAAAAAATGAAGCACAAATACACCACTTTTCTGGAAATACTCTTCTGTTAAAATATCTTTTGAAGTTTAGCAGAGGACTCATATTGGAAGGCTGGTGTTTTCTCCGGGCTTTCAGAAGTCCCTGGAGAAGATCTCAGATATCTAGTATGCTTAGTTTTGAAAAGAATAATGCCTGCTTTCTCTTATTTTTTTTCATGTCTGATATTAACTATTCATGAGACTTATTGTCCAGTACATGTTGTGCTTATCTTGGTTAAAGCACTTTACTTCTTTATTTTATCATTTCACATTTCTTAATTTAATTTTTGGTAACAATTTGTAAAAAAATGGATATGGAATATAAATGGTATATGTGTGTGTAGTATTGAGTAAGAGTAGATTTCATGTAATTCATAATTTTTCACAGCAAAACAGATCTGCTCAGCTCTAAATAAATAATGTGCATATGTTTTGAAGCCATAAATTCACAAGCCTAGCTGAGTGGTATTTTGGATTTCATTTCCAGACCAGTAAAAATGCTAATAATAATGTTAATAAAAAGACAATGCAGCCCACTCTTTATAAAAAAATAAAAGTGACACCCCATTAGGTTAGTATTGCTGTATTTGCACATTTATAACACTAGGTATATACAGCAAGAAAATAATTATACTTGCCATAAAAAGGATGTATTTGCTCATTAAAGCCATGTCTCTACATCCAGACTGACAAATGATGACTCGCGTTCTCTTGGTTGGAGAGTAGGCACATTTCCATAATTTGAACAGTCAGTATCATTAGTTTGCTGAATAATCATGTATCCAGTCATATACATTTTTTAGGAGGGAAACAATATCAAAACCAGAAAAAATAAGCCTTGGGTGTGGTTCAGATATAACCATGACCAAAAACGTGCAATGGCTTTAATATTTAATGTGATTTTTCAATTTATTATTCCATATTGTTATGAAAAGATTGGTGCATTTACCTACATCTTACACAGCAAGGATTTGGATTTGCACTCTCAGGGTCGGACTGGGGGCCTGGGGCCCACCGGGACTACTGTCCAGGGCCCCCTCTGACCCCCCTGCCCCCTACCGTGATGAACCGCTGCCGAGCCTTCTGGAAAGGTGTCGCGCACGCTTGCTGGTAAGGCGCAGCGCGCTCGCCTGCACAAGTGGTGCTGCGCACAGCACCTATCAAGAGAGGGGTCTGCCTTCTGGAAAGGTGCTGTTCGTGTCTGCTGGTAAGGCGTCTGCACAAGTGGTGCTGCGTATGGCGCTAATCGGGAGAGGGGTCGGGGCCCACTGGGTATTTTCCCTGTATCCCACCGGGCCAGTTCGACACTGTGCACTCTCTATCTTCTATCTATCTTCCGAAAATAGGATGAGCCTGACAATCACAATCTAGTGTCCAGTCAATTAGAAAAACACAGTTTGCAACATTTCATTGGTACCTGTTAATTTTTGTAAGATACATTTAGCAGTCTCAGATCTCTGCAACATTTAATCTGTAACCTATAGCAGCCAAGTTACTACACTTGCAACAAAGGTGTGGGGTTGGCATAATTGCAATAACCATGTTGGTTATTACATTAGGCATGCATGGAAAGTTCTGTATTGCTTGATAAATGTTCTTGTTAATAAAAAAAAACCTTATTCCAGATGAATGAGATACTACTCAATAGACTAGTGGATGTCTAAACTGGAATCCTGGCCAGAGACCACTTGCCTACTCTTGTCTCTCACCAGTATGAATTTGTTTTGAGGGATTCCAGGCAACAGTCACAGAGAAGTGTAGCCAGATATCTGCCAACAGCATGGAGAGCCCTACCTTTCTAAATCATGAGGCAAAGAGCAGATAATATTATCCTGATCTAACATACTATTAATCCCTTCAATTTGGTTGTTTTGTTAACAGAAAGGTCTTCTGTTGAAGTACAAAATAGATTTCTATAATGAATATATACTTTCTTAGGTGTGTAATTGGATAAATGCTAGGGCACCATAATATTATTCATACCAGTATAATTTACATATGGTATAGCTTCCTCAGCTCAGCACGTTCTGAATTATATTATGGAAAGGCATCAGAGTAGAAATAGCATGGATTAGTTTTTAGGATCACCTTCCAGGGTTTCAGTACCTCATGTAGACAGAATCCCAAACAGAAGATCTGGAACAGGGACAGAACATAGCCTGATTCCCTTGTCAGTACTGTGGTCCCTTCACTACAAGTAAAGTAGAGCCTGGGAAGAGCTACTCCCTCTATTCTACTTGGTGGAGCTTGAGCTGCTCTTCCTTAATAGCCCCTCTGCCTCGCTCTAATTACAGAGTGCTATTAAAGGAGCTATCCTATACACTGGATTCACCTCTTTCATGGGGTCCCTGTACCTCGACTTCACTAAAGGTAATGTCCCTTTAGGGCTACCACTTCTAGAGCTTTGTTGACTCCAGGCTCAGTGGATCAACTGTCCAGGTCAACTGCTGCAGGCCAAAGATGAAGTTCCCCACCCTGCAAAGCACTTTGTTACAGTACTGCAGGAAGCAGTCCTTAATATCAATATATATGTGCAGAGGACAGATAAATTCTAAAGCGCTTAATAATGTTGCACCACCATACATAAATTCCAGTACTTCCCACACAATATAATTTATCTTGATTTTAACTGATGAGAGGACCTACAGGATTACATTATTTAAGGCAGGGGAATACAAACTTATAACAATTTATGTGACATCACTACCCAAGACTTTGTATTATTACCCTTTGCGTTTGTGATTTTTTGTTGCTGGTTTAAATCTTCCATTTCCACTAGTGGTTTCACTCATAATGGCATTGTATCCAATGTTTTGATATCTTCCACAATCATAAAATGACAATAGTTATGAACCCTCATTGCTGATACAGTATGTTACAATCCAGTGCAAGACATTTCATATGAAGGCTATTTTTCTATATAAAATAGTGCAGCATATTCCAGAAATAATAGATCCCTTGTTTTTATCAGCTGAAAGTACTATGTGATGTCTCTGTCTTGAGAGGATATATATTATTTTGTGTATAAGAGGTTAAACTGCCACAGGGGAAAAGGCTTCAAGGCTCCTGTGACACATACCCAGATAACACCAGAAACTGGACAGAAAAGCTGTTTGGCCACAGGTCTCCCTTCCCAGCTCATGGCAAATTCTGTATATTTAATTATATACAGGTACAATATTAAAACATACTTTGTGCAGGAAAACAAAACACAGGAAAGCACCATGATGAGTGTATGCTCTAGATAAATTGTAAGCCTAGAACACTGCCTCTCTTTAATAATAACCACATTTCCATATAAATTACAGTACATGGCAAAATGAACATTCTCAGAAAAAGTAAAAAAAAACTGCTGAATAAAATATATTAACTCATTCAAATATATCATAGACAACGTTCCTTCCCAAGGATCATTGTACAGATAATTTGCATACTTGCTTCAGGGCTTGAAGGCCTATACAGTCCCACACAAAAATAATCACAGAGGCGGTTTCAGACACATTTTCATTTCTGCTCTCCCACAATAAAATGTCAGCGGCAAACATATGTACACTTTTGGATACAATCAGTTCAAATTTACAACGGTATTTCTGTACTGAAATATTCTGTTGAATTCAAAACACACACAATCTATCATATGTTAAGTCAAACAACATTGTACAAGGTATACTGTTATTTTTTATTTTTATAAAATAAGCAATAATCCTTATTTTCAGTTGTGATTTTATAAAATGATGCCAGGATAAAATGCCAGGAATAAACATATAAATGTTATAGATGAGAGAGTGATAAGTTATACATGTGTCTCTCCTAGAATATTAATATGGCTGCTTGAGCACCAATATTACACCAGGATTTATAGTCAATGCTGATGACCTTGAAATGTCATGGATAGAATGGAGTGTTAATTAAATCTTTGCCATGTTAGTTTAGAGCTGTAATTCAACAATAGGTAATTTGATTTGCTGTCCATATAATGTATATATGGTTTATTCAGTGAAAAAGGTTTATTATTTTCTCTAATGCCTAAAATTGTATTACTATCAAGGAATAAACCTGCAAGACCACAAATGTTTTCTTATGATATGGAAGTATGCAAAATTACATCTAGAAATGTACATATGGTAAACCACTTAAGAAGTTAAAATCATTGTATAGGGTCTATGGTTGTTCAGGAAAGCAAGGTTGTTTTCATGGTATACAATAAATTTGGAAAAGGGAAATATAACTAAACAATTCCAAAATCAATGTAACTAACTGTTTTAAAGGATCAGAAAACTCTTTTTATTTTAAAATCCCTAAAACAACTCTCAAAGCCCCTTAAATTGACATACTACTCTTCTTACATTGAGTATGATGTCCTTTCAAAGATAAATGTGAAACCTCCTTTTGAAACCAATCACTTCTTTATCTAGCATGAAGCTCTTTACATAGACAATTTGATCAGATTTTATGGGTCAGATTTTATCTGATCATGCCATTCAACACTACAAAACACACTGCAACACTGCCACATTGCAGAAAGCATTAGTAACATATTTTTGCTCTGTTTCTGCTGTTCAATTATGAGCAGAAGAAAATGCACCAGTTTATGGCCTTGAGTAAGCAAGCAAGACAAATGTATTAATACAAAGCTAAAGATACAAACACAACATGCTAAGAAAGGTAATTTGTGGGTTTTTGGGTGACTTGTAGAGGACGAATAATTATGGTTTTCCGAAGAATAAAATAAACTGCATTTGTGAAAATACATAGCAGATCATCAAGTGTTTTTGCTTTTTGCACTTAAGCTTATTAGGAATGAGGCCCTATGCCAAAATCAACACTATTTCAGGAAAAGCAAGGATTTCAAAATACAATATATTTTCACTAGCGTTAGTGGAACATATTTAGAAAGCACCATCATACTTCACAGACCTGTACATACAAGTTATACATAAATATTACATACAAATATATATAATAATACAGGAGATAAAAAAGGCCCAGGTCAACAGAGTGTACAATCTAGAAGAAGATAGACGTATGATACATCAACAGGATTATTTACTAAAATCCAAATTTATCTAATTTTTTAAATAAAAAAATCAACCAAATTCTAATATCCAATTTAAACTTATTAATTATTTAAAAAAAAAAAAAAAGCTTGATTTAATTGGTTCGGGTAAAAACTCCATAAATTTGAGAGAAAACTAGATTTTTTAATTTTTTTCAAAAGTCCAAAAATTTTCAGATTTGTGCCCAAGAAGCCCGAAAAAGCCTGAAAAGCCTGTTCAAAATCATAATGTGAGTGTAATGTGTACATATGGGGATAGGTTAAATTAGACCCCAGGATACTAATTGTGATGTACAGACATTTATAGTAGACAGTAGTTGTCATGTGCAATAGACATAGGAAAGATTTGACCTGGGCAACATCAAGCAACCAATCATCCTTCCTGTACCTAAACCTTTTATTTACCTAATATATGTGAAATGACTTATACACTGCATCAGCAGGTCTGAGATGGCAGATTTTCAGATTAAAGGAACAGTTCAGGGTAAAAATAAAAACTGGGTACATTGATAGGCTGTGCAAAATAAAAAATGTTTCTAATATAGTTAGTTAGCCAAAAATGTAATATATTAAAGCTGGAGTGAGTGGATGTCTCACATAACAGAATACAACACAACATCCTGCTTTTGAGCTCTCTAAATCTGAGTAAGTCAGCGACTTGAGGGGGAGCCACATGGGACATAACTGTTCAGTGAGTTTGCAATTGATCCTCAGCTTTCAGCTCAGATTCAAAAGCAACAGTTATGACCCATGTGGGCCTCCCTCAAGTCATTGATTGGTTACTGCCTGGTAACCAGGGTAACCAGTCAGTGTAAACAAAAGAGAGCTGAAAAGCAAGAAGTAGTGTTCTGTTCAACTTACAGTGACTCCAGCCTTTATACATTACATTTTTGCCTAACTAACTATATTGAAAACATGTTTTATTTTGCACAGCCTATCTGTTTACCCAGTTTTTACTTTTATACTTAACAATTCCTTTAAAGTTTTTTTCTGCATTACGTTTTAAAATTACCCAAAAATTTTTTGTAGTAAATAATGGAGTAGAGATGAGTTAGATCTTGTGTCAGCACAGAGGGAGGTACTTATGGCATTATAGCACTTAGCAGATGGCAGTGGCATATAGAATATATAGTGTTAGGATACATGAAGCTAGAAATCACAGAGAAGGCCTGCAACTCTAGAAAAGTCATGAATAGGGATAGACAAATCTTTTTGTCTTGTTTCACAGCAAAAAATATTCCCATAGACTTGAATGGTGTTGAACAGCAAAAAAAAGACATGCATCAAAAAGAAATTTGCAGTGAGTCAAAAAATTTTTTGATGCTCTTAGACTTTAATGGGCGTCTATGACATTTAGCCCCAGGCAAATTTTTGGCAAAGCGAAACAGGTTAAATTCGCCCATCCCTAGTCATGAACAAGAGCAAATGAGTGAGTTAAGGTTAATGTTTTGAGAATGCCTACTGTAACATGTTCCCTTTTAAAATATAGAACCTGGACAGAAAAGTAATTGTATAACTATGTGTTCTAATACTATTCTACATTCATCCTACATGGTAGAATTAACTATGTTTGCCAATGACACAGATGCTTAGGATAATAATGCCAGTATGCTGAGAGTCTGTCCAATTTTCCAAATAAGGAAAATTCCCCTAGATTGACCTGGTAATCAGCCAATCTTCACTTCATAGCCCTGCCCCAGGACTACTCTTGTCCGGTTCCATGTCGTCACTGATCCATCCTGTTGCGTCACTGACATGCCCCTTTTATGTCACTGTCCAACCCCTTACTTAATCGTGAGCCACCAAAAGGTGGCATTCCTTTTAGAGGCAGTTTTCTCAGGTTTGGCTTAGGCAAAGACACCAGGCTGAAATACAATTCAGCCATTGTAGTTAGTTTTGGAACAGAAGGCATCACCAGGTTAGCAAACACTATGTTGAACTCATTGGTGTTTCTGTTATTTTGTCCATCAAATATATATGTCTATATCATGGAACAACAATAGGTTACAACAATCACATCAGTTTTTTAAAAAAAGTAAGAAACTGTTCTTATCTCATATATTTTTTGTTTTTCTTTCTGGTATATTGAATAAAACAACAAAATAAAATCTAACTCTCCAATTGTCAGAATGAGATAATTCTATTTGTTAAAGTTCCAGTTGAAAAATTTACACCACATAACTCTATTCAAGTTTACAAGAAATGTATTTTCCGAGATGAAATACTGTACATATGCATCTCTGTTTTTTCACATGAAAACAGATTAGAATCCTTCCTGGGAGAAAATGTAGCATATAATATTCAGAAATACAACACACAATAATTTATGTTCTGTCATTTTTCTTTTGAACTGTGAAAAATGTCTCTGCAACACTGCACAATAAATTAGAGATGCAGAATGAAGCTGCTCAATTACTTCCACCATTTATAAAAATAAATCTTTAAGTACTCTTGAATGTTATTTTGCTTTCTTGTCTATAGATACCATAGCCAAAAAAAATCATAAGAAATAAAGAGGATTTTGTTTATTAAATGATTTGGGGGTGGGGGAGGGTGGTAGCATCAAATCATTTTAAATGTATTCATTTTAAATACTTTGGTTAAAATGAATATTAACATTGTAATGGACCCAAGGGAAAATATCCTGCATCATTTTAGACTTGTTTATTATTATTTCAGTTTGCTGTTCAAAATTATAGTGTGAGTGTATGTGTATATGGGGATAGATTAAATTAGACCCCAGGATAGTAATTGTGATGTGCACACATTCATATAGATACATTTGGAGGGTAGTTGTCATGTGCAATAGACATACAGATGAAGCCACTTTGGATTGTGCGTTTGACACAGAATAACTTAACTCAGACATCCCATTTAACTCACTTATCAAAGAATATTGTGTCACAGCATCCCATTCAATTAAAGAGTTCACCATTGAAAACAATGGTGCTTTGGTATGCTAATGAAAAGGTTAAATGCATTAAATGAGTTAAGATAACTTTAGATTACACAGTTTCTTCAATTAAACCAGAGTCACGACGCATTTAACACACAAATTCAAGTGGCTGCTTCTGTAGTATACATAATTTCTATGACACAAGGGAACTCATAACAGTGGAATAGTATGATACCATAAGTGCTAGTCTAGCCACCAATGCAGAGCTAGCTGCCCTGTTGGCATCTTTGCATG
This sequence comes from Xenopus borealis, assembly GCA_024363595.1. NCBI lineage: Eukaryota > Metazoa > Chordata > Amphibia > Anura > Pipidae > Xenopus > Xenopus borealis. Next base: position 72,131,374 of record CM044435.1, on the reverse strand, counting down.
CTCTGAGCACCCTTAGCATTTCTGGATAAAAGGTTTTCAAGTGGTTGAATGAGGTTCACTGATGCCTTGTTGGGAGATTCTCATTTATTATATACTTTTATAGTGTCAATATATTCTGCAGTGCTGTACAGAGATTATACATCATTCACGCCAGTCCATGCCCAGTGGAGCTTACATGCTCTATTAAAAGGTCTCTTGCATTCATGCACAGTATGGTCCGTTACATTATTTCAGAGGTTACATAGTTACATAGTTAAACCTCAACCTCACTGTCCTCACTGTAAAGAACCACCTACATTGCTTCAAATAAAAGACATTTTCTTCTAGTCTGAAGGGGTGGCCTCTGGTTAATTAACCAGTTTTTATGATGGAGGAAACCAGAGCACCAGGAGGAAACCTAAGCAAGCACATATAGAACATAAAACTTATGCAGATAGTGACCTGTATGGACTCCAGAACTGCAAGGTAGCAGTACTCCACATTGTACCACAATGCTGCCGATTCTGAGTACATCAGAAACGTAACAAAAGCACTGCAACAATGCCATTTTGGGGTTACTTTAATGGTTGATAAATTGCAATTGAAAGCCAATTGCAACTGTAAGTTATGACTTAAGTGTCACATTTTTTGGTTCATCAGTAGACATATATCTATCTCTTGTAGTGATGGGCGAATTTATTCGTGGCAAATTCCCGCGATTCGCCGCTGGTGAATAAATTCCGCGTGCCGCGACTCATTTAGCAAATTTTTTCGCCGAAGCTAAACGAGGTAGATTCGCCCATCACTAATCTCTTGCTTGCTTACCAATTGTCAATTTTGTTCTTTGTTGGAACTGTCCAATCTTCTGAATGTTTCCATTGAGTTTTCTGTTTTTCTGTTTTAAATTTTTGAGCATGATCATTTCCATGTAAATTGTTGCTGATTGGTTCCATGTAAATACTCAGGAACTTTAGAATATGAACATCATTTAGCAAAGCTGATACCATATATCTTACTATATTTATTTACTGCAGTTGAGTCTGTGCCGAGCTATAGATGCCAAGTTGTATGAGCCCGAGCCTGATTAGTATGTAGGTCCAGATTGCAACAAACAAGAAAAAGTTGTGCTCACCACTAATTTTTAAAACCATTAGGCGGGGGTGCAATGAGGCTGTGACCACAAAATACATATAGACAAATGCAAGAGGTCCTCTGCACTCAACCCATTATCAATATATTTAAGACATTGAGACATTCTGTGCATACAGCTACTAAAAAATGCCTTACCCTTTAAACAACAGGGATCTTTTGTCCATATATTGCAATATATTTAAGCTGGCCAACTACGTCAAAGTCATCCCATATCTGGCCAGTCCTACGCTCAATTTTCATCTGATTCATTAAGAATTCCATTACTTCATTAAACATTTTACAAAGGGACTAAGTTTTACCTGCAACTTACTTGCTGCTTTCAAAGTAAAACTCCCAATCATGGATGCCCTTTTATTAGACACCAGTGAGATCACCTGACTATAGCTGGGAAGGGTGGGGGCTACAACAGAGAGCTGGTCACTGCTCCAGTATAACTACAACAAACAAGAAAAATTTGTGCTCACCACTAATTTTTAGGTCCAGATTGAACAACTCTTCACAAACGAAATTATTGTCTAGCCAGGGCCTCTGTTTGAGTTCAGCCATATAAGGACCCCTTTTGGTAATTTTTTTTGGTAATTTTTTTGTCCTTTTAAAACTTTACAGATATTATCCTTTACTTCTATCAAAGACAACTGTAGACTCATGCCCCTGATTGTAAATCACCCCTGTTATTTATATGTATTGTGCTGATTAGTGATGGACGAATTTGCGGCAAATGTTTGCATTTTGTAGCGGGTGAATAAATTCACAAAACTGTTGTGACAATTTTGGCACCGGCCACAATATACTGCGCACCCATTGACTTCAATGCAATAGGACAAAATAGACATGCGACAAATTCTTGCCAACGAAAAAAAGTCCTGTTTTGCAAATTTCTTCTTGACGAAGCAAAACGGGACAAATTCACCCATCACTATTTTCATTTAGTGAATTCATGTTAACATGTAAAAGAAAATTATTAATAATATTAATGAAATATGATCCTGATCTCTGTGATATTACTGATTATGTTTAAGATCAAAAACATTCAGTGGCACATTTACTAAGGGTCAAAGTGAAAAGTCAAATTTAAAAAAAATTAGAATTTCGAAGTCAACTATCGAATAGCCCAAAATTTTTGTCGAATTTCAAAGTACTGTCTCTTTAAAAAAGTCTAATTCAACACTTCACCACCTGAAAGCTGCCGAATTGCTATTTTAGCTTATGGGGGACCTCCTAGAACCTTTACACATTTACTAAGGGTCAAAGTGAATATTCGAATAAAATAAAAAAAATTAAAAATTTTACTTTCAAAGTAATTTTGGGCTACTTCGACTATCGAATAGGCCATAGAATACTTCTATAGAAAACGGCTGTATTCGATCGAAAATGACCCCCCCCCCCAAATGATCGAATTTCGAATTTTTTCACTTAGAAATATGACCATTAGCAAATCTGCCCCTATGTTTTGGAAATTTGAAGGATTTTGGTGAAAATCTTTAGAATCCTTCAAATTGAACAATGCATTTGAACGATGCAAGTGATCTTTAGCATTTAAAAAAATTCAGTGGAGACATTTTTTAATTGGAAATTCGACCCTTAGTAAATCTGCCCCGTATTGTATGATATCCTTTTATATCAGTTAGTTTCATTAACATACAAATTGAAGAAAAAGAATTAATTTAAATTAGCATTTGTTTTTATAATGCTCAGTTCTCAGCATGGGTGTTTCTTTTTTATTAGTTCTTGATGTTTATATGTTTATGCTCATGTTATCTGACACTTTTATTAGGAAATTAGAATAGATTCTGCATGTGTCTCTGTAAAGAGAAAGCAAATCCAATTAGTCAGTCAGCTTTCTCCACACAAAAAGTTACACATCCATTGCTTAGCTCCATAGCATCTGGGATGTTTAATTTGTCTCTAAATTTAATTAGTCAATGGTTTGTGTAACCACTTAAATAAAAAGAAGATAGAACATTTTATATGCACAATATGGTGACTTTATTTACAACACTAATTTTATTCACAATTCACAAATGTAATTCACAATGGCCCATGTTTTCATACATCTCATTTCCCATAGAACACCTTCCAGGATCAGGCAATAGTCTTTTCAAATTAATTTACATTGTAAGAAGCATTTGTCTCTGACAAGGATGTTGTGGATTATAAAGGCAATGCTGTTTTATTAATGCAGGTCTGTGTAGTTGCTTTAAATAAACACCCTCTTAATAGTATGGGGTTATTTATCAAAGGTCGAATTTTAGATCTATGTGAGGCTTTTTACAGTATGAATTCAAAACTCAGTTTTTTTCCAATTAAAGAAAACCCTTGAATCAATGAATTCAAGGTGAATAACCTGAAAACTCAAATTGATTGGTTTTCAGCAGTGAAAAAACTTGAATCGCTCGAATTGATTGAGTTTTTATTCACAACCCACTAAAAAACCTCAAACATCATGAAGGAATTAATCATTCCCTAAGTAAACCAAACAATTAAATTTTTCCTGTTTATGCAAGGAAATTTTCCATTCTGAATGCTCTCTCATCTTCTGTGTCTCCTCTAGCCCTACCCACTGATAAGTGCCCTCTGCAAAGAGATTCTGGTTCTGATACATTTGTTTTTGTCAGCTTCTAGTGTGGTACAGTATATTGGAACAAAACAGATAATAAAAAAATAAATACCATTCTAAAAAGATTCAAGGACTATTGCTTTATCCTCTTATGTTGGGTACAGATCTGTGCTTCTGGAGTTACACAGATTTACATGTGACAATAGAAAAACAGGGAACATTTGAATTATAAACAGAAATTATACTGCTTACTTTGCATTTTGCCCCCCACAATAAATAAGTCCTTATATGTTTTCCCAGTGATATAGAGTTTTATCTGGGTGTCTGGTTGCTCACATTTCAAAACATAATAATGAGCTAATGTACTACTGGGCATTACACTACTACCATTGTATTCATTTTAAAATCATCAAGTGCAATGACGTGTCACTCACTCCACCACAGGCTCATGTGACAAAGCATGCAAGCACCCAGCTCCAGACACTCTGACACTTACTAGAGACTTATCCCACTATGCCTTCTAGCTAAGCACTATGACATTCACTCTAGCAGACAGGTCAAGGCAATCAACAGACAACACAAAATTCCCACACCAGAAGACAAAGGATCAAACATGCACAACTTTCCTTCTACCTAGCATGAGTGGTTAACATACATTTAACATACACACTTCTCCTCAGGTAAAAGGTTCGTTTTAGAGAAACAAAGACAAACTCATTAAATTGCAGATTTAATGGTCCAAAGGGGACAGTGCATAAAACATATAAAAAATACAGTTACAAATAACATACACAGCAGCAAACAGTTATAAAATAAAAAGGGATGAAAATTCAGAAACCTACATACATCACCTAAAGATCTTATATGAGTCCTGTTCCAGGGGAATGGAAGAAATAACGACATATACCTCTCAAGCAGCTTGGTCCCCAAAGACATATATCTTCCCAGTTACCTGGACCCTTGGGGGTAAATTTATCAAAGAGTGAAGTTCCGCCACTAGAGGGAAATTCTGCTGCTCTCCATTCATTTCTATGGTATTTTGAAAGGCCTATTTATCAATGGATGAAGTGAAAGTTCACCCTTTGATAAATACACCTTTAAAAATCCCATAGAAATCAATGGAGAGCTGCGGAATTTCCCTCTAGTGGCGGAACTTTACTCTTAACTTCACTCTTTGATAAATATACCCCTTGATATCCAGATTGGGAAGAGATAGCTCACGCCCCCATCCAATGAGAAAGGTTAAGGCGGGTCACCAATTTACAACAGGCTGTTCTGGAGACAAAGATTTTCCAATCAGCCTAAACTATTTGGGGGTATATAGCAAAATCATGAAATGATAAATATTAGCTAGGAAATGTAATTCTCTATCCATAGAGACCAAACACCCCAGGACTAACATATATTATTCTGTCCTTATCAGAATATCCGGTAACACTGACAGGGATCATCATAATGTGGGAGTGTTTGGACTCCTTGAGAAGTCCTACCTACAGTGTCGGACTGGGGTGCCAGGGGCCCACCAGAAAACCTTAGACCAGGGGCCCACCAGAAAACCTTAGACCAGGGGCCCAACTTTACAAACTATTATTCCTTCTCTCCTCACTTAACCTCTTTATTCTCTTAGTCTTTTACATCTAATTACTATACTCTATTCTTCCATTATTAAGCCTATTTTTCCACACAAGAAATAGGGAATGAACATGAAATAGGCCAAATTGTTAGAAGCAAGAGCGCCCACTGACACCTGGGCCCACCGGGAGTTTTCCTGGTATCCCTGTGGGCCAGTCCAACACTGCCTACCTATAAGGTAACTAATGGCTGCGGTGATTCCTGTCTATATTTAGAGGATGTTTGAGTAGTGATGGGCGAATTGGTAGAATTGGTAGTAGAAATTCGCGAATTGGCGAAAAATTTGAGAAACAAGTTGCGGCATGCTTTTGACGAGCGTCACGTCGTTTTCGACTCGTTTTTTCGGCGAATTTTCACCAGGCGAATTTATTCACCAGCAGCGAATCGCAGGAATTCGCCGCGAATTCACCCCTGGCGAATAAATTTGCCCATCACTAGTTAGGATCCTAAAACAATATTACCTCTAAATCTGCCCTGAGACAGACCACTCCACTATAGTACAGGTATGATAATTGTGTTTTCATTCCCCTAGCCAGACAGTCTGTCCTTGTGTCATTTAGTGGGTATTTGTGATTTACCCCCTAGTGTGAGGATTTCTCAGAATGTGTATTCTAGAGGGCTTATTGAATTTGGAGATAGTGGAAACTCTAACCCTTTCTATGCTGGAACTTATTGTTCCTTCATGACATCTCCCTCTTTAACTCAGCACAAGGAAATTGACTTCTACAGGTTAATTTCTATTGCGCTTGTGCTCCATTGGTTATGCTTGGCGGGACAGGCCATCAGCATTACCATGAGCACTTCCCTTTTTATGTTGGATTGTGAAATGATATTGCTGAAAGACTAGACTCCATCTCAGCAATTTTCCATTGTCTCCAGCTACTCTATTCAACCAGCTAAGGGCATTGTGGTCAGTGATTACAGTAAAGTCCTGACCATAAAGGTAGTGCTGCAACTTTTGCAATGCCCAAACTATTGCAAGACACTCCTTCTCTATGGTGGCATAGGCTACTTCCCTGGGCAACAGTTTCCTGCTGAGGTAGAGCACAGGATGCTCCTCCCCAGCCTGGTTTATCAGTACAGCTCCTAGGCCTTAAGTGGAAGCATCAGTCTGTACTACAAACCTGCAGGTAAAATCTGGGGCCTGTAACACTGGGGAGCTAGCTAGTGCTGCCTTAAGAGCAACAAAGGACCTTTCACACTCTTGTGTCCATAGGACTATCTTGGGCAATTTTTTCTTGGACAGGTCAGTTAAGGGTTTGGCCAGTGTACTATAGTTTGGAACAAATTTCCGGTAATACCCAGCTATTCCCAAAAAGGACATGACTTGTTTTTTGGTCTGGGGTGTCGGCCAGGCCATAATGGAGTCTACTTTACCTGTTTCTGGCCTAAGGGTTCCCCCACCAACTCGGTGCCCCAAGTACTACACCTCGGTAATCAAGCAAGTGGTCCACTTCCTTCTCTGTCAGCATACTACAAACTGGTAGTGCACAGGCAGATCTGTCATGGTGTGCTTTTATCATATTGACATGATAAACCTTCAGTCTTTTGCCTGTCTCTCTCATTCAGGGACACCAGATAATTTACATCACTGAGGCGCTTTTGTACAGTATAAGGCCCTTCTCAAGCAATCTGAAGTTTGTTTTGTCTCATTGGTATTAAAACCCATACTTTCTGGCCAACCTCATATGCTCTCTCCCTGGCATTTCTATCATACCATTGTTTTTGAGTAGTTTGAGCTTGTGTCATATTCTCATGCACTAGGCTCATCATGATCTGCATTTTTTCAGCAGGCAACAAATGCGTAAGTCCAGAAGCACTCACTGCATAATATGTACACCACCAAATGTGTTTAAATAAAGCAGTTTTTCAAGACTAATACAAGCCTCTCTCTGTAGTCTGGAACAGCGCCCAAACGTGCGGGATTGTACTGTGCAAAGAAAGTTCCCCAGCTTCAAGTGGCTGGCTTATCACGGAGGCAGCTTCTGGAGGAGACGATCATCACATGGATGAGCTGCAATGAAGACCACATCTATTCTTTTTGTTTGACATAGTCACTTGGGGGTGCCTAAATTTTGGTATCCCTGAATGTAAAATGCTATTTCTTTTTCTTTAAAGGTTAAGTAACCCCCCTTGTTTCTTGAACTAAAAGGGAAAACCAGGAAACTGAAGAAACTCCACATTTGTTTTGTTAACAAAACACTTACAAGAAAGAGAGAAGGGAGGCATTTTATAGTTTTAATATAATCTATCTCACAAGAACCAAACATGGTGATTTTTCATTATTAAAACAATTGTAAAAATATGTTCAGCCCAAGTCCTTTTCATAGAACACATGTTAAACAAGTTGGTATACTGCCAGTTTAAGTATCGTTAATTTTAAGTCAACTCATATTTATGATACCCGGGTGAATATTAAAGTTGGCTACAGTTCACACCCCTACATTGTTTTAGTGACCCTGATTTGCATAAACCCCCCAGGGCATCTGATTGTGTCTTGTACAAATGTTTTTTACAATCCTTGAGTGTTTATAATGACCATTTTATGGAACTGGTGGATGCAGACATCAACTATTGTTTGAAGGATGCCCCTTATGTTTTGCTTAAACTAGATAAAATGGATGATTTTGATGCTTGTACTTTCCTATGCGCAGTAGATATACAATCATTATACTTTTTAATTGGATGGGATGCTGTGACACAATATTCTGTGCTAAGTGGGATAAAAGGGATAGATGAGTTAAGTCACGACGCATTTAACACACAATCCAAAGTGACTGCATCTGTAGCTCAAAAAATCATTATTAGGATTTAGCACAATTAGTATAGTGCATGCCATCTCTTTTTTTCTATAATCAATCAGACCCTTATATTACTGTCAGCTCCACATTATGTCAAGTAACTGAGCACAGTTGCATCTCTACTAACTTGTACTGTACATGTCTGATGCCATACACACAGCACTGCCTTAAAACAAAAATTATAACTCTCTGTTAAGGAACTATGAGTAGAGTCATGTAAATTACCAGTAGATTGAGATTCATAGTTGGCCACAGAGCAATAAATTATTTAAATGCACGTCTCCACTATTTCTAAGTGAGAGCTGAAAATATCTTTTTGGTTTTAAGATAAAGATGTGCTCTGCAATGCTATGCCTAGCACAAAACATTTGAATATCTTCTGATATAAGAAGGGTGTCACAGTGCTATACAGTGGAAGGAGTTTGGTTTATTATACCCTGCATCACTCTAACTATTTTATTCTTCAACCTCTCTCTACATGGTGACACACAACAAAGGTACATGGAAACATCTAAAATAGGCACAATAAAATTTCATGGTGGAAGAAGCAGGGAAGTAAAATAACAACTTGTTGTAGTGGGGCTGATTAAAGAACAGGGTGGTATGCAAAAATTCACAAAAAAGTGAGCCATAGCTCAGTATAGCTGGTATAGTAGAAGAAATGTTATAGAAATGCTAGCTGATTGTTTATAGTTATTGCATGACTGTAACCATGTGAACAAGCCCATAATCCCATGGAATTATGCCCATGAACATGCAAGACTGTACTAGGAAGGCAATATATGTGTTAGCAGCTATGATGTCCATAAATCGTACCAAACCATCAAGTAATACTGTGATGTTGATGGCTTGATCTTTCTATTATCTGGATTATCTGTGTGCCCTTTAACAAATATGCCTTTAGCCAATATGCTTGCTTATTCTTTCTTATTCTCAAAAATGTAGTTTAAAAAGCATTTTTGGTTTACATAAAAGATAAAGTAGGCTGAAAAGGTTAGTGGAAAAGATCAAAATGCAAAATGTACAAAATAATTGGCAAGTTACATAAGTGTTTTTCTGTTTCTTCTACTGCATACAAACTGTTTTCTTGACAAGTTAATCTTCAATTTAAACTAAAAGATGTCATGGGTATATCTTTGCAATTATATTTCCACTGTTGGCATTTGTTTACATGACATATCATTAATTAAAAAAAAGAGTTTATACTTTTTCAGATTCTTGGAACATAAGAAAATTCAGCAAAATAATTACTTTGTTTACAGAGGAGTTATTTAAAAAAAAATAAAGTTTCAGGCTATGTTTAAAACAAGGAGAGCAAAATCATGTTAGTTGTACAAAGATACATTCAGGGATGTAATCCAGGATGCTTCAGATAACAATAATAGATTTCATCTTCTACAGCCAAAAAAATAGTATCATGGAATTTTCAGTATATAGGGGGACAAATGTTTCCATAAGCTTTTGGCACATGAGGCATTTTGACCTCTTGTTCAGTATAAAAATAAAAACTGGATAAATAGATAGGCTTTGCTAAATAAAAAATGCTTCTAATATAGTTAGTTAGCCAAAAATGTAATGTATACAGGCTGGCATGACTGAATGCCTAACATAATAGCCAGAACACTACTTCCTGCTTTGCAGCTCTCTTGGTTTCCACTGATTGGTTACCAGACAGTAACCAATCAGAGACTTGAGGAAGGCCACTTGGGTCATAACTGTTTGATTTTGAATCTGAACTGTATGTTAAGGATCAATTGCAAACTCACTACATTGTTATGTTCCATGTAGGCCCCCTTTCAAGTCATTGACTAACTCAGAGTTGGAGAGCTGAAAAGCAGGAAGTTGTGTTCTGACTCTTATGTTAGACATCTGGTCACTCCAGACTTTATAGATTACATTTTTTCCTAACTTACTATATTAGAAACATTTTTTATTTTGCACAGCCTATCTATTTACCCAGTTTTTATTTTTACACTGAACTGTTCCTTTAGGCTAGGGACAGACAGGGAGATTCGGGGAGATTCTGTCGCCTGGCGTTTAATAGCAGGCGACAATCTCCCCGAACTTCCTTCTCCCTGTCCGTTGCTAGTTTAAATGACAAAGCACCAGCGCTGTGCACACGCGGCGCAGCGATTTCCGGAATCGACCGAAGTTACTTATTTAAACTAGCGACGGACAGGGAGAAGGACGTTCGGGGAGATTGTCGCCTGCTATTAAACGCCAGGCGACAGAATCTCCCTGAATCTCCCTGTCTGTCCCCAGCCTTAATCAGGCGGAGCACACAATAGTCAAAAACATCTGCCTGACATTGTTTCCCTAGCTAATATCTGAAAAAGGGCCTGTCTTCTACATTTGGAGCTTACTTACTCATAGTAAGTCATTTTTTAGCGGTGGTCCATATGCCTTAATAAGAATGTTTGCTTATATAATTATATGAGATAATGACAGAAAGATAGAACTTTTTTACTGAAATCTAATGAATATTTAGGAAAAAACACAACTCAACCTTTAAAATATAACCCCCTTAGTATATAGATTTGAATACATTCTTGCATCAGTTGTTTGCTTTTAAAAAAAATACAAAGATTTGTTGAACACATTGAGCATAAAGAATAACAATAGATTAACATACATGTCTCATTTACTTTAAGAAAATGAACTTTTCAATGCCTTGTCAAATGCACAATGTGTAGGTGCTGAAATAAATTGAAAATGCGTAGTTCTACAAGTCATTAGAAAAAGTTGTTGCGATGATTTATCTATTTATATATTGACAATGACATAAAGAGATGTCATTAGCCTTTCCCTAATATGTGGAAAGGTTAAAGTTTATCATATGCTTTGAATATAATTGATTGCTTTAAAATGACTGCAGATTACTTCTGTGAAATTGGTCGATGGTAACATAATTGTCAAGAAAGGAAAGCAATTAATATTCATTAATGAGAGAAGCTACATTTGCATGCAGTTAGTTATCTATGTTGTATTAACAGGAGTTAAAAGATGCTTGTCTCTGTTTATAAACTCAAGCTCTATTGATGTTATTTAGACCACAAGTAGATTTATATATACATGTTTTGTAATAAATTTTTTGATAAATTTGAAATATAGTAAAGGGTTAATTTGTTAAAATTCAATGAGATTCACAAACAAAAATCTGAGATTCTGAGAATTTATTAAACACAGTAAAAACATTCTTAGGGTTTATTTCATGTGCATTTCTTGTCTCTCTTTGTTCTCATGGTTCAGGAAAAATAGTCACTAATAATTGTAAACTGAACAGAAAATATAATTTTCACAGTAACACAGGTAAAAAAGTCAACTTCTTAAAAAGGTTTGTACATCAGCCCCTTGGAGTACTCTAACACAGCTTAATAATAACTGGGTGAATCAATACTATCAAGGTCCTTAGAGAGGCCAAAGTAAATTGCTCATCAATTACGGGTTGTCATTTCTCTTAAAGAAAAAGGGCAAAACCATTCGATATCAGGATAGAGCAACATTTTGATATAATAGAAACAATATCAATGTCTTCACTTTTGCTTACATGACAACTCCAACTAGGAGAAATTAACTGCTCAAAGTGTTTATTTAGCACACAACATGTTTCGAGCCTTTGTAAGCCCTTTGCCACTTGACAAAGTGCCCACAATGCTCGAAACATGTTGTGTGCTAAATAAACACTTTGAGCAGTTAATTTCTGCATTCAAACACCTAATTCTTGTACACTGTATATTGGAAGTTTATGCACACTTGGGCGGAGGTTCAACACAAGAATGATGGCCTAAAGACTTTACTTGCTAAGAATTGAGGATTCCCAGCAACTCTCCTTACTTACAGATCCAACCAGGCATTTATACATTATTGGTATCACATCTTCCCCAGGGAGACACTGTGGAGTACCCGGAAGTTGGGAGCCTAAAGACTGGGTAACTCGAGGTGTAATCATATACAGCGGTATTGAGGTCAGAAGTCAAGATAAATGGTGAAAGAAAACTTTAACAAACTCAGAGAAGTGATTACACAACTAACGGTGCTCTCAATGAATATACAGACTTGAATAGTAGAAATTGGCAGGCAGAGACACAATCCAGAATCAGGCCAAAAAGTTGAGGATGGCAGCAAACAAGCAAAGTGGAGCGACAGGCCAGGAGTCAGAACCGGGGAATTGAAGAGCAAAGTGAGGAGGGAAACAGGAGTACTGGAACAAGGTAGGAAAATGGATGAAGGAACCAGAGGCGGGTCATGAGAACTAGAAGACAGAACACAAGATCATAAATAAAGCAACAGAGGCAAGATCACGGCAACAGCTTAATGACCAACGCTGAGTAAAGGTAAGGGACAGGCTTATAAAGGGTCAGAATTGAATGATGAATTACAGACAAGGTTAACAACTGATTGGCAAATGCCCTCTTGGAAATGGTGATCTAGGACACATTGCCAGTGGGGCTAAGGTATGTTTGTTAGATCCTTAGTAATAATAAGCCCAGCTACCAATTAAAACAAAGCTGCCACTCACAGCTCCATAAAATCTCCTGCACTGCTGGAGTACAGGTGCAGACCCTGTCTGCTGGTTTCTCAAGCTTCAGGATCCTCAAGTATAAAACTGTCTGAAGCAGCAACACTGTGCTCCATAAAAAATATTATTTTATTTAGTCCACTAACCCAATGTTATATGCATTTCGGGTGTTTAGTTAAATAGCTGAATAAATACATAGGGGCAGATTTGCTAAATTCGTGTGAAGGATTCGAAATTCGATCGAATTTTCAAAAAGATTTGAATAACTTTTATGGGTACTTCGACTATCGAATTTAAAAAAATTTGATCGATTCGAATGATTCGAATAAAAATCTATTCGATCATTCCATCATTCGATGGTCGAAGTACTTGTCCTTTAAAAAAAATTACATTGAATGATTAAATTGTTTGAATCGAATGATTTTAACCATTCAATCAAATTTTTTTAATTCGATCTAAAAAACCCTATGGGAGCTTCCAATAGGGTTTAATAGTAATTTGGTAGGTTTAATCTGGCGAACTAGGCAATTGAATTTTTTTTAAAGGGCAAGTACTTTGACCATCAAATGGTCGAATGATCGAATAGATTTTTATTCAAATCATTCGAATTGATTGAAATTTGATGTTCGAAGTACTCAAAAAACTTATTTGAAATTCGATCAAATTTCGAATCATTCATGTGAATTTGATAAATCTGCCCTAAGGGGCAGATTTACTATTGGTCAAATTGAGGGGGAATTAACCCTCGAATTCGACCAATCAAATTGTGGTCGAATTCAAAACCTTCAAATTCGAATTGGAATTCCGCAATTTGATTGATCGAACAATTGAATAAAAAAATTTGATTGAACGATTCAACCGATTTTAACAATTCGATCGAATTTTATTTTATTCGATCTTAAAAACTTTAAAAAAAACCTATGGGAGCTTCCCGTAGGGTTTAATAGCAATTAATAGCAATTCGACTGTCGAATATTCGAATATTCAAATAGAATTTTATTCGAATTATTCAAATCATTTGATTCGATGGAATTTTCAAAATTCGATGGTCGAAGTGGCCACCAAAAATATTAAAAAATTTGAATTCAAATCTTTTTTGAAAATTCGATCGAATTCCAAATCATTCATGTGAATTTAGTAAATCTGCCCCTAAGTGTCTGCTAAGGAATTAAAAAACCAAAGGAACACAAACCTAAAAAAAGGGAAGGAGGAAAGAAGAACACCAAGGCTGTTTAAGTGTAATATATTAAACTAAACAAGTGATTTCATTAAATGTATTTAGCCCCCTGGGGACATGAGTTTCCAGTATAAATATCCAAAACGCCTCTCCAAAATTTATGACTTCAGTCCCCTATTCTTATTCAACTATTGATTGTCAGTTATGCAATAGAGTATGTTCCTATAACAGTAAAACAAAGGATTAGTATTGTGAATTGAGTGTAAGATTATGATTTTCTAAGTAGGTATGTTTGACTATTGGAATTTACACGTTTTTTTGTAAGTTTTGAAAAACTGAATATGGTATTAGAATATGTTTTAATAACTGTAATATATACTCAGAAACATGATAATGACATTGTTCCCCTTTTAATCTTTAATGCTTGTTATGTGTTCCTAGCTCTCTACTTTATATAATTGTCTAAGGGATCTTGATTTGATTTATTGGTTTAAGGACAGCAAAGCCTGAAACGCATAAGGTGTTGGTCTAGCAGTGGTCTGTTTTTAATAGAGTAACAAAAGGTATATTTTTTTATGGAGCATGGTATTACTGTTTCAAACATTTTTTAATAATAATCCCAGTGTTTATGTGGAAGGATGGATTCTCATCTATAGAAGGAGCAGACCTGGGTTCTTCTGGTGCAAACTATGAACAAGGAGTGCCTTTTTTGTTGGGATTACATGTGTTTTAATTGCATCAGTGTGAAAAGTTTTATGATAAAAGTACATTGAAATATTAATATTGATGTTGCCCTCATAATTTTGCCAGGGACAACATGATGGCAATTTTTTGTTGTTTATTGAAAAGCTGTCATTCTCTTTCTTACAAAATGATACGAAATTGTGCAAATGTAAATAGTATTTACTCTTGTTGGGCAATATTTTATTTCCTTTGTGATGTTGGAATACAGCTGCTATATTGGGGCAGTTCATATCTTTCTTGTGAATTATAGGAAGCTGCTGTAATTCCTCTTGCATTACTCTGCTTATATTTGCAGATTGTCAAGCACAGGAAGTGTTCAGCAAAGTGCATAAAGCAAACTGGTGGCATTCATTTTCAACTTAGAGGTGACAGACATCTAGTTAAGCATTCTGTTAAAACACTTACATTATGTGCTGTAGGCCTTCATATCACAGCTTGTTAATAACATAAGATGGGAGCAGCTATATTTAAACTAAAGCACAGGGAACTCTAGTGCTTAAAGGATTAAAGAAGAGTGAAGCCTGGTGTTGTGAAGGAATGTTCCACAGATGCATTATTTCACTTTCACCTTCTAGTTAAAATCAAGGAATAGATAACTGCTTGCACAAATATACCAGTTTAAGTGAAGTTGGCAAATGTATAATCCATTTATCTATCTATCTATCTATCTATCTTTCTATCTATCTATCATCTTCCAAAATTAATTACTTTTTGCTATTGTACTGTACATGTGCACTGGTGCCGTTTTCTTCCCCTTTTTGTATTGTTTTTATGTACTGGGATTATCAGTAATTTTCCACTAATATATTGATGAACTAGTTACGGAGTCATGGCAAAATTCCGCATTTTGCCATCTACAACTGCTGCAACAAACATGTCTCCACAAGAAAATGCCCATTGACTTTAATGCATTTTGAGCAAGAAATAACTTGAGAAAAAACACCCATTGAGGAAATATATTAAAATTCCCAAAGATAAATTTGCTACTAAAAATTCCCATTGCATGTTATATTATTCATTAAGCTTTTATTGCATTGCAAATTTTAATTGTAATTGCAAACCTTTAATTAACACCTGCTTGAAGGTGGTGTAAACTTTTGGAGAAAACTTAACAACTTTTTCTTTAAGAAGTTTTATTACATACACTGTGCAAACTATAAAATTTGCAATCATTATCCTACTGCCATGTGGTAAAGTTGAACTCTCATAGACTTTTATCACATATGTTCACAAAGGCAAAATTGTTCACTTTTCGAACATTTATTCGCATTGCAAACAAATCGTTAAAGATTTTTGCATAAGCGATAAATATTACATTCCCCCAATGGCTTTAGTGCATTAATACAAAAAGTCACCACCAGAAAAACACCCATTGACTTTAAAGCATTTGGAGTGAGAAAATAAAAAAAAATTTTTGCACGTAAAAAAAAACTTAAACTTCAACTTCAATGAATTTTTTTTAACAGTTTGCAATTTTTTTGGCAAAGCGAAACAGGACAGATTTGCTCATCGCCAATAGAATACACACAGTACATCTAATTTGATTAGTTTATATTATTCACCATAAGATTTCCAAAATACCTTCTCTAACCAAAATACAAAAGTAAATTTTGCTCATCTTTTAACAATTGAGCGACAAATATTCACTAAATTAGAAAATGTTGATTTGCCCATAACAATGATCTGATGATCAAAGAATGAGCCAGGACTATCATGAGAATTCAACTTAAGATAAATACCTTTCAAACTTTCCCTTTAATAAGTACAGATTTATGTATTATGTAGTCTGAGGGAGTCTCTGCAGCCTGACACTAGTGTGCATTTGTCATCAAGCCATGCACTTTTGTAAATAAATAAATATCTATTTAAAGGGAGAGACTGGATGGTAACATAAGTGTTTTTCAAGTGCTATGAAATATTAAAATAGACGAAATACAATAACCAGTTTGGGTTTCCACGACTGATAGAAGTAAGCAAAAATCTAACAAATTGTACTTTACTATGCAAAGTCAACATTGTATTCAACATTTTATATAAAGGGTCACTGTACTTTTACATTTACTAGTGAGGTCCTATGAAAAGCTCTATTTTCAATTCTGTTAAGCCACAAGTGATAACCAAAATAAACCCCCCCCAAAAAACCTGTAGACTATAATGTATAGTTCAAATAAATATATTTAAATATTTATTGGGCAAACCCGCTGTCTCACACAGTAGATGCTGCACCCAGATCCACACACTGCAACTCTAAATCATATACAAAATGTGTGCAGCCTCATACTGAAAAAACATTTATTTGTGAAAACACAGAAAAAGTATATTCACAAACACATCTTTTTAACAAAATCCACAGTGCAGTGCTACCCCTCTGTCTGCCTACCTGTGTTAGCCACTCCCTCCTGACGCGTTTCGCGCTAATGGGCGCTTCATCAGAGGAGGTGTGGCTATCAGTACCTTTGTCCCTTAAATACCCTTTAGTATAATTTAGGCTGGTACCTGGGTTTAAGAAAACACAGGGTTCTTCCCATATAAACCACCTGTATACACTTATAAGTGCTATTTATGATAGGGTAAATAGTGACTTAGTGCTTATTTTCAATAATAAATATCAACAAATGTATATAATTGATTTTCAATATTTTTAAGTGTTCTTTTAAGTGTATACATAATTTTTTGTATTAAATAAAGTATTACAATTAAAATATATGTATATATATGTGAATAAGTATTTTAATATTAAAATATTTAAATTATTAGATTTTAAATTAATGTCTATTATAAATACTTTATTTCAAATCTATATATTGATTTACAAGTTTATAAATATATAAATGAATTTAACTTAATCTGTTGCACTTAGACTTTTAAAATATTAAAATTTAAAATCATTTATTGATAATTAATTCCAGAGTGATGAAAGGAATGGTTTTAATTCGAAATGGCTGTTCATATCCCTCAGGTATAATGGTTCCTAATTTGAAGATCCAATTTGATTCTAATCTTAGTAGCTTGGTGGTCAGATTGCCCCCACTATTTTCGTTTATAATATCTATGCCGGACATTTTGAATTTTTGAGTTATCCCTCCATGAGCTACACCAAAGTGTCTAAATATTGGGTTGTCATTATCTTTATTTTCAATACCTCTCAGATGTTCACCTAATCTGACTCGTAATTGTTTTATTGTTCGGCCTACATATTGAGCCCCACATTGACATTGTATAACATACACAACAAATTTTGTATGACAGGTGATTGTTTTTTCTATCTTATATTCACAGCTTCTTCCTTTATCCCAAAACTCAGTTACTTTTTTGTTATTGTTATTTCTGCATACTATACATTTTTTGCAGGGAAAAAAACCTTTTAAATCTAACCATGTTTTTTTCTTTCTTTGATCATTTTTAATCCGGTTAGGGGCAATTTTACTAGCTATAGACTTAGCTTTTCTGCTAATTACCCTTGGGGTTAAATTCAAAGACCGGGTGATTGGGTCTGCGTTTAAGATATTCCAATTTTTAATAATACTTCTTTTTACTTCTTTATACTGTGCTCCGTATTCTAAAATACATCTAACATCTTGCTTTTGTTTATTAGAAATATTTGAACTTCGTTTTTTGTTGTAGTTTTTGTTCCCCTTTAAATTCTCTATTCTTTCCATTGCTTCCGTTAGATCTTTCTTACTATACCCTCTACTTTTGAGTCTTTCACATTCTTCCTTGGCCTGCTGTGTGAACACTTTCTTATCAGTACAGTTACGGTAAATTCTAATGAGTTGTGCATACGGGATAGATTTTACGGTATGCATAGCGTGGAAGGAATCTTTTCTCAAAATTGTATTTCCCGCTATTTCTTTCCTATATAGTTTGGACTTGATTTCTCCATTTTCAATATAGAGAGTCAAGTCCAAAAAATGTATGTGGTTCACATGATATTGCATAGAAAATTTTATGTCATACGGGTTATCATTTATATAGTTTAAGAAGCCCTTCAAGTCCTGTTCTGATCCACTCCATACCATGATGACATCATCTATGTAACGATACCATTTTATGATGTATAGTATAATGTATAGTATAATGTATATTTTTCAATTTGAAAAATGTTGTACAAAAAACCCCAATTGACTCCGAAGCTTTTGCTGATTTTTTTATTGTTCCCCAACAGATGAAAATGAAAATGCTAAATTGAATTATCCTATAGTGCCCATTTAAAATAATGCATAAATTTACATGGGACCTTATTTATCAAAATCCGAGTATTTAAATTAAAAAAGTCAGTCCTCGCTAGAATCCACGATATGACTAGTGACGGGCTAATTTATTTGCCTGCTGCGAATTCGCAGTGAATTCCTGCAATTCATGAAACGCCTGCGAAATTTTGCCCTGGACGAAAATTCGCTGGCGTCTCATTTTGGACGCCGCCGCCCATTGCAGGATCTCCTTCAATTAACATAGCAATCAACCAATCATTGATCATCATGTCATAGCCCCACCCCCATCATTGCACTTGCCCCACCGATGAAAAAACTGGCCTACCCATTGCATCATTGACTTGACCCCATGATGTCACCGGTCTGCCCCCTGCATGGTGACCTGGACCCGTAAAAAGTGGCAACCTGTGTGAATACCTCGTGGTCTAGTGTAGCGGGGATGCCCGCTGCACTCTTGAGAGGGACACCATTGGCTTCATTTCCTCTTGTGCGCTGATCCTTGTTTGACATGCACCTGCTTCTGACTTCATCGAGTTTGGTGCCAAATTGGAATATTTAAAGTGCCCATGGTTGATTAATGATTGCCCAACATAGCTCTATTTCTAATAGTTCATGGAAGCATTTTCAAGTCTGTTCTGTCTGTTTCTGACCTAGCCTTTCCCTGACTTTACCTAGTTTGCTGCCTGTCTTGACCATTGCCTGTTTTTTGACCATTCTCTCTGATCACGATTCTGCACTGTGCTGCTGTTGGTGTGACCCCAGACTGTGACCTTGACTATGGTCCTGACTCCTGATTTTGTACAGCTCTGCCTATTTGGTGGGCCTGTCCCTAGCCCCCGCTCCTTGTTCTCCTTTCTTGCTGCATGTGTTGTGTTCCTGTGTCTGCCCAGAACTCTCCCCTTGGTCCTCACAATATAAGATCTTCTGGCATATGAGTAGTGGAGGGCTCCCTCCAGGAGAAAGGCAGTGGTTATAGGGAGAAGTGTGAGCTGAGGCCGGGACCTTGGTTTAGGAATTTATGTGGCAAGTACCATCATTATTTTCGACGCCAGCAATGGGTGACATTGTCCAAAATGGACGCATTTGTCCAAACCGAGACGCGGCTGCATTTTGTGAATTTTTCGTGAAATGAGACGCAGTGAAGCAACATGCCGCCAATTCTCCCTCATTAGATATGCACTATTTAATCAGATCCCGGACAAAAATTTTGTAAAAATCTGATTCATACATTTTTTTTTGGCATTTAGGCTTAATAAATAATAAATAAATACTCCCCTTAATGAATATCTTATTTATGCAATGCAAGAGCAGCAGTGGGTTACTCTTCTGCTTGCTGTATACATTTTATCTATTTAATCTGCAGGCTAAATCGCTGGTAAGCTTAGGGCTTCTGAAACCATCATGTCTTCATGTGGTTAATTTTTGTGGATCTCTTATGCACACCACCACACGAAAGCGCATGAAGAAATGCAGATCTATATTTAATAGGTGAGTTAGTTGTGCAGACGAGGGCTGAATACATGTAGAAGGCAACTTCATGTGTTACATCTGTGCTCGGCACTTGCCTGTGCCACAAAGAGTATAATCGCTGGAATGCATGTAAGGAGTAGGTATTGAAAATAGCTTATTATATGTAAATAGTGGTATTTATACTTCAGTCACCAGGTGGCACTCTTGGGTGTAAGAAGTCACTCCAGGAGACATTATTTAAGGGAGAAAACAGCATACCACTTCATCTTTGACTTGAGGTACTGAGGAGAGTAAGGTGGTGAGAGTTAGTGATAGTTATATAGCCAAGTTGGCTTCAGTCAGGATATAGAAAGGCCAGAGTCCCAGTGGTAACTCACCCATAAAGGGACCCAGCGGAAGAAGACTATATTAATTAAGGCCTAGTATCTGGAATGCAAGACTAACTTATGTGATAAAAGTCTGTGAGAGTTAAGCATGCATTGCCTTAAAGTAGTCAGTTGGCTGGGACCCAGCAGCCTGTAAAATTTGGTTCTGTTTGTATTTATTGTAGCGGAATTTGTAGGATTGCCACCACTCCGGTTTTGGAATGTATGTGGAACGTGCCTTCAAAGCAGCTGTGCTGGTGACTGTAAATTAAGTGTTCCTAAGTTCAACTGCAACGATGTGTGAGCCTCCAGTTTATTCTCATCTCAAGTATGTGTAGTCCTGCAGGTTTTGTTTACAAATTAGCTTATTGCCTTGTTTTGAGGATTTACTGCTATTCGGAAAGGTGCAGCAGTGTAAATAATAATGTGAATAAATGGACTACAGAGAAGGCTGTGCTTTGCAGAGGAAATTGGAGAAAGGAAATCCTCTAGAGAGAGGAGAGAAAGGGGCCTGAGGAGAACGGTTTCTGAGAGCTGCTGGGGATTTCTGTGAAAGACCATAGTGTGTGCATGCTGCAAGGGAGACCGCAAAGATCCTCCTATACAGTTTGGATAGCAGACTGAAATCTAGCCAGAGTCATTCCAAGCCTCCAACTCGGCACTGAGAGTTTGGAAGTGAAACCTGGGACTAGAGTTGCCACTTGCTCTGTATTTTACTGGCTTGGCTGGTAAAAATGTAGCTTGATCCCAATGTTGTTAATAGGAAAACGTTAAGTACAGTAAAAACATTACTTAGAGTCAATGACAACTACATTTAAAGTAAACATTTAACTATTTTATACAAAGCTCAAGACATCCCGGGAATGAACTTTTGTGTCCGGCTTTTAAGACCTTAGGGGTGCTCCCAAATATACATATATTAGATGTTAGATCTCAGGGTCGGACTGGGTTGGCAGGAAACCGGGGGAAAAACCCAGTGGGCCCCATCCCTCATTGGCCCAGCCGCCCAAGACCCGCTCCTACATCGGCCCCTAAACAAAAAAAATCTGTGAGGCAGCAGTGCACTTGCCATTAGCGCAGGAGCGTGGTGGGCCTGTAGTTCACACATACGCACAATGCATGGATTTTCTGCATGCACACGGAGGCCCCAGAGGTTCAGAACCCGGTGGGCCCCAACTGCGTCAGTCTGACCCTTTGTTAGATGCTTATTTACATTGTTGTTAATATCAAATGAAAGTGTGGAGTTGACCAATTTATATTGCCTTGCATTACATTTTGTTACTGTTGACTGTTTCTGCTTTCTGCATTTAACTTTCAATTAATTTCAGCCCTGTTCATGTGTAATACATCTGGGTTCAACTACTCCTTGTGATGGTATTTACTGGGAATCTTTGGGGCTTCATCACAGTCATATCACTAGTATACCAAGCCCTATCCTTGGGTGGGTAACATATGTACTAGAAGGAAAAGGAAAAAAGGAGAAGCTACAAATGTCGCACCATTCAAATTGTCATGACACCATATATCTGGAGAAAAGAGTCTTATTCATTCAATCAAATACAAATGTACTTTTGTAGTAGGACACCCAGACAGATTGATCATAAATTCATGTCAGATCGAAGTGTGAAAAAATTCATAATAAGGGTATATTAAATAGTTCATCATATAAAAAATGTAATTAATTCAAAATTCATAAATCAGTGTGAAATAATTCACGTGGAAAATTGAGTGAATTTAATTGGAATTAAATGTATAAATTTAACCTTTAATTCATTATGTTAAAAAAATCCATCTAAATTAAGTTAAAAAAGAGCATCGTTAAAAACCATTAAAAACATGAAGAGTGGGCCGGTCTGAATTGTGATAAGGAACTGGTTGTAATTACAAACAAATTAGTTTCCTTATACAGACCCCCACCTTCAATTTATATAGAGCCCAAAAAATTATTATAACACCTCCTAACCGGAGTGGTCTTATGAGTATCTCCAACTAAGCTGTATATAGGAGAAAAAAAACAAAACTATGTATTATACAGCGCATCTATAGATTTGGACATTGGAAAAAATCCATATAATTATAATCGCTCTGAGCCAATTTAATATTCATGTGACCCGATTGCCCCTGAATGGTGCACTCTAGTCCTCTCAGAGGCACCTAAGTGTGGTATTGGCCTAGTCCCTACTGCTAGATTCTGAGGCAATCAGGCTCACATATGAAAGGTAAGTATAATTGGCATTATGGCGATTGAATCTTAGATACTGAAAAATGGTTGCGCTCATGCTTGTAATGTTGGCTGCAAGACCGACCACCCTGGTAATGATAAGGAGGAGGCCCAGGTTTGGGAGAAAAGAAGAACCGATGCTCTGCGCCTGACGCGTGTTTCGCCACGAGGCTTTGTCACATATGTACTACAAGTCCCCTGTGCTGGGACGGTGGTGTATGTACAAAACGATTAAGTATTCCAAGTTAATGGGCAACACTTTACATGCCAAAAAGATCCAAGGCATGAAAATGCAGGCAGAAATGCTTGCTTTAATATCCACCTCTGCATCTTTAAGGGACAATGCTTGGATAACTATATGTTAAAAAAAATCTGATTAAACCCCCCACTACTCTTGCTGCTGGAAACTTTCCCATCAAATTTGGCAGCAGAGGTGGGGGGTCCATGTGGCAAAGCTCAGTGGAGGTGATGGCATGGTACAATGCTCACTGACATCACTCGCATGTTGAAATGGGCTCGTACAGGTCCAAAATAAGCAGACCTAAACAGACCTAAATAAGCTGTTGCCTTTGCACATGATGCTTTCATTTATATGAGTTAATAAAGTTATTAACATATAGTCATTTGTTCTAGTATCTCAAAACAATCAATTAAATTTGCATTTTTAAGTGGGATCTGAAGATATCAAATGCAGTTTCAGTCTTAACTGCCCCCCTTGCTTATTAGAAATATACTGTACATATACCTCTACAATACACATTACACAAACAGGCTATTGTACAGCTCTCCAACAAAGCAACAAAGCAACTGATAGCCCAAGCCCACTGATAGACCATCTGTCCAGCTGCATCATAAATCTATCCAGGGCCGTATTTCCCTCCTCACTGCCCGAGGCCTCTGGGTCCAAGTGCCAGCTGGCAGCATGTACATACGTCCACCCTCGGCGAGTATGCAAGCATGCACATGCACTTTAGCACAAGGAAACTTGGAGCTAACTTTGTAGCTTACTATGCTGCATGCTGCCCCTAAAATATGGCCACCCTACAGTATGCCTGGGCCTTTGTGGCCTTGCCACAAATCCGGGCCTGAATGTATTGTGTTTGTAACTGAAAAATTGGTAATGCTGATTCATAAGATTCATTATGATTTATAATGATTTAGTTTTACTTTGTTTCTCTTTATTCTCCATGGGGGTGCTGTCCAAAGGCAAGATAAATATCAGTTTTTCCACTTAAACAATCACACACACACCATGCTAACATTATTTCAACATCACATATGCTGTGGCTTTCATTTATGTACAGTACAGAAGAAAAATTATCCTAAAACAGATTAACGAGAAGCTGAACTCTGTATTAGGTGCTCAAATGAGAACTACAGTAAATCTCAGCAAAGAATTAGGTTAGAAAATCTACGCAACCTTTAGCAGTGAAGATCTAAAAATCCCCCCCCCC
>CM044435.1:72058796-72087396 GCA_024363595.1 Xenopus borealis | reverse complement strand
AACACCGGATGTTCGCGCGAACTAGTTCGCCGGCGAACAGTTCGCGCCATCCCTACAGGTCACAAGCCAACAGAATATTAATGGTGTGCTCATTGCTTTTACACTTCTACCCTAGGTGTTATCTGATACAGATTACCTTATAATATACATTTAAAGCTTTCAGTTTCATACAAATGTAAATAATATTATATGAAATACTTGTATCTTAATCTGCATCTTGTAACTGTGGTTAATATTTATGTAAAATGTGATCCAATCAGGTATTGGAGCATAGAATCTGCTGGCTCCCTACAAAACTCTGACAATTCACTTGAGCTTTGACTATGAAATGCAGCATTTCCTAAATCCATGCCTGGTGCTTTTTATAAAAGCTCTGGCCAACAATGCTTGATTGTGTGGTGGAATTGTGATGTATGATATCACTCAACGGAGACCAAATTGAAAACACTAAACTCATTTTCACTTTTGAATTAAACCAGGTTAACCCTGAGGCCTACAGAAATGATATTGGAAGAGCAGAGCTGTTTGGAAAAGTGATTAAACATTGCTTTCATTCAGAATTTGCTTACACTTTTTTAATTTTACGTTTTATTGTTCCCAATTTAGACAACTTGATATTTTTTTTTTTGGAACAGTTAAAAATTAAAAGATTGAAGGTAAACTAAAGAATCCCATTATAACTGGAAATGTGTGATAAAAATATATATAAAAATATAGTTACATAAATACATTTATATAGATCATAAATACATAATAGAAAAAAAATGCAGGACTTAGCAAAAAAAATCATAATTTATGTATAATTGTACAAGAACCAAACAAAATGTATTTTGTTTTTCTGGACAAAAAAAGCTGATTTTTGTGCCATAAAAACTGAAAAAATGCAGGCATTATTATGGTCCTTTGTCTTCCACGTGAACCAACGGCATGGGAGCCTCCAGCACATGTCCTGTCTATTTTCAGAAATAAGCGGAAAGGAGCTTCTCTTACCATGTAGAGCAATGTATATGCTAAAGACATCTTAACCACAATGTCATATTACCTTCCCATTGACTTTAATTCTTTCATAACATGTTGACAAAGTGAAAAGTGCCAGTTCAGTTTATTGCTAACACTTCTTATATAATATGGAACATGCTAGCATACATTATCATAAGAAATTTGCTGTAATCGGGGAGCTACAATGTATCACGTCTTAACTCCCCCTTTTTTAAATCTATTGATTTAGTAAACCTGAATATGAAGCCAGACATACACATGAACCCTTGTATGTATGAAAAATACAGCATTTATTTTAGTTTACAGTGTGAACTGTTGAACTTTGAATGACTTTTTGGCTTGTGTTTATTAGCAATTCAAACCACAGCTCTATTAACACAGATAAAACAATGCATACCTGCCATATCTAGTTTCTGTGACAGTGGATTAAATATATCTAAAATAGAAATGTTTATAACACCCACATCTATTGCTCTCTTCCTTGTATCTTCCCTTGACTCTGCTATTTATTTATGACTCATATGCAGTCTCTGATTGATTGAGTCTCTCTTGCAGAGAGACCATCTAAAATACCCTCTCAGAAATGATGCAATTAATGTTCATTCTCTTAATTCAAGACCAAGAATATTAATTCTATTAGTGACACACCAAAATCAAAAGAATTCTTATGTTAAGGGCAATTTCATACTGCCATTAACACAATTTTAATAAAATATAACCATTATTTCAAAGATTAATATCCATTGCAATTAAAATAACGGTAGGCATGTATAGTATTAAAATGACATAAGCAGGGGAGGAGTGGTACCAATTTAATTTTATAAGGAGATCATTCTCTCAATAATTTATACCACTAGTATCAAAGCAAAATAACAATTACCATATATTAGTAAGGTCAATATACTCAAATTGATTTCAAAGAGAACTATTCTCTGTGCCTTTGAAACAGATACTTGGATTTATCCTGTTGTCATATGCATTCTAGAATAAGAATTGGTGAAGCCCTTTCTATTACTTATGTAGCACTATAATAAATTGACTTTACTGTGGTTAACTTAAGCTACTTTCTAAGTGGAGTGATACCACAAGTGAGACATTCTTTCTCAGGGGTAAGCCCTCGCAGCAGGGTGGAGGTAGGGTGTATAGCAACTGTAACCAAGGTGCTATCGCACAAGAAATAAGCGCCAGGAGTTCTTTAATGCTTAACCAGTAACAGTATATTTATTAACAGGAACAGATATCCACATACTGTAGGAGTATATAGAGCACATAGCACAAAGGATGCAAATACTCACAGCACCATCCATTAGGCTGGATCCCTACAGGTCCGGGACGATATCAGCAAAGGTTAAGCAGCAATGTGGAGGGTATGACCAGGTTTCAGCCTTTTCCCTAAGTGCACTCAGGGAACCCCTATTTCCCGGAACTTAGACACTAAATTGCGACGCATCTAACGCTAGCAATAATTCGCCTGGTGACGTCAATTCGCAACTTTGCTGATTTCCGTGGCGAAAATTTGCTAGCTTCGCCAGTGTTCGCCGCACTTCGCAAGTCGAGTTTTCGCCAGCACTATGCAAATTCACTTAGATGCGATGTAGCGCTACCGTTACTTCGCCAGGCAATGCGCATTTACGCTAGTGATGCCTAATTTGCATACGGCACAAACTTATAATAGAGATGTATGTTACAGCCACTACATTACACTACACAAGCCCAGGAAACCTTTAATAAATAAAATAAAGTTGTCCTTTTGCCATAAACATGTGCCCACTGTATAGTTGTGTTGCCATATGTTAGGAAATGTAAGGGGGAAGGAGGGTAACCCCAAAAAAATTTTCACTGTTTTTCAGACTATCACCCTACAAAAGGGTGATAGTCTGATAGCCAGCGTTTTTTGGGACTTAGAAAAAATTTCAAGTTTTTTCTTTCAAACTCCTATCTATTGTATTGAACTTATTCGCGAAACGCCAGTGAAAATATGCCTGCCAAAAATTTCCGTAAAAAAAAAAAACGAAACGCATCAAAAACGTGACACGACTCGTTTTGCAAATTTTTCGCCAATTCGCGAATTTCGCTGGAAATTTGCGAATTTTTCGGCAAAGCGAAACTGGATAGATTCCCCCATCACTACTAGGGACCACTACCCATTCCCTTCCAGCCTGCAGGGTTGGGCTTAAGTAATGGACTCAGATGGCATGGTTCACAAGACCTTTATACTATGACCCAGTGCCATCTAGGGTACACTGTGAGAACTACATAAGCAGAGGTAAATCACCATGTCCCCATTAGGACCCAATTAGGCGTCCATATTAGGGAAGTGCCTGTCAATAATATGAGATGAGATATGAGTGCCTAAATTTTCACATCCCTACACTTATGTAACCCTTATACAGTATTAAGATGATATAGGCAGGGAAGGAGTGGTACCAATTTCATTTTATAAGGAGATAATTGTCTCGATAATTTATACCACTAGTATCAAAGCAAAATAATAATTACAATATATTATTAAGGTCAATATACTCAAATTAGTTTCAAAGAGAACTATTCTCTATGCCTTTGAAACAGATAATTTGATTCATCCTGTTATCGAATCCATTCTAGAATAAGCATTGGTTAAAACCTTGCTATTACTTATGTAACTATTATTTTCCAACCAGGACTATCTTCCACTCAAACAGTGTAGAAGGAGAGTTGTTTCAGATTTATACCTCTCTGTTTCTCAAAACAGAATTTATGGACGCCAGGAGTTCTTAAGCAAAACAACTATTTATTAACAGGCACAGGGTACCCACATGGTACAGGCTTCTCTTAGCCAAAGTGGCCAACATTCAATTCACCTCTATGTATGGTTGCCACCTGTCTGGTTTTCACCCGGACATCCTGGATTTTGGAAGTGTTGCCCACTCATGGCTCTCCATGATTGCCCGCCTCTGTGACAGAACAATCCCTCCTTCGTGATGTCACTGTCCCATCCAGGGATGTCAGTGTTCATCCCCCTGCCTAGAGTTAGCAGCAGAGAAAACTGGCAACCCTCCTCTGTGACACCCTTTAGCAAACTTGGACTACTGTACCTCCAGTGCAACTTCCAGGGAAATCTTCTAACATGATTCCCAATCCACTATGATCCCTACACTAACAGACAGTATCAACTGGAAGAGAAACCACCAAACTGCCCTTGCAACTATTACAATTATAAATGCCATATTGTAATAATCTATAAGCAATATATAGAATTAAGGCAGATTACTTACAATGGCATTCAGTGATTGGTGCATCTTAAACATACTTACAGATAGTCTTTAATGCAGACTGCATGGTTTGCACTTAAAATATTTTATCATTTATACTTTTTGTGTGATAAAAATAAACAATGCTACTGATGAAGTTCATTCTATAATCATGGAAAGGGCTGTATCAAGTAACCTTTTCTCTGCTTTTACATTAATTACCCTCCCTTCCGTAAAGGATATGATGCAGAATCATCTTTTTTCATTTCAGGAAGATAGAGGTCAAATGATTTGTAGCTTCCCATTGTTCTCTAAATACAATATTGCCCATCAATCAAACATGGTATTAAGGTATTGGATAACAAAATTGTTGTTAGTGCTCTCATGATTTGTCCAGAATACTACTAGAACATTTCTATTTAACAGTTTCTGCTGATCTTGTTTTTAATATGTAGAGATCATATCCTGTTAATTGTCACCAAATAGATATTTAAAAGTAGAATAAAATTACTCAGCTTCCAGTTACAGTTTGATTCCAAACTTTAAAGCTGAACAGCATAGTTGGTTGAAACTGAAAGTGAACTAATACATTTTACATTGTACTGAATGCAATTAAAGTCATGTTTCAGATAATCTGCTAAGAAGATGACACAATACTTTCAAGCCAAACATTGTCTAAACATGTAAAGTACTGTGTGTGGGGGGGGGGGGTTGCACATAGGTACCAGAGCCAATACCTTTTAGGGTACAACTACACATTTCCATGCAATTGTGCCTGATCCAATTTGCTACAAAAAAAAATTGCAGGCGTCAAATCGGATGCAAAGGAAAACAAGGTACAGTAGGTACTACAAATGTCGGATGGCGTTGCAGCGTTCGTCTGACACGACATGACTGTCGCATGCAGACAAAGTCTGCAGGGAAATCATCCGTGTAGTTCTACCCTTAATGGCAGTTTAAAGGAATACTGTCATAGGAAAACATTTTTTTTTCCAAACGCATCAGATAATAGTGCTGCTCCAGCAGAATTCTGACATCTGACATGGGGATAGACATATTGTCAGTTTCCCAGCTGCCCTCAGTCATGTGACTTGTGTTCTGATAAACTTCAGTCACTCTTTACTGCTGCAAGTTGGAGTGGGAAATTTTAATGGCTCCACTGCTGACTGGTGAAGTACAGTCAGCTTACAGAAATCTTCCTACAGACAAGGCTAATGTTTATCATGAAGTAAAGATTCATAGAACCCACAACATCCTCTGGGAGACCATGGCAGCTGGAACTGATTCTGTTTTCTCATATCAGAGCTTTCCTTAGAGACACATATTAAATATGCTCAGCAGCATTTCTTTACTTGAATCAGAGGAGGTTTATCGGGTAAGTTTGGATGTGGGAAGCTTGTACACTTGCAGATGGCTGCCTTGAATTCTGATGCCTGAATCTATGCTGAGGGGTAAGTAAAAAGGGATGCAGTAAAGCTGTGGGAGGAGGGTCTACATAGGGTGGGGGTATGGGTTTGCTAAATGGTTGAATTCTTCTTTAAGAGCTGTTGAAATTCTTGCTGAAATTTGCATATTAAATTAGCATATTAAAAAAATTAAATGGCAAGTCTGACCCCAGGGATGCAGTTAGACTGGGGGGAGGAGGGTCTACGTGGGGTGGGGGGTACGGGTTTTTTGCTAAAGGGTTGAATCCTCCTTTACGAGTTGCTGAAATTCTTTCTGAAATTTGCACATTAAATTAGCATATTAAAAAATAAAATGGCAAGCCTTACTTGATGCAAAACAAAACAAAAGGAATCTAAAAGACTAGTGTTTGTGAGCCAGTACACATTTACCAGTTCACACATTGCTGCTATTCTACAGAGACACTGGCATGTATTACAAAAGGGTACCCCAGACATGGAAGAGTTTCTATCTCCCCCTATGATGGCCTACAGAAGGGGTAAACATATAAGAGATACCATGGTGAAAGCAGACAGTAGACCACAAAATAAATCTGGGCTACTGCTTTTGCTGAAATTAAACCAGGGACTTGTTCCTGTTTAAATTCTCCCCAATGTAAAAGTGTGACTAAGGGCAGTACTTTTACACATCCCCATAATGGGAAAAGTTTTACCATCAAACATTTTTCACCTGTGAGTCCACATACATGGTTTATTTGATAAAATGCCCCTGCAGACTTGCATCTGAGGGGGAGACAACACAAATGGTTAAAGACAGAATTTCAAAACCTAAATCAACTATAAGATGTGATGACTAGGGATGGTGCGAACGTTGGAAAAAAAGTTCGCGAACATGTTCGCGAACTTGCGTCAAAATGCGAACGGTTTGCGAACGTCGCGAACCCCATAGACTTCAATGGGAAGGCGAACTTTAAAAGCTAAAAAAGACATTTCTGGCCAGAAAAATGATTTTAAAGTTGTTTAAAGGGTGCAACGACCTGGACAGTGGCATGCCAGAGGGGGATCAAGGGCAAAAATGTTTCTAAAAAATACATTGTTGACACAGCGCTGCGTTTTGTGCTGTAAAGGGCAGAAATCACACTACGTCACTCAGGTGATGTTTCTGGACACGGAATGTGAAAAAGCTCACACAGCTACGTGGCACTTGGTTAAAGACTGGGCAAACAATGCCTACAAGGTCACAACGTATACACTACTACAGCGGTGGATACGGATTACGTAAAATATATTATTGCTGCTTGAAAAACGTCACTCAGGTGGTTGTGGAGACTGTAATATTATTGATATTTAGACAGAATGTGAACAAGCTCACACAGCTAGATGGCAGTTGTTTGAAGAACACACTGGGCAAAAAATGCCTACAGGGCAAATAATGGCTACAAGGTCAACGTATACACTACTACAGCGGTGGATACGGATTACGTAAAATATATTATGGCTGCTTGAAAAAAGTCACTCAGGTGCTTTTTCTGGAGACGGTAATATTATGGATATTTAGACAGAATGTGAACAAGCTCACACAGCTAGATGGCAGTTGTTTGAAGAACAGTAGATTACTAGCCAGCAAACTTACTTTCCACTGTCCCTCAAATCACTAACAGCTCTCTCCCTACACTAGCTCTTCAAGCACACACAGCACAGGCAGAATGAAAAAACGCTGCAGGGCTTCGGTTTTTATAGGGAAGGGGAGTGGTCCAGGGGGTGTGGGGGTGGTCCAGGAGGGAGAGCTTCCTGATTGGCTGCCATGTATCTGCTGGTCTGGGGTGAGAGGGCAAAAAAAAAGCGCCAACTAACGCGAACCCAAAATGGCGAACGTCGCGCGACGCTCGCGAACATCCGGCGAGCGCGGACAGCCGATGTTCGAACGAACAAGTTCGCCGGCGAACAGTTTGCGCCATCCCTAGTGACGACTTGGAACTTCCCATAAGGCACATTTTCACACTGCCAGACACACACCTAGCCAACTTAGATTTCAGGTTATTGATGGGATTCCAAGGCTAAGAAGGGAGGTGAACAACTGAAGCCCTTAGAAAAAGGGAAATGTATAGGATTAGATACACTTTGGCCAAAAAGTCTTAACAAAGAGTATACTCATATTTCTCATATTTATCTCATACTCATATTTATACTCTTATTTCACATAAGGTAAATAGCCTGTTGTTCTATGACCAGTTAACACCCTTTAGTAAGTAAACTGTTTATAATATATCCTTGTTTAATGCTCCTTCCTTTCTTTTGAAGGTTCGCATTATAACTAAGAAATGATGCCAGATCCCAGATAGCACTGAGGAAGGCATACCTGAAACTTTCCTATCCAGGGAAAAGGTACCATTTTTTAAATTCTTATTTTAACACTATACTTTTGTATTGAGATAGGTATGCACTATGGCTATCTAGGACACAATGAATAATGGATCACATCTCTAAAAAGATGAAGCAATGGACTTTAATGGACTAAGAAATTGTTGAAAACAATAGGACTCATCACACTTGTTATACTATTGTATCTATGTGAGCTAAGGGGGTGGTTTTGGTGTGGTACACTCCCACTCAAAGAGGGTTAAATAGTTTGTACATTGTATTACCAGACAGGCTTGAGAAAGGGCATAACTTTGCCTGGTTATTTGACCTAATAAACTTTTTGCAACAAAGAGGTGCTGCAGCTGTATTTTTTCTGTATATCAAGAAGTAAAGTGTGCCAAATAACACCAGAGGTCATATTCCACACAGGTTCAGCCCACATGCCAGGGGATTCAGGTGTGTTAAAGGGCAGGGGTTAATGCGACCAGGTAGGAATTGCATGTGGCACCCATGAAACCATGGCAAAATACAGTATTGCCAGAGGAGTTTACTCTTCCTCCATTTGACTCTGCTACAGGCCCATTATCTGAACCCTTTATCCAGCCATAGGTGTGTAATTATACAGTATGTAGTTCAAGCAATTTACATTGGTGGAGGGACAGGCACAAATGGAATGAATGTTTAGTAGTCAGGATGTAGGGATAATAGCAATGTCCGCTTCTGTCACTGTGTTCCATCTCCCCACAAAAACGGTTACAAAATGATGGTCATCTTCAGTTCCTGTGTCATTTATATACACACACACACACAGATAAGAAAATGCCCCAAAAGAAATAAGAACAAAATATTGTACTGAAAGCACCTGGCCTTAAAATTCAGTCTTCAAATACAGTCTGTATAAATAAAGATTCTTGGTGAGGTCAGGATCCATAGTTTATTAGTTATGTCAGCTTTGGCTGTTTTTCAGTTTTAAATTTCCTGACACCTTTTATTTATAACACATCTTCTACAGAAATGCATATTTAAAGAAAGAGCCTTTTTGTAGCAATACACAGTAAAGGAAAATAGTAAATGTAATCCTTTATGTGGATGTTCTACATGAAAAAACCCATATTCTAACTGTTTTGCAATTTTAAATTTCTGGATAAAATATTTAAAATAAGCAAGAAAATTAAAGTGTAACAGAAGAAGTAGAAAAGCAGACAAGGGAATAACAGAACAGAGAAAATGTTAAATGTTAGGAGCATGTATGTTACAATAATAAAATTAATTAAAAAAAATATATTAGTCTTAGCTTGTAACCTCACTACGTGATTTGATTTTTCTTCAAAAAAGACCAAAGGGCTGATTTACTAAGGGTCAAATTTAAATTTCAAAAATTCAAATTTCAAATTAATTTTGGGCTACTTCGACCATAGAATAGCCCAAAACTCGATTTGAATTGAAAGAGTTTGAATATTCAAATTTAAAAGTACTGACCCTTTAAAAATCATTTGAATTCGACTATTGCCATTTTACCCTATGGGAGACCTCACAGAACGTGTCCTGAGTTTCTTCTAAGTTCTGAGAATTCGAAGGATTTTTGTGAAAATCGTAACAATCGGTCGATCGAATCAAACGATTCAATTGATTTTCATTGGAGCGAATACAGCCGTTTTTCGATCGAAAATGACCACCCAAAAAAAAATTGGAGGGTAAAATTTCAAAGTATTTTCCACTCCGAAATTCGAACCTTAGTAAATCAGCCCCAAGTGTTAGTTTATGTTCAGTCTTGTCCAAACTCCCATAGATTTAGCAAACTATTTATAATAATAACCAACAAACAATAGGCTGCATCATCTGAAATTTTTAGTTACAACTTCATCCTTTATTCATTATATAAAGATACTTAGGGGCAGATTTATTATTGGTCGAATTTCGAATTGAAAAAAATTCAAAATTCGACCATGGTAATAGTTAGGGAATTAAAATCCTTCGAATTCCAATTTGAAGGATTTTACTGCAATTCGATTGGTCGAACGATCGAATTATAAAAATTCGAACGAATGATCAAATTGCTCGAATCAATCGATTCGAACGATTTTAACCATTTGATCAAATTTTATAATTCAATCAAAATTCAGCAAAGACACTTTTTTAGGTTGAAACTGGCGAACTAGGCAGTCGAATAAAAATTTAAAGGGAAAGTAATTCGATAGTGGAATAGTCGAATATTCAAATAGATTTTTATTTGAATTATTCAAATCATGCGCTTTGATCGAATTTAAAGAATTCACTGGTCGAAGTCACCTAATTTGCATATTCAAAATTCGAATTAGAATCTTTTTGAGAATTCGATCGAATTTCGAATCATTCATGTGAATTTAGTAAATCTGCCCTATAGTGTAGGTTGGATACATTATTGTCTGTCATGTTTTGGATCTCTCTAATCTTAGGCTCAATATCAAATACACACATGAATAAATACAGAAAAAGTTAAATCACATGACTATATCAACCAATCAGAAACTAAGCAACAGTACAATGTACTGTATAAAACATATCCTAAACCAAGACAGATTACCACTTCCAAAACAATATAGTTATACTATAAATCATGCAAAGCAGTGTACAAGACTTACTTGATTACATAAAGTAGTTCATATCCAAAATCTTAATAATACCCTGAATTACCCACATGCAGTGTGAGAAATGTTTTCCCACTGGAGTCTCTTTACTTTGATTTACAATATCTTAAAAATGCTCTCTTACAAGGTCCTTCAGTTTATATATACTGTGACCTATATAGTGTGCCTTACATCTGTCACACTGCAACAGGTAGACTACAGATATACTGTCAAACTTTTCGCCAGCAGCATGTGAAATAAATTGTTTACTGCTATCAATTGTTTGGCAACATATAAACTTTTTACTGTCACACCTAAAGGTCCAACAACAACAATATGTTACCCATTGCAGCTCTTTTATTTTGCCTTCTATCTAACATAAGGGGTCGGTGACAGAATATGTGCTAAAGTCGGTGCTTTTCCGTGTAATTTAACATTTTTCTCAACTTAGAGGCAGATTTATCAAGGGCCCAAGTGAAAATTTCAAATTTAAAAATTGAAATTCGAATTCCGAAAATCTATTATATACTGTCCCTTTAAGAATTCAACTATTCGCCATCTAAAACATGCAGAATTGGTGTTGTAGCCTATAGTTTTAGTTTTTTTGTTGTAAAATGCTTGCGGATTGATCCTGATTAGGTTTACCCGAATTTAAAAACATAAATTTTTAAAATAAATTTCGATTGGTTGTTTTTTAAGAAACTCCCGTAAACTTGAAATTCAACTCTTGATAAATATTTCCCTTACTGTCCCCATAAAGCATTGGTAAATATTTACAAATTATGGCATTTACCTCATTAAATTCTTTGCTATACCCCTTAGAGAAATAAAGAATTTCCAAATTATCATTGCTTTTTTTAATACAACTCCAAATAGTTTTCAGCATGACAAATAGTAGACACTTTCTCACATGTATTTTGGACAATATTTGGAGAATAATATTTCCAAAAAAAAGTCTTTCCTTCAATTCCTCTGCATTCTTATGGTACACATTATTTTCTGAACAATTTCTCCTCACATGGAAAAACTGAGAGTATGATCTCTTTTTGTGTGTGAAGGGTGACAACTCCAGAGCAGTAGTGTATTGCCAGCTATAGACTTTCTAAACATGTCACTCTCTATAAACCACCCATCCTCACTTATAAATTTTATATTTGCTGTGATTCATTGTAAAGTTCATGTCATTATCATTTACATAAACCAAAAAAAATCCTCAGAAGAGTAATTACTCAATTTCCATATAAGCAGCAAGTTGTTAATGTAACGACTATACCAAATTATCTGTATTCAAATGGGGGTTACATAGATGCTGGACTCCCCTCATCAACCCATGTACAGGTTGGCATTGGAGGGGGTAGAGGCCATCCCACATTCCTGGAGGTAGAAGCCCCATTGAACATAAAGTAGTTTTGTTAAAGCAGAAACTCTACACAAAGAACCAAAAAAAAACCCTTTCAAATGCTCAGAGTA
Organism: Xenopus borealis; assembly: GCA_024363595.1. Taxonomy (NCBI): domain Eukaryota; kingdom Metazoa; phylum Chordata; class Amphibia; order Anura; family Pipidae; genus Xenopus; species Xenopus borealis. Next base: position 72,075,327 of record CM044435.1, on the reverse strand, counting down.
GTCTGAAAGTAGGATAAAAAATAGGCAACTGAAGCAAATCTTAATTTATTTTTAATAACAACCATTAACATATACTTATTTCAAAGCATGTGATACTTGCAATGGAGAATCAATGGAAAACAGTTTATGAAATAATATATTCTTACATTTGTATAATATATTGTATGTTGAATGTTTGATGAAACATCAAATACTGCAATTGCTGGGTAGCCACTGCATACAAGTGGCTGTTAAAATTATTTATGCTTTAATCAAGATTAGTTTAAACTTTGGAAAATTCCACCTAATATGTATGCACTTGTTTGCAGTGTGGGGGGGGGGGTCCTGGACAAGTGGTAGGCAAGATAAGAGTTACATGACTAGCAATCTCCATCCCACAATTTAGTATTGTCTGCAAAAATAGAAACCGTACTTTCAATGCCCACATCCAGGTCATTAATAAACAAGTTGAAAAGCATGGGACCCAGTACAGAACCCTGCGGTACCCCACTAACAACACTGGTCCAATTAGAAAATGTTCCATTTACCACCACTCTTTGTAGTCTATCTTTTAGCCAGTTCTCTATCCAGTTACAAATACTATGTTCCAGGCCAACATTCCTTAATTTAAACAGTAACCTTCTGTGTGGCACTGTATCAAATGCTTTAGCGAAGTCTAAATCACATCCACAGCCATCCCGGAATCGAGGTCCCTGCTTACCTTCTCATAAAAAGAAATTAAGTTAGTCTGGCAAGATCTATTACGCATAAAACCATGCTGGCACAAACTCATAGTATTGTTATTTGCTATGAAGTCCAGTATCCTATCCTTTATTAATCCTTCAAAAAGCTTTCCTACCACAGACGTCAGACTAACTGGCCTATGGTTTTGAGGCAGAGAATGGTATCCCTTTTTGAATAGTGGCACCACATTAGCAATTCGCCAGTCTCTCGGCACCATGCCAGACCTCAATGAATCCTGAAAAATGAAGTAGAGAGGTTTGGCAATCACAGAGCTAAGCTCGTTAATTACCCTAGACCTTTGTTTATCTTAACATGTTCTAGTCTCTTTTGAATTTCAGCATGTGTGAACCATGCATCATTAGATGTATTATTAGAATTGGGATTATTAATAAGGAAACCTTATTCATCATTTGTGTAGACAGACGAAAAGTATGCATTCAGAATCTGAGCTTTTTATTTGTTCTCGTCAATCAGCTGACCCCCCTCTGATAATAAAGGTCCTACCCCTTCCTGTTTCAATTTTTTACTATTAATATATTTAAAAAATAATTTTGGATTCTTTTTACTGCTTACTGCTACATCCTTTTCCATATCGATTTTAGCTTGCCTGATTAGCATGCTTTTTTGCATGATTTATTGGCAGTCCCAGCTAACTTGAAAGCCTTAAAAGCACATCTTTTCCTACCCACCTCAAAACCAACACTTCTATTGAACCAAAAAGGTTTTGCTTTGCAACAACGTTACTTGCTTACAAGCAGAATATACTGACATGTATATTTATCAAGCAGCATTTGAAAGACTTCCCAGACCTGACCCCAGTGGGCTTTTATCAATAGCAGAAATCCTCATAGGAGGTGTAAGGAGAATAAGGGGAATATTATACGTTTCTGCGAAGGCAATATCTAAGAAATTCCCCCCAGCCCCAGAATCCACCAAGGCATAAACTTTAACTGAACCCCCAGGCCAGGACAAAACTACAGATACTAAGTTATTTGAGGCGCATTGGGGAAAAGAAATCTCTCTACCCAAATGGAGATTCCCTTCTCCACTTGGGTTTGAGGACTTCCTAGCCTCTTGGGACAATTTTTAAGGAAATGACCCTTACCCCCACAATATTTGCATAGACCCAGGGATCACCTTTGGGCCCTTTCCTCAGGGGACAAGAGTGTAGCACCCAACTGCATAGGTTCCCCTTGAGGGTCAGGAAATGAGGGAGTTTGTGATATGTCATTATATAAGAGGGAAACCTGTCAATTTGGATGGCTAACTTCATGAGATCATCCAAAGTGGGTGAAAGAGGGTAATTAACCAGACTGTCTTTGACAAAGCGAGAAAGCCCCACCGGAATTGACTACGAAGAGCTGTATCATTCCACCCTGTCTCAACTGACCAGCGGCAGAATTCTGTACAATACTCCTCAATTACTCTTTTCCCTTGAAGGAGTTTACAAATCACGGAATTGGCAGAGCTAGCATGATCCGAGTCATCGAATAATATGGCCATGGTAGCAAAAAATGCCTCTAGTAATAGACGGGCAGGGTCAGAGGAGGGTAATCTTAGTGCCCATACTTGTGGGTCACCTTGTAGTAAGGTCATAACGAACCTTACTTCATCCTCCCCAGTTGGGAAGTTGTGAGGGAAAAAACTGAGGTATAGTTTACATGCCTCCTGAAAAACAAAAAAATTACTCCTATCTCCACTAAACTTATCTGGAAAGGGGATTTTTGGATCATGGGACAAAACTCTATTACCCAGAGTAGCAGACAGGGCAGGCCCCTCAGGAACCATGGTAGCATGACTTTCGGAGTCCATTTTCTTCTTTTCCATGGGCCTGTTGTACTGTCATGAATGGCACCCTAAATTCAGAACCCAAGCTAAGTTCCCTGGTCTCGGCTCTCACTTTTGCCTGTAACTGCCACCTTTCACCTCAGGAAGAGCCCTTGGTTAATTAGATGCTGCAGGGTCTTAATTGAGAGAGGAGCAACGCTAAAAGGTTGTTGATGAGCAAAGGGGCACAATCGTCTCACCAAAGACACCACCAGACGCCACAGAGTGGAACAGGCAGGCTGGGCCAGCACAAGCAGAGCAGAATTGGCAGACAGGCCAGGATCAGGATTGGAGAGAGCAGAATAATCAAGCAGGAAGGCAAGGGTCAGGATTGGAGATAATCAGAATAGTCACAAACAGGCAAGGGTCAGGATCGGAGAGAATGAGAGTAGTCAAGCAAAGCAAGGGTCAATATCAGAAGATCAAACAGTAATCACTAAAATTAAGCACACAGGAATTCTACTAATAGAACCTAACAATGGACAATCTCTTGAACACTGAATTCCCCTTTGATACCTTTTCAATTTCGCGCCATTGCATGTGACTTCATCATGCACCATAGGGGAACCGGGAACAGAAAGCAAAGGAGCAGCGCAGCAGGCGTCCACGCCGATGGAGCGCCAGTGGACCGTGTTGCCCACTAGATCACCAGGGTGAGTCCTAACAGTATCTAAAAGAAACATATTGTGCCTAATAATTATTTAAATTCCCCACATCATGTTGATTTAATCTCTTGTGATCTATATTAATATCAATGTAACTTTCACTGAAAAACTGATATTCCTATTAGATTACATTATAGTGATTACTTCCGTAGGGGGACATGTAATTAAATTTGTGAAGAGCAAAAGAATAAAAGAATGCATCAATAAGATTAAAAATCCACATCTCATAATGTAATATTGTTCCTTAAACTGTTATTGCATTGCAAATTTGAATTGCACGTTTTATTACATTGACTGTGGTTTGGCGAAGTTGTAAAATTCGCAAAGTTGGAAGTGGTCGCTAAACAGTTTCCGGGTTCGCAAAAAGCTATATTAAATTCGCACAGAGCAAAAATTGCTTGTGCAGAGGCATTACTTTTCGCATTGTAAATAGTTTTTCCGTTGCCGACTTTTATTACATTACCTCCTTATTGTGTTGTTGTTTTCTCGACTTGTTGGTGGAGAAAATGCAGCTCTTCCATGACACTAATTGCAAAAGAGTTTTAACTAGCCCAATGTTTCAAATAATTACAATTAAATCTATTTGGAGACTAGAACTGGCAATAGAGGGATGGAAGACTTAAATTATGAGGGTAGACTGTCCAGGTTGGGGTTGTTTTCTCTGGAAAAAAAAACACTTGCGAAGGGGACATGATTACACATTACAAATATATTCGAGCCCATTATAGACAAATATATAGACAAATATAGACCTTTTTACCCATAAAGAGGATCACCATACCAGAGGCCACCCTTTCAGACTAGAAGAAAAGGACTTTCATTTGAAGCAGCGTAGGTGGTTCTTCACAGTCAGGACGGTTAGGTTGTGGAATGCACTGCAGGGTGATGTTGTGATGGGTGAATCTTTTGATGCTTTTAAGAGGGGCTTGGATGATTTTTTGGACAGACATAATATTAAAGGCTATTTTGATACTAAACTCTACAGCTAGAATGGCTATGAGCATATATGGTTTGTGTGAAAGAGTGGAGATGTGTGTGTGTATGTGTATGCTGGGTTTTTAATTTGGAGGGGTTGAACTTGATGGACTCTGTCTTTTTTCAAACAAATTTAACTATGTAACTATACAAAACAGACAAACCTGATTAAAGTGACTTTTTTTTGAAGAATATAATAAATAGTTTTGTTTCTGTCTGAAAACAATGTGCACATTTTAGGGAATTATGATAGTGCTGGTAAAAGGAATGTATTGAATATTAAACACATTCTAATTACTTGTGCATGTTATACTCACTTTAGAGAATCCCATTCAAGCAGAAAAAGTGATTATATGTTTTATTTTTGTTTAGAACGTGACCCCTTCAGTGCATACACTTGAATTTAGGCAACAGTATGTGCCAATTTTTATGAACTAAAAAACATTTAGGGGGTTATTTATTGAGTGTTACTTTTTTATACATTGACTAATCTCAAATGAACTTTCAACTTGAATGGTATTTTATTTTTTTTAAAAAAACTCAATTTTTTTGGAGGAAAAAAAGCTTGAATCACTTGAATAATTTGAGTTTTTGCAAAACCCAACATCTTCAAATGGTTCAAGGAATGTCTGCCATTGACATGTATTGACATGTCCTGGACAGGTTTTAGATGCAGAATTTTCAGCTTTGAGCTATTTCCAGGGTCTGGGTATAATCGAAGTACTTGCCCTTTAAAAAAAATTTCAATTGCCTACTTCGCCAGATTAAACCTACCGAGTTTCTATATCTGCCTATGGGAAGCTCTCATATGCTTTTTCTAAGTTTTTTATGATTGTATAGAAATCATCCGATTTTTTGAAAAAATTAATATGAAATGTAACAAAATATTTAGTACAATTTTTCGTGAAATTGTATGATCGCTATTCGATCGTTCGATAGATCGAATAGCGGTAAAATCCTATGAATTAGATATTTGATTTTGTCAAATTTTACTTCGGGAGAATTTTGATGGTTTTTAACCCTTGAAATTCGACCCTTGATAAATCTGCCCCTTAACCAAGTGTATTGACAGGTACTATCAGTGCATGGGCAAAGAAGATACTTCGGGGGAGATTTACTAAATTCACATGAATGATTCGAAATGCAATCGAATTTTCAAATAGATTCGAATTCAAATTTTGAATATGCAAATTTGGTAAAGTCGACCATTGAATTCACCAAATTCGATTGAATCGAATGATTTGAATAAAAATCTATTAGAATATTTGAATTCTCGACTATCGAATAACTTCCCCTTTAATTTTTTATTCGACTGCCTAGTTCGCCAGTTTCAATCTGCCGAAGTGGTTTGGCCGAATTTTGATCGAATAGTAAAAATTCGATCGAAGGGTTAGAATCGTTTGAATCGATCGATTCAAACGATTCAATTGATCGATCGAATTTTTACTATTCGATCAGGCAATAAGCTATGACTACAATTATTGACAATGAATATCTTACTAAAGTTGCCTTTTTTTGTTAAGGATAATGTAAACATGAACAATTATTTCCACAGGGAAAATTGTATTTCCTTTTATTAGGAAGGATTACTAGAAATTAAATACTACATTCCCAGTGCTAAGCCCTTGATTTTACACAGAAAAAACCAAGTGTTAGTTGTCGACTTCTTTGATTTATTAGGTGCCAAAAAATAAACCCATGAACCTTAGTGTATAAAGAAACAGCATTCAAATGGTCACTCCAGGTTTCCTGCTGAGTGCAAAGACTGCTGAATTAATTAGACAAACAAAATAATTGTACCATTGGGTTACAATAAAATTTAGATTTCTAAGCAATTGTTAGTTATTTTACATCATTCTGACTGTTACTGTAGTTACATCTAAGTGTAATAGCAACTCTGGTTGACCATTTCTTTCTTTTTTATTTACAGATTAGAATCCCTTCTCAATCTATTCATGTTTTTTAATATTTGTAGGTATAATTCTAACATTTAGATAATGTATACTGTTTGCCATTTTGCTTGGCTTAGCGATACATTATTTGTGATTATCATAAAATATGTACTTATCAGATATCAAATGGTAAAGCTATGACTGTAAAAAGAGGGGATGTGCCTGGTATGTGAAGTGGTATCACCTGGATGTCCCATAAAAGGGATATTAATGTCCCCTTTTTTATTGTGTAATATCTGTGAAGGGTTATCTAACTATAAAAGGCAGGTTCCTGCAAAAAAGAGAGTTGGTTATGATATTATGTTTATGTGTTTAGTTTGATTTACATTGTTTTTGTTCTCACAATAACAAATAATCTCTGGGACATTTATGTATTTATTAGTATTTTTTTCAGGCTCTTGTAGCAAAATAAACAATTTTTTGGAGGAGGTCAATGCCAATGTTAATAATAAACAAGTTATATATTGTATGGGTACTATTCATTAATATTTTTTATAGTTTTTTATATTACTACTATTTGATAATATTTTCAGGGGGTTGGTTGACTTTCTCAACAAAGTAATCTCTGTTAGGACAGTGTCATCAGAAGCTGTACTACAGTATATATTTATAGTCAACTTTCAGTAATGTATCCTGTTATCAAAGTTGATCTTATATTTTTTACATTTGTGCTGAGGTTACTTTGCAGATAATTGACTAAATATTGATGGTAGAGACATATAAGTAAGTACCTGCATAACTGGAAATGTACAGAGATGTAGTAACAAATGGTTAAATTCATACAAATTTATGGTCTCCTTTGTTTATTTTGAATTTACCCACATCCTTCAATGGTTTTTATCATAGCAGAAGCAGTTACCTTTTGGTCTTTAGAACAAGACTAATTGCCATAAAACCCTTTAGTAATTAAAATCTGGGGGGTCCTATGGTCTTGTAAAGTTTACAAGAATACGTACAAATCTGCAGTCCTATATCCACTATGTGTGTTCTAACACCTCATCAGTTCCAGATATGACCCTCATAGCACCAGATTTCCTTCAAGCTTGTAATTTTACCTGAGGATATAAGCCCTTTTTTCTGAAAGCAAACTCAGCAATGCTATTTGAATATATTTCACAGCATGAAATTCTGGCATTCAGTTTTGGGGTTCTTAAAAGCCAAAAATGTTAAAAATGCCTCCACAATATTATAATGTGTTTTTATATTTACACATTCCCTTTGGTTTTAGTTACTTTTTGTTTTTAATTGTATTACTTATAAAGTTATAAAAAAATTAGAACAATATTTGCCCTACAAATAAAAAATGATTATGAAGTAAAATATGATTATGGAAATAACTGAATGACATATGAGTGTAAAAAAAAATACTGTTTAAGTAATACCATTTTAACTTTTAATATGGCAAAATAGTTTTAGTACCTGACTCGGTGAACATTATTCTGTAATAAAATGTTTGCAACAGACCATATTTAATTTTTTAGTTATTTTTTAGTTATTTTCATTTGTAAATTTCCCATTCTTCTTTGTCAAAATTGCTTTGTATTATGCATCTTTTTATGGCCTGGGTGTCAACTAAATGTATTTACATGGTGGCATCTCTTGCCAACTCCTGAGCAGCTGCTGAATATAGGCACTTTCATTTTGTATGTATTACATAGTTACATAGTTAAATTGGGTTGAAAAAAGACAAAGTCCATCAACCCCTCCAAATTAAAACCAAGCATACACACACACACACACCCCTACACTCTTTCACACAAACCATATATGCCCATAGCTATACTAACTGTAGAGTTTAGTATCAAAATAGACTTTGATATTATGTCTGTCCAAAAAATCATTTAAGCCCCTTTTGAAAGCATCAACAGATCAGCCATCACAACATCACCAGGAAGTACATTCCATAACCTGTCCTCACTGTGAAGAACCACCTACGCTGCTTCAAATGAAAGTCCTTTTAGACATGGGGTGGAGTTGAACAGTTAAACTGGCCATGCACTATAAGATCTGCTTGTTTGGCAAAGTCACCAGAAAAGGGGATGTTCCTGTATGCCTACCAAATTCAATCAAGCTAATATGATCATTTAGGCCTATGGCCAAATGATCAGATTACAATGATAGGCATACCAGCCGATGGGATGAGGACACATCGAATAGCTGATGCAGTCCTTGATTGGATGGGAAAATCAAATTTGTCTGATCAAGATCTGGCATATTTTTAGCAATATATTAGTTTGGGAGGCCCATTGAAGGGCCCCATACACTGGCACATAAACGGCTCAATCAGTCTAAAGGACCTGAATCAGAAGCTTAAATGTACCCATAGATTTAGCACCATTCAAATTTCTGTTTTTATTATGATATAAAAAAAATTTAATTTTACTTTTCAAAATGTTTTTAGAGATTTTTTTAGATTTATTAGTCTCAAGAACCAAAAAACGGCATCTAAAAATCTGACGAGTTCATGTACTGTAGAAGTTAAAAGGAGATTTGAGTTTTGAGATTAATATGAAATTTGGCAGACTCACTATGTTTGATCTGTTTTGAGCACATTTTAAGCTTACCACAAGGTTTTTCATAATTAAGTGCAAATGAGGTTGACATGACCTTTGTTCAGATTAGAGCTATTTCCAGGTTATGGGTATAATAAATATCTAAAAAGATTAGTTTTTTTAACCCAAAAATGTGAATTTTGTCAAAAAATAAACTCAAAAACTCAAATTTTCATGGAGAACACAACTCAATCATTAATAAATCTGCCCCATAGATTAGACCATCTACTTATATGTTCTTACATCCTGCTTCTACCCTAAGCAGGTCTCTCTACAGGTTTCCAGTTTCCTTTTGTCCTAATTCATTCTCCTAACAAACAAACTTAAGATTCTTCACAACTATTTCATGTATCTCAGATCTCAAAATACACATGAATGCTTCTTAAACTCTTATTTTAATCTTTGAATATTGTCACCTTACATAACCTGATCTTTCTCATTTGCCCATCTTCATATTCAGCCCTTCCTCTTACTTAAGGGGTTTAACTTCTCTCATGCCACCTTTTCTTGAGAGTTTTGGTAGCTGTTATAGCTCTGCCTGAGATGAGAACATGGACAGTGCTATATAACAATACCAAATGGGATATGTGCTGTTCCTCACTTTCTTTCAATACTTGTCTCTGCCAGGTTTTGTCCATGTGCCCATTACTACTTTCTCTATATGTTTATTCAACCAACCAAAGTGCAGAAATATTCTGTTCTTCATTTATTAATAGCTGACAGATAAAGTTTTGTTAAAACTGAAGTTCAGTGTTGCCATCCATGTAAGTTCCTGAATAAGCAATCATGTTCACAAACCCTTTCACTTAAGGTTTAGGAATAGCAATGCTAATGTTTGTCAATATTAAATTGCATCTACAACTTGGGGGTGAAAAGGAGGTTGAAAAAATCTGCAACTTTAGCTTTTATTTTATTTTCAAACTTCTGCAATATAATGCATGGCTAAGTGCAATGGAAACACAGTACGAGTAGAGCAATAAAAGGAGACTTTTGAAGGATTATTTGTTGATTTATTCATAGAGATAACACAGAAACATTAATTGATAATATTTTTTTCCTGTTTGTTGATGACATTTTGGGGCAAATTTACAAAATTTGTGTGAAAGTGTAAGAACCTTACCGGCTGACGCCGGACTCCTCAGCGTTCTTCCACCGCGTCTTTGCCAGGATCCAAGATACGCATTAGGAATTGCGCAGGTGCACATTCGCATTACTAGCAAACACGCTCCGTTCTGACGCTGGCATTTTTGTGCATGCACAGTGGCTTTAAAGGGACGCCAGGAATCTCCATTCTTTGCAAAGTGATCATTGCTCATTCTTGGTGTGACACTTAGCGTTCCTTAGTATTCTGCCTGTTATTCTGTGTTTGACCCAGCCTGTTCCTCGACTTCCTGATTTCCTGCTGCCTGAACTCGACCTTTGCCTGATTGACCACGCTCCTGTCTCCTGCTTACCTGTATTGATCTACCTGTGTATGACCTGGCCTGTTCACTGATTTGTTTCTAAGCCGCCTGGACCGACTCTTGCTTGCCTGACCATTCTCCTGCCTATCGTTGTGTCGGATACTACTGAGAACCGGCACTCCTACCACTCCTCCACTAGAGTGCAGTCCTGTTCCTAATTCCAGTGTCTGTGTCTCCCAGTGGGAGGTGTAGGAGAGGTCAACCCTCATCAAATCTCATCCTTTCATTACGCTCCTGATAGAAGGATTCGAAGTTCGATCGAATTTGATCGAATACAGATTGTACGATTTTTTGGGATATTCAAATATGCAAATTTGGCCTCTTCAATCATCGAATACCGAATTATCGAATAGATTGAATAGATCGAATGATCAGATAGTCGATATTTCAATGATCGAAGGATTTAAAATTTTAAAATCCTTCGAATGCCTACTTCGCCAGATTTAACCTACCGAATACCAATAGAAGCCTATGGGCTTCTTTTGCTAAGACCTGCTCGAATACCATTCGTACGGTCGAACGCCTCGATCGTTCGAATCGTACTAATTTTTCGGAGACTCGAAGGCAAAAGTACGATTTTTTTCGTGAAAACGTGCGATCGGTATCCGATCATATGATTTCATTGAGAAATCGAATATCGAGCAAAAAGATAGCCTAAAACTATTCGATAAGCATTCGATAGCCGAATGCTTATCGAATTTCGAATGGATTCGTAGGATTTTAAGGGAATTTTAGTAAATTTGCCCCTTTGTGTTGTGTTCACAAAAATATATTACATAACTTTGTTGTTTGGTATTTCAGGAGTTCTGGTTACATATTACTTTTTAATTTAATCTACCTGCATTTTACCTGGAATTTTATGTCCTTCTTCTTATTCTTTACCTTATTATGTTTAAAGATATTTTATTAAAATCCTGGTTTTAGCACTTTTAATCCTGCTAAATCTGCATAGTATTATCCTTTTTATTATACTTCTTTTGTTCTTTCTCAGATAATTTATTAGCTCTTATGCTTTTCTCATCATAGTTCATTCCTAATCTACAGAGATTTATTGTTAGTACAATGTCTTGCTTAAAGTGTTTCATGAACCGTAAAACTGACTTTCGTACATCTGAACAGAAAAATATGATTTTGTTTCTAAAGCAGTGCTTAAGAGAAAAGTCATAAAATCAAGACAAATTGGTTTTATTCTACATGAAGCTGCACACTGCAAGTTAAAGTTCCAAGCTCCAACTTAAAATACAAGTTCTTCAGATATATTTGAAACAGACATTAAAAATGACAAACAGCTATTTCCATTTAAATATTGCACAGATGTGGCATACCTGAGCTCCAAAATTACCATCAAATTTCTGATTTGAAAAATGAAAAGAACATGTAGTGGACTAAGTAATATGATTTCCGCAGGAAAATTTCTAGCTACTTTTCCATATTAGAAAAATCTCACCATCTGGAGAGGTGATACATTTATTTAAACCATTTGTTTAGCAGAGCCTAATTCACATTCAGAATTGCTGAAGTATAAATTGTAACACAATAGACAAAACAATGTGCTTTACATTTATATTGACTTAACTTCATTAGGTCCCAGAAAGTGATAAAAATAGTAATATTTGTAGTTATTTTTCACTTAATGCTAACTCCCTGCAGTTTATAAGATTCCATATCCATATCTGCCATATGCATGTAATAATAATAACAATAGTAATAATAAATAAATAAATAAATAAATATAACAATAATAATAATAATAATAATAAATCTGCATGCACACTGAAATACAATGTGGACTTTTTTTTAAAATTCAAACCACATTATCCAAAATGCTTATAGCCACAAAAACCTTCTTGAATAGGTGATTGCAGCGAAGGTCTCCCTCAAATATCCCTATAGCTATATGCATGCATACAATGACAAAGAGAGTGGGTTAAATACATTCATGGATTGTTGGTTTATAATACAATAAATGGGGTGAATGTAAGACTGGTTCTATTTGTTTTTATACTGTGTTTTATAACCATTATGTTAAAGATGCAGCAGTACACTGATAAGTTGTTTTTTTGTGCAGGGTGGATTATTAAGCCCATATATAATTTTAATAAACAGTTTTCCAATATATGTACAGTATATGGTCTTAATAAATCTCACTGCATAAAAAGCAACTAATCAGTGTACTTTTGCCTGGTATAACATCAACCCCCTTAGGAAGGAAGTCATCAGTTACAATCCTTGACACCTTCACAGTTGTACAGATACAGTATGTGAGATATCAAATTCTACACATTATCTATAATTAAGATGAAAACAACATTTCAGTTACTAGAAATACATTTTTATCTCTGGGGATGGCAGCAACCCCTCTGCTACTGTGAACTTAATTCTTCCTGTCTTCCATTTTCTTATTCCCCTCTTAACATCCACCCTTTAACCAACAAAGTCACATTTAAAATGATCTTTTTGCTCCAAATCATTTGGTCTTCTTGCACTAATTGAAACCTGGCTTTCACAGAAAATGGCTGCATTTTCTCATGGTGGTCTCTCTTTCTCTCACATCCCCCGAACAGTGGATGTGGGGGGGAGTTGTAATTATTCTCTCTTCTTGCTGTCAGTTCAAACCTATCCATATTCCTCCATCCTTCTCATTCAACTCTTTTGATATGCATGCCCTTCGGATCTTTAACCCTCTCTCTGTATGGGTGGCTGTCATTTACAGACCTCTATCAGCCTCCTCCTTTTCTACCTTCCTTTCTGACACATGGCTTTCTTTCTTCCTCTGCATTGACAGCCCTGCAATCCTTGGGTAATTTAACTTCCAAATTGATGATGTATCAAAACCCTGGCCCTATTTTCTCCTCCTAACCTTATCATTTGAGCTCCAGCTTATAAGGATGGCCACTTTCAAAATCTAGACTTTTCAAAATCTAGACTTTGCAGACTCTAGTCTTTACTAAAAAATTATCTCTTTCTGATTTGAACAGTGACCCGTACCCCTTTTCTGAACATAATTTGGTTACATTTTCATTCTTGCACTCTCTTTACCCGCCTGCCCACTTTCAGGATCAGTCTCCCTTTAAGGAGATGCATGATCCTGATATCATGGTAAGCTAGTATAATCACATATGATCCTCCACCATTGGCTCATTTGCCCCTTAACAGGCTAAGTGTACTCATGTTCAACACCTACTCTCTGGCCAAATTCACAAACCAGATTCTTGCAAACCTGTACAAGATCTGCTGAAGGCATGTGGAAAAAAATCCTGTACGCAAGCAGACTTTACTCACTAGACATTTCTACTGTCCTGCCTCGATTCTGCCTTGTTGAAGGCCAAGCAAGAGTACTACCGTACCCTTATAAACATCACAAATCCAACCCACAGCAACCTGTTTTCTATATTTAATACTCTTCTTCATCCCTTATCAACATTATTGGTGAACCTGATACAAGCTTCTCAGTACTTTGCTGGTTTCTTTAAAGACAAAGTAGAGTCCTTCCTCTATCACTATCTCTATTAATACAAACCAGCGCCTCCTTCCAAATCCTCCTTCTGCATGTGTTAATTCCTTCCCTCTGGTAACAGCATCTGAAGTCTCCAAGCTTTTCTTGTTCTTGCCACTCACAACTTGCTTTCTTGACCTTATGCCTTCTTCTTTGACCAAATACTTTGTTGCTGAGCTTATTCCAGCACTTACTCACATCTTTAATTCTTCTCTTACTTCTGGAACCTTCCCTTCTCCTTTTAAACAGGCCAGAACTGGGAACTGGCACTTATACGGAAATGTCCCACACTGTAACCTGCAGTAATTAATACCACTCTAAATAGTGTCTGTAGGCCATTTAGACTGTAAGAACTATGGAGTAGGGACCTCCATCCTTTTGTCTCATTGATACTGAGCGCTTATTCTGTATTGCAACTATACTTTATATTTATGTGAATTGCATTTTAAATTGGTATTTATTATTCCAATTACACCCTGTTCTACTAATTTATACAAAAAATATGCATACATACATTTCATTAAGCATGCAGCAATATGTGTTACAGAAATTTGTATGGGTGATTCAATTTTAGTTACTGCACCTATAATGCAGTATTATAGCAAATATTTTTATGAATGCTTCAGAAAAAAATATATTTTTCACTAATAGAATGGTCATTTCTACACTATTATTTCAAAGGTAATTTAGCAACATGATACAATGCTTCACTTCAAAATGTTTTAATAATTATCTCATCAAATTAAATCTCTTCTCAAAATTCATGCAAATTGACCATAACACTATAATGGTGTCTAGAAGTGTCCTTGCTAATCACTGTCTGCAACACAAATCTAAATAATAGATCTTACACAAGCTAATGTCAAAATCTCAGTGCAGTACCAAAGGCATCACAAAATTTAAAAACCAAAAATGTATACAGTGATAATAGTAGCTTATGGCCAAGTTGAACTTTAATTCTTTTTTTTTTTAACTGGTGCTAAAGAACTATACAGACATGAAGGAGAACCTGCAGGAGACCCAAACTAAACAAGCACACAAACAAAACTGTTCCAGATCATCGCATACTAAAGCTTTGTACTTTTAGTCATGGGCGAATCTGAGGTGTTTCACTTTGCGAATCTTTCACAAATTTTTCAGGAAATTCGCAAAATGCTGCCGGCGTCTAGTTTTGGATACAGGTGTCTGCTTTTGGTTGTGGGCATCCGTTTTTGAGAATTTTCGCAAGGCTAAGTTTTCCTGGCGTTTCGTTAATTTATTCACCAACGGCAAATTGCGGGAATTCACTGCATATTCTCCCCAGGTGAATAAATTCGCCCATCACTACTTACTTACCTACACAAGACATATTTTATGCTTACGTAGTTATGATTTATGACTTTTGTAAGAGGACAACTGACAGAACACCTGGGAAAGCCCTGGATGCAGTTTATATCTGTCCCATGGGTTCAGGAAATAGACTGTTGTTTTTCACTCTGAGCTGTTTTTGACTGGAGAGAGGAAAAAGAAAAATCCCTCCTAAGAGACTGTGTACTGGAATTCTAACACAGGCTTCTGCTTCTAATGTTGTAAGTGCTGGGCATCTATTGCTTCTTTGTAAACCATACTGTATGTTGAAGTGGGACTGCTGATTCTATATAGAATCAAGTTTGCTGAAGCTGTTTATTTTGTTACAATAAAAGCCAGTAGTGATAGCTGAATCTGAACTGTTTCGCTTTGCCAAAAGTTCACAAGAAGGCGAAAATTCACCGGAATTCATTGAAGTCTACAGGAGACAAATATTTTTTGATGAGCTAAATCTTTTGCGTCATTTTTATGGCAAAACTTGCCGAAAGCTTTCACTCATCATTTAAAGCCAGACAAGCTGCATTGAACTCTTTGGGGCCGATTTACAAAATTCACGTGAAGGATTCGAAGTTTGAACGATTCGATCGAATTCCGAACATAGGATTTATTCGTTTGGTCAAATATGTGAATTTTGGCATATTCGATCATCGAATAGGGAATGGTTGAACGATCGAATACATTCGAATAGAGTCGAATGAACGAATGTTCGATCATTCGACCAGCGAAGGATTTTATTTTTAAAGTTTATTCGATTGCCTACTTCGGCAGATTGGACTTACCGAATTGCAATAGATGCCTATAGGCTTCTGAGGCTAAGTCCTGATCGAATAGGATTCGTACGATCGAAGTCTTTGATCGTTTGAATCGTACGAATCATTCGAATGATCGAATGATGTATTCATTCAGTTGAATGGTTTATTCGACTGATCGAATAAATTTGTATTCGATCGTCGAATGATCGAATATCGAATAAAAGGTAGCCTAGAACTATTCGATAATAGTGATGGGCGAATTTATTCGCCAGGGGCGAATTCGCGGCGAATTCCCGCGATTCGCCGCTGGCGAATAAATTCGCGAAACTACCAAAAAAATTTGCCCAAAAAAATTCGCCGCGCAAAAATGAGTCGCGCGTCGTTTTTGACGCGACGCTCCGAAAATGACGCAACGCGCTCCGAAAATGACGTGACGCGTCGGAAACGACGTGACGCGTCAAAACCGACGCGACGCGCATCAAAAACGACGCGACTCGTTTCGCGAATCGGCGAAAAATTCGCGAATTTCTCTGGAAATTCGCGAATTTTTCGGCGAAGCGAAACGCGGCCGTTTCGCCCATCACTATTCGATAAACATTCGAAAATCGAATGCTAATTGAATATCGAATAGAAACTCATTTTTTTTGGGGAATAAGTAAATTTGCCCCTTAGGGGTATATTTATCAAAGAGCGAAGTTAAGAGTGAAGTTCCGCCACTTGAGTGAAATTCCGCCACTCTCCATTAATTTCTATGGGATTTTTAAAGGCGTATTCATCAA
>CM044435.1:72041620-72057034 GCA_024363595.1 Xenopus borealis | reverse complement strand
TGAAGAAATTTTAAATGGGAGTGCTGGTTTCATGAAGCTATATATATATATATATATATAAATATGAGATATGGACATCAACTGAAATGTTTTAAAATACTCTGGGTGGAAACCCCTTTTCTCAGTCATGAGGCAGGAAAATTCCTGAGACCGTAGAATTAAAACTACGAGTCCCTACATAACCTAATGGTAGAAAACATCTTGCTGTTTTCCAAAGTAGAGGGTGCAGATATAGGGAATGTCTTTTAGCAGTAGCAATCTGCGCAATCCATAACAAAATGTTTTGAACAGAGGGTAATATAGAGATTAAGGGACCCATAGGGATGCTGTCTCTGCCATATCATGCTTTCACTGCTTTCAATGCTTTTACTTAGGTAAATTAATATTTTAAAGAAAAAGGGGCATGAAACATACAGAAACACAGTTTAAAAGGCTAAAAGGGATGTGGAGTGGAGGTAGAACCCTAGGGGTCTCATATTACATAAACAATATTTATATTTAAAACTGCTGCACTGTCTACACTGCCTAATAAAGTAAAGTAATAAATACATGGTTTCTCTAACAGGTAAACTATTTAATTGTTTATGTAATATGATGCCCATAGGGTTAGACCTCCACCCCACATCTCTTTTAGACTTTCAAAATGTGTTTCTGTATGTTTCATGCCCCTTTTATGTTCCTTTTCATGCCCCTTTTATGTCCCTCTTTTATCAGTTTTTGTATGCAATTTATATTTTTGATGTATACATTCTTCTATTGTACATTGCTAGAATAAAATGCCACTTTATATATACATGTTAATAATGATAATAATAATAATAATAAAATTGCACAGTACAAATTTCAGCTGGTCTGAATAATACTAGTTAATGTTTAAAGGCTAGCAATAATATTTTTAATACATTTTTAATCTGTATAAAATGTTATTAATTCATACATGCTTACTTAATTTTTTTTAAAAATGTGCTTTTTGTTAAAATTGAGGATTTTTTTTGGGTCACAATGGTGTATAGGTTAAACTAAGATAAATGTTCAGTGGGAAGGATGAAGTTCAGAGAGTCATGAAAGATTTACTCTGCTGATATTTAATTTTAGGCATCAACATATTTATTGGTAACACCATATAGCCTATGTTTTTTATATCTGATTTCTGCTAAACTTTCAGTGAAATAAAAGGGACATTGCTACCCATAATTTTATTTTTATTTCAAATTTGAATTTTCCAGTCATCAATGTTAGTCCATTTTTGCATTTTGCAAGTTTGAGACAAGCTTTGAGGTAACCCAAAATAAAACTAAAGTAACAAAGAGAACATATTGGGGCAGATTTACTAAATTTGTGTGAATGATTCAAAATTCGATCGAATCGAATGATTCAAATAAATTGAATACAAATCTATTCAATCATTTGACCATTCGATGGTCGAATTGCTTTCCTTAAAATTTTTATTCGATTGCCTAGTTCGCCAGATTAAACCTACCAAATTGTTGTATATCCCTATGGGAAGCTCCCATAGGGTTTTTCCAGCGTTTTTAGATCGAATAAAAAAAATTTGATCGAATGGTTAAAATCGTTCGAATAGTTTGATTTGAACGATTTTGTCGATCAAGCAAATTTTTTTAATTTGATCGTTTGATTAATCGAGTATCGTTAAAATTCTTCGAATTCGAAGGGTTAAAATTCGATAAAAATTTGATGGTCAAATTCAAGGGTTTATTAACCCTCAAATTCAACCCTTAGTAAATCTGCCCCTTAGATATAGAATACATAGGCTGGATATATAGGTCAACTGGTCTTTATATGCTATTAAATACAATGGTTCTAAAATCTTAACCCTTTATTCAATGCAAAGCAATATGTATTTTCCATTAATTGAACCCTTTTTCCTGCACTTTGCAGTGCAATTTTCCCTTGTATACCAATAATGATATAACATCACAGCCACATTAAAAGCATTCACCTCTAAGATCTAAAGGTCCAAAACTCAAATCACCTGCTACTACATCAATAAATGACTGCTAAATATTTAATTAACTGGTCCCCAGCTACCAAACCCTGTAGAAACAGAGGCATTGATTATTCTTGCTAATTTTGACTGCTTATATTACCTTCTTATAAGGTCTTAATGTGCTATAATGCAACTTCAGCTCTTTATTCAAAGCGTAATTAGTCTTTTAAAAAAGCCAATAAGCTGCTGCCTGGCTAGACTGCCTAATAAAGTAAAGCTGTTTGGTGCAGGTGATTTTTCTTCTACAGTACATCAACAGAACAGATTAAGGAAAATTCGCAATGTCTGTAATACTTTGTAGTTTGTATTTTTTTTCTGAGAGAATCTTATTGCATTTTATATTGTAGAATAGACTAGCACAACATATCTTTGACCTTATATTTTTTGAACAATTATGCACTCATTGTTTAACTGGCTCACTTTAAGACATATTAAGGCCACTTGGCGGGAGCAGCAGCAGCATTTGACTGGGCAGTTCTTCTTAAGCACTTACAGTAGTTGGATTTTCTTACTTCAGGGGGCATCTGATAACTAGATTTACCATTGTCCTGCTACTCTCTGTCATATATGAATCCCAAGATTATACTTTTTGTTTCTGCTTCTGAGTAGGGATGGGCCAGCCGAGAATTTGTGGCAAATTCCCTCGATTAGATGCCGGCGAATAAATTCGCAAAACACCCGCATGCCGAAAATTACACGACGCGTCGAAATCGAAAATGAGACACGCACTGTTTCGCAAATTTTTCGACGAAGCAAATATGCCTAGATTCACCCATCACTACTTCTGAGACAAAACTGTACAAAGAACTACGTTCTTAAAACCTACATATAACAACTTTGCAGACTTTGCCTGGGTAAAATGGGTCTCCTATATGCTATTAGGCCTGCCCCTATGCAGGACAGCACTCCGAAAAGGAGTTTCCAGAGTAAATACAGTTAGTAAACCACTAGTATAACATGGAAGAAACCTTCTCAGTGTAGGTTTTGACAGGGTGAGCAAGAATATTCTGTATAGTAAGATGTAACTGTTGTGCTGCGGCCATGTACACTAAATAAAACAAATGGGTGAATTTTCAATATAGCACTAATGTAAGGAAAGGATTAAATGCTTCAGAGAGCTTGTGCCTGTTCCGTTCCACATTGCCCCACATCTATACTGAGGTGAAATAATTATTTAGTGCAAATAACAGTTTCATTGTAAATGTTTTACTGGTTCAGGTTAAAATATACTACTTTTACTGTAGTTCTTTCTATATTTAACTGTGTGAGTTATGATGCTTTCAGTACTTTATATGCCTCAAAATATTATATCACGCATAACATCTTTTTTGTGCTGTATGCAAAACAGTAGGCAAGATATATACGCAAGCATTTTTTAAATTTGATTCAGATCCTACAGCCAAAGTTTTTTTCTCTGTTTATCCAACTAGAAGCAGCTGTAAGTAAAATGCCATTACATTATACCTTAAGCTACAAACTCCGTTTAATGGCACCACTTTATTTTTCTCATATGTTCTTGCTTTTTAGCTTGTCTGGATCAGTTGAGTAAATGGAAACTTTATCTGGATGAAATCATTAGAAGGTGAGGGGATATGATTGTGCACATTCTCTAGAGATTACAAAGGGTTGCAGTCAGTGGAAACAACTGTGGTAAAGAATAAACATAACAACATGGATAACAAAATATGCTATGAGAAATTATGCTATTTCTTGCAAGAGTTTTCTTAATAGGAATATATTTTGAATGTATATATATATATATATGTTGCACTGTTTGATTCCTGAAGAAGGTCCCTATGTGGGACCAAAACGTTGAGCAAGATTGATTCAACAAGTCCTGTGAGTGCCGTTCTTCTGCATTCCTTGTGTTGTTTCTTAGCTCAGGCTAAGGGATTTGTAATAATTATATACAAGAATGCTAAATAAAAAAACAAAGGCTTTGTTACAACTCAGAGTAGTGGTATAAAGTAACATGTTTTGAAGTAAGTGCCTTTAATGTGTTTAAATGCAAAGAATTGCATGCACATTGTTATACCTTGCACTTGTTTTTGCATTCATGAATAAAAAGCATAAACATTCTCTTTAACTTTTTGAGTTTAAAAACTCAGCTAGTGCCCTTACTTCAGCTTGTGCTCATCTGATCATTTCACTTCTGGGCAAATTTATTAAGGGTTGAATAGTAAATTTAAATTAAAAATTTTGAGTGTCAAAATTCACACATTCAAATTCTAATCCTCCTATTTGAATGTAAATTTGAGCGTGAGATTTCTCACAACTTGACCATGGAGACAGTCCTAATTCAAACATTCACCACCTAAGACCTGCCAAGTTAATTTACAAGTCAATGGCAGAGGGCCGTTTAGCCATTTGGAGATGTTAATAGCCTTCCTGACATTTGAGGGTTTTTTTTCAGCAGAAAAATTCAAAGCATATGAAACGAATACGAATCGAATACGATTGAATATGACATTCAAATTTTTGTTGAAATAACCTCCCAGTCGAATTGTAAAGAATATATTCAAATTAAAAAAAAGCCCATGAATTCAAAATTCGATCTTTTATAAATGGGCCTTTTCACATTATAACTTTTCTGGATGTGTCAACTAAAATATCATAGTGTCCTTCCTTACATTAACTAATCAAGCTGTATATTGGTTTACTACTTAACTTATTGTGAAGGAGCCAAAAGCTCTGTTCTCTATCATGTACATTCTTTAGTTTTGAGACATTATACACTAATTTGGTTTTAAATGTCAACTGAACATAGATAATACTTATATTCTGCATATTCTCCCCCAAGGAAAATTGTCAATATCGAATATCAGAGTGGTTATTTTCGACATATAATGCAGAAAAAAGCTTGTTAACTAAAAGAAAAACTTGACAAATATAGAGTTACAAACTGTAATCATTGTCAATTTAAGGAATAGAAGAAAGCTCATGCAAATATTCAGTTTAGAAAAGTGAGGAAGTCTGTTGAAAGTGCTATTGTACCTTTACAAGTATAATAAGACCATTCAGGTTTGAACAAGTATATTTCAACCCAGACTGATGAAAAGGAGACACAAGGTAGCTTTGAGCATGTTTGAATGATGATATCAAAATGAATGAGTGAAAAGCTTGTTGATGTGATGTTATGTTGTGGTGCAAAGGTTATGCATTTTTCTATGGTAGGTGGGCAGATGTTGAGAGAAAGAGACTTTGATTAATGAAGAAGATACATTTAACCATTCACACTAATGCAATATTTCATTATGAAAATGTATGCTCTGAAATATTATCACCATTAATGTATATGAATTATTAATATTATTAGTTTATGCATGTATTAATTGATATATTATTATGCCTACATGTATTTAAAGTCTAATGCTTTTGAAAAGGTCTGTAAATGTCATATAATATATACAGTAGTAAATGTATTGCTTAGCAAGATCCTTTCTCAAACAGTTATTCTAATAATTTATTTATTTAATTCTAGGTTATTAAGATATATAAAATATATAACCTACAATTAAAGGAGCAGATCCTTGACAAGGTTAATCTTTCTGCTCCAGAGAGAAGGCAATTTGTCCTAAAGAGGACAAAAATTATATTTATATTTAATTTATATTTAATATTACATTTAATATTTATTCATGTTTTATACTGATAATGAAGCATGAATAGACTATAGCATGTTAAAAAAAACAATTTTCATAAAGGTAGTTGCATCCATAGATACTCTGTAGCAACTTGTGATAAGTGCAATTGCATCTGTTCAGCCTACTCTGATGGATTGTGTGAAACTGAGTGAATGAACTCCCAGTTAATTCCAGGTCTCACATGGCCACGTGCATCCCTAGCTTCAACTGCCTTGTGCCAAAGTAATCAGATACTAATGCTTTTATAGGTTCTTCTACACTGGCAAACCTGAAGAGACACCATCCCTACTACCAAAGCTGATGTTAACTTACAGGTACATCCATATTTGTAAAATTTGAAAAATTTTATTATGCTGATTTTCTGTGTAAAAACACATATCAATGTGTATTTTAATTTTGCACTTTATGCTGTATTTTTAAATATTGTGCTAAGTTTAATAACAGCCTAGTTGTCCACATGTAGTTACAATACACCATTCTTATTATGATTTACGGTTACTAAACATACAGTAGTCTATAAGCATGCATGCACATGAATCAGAAATGTATTTTCCTTGAAATTGACTTGTTTGTGCAGAAATCCTAATTGCCTCTCATGAAACTACTAGCATCAGGACAGTTTCTAACTGTAGAGTTTAAACTGGAGTGCTCTCTCTTTTAGAGTGGGTTAATCAATACCATAAACCTTAAAGGGATAGCTCACCTTAAAATTAATTTTCAGGCATCCATTTATTAGAATGCTATAGAGGATGGTAATGGCTCCATAAATAACATTAGAACGTGTATGAATGACAATCATATCTGTATTTGCAGAATGTTTTGAATACATAATTCAGTGGCTATGAAATCTGTTTTACTCTTTACTTAAGTTTTGT
This sequence comes from Xenopus borealis, assembly GCA_024363595.1. Taxonomy (NCBI): domain Eukaryota; kingdom Metazoa; phylum Chordata; class Amphibia; order Anura; family Pipidae; genus Xenopus; species Xenopus borealis. Next base: position 72,050,507 of record CM044435.1, on the reverse strand, counting down.
CCTAGAATACTTGATAGATCATTCCAAAATTGTTGTTTGTTTTCACCTAAAGAGCAGCATTATGTAAAATAACAAAACAAATTCTTTAGTAGATGATGTATGTTGTCACTTTTTAACATGAAGTGAATCTGACTGGGGAAAATAAGTAAGCATACTCTGTGGGGCAGATTTATCAAGGGTCGAATTGTCGAGGGCTTTTAGCCCTCCAATTCGACCGATTGCTGAATAAAAATTCGCCAGTTTCAAAGAAAATATTCGCAGGTTTTGATTGATTTTTGGATATTTGCAAAAATTGTACGATCTAACGATTTTACACCAAATTCGTACAAATCAAATATTCGCAGCGTTTGATGGTACGAATAATATTCGATAAGAAAACTTTAAAAAAAGCCTATGGGGCTTTCCATAAGCTACTATTGCAATTCAGTAGGTTCAATCTGGCGAAGTAGGCAGTCAAACTAAAATTTAAAGGGCAAGTTCTTCGACCAGCGAATAGTCAAACGATAAAAAATTTTTTTATTAGATCTATTCATTCTATTCGATGCGAACGAATATTTCATATTTGATTAGCAAAATTACTTAATTTGCATATTCAACTATTTGCACAATCGAAAATAGACTATTCGATCACATTTTAAATCTTTCACACAAATTTAGTAAATCTGCCCCATGTATATATATATATATATATATATATATATATATATATATATAGTTCACCAATGGCGTCCGCACTCGCTTCATGTGTTTCAAATTGCTTCCGGGTGCTGTGTCTTAATCGTTGAAAATATACAAAAAGAGTGCAGCAACACGCACACCGATTTAAAAATTGTTACAAAAAATTTATTTAGAAAATATACATGTTGTAAGCACCAACGTTTCGGTCCACGGTCTTGGACCTTTGTCTAGGTGCAATAACCCGTTTACAAAAATCAGAAAAGTTACACACTATATAACAAATAGAGAGCACACCCTCTTAATGACATCATTAAAATTTAACTCCTTCCATGCCTATGGCAAGCATATAATTATCTAGTAGCAAGAAAGCATCCGAAGGAACAATACTCATTGAGACCCCTCGGTGAGATGGTGTCAAGGGTCTTAATCCAAAATGTTTCACGTTGTAGTAGGAGTCGGGACCTATCGCCACCCCTTCTGGGCATTGGTACATGATCAATTGCAATAAATCTAAAGGAGGGTAGTTGATGTCCAACCTCTAGAAAATGTTTAGCTACAGGTTTCGTGGTTTTTTGATCACGAAAAGCAGTATTAATAGCTGACCTATGTGCATCAATCCTATGACGTAACATTAAATCTGTTTTGCCCACGTAGGATAACCCGCACAGGCAAGTAATTAGATAGATAACGTGAGTAGTAGTGCACGTGATGTGGTGACGAATTTTGTAGCGATGCCCAGTGTGGGGATGCACAAAACTCGTACCAGGTGTCATGGAACTGCACGATAGGCAAGTTGGACAACGATAACACCCAGGTCTATTGGATGATAACCACATAGTGGTAGTTTGGCTAGCTTTGTAACAATGTATTGGGTCACTTTGGACTAAAAGATCACGTAAATTGCGACCACGTCTAAAACCCATCATTGGCGGGTCCGGGCAAAGATTGCCCAATTTATCATCCGCTTTAATAATTTTCCAATTGGATTTAATTGCATGATTAAGTGGTGTAGACAAATTATTATAGACAGTAGACAGTATCAAAGGGTTCTTCTTGCGTATTTGTTGTTGCTGTGAAACTGTCATTCTAGCCTTATGCAAGGCCGTGTCAAGGGTTTTACTGTCATAGCCACGAAGTCTGAATTGTTCTCTCATCTGCGTCAACTGCATTTCACAAACCTCAAAATTGGAATTATTTCTTAAGACTCGACAGAATTGTGACACAGGGAGAGAACGTTTCAGAGATGGTGCATGGCAACTAGAGGCATGCAACAGGGTATTTCGGTCCGTTGATTTTCGAAATAAGGTATAATCAATTTTAGTATCAGTTAAAGTTAAATGTAAATCAAGAAATTCCAATTGCATGCCACTGTTAGATGTAAATTTAATGGTCTCATCATAAAATCAAAGCTAGCCTGATCTCCCGTCCAAATTATCACAATATCATCGATGAAACGCTTGTACATTAAAATATTATGCTTATATTTAGGCAAAATATGCTGTTTTTCAAATTGGTACATGAAGAGGTTGGCGTATGAGGGCGCCATTGGCGCTCCCATCGCTGTTCCTGACACCTGTTGGAAAAAATTATCCTCAAACCAGAAGTAGTTAAACGAGAGACACATCTCTAACAGTTCAATTACAAAGCGTATAGGAGGACCATAGTAATCATTAAATTCAATGAGGGATTTTTCAATTGCTGCCAAACCTGAACAGTGTGGAATACTAGTGTACAGGTTTACTACATCTATGGTAGCTAAAAATGTAGGAGTGGTATCATGCCACTTTAAATCTTGGATTCATTGTATAAAGTGGGGTGTATCCCTCAAATATGACATAGTAGAGCACACAATAGGTTGTAATAGGGTATCAAGAAATACCCCCAATGGTTGTAACAATACACCCATAGCCGAAACAATCGGGCGCCCCGGTGGAGATGATAAACTTTTATGTACCTTTGGAAGGGAATATAATATCGGACATATTGGGTGATCCTGTTTTAAATACTCAAATAGAGATTGTGAAATCCATCCACTAGTCAAAGCTCAAACGATCAAACGTATTTTTATTAGATCTATTCATTCTATTCGATGCGAACGAATATTTCATATTTGATGAGCAAAATTACTTAATTTGCATATTCAACTATTCGCACAATCGAAAATAGACTATTCGATCGCATTTTGAATCTTTCACACAAATTTAGTAAATCTGCCCCATGTATATATATATATATATATATATATGTTAGTGATGGGCGAATTTGAGCCGATTCACTGCAGGCAAATAAATTCGCAAAACACCAGGAAAATTTCGCCTGGGGAAAATTCCCGGTGTCTCGTTTTGGACATGGCCATCCATTTTTTCTACGCCGACAATGTGCACCAGCGTCAAAAAATGGACACCTATGTCCAAAACGTGGCAATGTTTAAAAAATTTTCTGCCGTTTCACAAATTTGCAAAAAATTCAGCAATACCCTTACCAAAAGCCCTCGGCCCTTCACTTTAAACGTATCTGTTCACCGGGGTTGCGTTGGCTCTGCCCCTTTTGTGATGCATTTCCATGACTCCGCCCCTTTTACATCACTCCCCACCACTTTTGATACCGCCCCCCACCACTAGCCAGTAATTTTTTTTTTTAAAGGTGGCAACCCTAGTGTGAAGTGAAAAAGCTGCCATGTTTTCTTCACTTTAACCCTTGCCTCATGTCTGATAGCCTTCAGACACAGCAAGGACCTGCATGTATACAACACTGCCTATTGTAAGCCCTGTATTCATCAATGGTGGGCAGAGAGAGAGCATAGGGCATCTGCCCACCCACCTTCTACCTATTACTTCCTCAATTGTGCGTTATTCAGATGTACAAGTTAGGAAGCACCAGCATGCTTCAAAGGAGTTCTGTACTGAAGGTGGCAAGGACTGCCCTGCATTATGCCCATCATTTCTAATATGGTACGAGGAACAGAGCTCAACATGATCTTGTATGCATGTTTTTCTGGAATAAGCACTAGAGGGTGCAATTCTTTACCTCTGTGTCTGGGCACATCATAAATAACCCCCAGTAATATATTACAATTAAATATTTTTTTTGTGCAGACCACACACCGTTTTCCTTTGTTTAGCTAAAATCCTATAATAAACATTTAAGGATTCATCAAAATCCTATTCAATGAGCATACAATGAAATAATATTCATTTTGTTTGATCAGAATATTTGCAAGCAAATTGAAGCCCAGAAAACTTTTCTGGAATGAAAACATAACGAACGGATGGTTATACAAATACATCATTCTACAAGATGACCTGTCACAAAGCACCCACTGCTTGGGCATGTTCATTAAGTATGATGAAGTGTGTAAACATTTGCAAAGGCAAATACTAACAGGTAATAGAAAAGTTGACAGGCAGCAAAGATTTACTTCCTCATTCCTATTTGCCTTTTCCAAAGGCCAAACCATAAAAAGATACTTTTAAGACAAGGACAGAAAAATGTGCCTCTGGCTAATGGTTGTTGAACTTTGAACCCTTCACAGCCTCTAATGAATTTCCAAACATTACCTTGAATCCTTCTATCTGCCATGTTTCATAAGGTGTCAGAAGCATTCCATTCTTCCTGTGTCCCAGGGAAATTAAAGATGTAAGGATCATGCACAGAACATAGCCAACCATGTAGAGTTGTGGGCTGATCTGGAAATAGAAGCTGTAATTATTAAAGCAATCTTGCAGTTCATATGTCTGCTCTATGACCCCTAGGTCATACCTGCTCAGTTTAGCATTTGACTTAAAAGCAATTTCTACATTACTGATGACAGCACAGTGAAAATGAAGCAGACATTAATCACAAAGTTCTCTGAATCAAATATCATTAGTTGCTGTGCAAACACATAGATTTGTACCTTGATTTCTATGAATATTTGCATGGTCATTTACAAATTCTTTAAAAATATCCCAAACCAGTGTATATGTTTAGATTTATACTAGTGTTGTGAATATATTTATGTTTAATGAATGAATGAATGAATGAATTAATTAATTAATAATGTATGCTTGCAATGTAACATGCTTTTTTTACCTCTGGCTCACAATAAAAATGGCCCTAAAGCTCATAATCAAATAGTTACTACCTTGCCTATTTATGGGGTCATTGTATTTAGTATTTATTATTATTATTATTATTAACATGTATTTCTATAGCGCCAACTTGTTGCGTAGCGCTGTAAAGTGAATGTGATTATACAACCAAATCACATGAATTACATATTTAGAACATAAAGAGTTACATACATCACAATAAATATGGAGTTACTGTACATACATCACAATAAAGGAGGTGAGGAAGGCCCTGTACAGAAAAAGCTAACGGGAAGGGAATGATACACAAGGTGTGGGAGAGGGCAAGATTAGAGTAAAGTGGTGAGAGATGTAGTAATGTAAGCGGTATTGCATTGAGTGGTTAACAGTGAGGGTAGGCTTCTCTAAAAAAGTGGGTTTTTAGAGATTTCTTGAAAGCTGAAAGATTGGGAGAAAGTCGTTTATTTAAAATCTGGAATTATGGAGAGGAGATGGAGGTTATAGTTTACTACAGATGAACATGTTATTTCTTTTGTCTTTACTAAATAGATATAAATATCTAGATACAAATGCCATGAATTGTAGCATTTTCAGCATTAATAACATTTAAAGGACTTGGTTGGCATTTAATTAAAACAGAGAGAAAGAAAGAGAACTCAACCAGTTATAACAGTGCATCGTTGTTAAACTGCAAAAATAATGCATTCTTGAAATGGTGCTAGGGAAATGCTATCTTGATAAAACTCTAGACAAAGGTTATCATAAGTAAAATGCAAATGCCAAACCCAACATAATATATATCACATTCTGCAGTTTCTCATGCTAGAAGAGAGATACTGATCATATTTTTCATGTGGTTTTCTTTATCCATGTTTCAATGTGACATATTTACATGCATAGAATAATTCCAAACAGCTGCACCACATGTTTTTCTTCATTGGTCTTGCAAAACAGCCATTTTGGTACAATGGACCTGGCACTTTTGTATTTTGGAGCCAATATATATATATCTATCAGGCCTTTTACAGGTCAGGTTTGCATAGTAGAAGGGTGTTATTTATTGTTCTCGTTCCATTGTATATGTGCTTTGACATGCTCAATCTTGCTTCTTCACATCTCCTAGTCACTTCCAATGCTAGACTTCCTGGTACTTATTTAGCCTGTTCATGACCTTCCTTATTTTCACACAGCCTTTTTATGTGATCTTCACTTCACCTCTGCCTTATGATACTGCTTTGATAATGTACTCTGGTTTTCAACCAACCTAATAAACCTTTTTTCTTTTTTACTTTTAACTTTCAAACTCCTACTACTATTTTTTATCACCATTTTTCCCCTTTCAGGAGTTTTAGTATTCTCATGAATATTATGAACTGAGGAATAGAAGCAGTTAGGAATGCAATCTCCTAAAATGCCTATACAAAAGCATACATATACAGGTTGCAATACTGGTGCTGCTATTGAGTCTGGGTTGGACTTTTTTTCCTCAGCTAGATTGCAATACTGGCACGGCTAAAGAGTTTGGGTTGACTTTTTTTCTTAACTATTCCTTATCTATTCATTTAATACTCTTGTGCACTGCATAGCTATTCTCACTTTTCACCACTAGGTGTTGCATGAAGGCATGTTCAGCAATGCTCACAATCTTTAACTAACTTTGATCTATAGGATGTTGAAACCTTGTCCAGTCTTTAGATAACCTGCTTTTTAAAAGGGTAAAGGGATGTCAGGACACATTACATTTTACTGTATATCATGTATACTAAGATAAAGTTGCCACTACTTCTCAATGTATTTTATGTATTTGGGGTGTCAGTACCCATTGCCTCTTACTGTATAATATATTTAGCATGTGGGGTTATTGTACTAAATAATATTAACACATTAGCCTTGCACTTGCCTAAATTTTATAAGCTGGGCAAGATTTGTATTTCTTTCCCTAATATAATTGCATATTTGTATTAGTGATGCGAGTGAACATTTTAAACATGGAATAGTGAAAGAAAATATTCATAATCAGAAAATGGGGATATATATATATATATTTAAGTCTTGTTCTCTATGTACAGAATACATTGATTTTATATGGTTTTAATATTTATCTCTATTATAACATTTTGCACTTAATCCTTATTGAGGTATTCGGGTTTTACTTATCATACTTAAAATGTATTTTGTATTTTCCATTTCAGACTTATCGGAATTTCTATTAGCTATGTACATGGTACATCACGGGTTAACTGACCTACTTGATTAAGTGGGAATGGTTCTGGTGTTGGTTCACAAATGGGTGAGTGTATTTAAATGCTGTTTTGACTTGTTTGTATATCTTGATAAAGGTCCCAGCGAGGACCGAAACGTCGATACAATAAAAGTAAAGTATTAATTTAAAAATTCCGGTGTGCTTCAGCATCATTCATGGATATGTATACTTTTTTCTGAATTGCACCCGGTTATTAGCCTAGTCAGTGTGTGCCACAGCCTTCAATACGTTTATATATATATATATATATATATATATATACACATAGATAATTTTCTGTATTAAATTTAAAGCTTTTTGGCAAAGCAAAATATATGCTAGACCAGCAATGCTCTATTTGCGCACAGTGGCCATGTGAAGTAGCCACACAAACACCCATCTCATTTGCAAGCCACTTGCAAATATTTGTGTGCAATGCTGAGCGTACCATGATACAAGAAAGGAAAGATAAACCAGGAAAAGTTCACACAGCCTGTGCTAGCTATCGACCCATCTCCCTACTTAATTCTGACCTTAAAATATTTACTAAATTACTAGCCTCTCGATTAAATCTCATACTACCAAAACTACTTAATTTAGACCAAGTAGGTTTTGTGCTAGGACGAAAAGCAGGCGATAACATCCGAAGAGCAATAACCACGATAGACTTTATTAATCGGACCAAGACTCCTGCGATCATTCTCAGTCTCGACGCCGAGAAAGCGTTTGATCGCTTAAGATGGAGTTTCATGAAAGAAACCTTACAAATTATGGGTTTCCAAGGTTCCTTTATCACTGCTTTCCAATCATTGTATTCTTTACCATCAGCACAAGTTAAGTCTTCAGGAATGCTTTCAGAATCTTTTCCAATTCAAAATGGTACAAGACAGGGCTGCCCCCTATCCCCGCTACTTTTCGCTATATGCATTGATCCCCTAGCAGCAGCTATAAGACTCTCCCCAGATGTCCATGGAGTAACAATGGGAAAAGACATATACAAGATTAGCTTGTACGCAGACGATGTTTTGTTAACAATCACATCACCCCAAACATCCTTGCCAAACCTTCACCGAATACTTAGGGAATATGGAAACATCTCAGGGTACAAAGTTAATGAAGATAAATCTGAAGCACTTTCCTTACATATAACCGGATCCAATTTAAAACTATTGCAAATTAATTTCCCATACCGTTGGCCTCCAGATTGTATTAAATACCTAGGGATAAAACTCACACCGGAATATACTACCCTATATAAACATAACTACACCCCTCTTTTAGATATACTTAAACGTGAACTGCAAACTTGGAACACGTACAATTTGTCATGGCTGGGTAGAATATCGGCAGTAAAAATGAATCTTCTCCCACGGATTCTGTATTATTTTGACACTCTCCCTATAATAGTTCCTAAACCAGCTATAGATAAACTGCAAACCGCTATCTTGCACTTCATTTGGATGGGTAAGAGACACAGAGTAAATAAACAGACAATGTACACACTCCGATCAAATGGAGGGTTAGCAGTCCCCAACATGATTAACTATTATAAAGCAGCCCAGCTTAGACAGGCTATGGACTGGATAAATTACTGTCCCACAACTAAATGGGCACAAATAGAACTAACATATAGAAGTACCCCACACATAGCATACTATCTCTGGACAACACACAAACCCCCAACTTATCCCATTTTACTCAGAACAACCCATCATACTATAACACTCTGGCAGCATACATTAATGAAACACCAAATCCTACCTCAAATACCATTATTGTTACCGTTATGGGGGAACCCAGACTTTCCAATAGGGATGAACCATGTAAACATCCCGATAGATTTAACAAAGAATTTATTTCACCTAAATAAAATGTTCCATCCACTCACAAAAAGAAT
>CM044435.1:71999394-72021653 GCA_024363595.1 Xenopus borealis | reverse complement strand
GTGTATTATATATATATATATATACATATATATATATATATATATATATATGATGAAGTGCTATGGGTATGTATTTATTCCCCCCTCCAAAAAAAATCTCTGAAGTATTATAAAGCACTTCACACTCTTCTAACAATCTACTCCTCAACATCATGTTCATTTTTTTATTGCTGATCCTGCCTTACCAAACTCAATTTTTTGGGGTTTAAAGAAAAACTCAAAATATTTTGATAAAATCTAATTTTTTAAAAATGTATTATACCCCAAGCTGTTAAGTGCTAGAATCCAAAAATATTTCATCTAAAACTTGTCATGATCATGTAGCATTTAATGGCAGAGGTCCTTTGAACCATTTGAAGATGTTAATAGTCTTTATGATGTTCTAAATTTTTTTGGCAGGTTTTGCCTGAAAACTCTATTAATTTGAGTTTTCACATATTCATGGATTCAAGTTTTTTCTATTCAAATTTTTTTTCTTATTAGAGAAAATGTGAGTTGTTAGTGTATTCATGGTATAAAAAAGCCTCACAAGGCTCTAAAATTCAACCTTTGATAAATAACCCCCTTACATATGTAGACATACTTATATATATATGGATGGGTGGTCGGCAGGGACGCCTGCTCCCCCCTCGGCGGGGATACCCGACACACACCGCTTCCTCTTCTTAGTTGATTCCTAATTGAGCGTGGTGTGCGCACTTCCTCTGTTTATGCCGTTATGCCGTCAGTGCTCAATTGTGCGAAATTTTTAATATTTAAAGGGAAATCTTTTATTTTCACATTGCCCATTATAAGTATTGGTTCCTGGTGCCTTTTGCTTTGTTTCTTGTTATGGATCTGATTCCTGTGTTTGACCCTGCCTGGCATTGATGATTCTGACATTCTGTATACTGACCCTTTGCCTGAATACCGACTCCAATTCTGCCTTAACCCCCTGATTGACTTCCTGGTTTGACCCTTTCCTGCCTGACTATGTTAACTCTCTGCCTGCCTCAGCCCAGCCTGATCTGACTACGATTCTGTTTTACGCCTTGTACCACGACCTTCTGCCCAAAGACTTTGCCTACAGTTGTGCCCCTTTGTCTGCCCAGAACCCCTCGCCTTGCACATCTCTTTTTAAGACCTGGCGGCATTCAATTAGCCGAGGGCTCCTCCCGAGGTGAAAGGCAGCTGTTATAGGCAGAAGTACGAGCCTTGACCAGGGTGCTTGGCATTGGGTTTAGGGTGCCAACCCTTACAAATACATGCATATTCACCAATAATTCAGAACTTACACAGAGACACACAAGTGTACACAGAAAAGTAAATGTTAGAAAATATTGTAAACCATTGTATTCAAATCCATGAAAACGTAAAGGAAAAAAAGAATAGAAATCTGGAAAATGTTAATTAGTTGGAAAATAAAACATTTTATTTGTGATGGAAGTTTCTAGTAGATATGTGTCTACAGCTTTTTCATATATCTGTTAGTAACATATGATCAATCTATAGCATTCACTTGCATACTTGAAATAAATTTTTTATAAGAAAAGGTGGTATAACAATAGAAAAGTGCCATGTCCAATGGGTTTTTCTATTATGAAAGAATGTGCCTTTTCAGGTGGTCACACATCATTGTTTCAAAACATTTTGTAATTTTATCCACAGATCAATAAGTGTCCATGCTTCCTTATGTTGTAAATCATCAAGGATTTTGTAACAATTGTATGAAGAAGAATGCCCCAGTTAATCAGGTATAGCAATATCTTATTGATATCTTACCCTTATCGATTCTTCCTTCTTGAGAAACACGACCTGCAGTGGCTGCTTTTCTCCAACTTTGTAAATGTTTGGCACAGACATTGACAATGCTTTCATCAAGATTCAGGCAGACCAAAGTCAACTAATTATACTTTTCAACATGCAGCTACAGTTTAAGTGGCAGATTTATCAAGGGTCAAATTGAAAATTTGAATTTCAAAATCGAATGTTGGAGTTTTTTATGTCAAATTTGACTAAGGAATTGTTCAGATTCTAATGAAATTTTCAAAATGTATCATACACTGGCCCTTTAAGAATTTGAATTAGACTATATGCCACCTAAAACCTGTCAAATTACTGTTTTAGTCAATGGGAGATGTACTGGTATCAATTTGGAGTTGTTTGCAGCCTTCCTAACATCCAAGTTTTTTTCTGAGAAGAAACCTGAATCAAGCTTTTAAAACTCAGATCAAATTTGATTCAAGTTTGTGGGTCAATCCTATTTACCAAGTTCAGGAAATTTGATTTTTTTAATAAATTTCAGCTGTTCAAATTTCAAGTTCTTTTGTGTGCTTATGCAGTTGGGCACTATATGAGACTCCATATTTTGCATCGGGTTTCTCCACATTCTCTACATGCAGAGCTACAGTGGCAAACTCAGTAGCTTGTGCAACCTTTGTCTGGCAGTCATTTGTGTGTTGTACAAAGTGTGAAACATGATATTGATTAGCAGTTATGATTTTTATAATATAACACATAGTTGACCCAATTACTAGGTGGACTGAATGTCATAAAATAATTATATTGTGATTGGCTTAACACAACTGTCAAAGGCATATACTGTTTATACATGTTTATACATTTTTGATTATGTGATTTTGTGTTTTTAGAAAAGGGGACATAAAGATGACTCATCAACATGCAATCACAGAGTAACAATACAACCCTATGATATGTCCCAAGTCAAATTCTTGTGATAGCACTAATGCAGAAATGGGAGCAATCTAAGTAATGTTGACTGAAATGCTGAAGATATGGGTTTTTTCAGGCAAGTATCATCTTTTTTTTTCCATTAAATAGTGCAGGCATTTGTATTCAAACAGCATCCAGTCACAAACATATATAAACATTTGTATGCTCCATCCCAGTGTCATGAAGCAGTCTTGTCATCATGAGATGCGTTTTTCTTGCATCTTAAAATAAACCAAAGTCTAGAATTTTCATTAAAACCCTTCTGGCTAGACTTGAAAGAGTGTGTATGTGGTAGAGATTTATGACAACTTATAAATGTGTATAAACTTATAAAATTTGAACTAGTACTCTGTATCATTACTTGTTACTAGTTTACATATATCTAAAACTTCCTACAATAATTTCCTTTCAAGGGCAAGACTGATTCCTTCATCAGTGTTGAGAAACTGTAAATCTGATACACTTGTATAAAAATGCCTCCACCCCAAACAAATTGGCCCATATTTGCCCATACATTGAAATTACACTGATAATACAGATGCAGTCACTTGGAATTGTGTGTTAAATGCGTCATGACTTAACTCATCTATCCCATTTATCCCACTTAGCACAGAATATTGTGTCACAGCATCCCATCCAATAAAGAGTTCACCATTGAAAACAATGGTGCTTTGGTATGCTAATGAAAAGGTTAAATGCATTAAATGAGTTAAGATAACTTTAGATAACACAGTTTCTTCAATTAGCCCTGAGTAGGGATGGCGCGAACGTCGGAAAAAAAGTTCGCGAACAGGTTCGCGAACTTCGGGAAAATTGCGAACGGTTCGCGAACGGTTCGCGAACCCCATAGACTTCAATGGGAAGGCGAACTTTAAAAGCTAAAAAAGACATTTCTGGCCAGAAAAATGATTTTAAAGTTGTTTAAAGGGTGCAACGACCTGGACAGTGGCATGCCAGAGGGGGATCAAGGGCAAAAATGTATCTGAAAAATCCATTGTTGACACAGCGCTGCGTTTTGTGCTGTAAAGGGCAGAAATCACACTACTACTTGGCCAGTTCATGTATAAATACCCCAGAGTTCACACAAAGATGGCAAAGTGGGCAGTTCATGTATAAATGCCCCCAGAGTTCACACAAAGATGGCAAAGTGGGCAGTTTATGTATAAATGCCCCCAGAGTTCACACAAAGATGGCAAAGTGGGCAGTTCATGTATAAATGCCCCCAGAATTCACACAAAGATGTTAAAGTGGCCAGTTCAGGTATAAATACCCCTAGAACTGGAAAGTGGACCAGTAGCCAGCACATCATCCAGGCACAACTAAATAGAAAAGCAGAGCCACTGACCATGTGGGTGGGAGGGTGGTGAGCAGACTGCAGGCTACAGTGTTTGTATAGCAGCTCCTTCCTTTTTCTTTTTCCCTGTGCTGAAATCAGGGAACTGTAGGGCAGTATCAGTGCTGGGCTGGCCAATCTGATCAACAGCTGGATCTGGCTGCAGGGAATGTGAAGGGAGGAGCGAGCACCAAGGGAGCTTCCATTGGAAGGGGAGTCAGTGGTCCAGGGGGTGTGGGGGTGGTCCAGGAGGGAGAGCTTCCTTATTGGCTGCCATGTATCTGCTGGTCTGGGGTGGTCTGCTAGTGTTAATTCTTATGATCTATCTCTCTATTCAAGACCTCTCCTATATATATCTTCCAGACTCATATTCAATACACTGCCTGGTTGCTAGGTTTTTACTGTAGCAACGGCAAAGCTGCTGAACAAAAAAGCTACATAATTGAAAATAAAAAATACAAATATAAAAATGAAGTCAAGTTGCAGGTTTTTACAGATTATACTCTCTACATTATACTAAAAGTTAATGACTGAACTATCTATTTAAGACAACTTATAGTATCATTTGTTTAAAAGGTTTACACATATCTAATTTATTAAAAACTGTTCATTTTAATTTCATAGCTGTCTGTGTGATTTATTTGTGATGCCTCTGCTTTAGTCTTTTGCAGCCAGATACACTAAGATGATTAAGCATTTAAAAGAGAGTCTGTAGCCAAGGGGTCAAAAGAGGGCAGTATGGCAATATTTTGGGCTCCTTTCAAAATGTATGTCATCTATTATTGCCCAATCTGTAATTCTCCTTAAACATATTTTGTAGTTAAGAAAATTGTAAGGAAACATATAAGAAAATAAGAGGAAGGAGATTAAAATGATTACAATGAATAATAGCAAACAGCATGTATGGATGATGGTTCGGCCATTGGTAATCATGCTTCAAATGTAAACATCCACAAATAAATAGCAAATAAAATGTCAGTGTCTTTTCTCAGTAAATTGAATGCAGGTGGAAAACATATTTTGCTTTTGTCCCTGGTATTGATGAAGTACCAATAGGAAAAATGCATTTATTAGAATCATTAAAAAGATTGTTAACATGCTGACTGGTGTAGCTATCCTCTAGTCTTGGTATACATTTAATTTCTTGGAATGATCAAAATATTTGTTAGGCTCCACAAAGAAATTGTCTTTGCAAGAGCTGAAAATTCTTTCCACAGGAGCCAGGGCAGCAATAAAAAAGCCAGACTTCCAGATTTGATAGAGTCTCTCCTCTATTTATTTTGATTAACACATACTTAACTTATTCCTATCTGCTTTTTACTGCGCAGAGGGACTGTATATTCTTCCTGTATTCTTCCTTGAACATTTGGAAAGCATGGATTGAAACTGTAACAAAATGTATGTTGTTCTTATGAGTTCTTAAATGAATGGTTGCTAGAATGCAGCTTCAATACTAAAGAGATTTTTGCTGTAAATGTTTGCACATTTTGCCAAAAGCTTAAAATCCTAGGTTAAATGAAATGTCATACAGAAAAGGATTCAACTTTTTGTTAAAAATTTTAATGTATTAGATAACTCAGATTTTAATAATTTTGCTCTTTTGGCTTTACTGCATAAATTACCCATAATCAGTGTATATCCCACTGTAATATAATTTGAATAGATTAAAGATTTTCTCAGAATAAACATAGTGTAAAATCCAAAGTATAGGTTTTTAGAAATGCAGGGACGTGAAAATTTAGACACCCTCATCTATTATTGACAGGCACACAATCAATGTTCTTGATGCTTAAATGGGTCCAAATGGGGACCTGTGTTCATGCTCTGCTGGTGTCAGACCCCGTTGTTCTCACAGTGTACAGTAGATGGCACTGTGCCATAGTATAAAGGTCTTGGTAACCATGCAGTCTGGGTCCATTACTTTAGCCTAACCAAGCAGGCTGAAAGGGAATGGGTAGTGGAACCTACTAAAGTGGATAGCTATACTCATTCATAGATCACTCTAGGAGTTATAGATAGGTTCTATAGTTGAGCAGCTCAAGGCTTAAGATCCAGGGTATTAATAACCCAGAAGTAGGAACTAAGTGCATAGACTTAGGGATGGTAGAATTGCTGGGAATACCTCTTCAATTGCTGTTTAACTACTGCTGATATGCTCCCTGGCCTGCAGCTCATATATGGTGATGTGAAGAAATGCTTCCTTTATACTATATGTTCCTGATACTCCATTGTGGATACTGTTCCTGTAAATAAACACTGTACTTGGTTAAGCATAAAAGAACCACTGGCAAAATATATAGCAGCTAAAAACTTTTAGAGACTTATACAACATCTAAAGCCAAAAAGAATCTAGAATACACAAAATACAAATTTTACAGATTGGGAAACAAAACAGGGAAACTCGTAGCAGCCCTTATCAAACCCAGGCCCAAAGCTAGACACATTCTTAAATTACAAGCCTCAAATAACAGAGCACCCATATGCACACCTCAAGCTATTAAAACAACACTAGAGGAATACTTTAAAGAAGTATACTCAGCAGAGAACCCCCAGGACGAACTGATAAATCACATTTTACACAAGGCCTCTTTAACAGAGATAACACAGACTCAAAGGGACATGCTAAATGCACCCATAACAACTGAAGAAATAACAACCATAATAAAAAATTTGGTCAACAATAAATCGCCAGGCCCAGATGGTTACACTGCAGAGTACTATAAAATTTTGAGCCCACATGCTACTCAACTACTAACAAATGTGTATAATGCAATCTATCAAAAAGGGGACATCACCAAAGAACAAACAGAGGCCTACACCACATTACTCCCCAAGCCTCACAAAGACCCAACCCAATTGAATTCATATCGCCGTATCTCCTTGTTGAATGTCGACCTAAAAATCTTATCCAAGATAATAGCTCAAAGACTCCAATCGCTACTACCTGACCTTTTAACACATCACCAAATGGGCTTTGTACGCCACCGACACTCAACAAGGGGAATTCGAACAGCAATAACAGCAACATTAATTTCTACAAAACACAAGAAATGTCCTTCTTAGCCTTGATGCAGAAAAGGCATTTGACAAAATATTATGGCCTTTTCTATTCCAAATATTGAGATGAAGAAACTTATATACAAAACCTATACATTAATGCACAAACTAGGCTACTAATCAATGGAATCATAATGGACCCTATTAACATACACAGAGGTACGAGACAGGGTTGCCCACTATCGCCTTTACTATTTAGCCTAATGCTAGACCCCCTTCTAAGAATCCTCCAAGACATGACGACATTCCAAGGCATTAAAGTAGGAGACCATGAAACAAAAATCACAGCCTTTGCAGATGACCTCCTTCTATACATAGCGAACCCCAAACAAGCTTTACCGCACATTCTTTCCACAATTCACCAATACGGGTTGGCCTCGGGATACTGCATCAATGTAGCCAAATCAGTAATAATGCAGTTAGGAACCAAGGGGAAACCCAGATAGGGTAATAAATACAATCTTACGTGGGCCAAGGATGAAATGACATATCTGGGCATACAAATACCGAAAAGATCACATGAGCTCTATACCCGAAATATCACATGCAGTATAGAGGTAATAATGCAAGGCATAAAGAACTGGCAAACCTATCACCTCTCTGCCATGGGGAGAGCAAACATACTTAAGATGGTGGCATTCCCTAAACTCTTATACAAACTACAGAATCTCCCTCTAATAGTATGAGATAAGGACATCCAAACACTTTACAAACAGTTCAGAAATTTCATATGGAATCGGAAGAAGGCGCGAATTAGCTTGAACAAACTCCAACAAAACACCTTAAACGGAGGCCTAAACTTTCCCAATATGAGACAATACAACGTAGCAGCCACAATGCGACACTTAAAAGACTGGATCCATAACTCTGACATATATACAAACACCCATCAAGAACAACAGTTCATCCCACAGACAAACCTGCTATACATTCTACATATGCATAGAACGGAACTTACAACTGATATTATAGACCAGGGATCCCCAACCTTTTTTACCTGTAAGCCACATTCAAATGTAAAAAGATTTGGGGAGCAACACAAGCATGACAATGTCCCTTGGGGCACCAAATAAGTGCTGTGATTGGCTATTTGGTAGCCCCATATGGGGACTGGCAGCCTACAGGAGGCTCTGCTTGGCAGTATACTTCGTTTGTAAGCATTTAAACCTTGTTTCCAAGCCTGGAATTTAAAAATAAGCACCTGCTTTGAGGACATTGAGAGCAACATCTAAGGGGTTGAAGAGCAGCATGTTGCTCACGAGCTACTGGTTGGGGATCACTGTTAAAGACAATCCATTGCTATACTCTACCTGGAAAGAATTGAGAAAACAGAACAACCTAAACAGTAATCACTCACTATGCTTACCTATCTTATTCAACCCAGAATTCCAGAGTGGGAGGGCACTGACAATATATCAGGACTGGAGTAAGGAAGAAGTGACGACCAACTGACTAAGAATGATACCCACAAACCACTAACATTGGCACAGTGGCAAAATACATTTCCCTCCATAACACACAATATATTTGCCTTTCTACAAGCTCAGATGTATACCAGCAGGACTATAAGACTCCTGACAGACAAAGACTGGGACAACCATTGGATAGTTTCCTCCTACAGACGAACACTACTAGGAGAACCATATCACAAAATTACAAGTTTATGCAAAATAATATTGATTATGATAACACAACCAAAGGACCTAAACAATGGACAACAGACATACCAGAATTAAGCACGACAGATGTATTCAAAATGTATAAGCAACTGTGGAACACTTTACCTTCTAGTATATACCGAGAGATGTTCCTGAATCTATTGCATAGAACGTACCTGACTCCGAAATTCTCTTTAAAATGCAGAGGTGGGAGAATAGCAATTGTCCAAAATGTGGACAAGCCAGAGCTGACCTTGAACATTGTCTATGGGACCTGCCCACTTATACGAAGATTCTGGAACCAGATACGAGACTATGCAAGTAGACAGTGAATTTTGTCTCATTATCAGCAGCATGGGCACTATGGGGCATAATCCCGACCACACAACTCAGAATTACACGAGGGGCAAAAAGACTCTTGTTGATCATAACGGCAGTAGCCGTTATGATCTTTTTACAAGTATGGATAATGAACTCCCCCCCCACTATTAAACTATTCCTACAGAAGTTAATCAGAGTTTTAATCAGGATAGAAGCATCGTTGAATAAAAACGCATTGTCCAAAGGTTTTTTGAAACCTGGGAAACATTTATTGAAATTATCCCACAAACAGTAAAGATTAGACTCCATGAGTGCTTTCATCACACAGAATGGTATATCACGAGGATTATAAGTGGAGATCCTCCAGTCAATCTGTGATTAAACACATACTGGGAAATAGATGGGGCTTCTGGCATTGCAGCTTGAGAGACAAAAAAAAGACCTACTGTATAAAGAAAAAGAAAAAGCAATTAAAATGATCATCATTCTTTTGTTGGTTAATGAAAAGATTAATAAGTTACTTGTAATTATAGGTTTGCATGAAGGAACAAAATTACCTGACATTACAATATATGTTGAATTCTTCATTTCTAAATACACAAAATGGGACAGAAAGTCAGACTGCATAAAGTAGAAATAGACAAAACAAACTATGATGTACACAAGACTTATCTTATCTGTTAATGCCTTCTGTTAGTGACAATCTGTGTAAACAAGATTCAAACGATGTAACAATGGAAGAGAAAAGAAGAAAAGCATGTATTTGAGGGCTTACACCTGAGAGAAAGGTCTCATCTGAGGCACTAATATATTTGAAAGTAAGCTCATAGTAGAGACAGTGTCTCTCTAGGTTACTATGATGCTACATAATAAAAGATGCAATTTAATATATAATTATGTGTCCCAGAACGACTTGATAATGGAGCAACAAATATCAGCAGGCCTGATCTCCTTTGCAAGCATGCAAAAACCTGCATATAGGGAAGGGTTAACTTAGAAGACTGGAGAAAGAGCCTCTTGCTGTAAGATAAGCAAGTGTCCACTGATGCAATCATTGGGGAATGCTGCCAGTTTTTCAGTGATACTCATTAGTTTCTAAGGAAAAGCTGAGATGCTGATGTGTTGCACCCCCACCCGTGCTCATCAGCTAAACTCTATATTCATTCTGTGCAAATGAAATCAGATAATTCCTTGCTGGGTGACTTATACCCCCTACAGCCCCATTCCATAACATTCCTGTCTTATTAATAAAATGCTCCTTCTGCATTATGGAAAGCGAAATATTTCATTATACAGAAAAGAATGGTTTAGCGAGAGGAGAGTGGGAGAGAACGAAAGGAGAGTGGGAGAGAAAGAAAAGCAGAGGCTATGGTTATACATTATAATGTCTTTTCACTGAAAAAAAGGTCTGTACAATGTTTTTGTCTGCTTCTGAACAGCTAGAATATACGTGAATTGACATCAGATTAAGCTTTCACAGCAGCAGAAATATTTTAAATTTGCTGCATTTTGTATTAGAGAATCTATGTACTTGGCAATAATTCATCCTGAGTTATGCACATTCCAAACAGGTAATGTCCATATCACTTAGGGGCAGATTTACTAAGGGTTGAATTTCAAATAAAAATTGCTCAAATCGTTCGAATGCATCATTCGATTAGAACTATTTTGCCAAAAAAATAGATTTTCAAAATATTCCAAAAACACTCCTTAAAGGTTCCAGGCTAAAATAGCAATTCAGCAGGTTTAAGGTGGCAAAGGGTTGATTTTTTCAAAGAGACAGTACTTCGATTTTCGAATGATCAAATTTTTAAATTCGATTTGAATTTTTTTCAAGTACCCAAAATTACATTGAAATTCAAATTTTTTTAATTCGAATTTTCACTTCACTTCACTCCGATCCTTAGTAAATCTGCCCCTAAAATACAAAATATTTCTTTATAACGAGAAGGCTGTTTGAATACCAAACAGAGGATGAACTTTAGGGTCACAGTTAAAAACAATATCCTTATTTTCTTTGCAATGTTTTTGACACACTGCATTGCACTAACTAGCACTAGCTAGTTAATTCACTGAAGGTTCCACACCTGCACAGTGCCTTTGAAAATAATTCATTTTCATGAGCTACATATGTGGACCATTCTAAAAGGGGAAAAAAAGAAGTTTCAAGATTGTTTTAATGGGTGTACATATGGAAGATATTAGAAGCAAAAACTAAAGAAAATTAGGGGAAAAGTTCATAGCAAAATCTAAAGGAAAATGTGTGGGTTTTCTCTTAAGATAAATTGGTTATTTATATTTGAGACAGGAAAGATTGTATTAACTTTTGCATGGGGCAAATTACTATACTGTGAATGCAAAAGCTAGTGAAGGTAAGTTTTAGATGTAAAAGCAATGATTTTGCAATTTACATTTCTAATTATATTACATTTGTAGAATTCGAATGAATTCCGATCGTAAGATTTTATCGGATATTCAAATAAGCAAATTTGGCCACTTCGATCATCGAATACGCAAGATTCGAGCGTATCAAATTATCGGATATTCGATAATTCAACCATTCGATGATCAAAGTACTTTAAGTTTAACATTTTATTCGACTTCCTACTTTACCAGATTGAACCTATCACCTGCTCGAATACCATTCGTATGATCGAACGCCTTCATCGTTCGAATTGTATGAATTTTTGGAAAGGAAATTTTACGATTTTTTTTGTGAAATCGAACAATCGGTATTTGATTTACGATTCTTTCGAGAAATTGAATAGCGAAGAAAAAATAGCCTAAAACTATTCGATAAGCATTCGATAGTCGAATTATTACTGAATTTCGGCCAAATTCGAGGATAATAATAAATTTGCCCCATAGTATTCATTACTTTAGATAATATTATATAAAACCACAGAAAGGAGATAAAGATAGAAACCTGAAAGAGTGCTGAATTCCTATGCAAAACTACACAAAAGGAGATTCCATTGAATGACTAAAGGTCTGTGTTACAAAAGGACACAGTTGGTTTGTGCAACTGTCATATTGTTTTTGTTTCCCTGCCAAGAGTGGTAAGGGAAATTAAACTGAGCAAGGTTTGAGTGAAAAGAACATTTTTCATTCAGTGACATAATTCAACTTTGACTTGGACCTACTCATGTCCCCAAGCACACAGTTTTCTAATATTGCACTCTGCTCACAGTCTATGAGAAAATGGATGGAACTTGCGCAGGGTATATATCTATAACTTTTTTGTGTTTTTATAGCCAAGGATGATCAGCGTATAAAAGTGCTTTATTTGCAGGCTCATGCAGCCATTACACAACAGTAACATAAACTCTATCACTTTATAAGCAGTCCAGAAGGTACCATGTATACACAGTATAACTCATGTGCACAGTGACACATACAGGCACCTTGCACAAACACCACAAACCTTGAACATTACAAGGCAAGTTCATTGCTTGCTTTTAACCAACCCACTATCCCCACACCCTTGGCTTCAGGGAGGTTAAATTCTGCCCCCTGCTATAAATATACCCCCCAACTACTTATAAAAATGTTAGTCTTTTGATGAAAGTTTGCTCTGTGATTGTTTGATTACAAGTTCATGTAAGCCACACTTTGCTGTTTAATTAATACACTCATGACATACACAGAATGACTTACATATATAGTGAAGCCGAGGTGCTATTTAAAGTTCATAACTATAATATGCAATTTATTTCTAGACTAATGTTATATTACAGGCATAGAAATTATAATCCAGAATGCCCGATACCTGGGCATTCCTGGATAAGGGATGCTTCCATAATTTGGATCATCATACCTTACGTCTGCTAAAAATCAGTTAAACAATAAATAAATGTTTTTCATTAAATTGAAACTAATTTCTTTATAAGTGAAGTGGATTTCCTTTCAGAAAAAATGCATTTCCCATTGAATGCACACTTTAGTGGCAGATTTATCAAGGGTTGAAGGGAAAATTAAAATTTTTTAATTTCAAAGTAATTTTGGTATCAAAGTAATTTTGTCTATCAAAATTCAGTTTGAATTGAAAAAAAATGACACTATTCAAATATCAAAGTACTTTTAGCCAATGGGGGACCTCCTATAACCTATATGGAGTCTTTTGGCAAAGTTTGAGAAGTCAAGGGTTTTTTGGAGAAATTATTCTAATCATTTGATTTGAACGATTTCATTGTACAATTCAAACACTTCAGATACGAATGAAAACAAACCCTTGAATTCGACCAATCAAATTTTGGTCGAATTTTAACCCTTCAAATTCGATATTCGAATTTGAAGGGTTTTAACGCAATTCAATCAATTGAACAATCAAATTAAAAAAATTCAATCGAACAATTAAATCGTTTGATTCGAACGATTCTAACGATTTTAACCATTCAATCAAATTTATTTTATTCAATCTTAAAATGCTGAAATAACCCTATGGGAGCTTCCCATTGTGTTATACAGCAATTCGGTAGGTTTAATCTGGCGAACTAGGGGTTCAGATAAAAATTTAAAGGGTAAGTAATTCGACCATCGAATCATCAAATAGATTTTTATTTGAATCATTCTAATCTATCGAATTTGATTCGATGGTTGAAGTGCCCAAAAAAGTTATTTGAAAATTCGAATTTGAATCTTTTTGAAAATTCGATCGAATTTTGAATCCTTCATATGAATTTAGTAAATCTTCCCCTTAGACTGGTCGAATTTCAAAGTATTTTCACTTTGAAATTCAACCTTTAATAAATCTGCTCCTTAATGTATATAGACCAGATTAATAAGTGTAAGAGCACAGAAGGCCATATTTGCATGACATTTTATTACTGTACTTAGATTTACAAATTGAAGTGCTTCTAACACATAGGGGCAAATTCACTAATGCGTGAAGCGTCTAACGCTAGCGCTAATTCGCCAGCGTGATGTCAACTTCGCAAATTCACTAACATCGACTTTTCGCAAGCAAAGTAGATAGATTAGCGCAACTTTGTACCCTAACGCCAGGTGAAGTTGCGCACCGACGAAGGATCGTAATTACGCAAATTCACTAAGATGACCATTTTACTGAATGTTACCACTTACGGTAGACGTTACTTCGGACCTGGCGAAGTTCAATACAATAGATAAACGCTGTTTTACCTTTTGTAGGGTGATAGCCTGAAAAAGAGCAAAATTTTCTTGGTGGGTTACCCTCCTTCCCCCCTACATTTCCTAACATATGGCAACTCAACTATACAGGGGGCACATGTCTAGGGCAACTTTATTTTATTTATTAAAGTGGACCCCTCACCCAGACACAAAAATCTGTATAATAAAAGTCCTTTTCAAATTAAACATGAAATCCAATTTCAAATTTTTATTAAAGCATTCATAGCTGTTTTAAGCTCATTTAAAAATCTCATCTGTCAATCAAATATTGTCTGCCACTCCTCTATGCCTTAGGCATAGAGGCGGGGAAGATAATTACTTTCACTTTCCATTCAGCACTTCCTAGATGCCACTGCTCCCCGCACATTCCCCCATTTCTCTTAACCATTTAATTGTGTAGCCAGGACATGGGGATAGACATCGGGTCCCCCATTCTGGTGCAAGATTCTGAGATGATACAAGGCTTGTCTTAATAACAGTGTCCACAAAATGGCTCCTGCCTGCTTGCTATAATTATGAATTCCCAGACTGAAGAAAACAAGATTGAAATAATTTATATAGTGTAATTAATGTTAATTTTGCTTAACTAATATGATAAAATATGATTTTGAATATTTTTTTGGGGTGACAGGTCCACTTTAAAGGTTTCCTGGGCTTGTGTAGTGTAATGTAGTGGCTGGAACATATACTTCTATTACACTTTGAAATTAGGCATTGCTTGCGTAAATTCAATTTGCCTGGCGAAGTATGGTGCCAACATTTGCCGTATGGCGCTAATGTTTGCCGCCCCGAGTGAAAATTCGCATCTTAGTGAATTTGCGTAGTGCTGGCGAAAATTCGCCTGGCTAAGTGCGCCGAACGTTAGCGAAGGCAATGCTAGCGCATTTTCGCAGCTTAGTGAATTTGCCCCATAGTGAGTCACTGAGTTGCTATCCTCCAGTGTTTGCTTACTCTGCTTTATGTGGACTTCATTTTATCTGTACAGCATAATGAATGATCTGTTTTTGCCTTTTGGTTGCTACCCACTAGTATGGAACCAATTTGATTTTAACAGAATATTATTCGACCACCTAGTTCGCCAGATCAAAGCTACCAAATTGGGTATCATTATTTTTGATCGAATAAAAGAAAATTAATCGATCGAAAAAATCGTTCGAATCGATTGATTTGAAAGATTAATCAATCGATTGAATTTTTCCTATTCGATCGTTCGAATTGCGTATTTTACTTCACATACTATTCCCATGGTGCTACGCAACAAGTTGGCACTATAGAAATACATGTTAATAAATGGTCGAATTTCAAATTTTTTGGAATGGTAATAGTAAATCTGCCCCTAAAAGTTCCTCTACATACCTAAACATACAGCTCAAAAATATTTCATACATTTTTTACAATTGTATTTATTTATTTGCAATGTACTCTATAAACAGAGCACATGCAATAAACAAAAAATAGCAGCCATGCATTTTATTAAATAATTTCCTTGGAAATTTATACATAGCTTTTTAAGCAAGCATGCACATTATTACAGTATAGTACTATTGTTACATGTGCAAATTATATCTTAATGTTTTTGCTAGCTAAGAAAATATAGTTAAGGTAAAATACAATAGAAAAAACATGATCTATACCTATGCTCCTTTTTCATAAATCAGATATCTATTAAGGCATTTATTTTTGCCATTGGTTCCTCCGCTTACTAAAAATGCTTAATGCTTCATCCAAAAATCACTGAAGGGGTCAATTCTAATTTTATTGTAGAATTTTTTTTTTAGAAATAGGATGTGGGTCAAGGCCATTTTACATGTTTTATCAGAGGAAAATCCTGGTCGTTTGCAATGAAAATGCCCCTCTTTTGAACGCAATTCAGCAATACTTCCAACCCTGTTTCCTTTGCAATCCATCATTAGACTAGTGTTCATTTTGTAATCTGTAAAATCTGCTAAATCCTGGGATTTCACAAAATTAAATGTATAGTTAAACATCCAGTTAAAGGTTTCATTTTTCAGCATCCTTTTCTCACTCACAGTAAAGTAAAGTATCAACAAAATCCCAGTCCATCTGGAGGGAATTCTATTAATAACACATAAATAAAGATAAATGTCAATGCAGCATAAAAGTATAAGAAGAAAGTAAATTATCCATATTAAATCCTCTTTCCTTTCTGAGACCTTCAGAGAAATCAGTCACTGCAGTCCTGGAAATATATAATATAAAATCTAATCTGTTTGATATATGTTCTGTGTATGCCTTTACAGGCCATGTTCAGTGAACTCTTCAACATAGTGTAATGCTTGACTGGGCAGTTCTATAATGCTATTACCCTTATGCAATATAATAGATTTTATTCAGAGATACCAATAGCTGACTGCTAAACTAATCACATTTATGCCTTTCAGAAGGAAAGACAGTCACACTTTGCTCTCAGCGCATTTTTGCTTCATTTAATTTATATTCTTTTTTACAGGGGAACACCAGAATATTACAATTTGGAATAGAAAGAGGGTATTTGAAAATGTATTTTGAAAGTAGCAACTCTGATCAGATTACAAACAGATTAACTTTAACAACAATGCACTGGCATTCCTACATAACATTTAATTAGTTAGAAACAGAATACTTTATAAATTGGAAATTGATAAACAGTCTAAAAGGTTAGTGCCTAATTTAATTGTGTAAATCAAAGGAGCTTTGATAGACTTTCACATTTTAACAAGCTGAAGTGTATTTGCTGCTTAAATTATCCTGTTATACTTGCCTTGATCTCCTATAGTGATATCTTTGTACAGCATAGGCAAAGAGGGCTAGCACTTAAGGAAACACATAAATTACATAAGAATATAGATCACAACTTAAATAAAAACACATGGTAGACAAAGACTGCTTATTTTCACAATCAATGTGCTACCTGAACTTTTAAAAATCTATTGTACTCAACATAAGGGTTTAGTTACAAAATGAAAGACCTTCTTCTTCCCTTGACAAATTGGTGCAGGCCTCTGCCCCTCCATTTCAAAACACAGAGACCTGTGACTGCCCCCATGATTACAGTGCTGTCTATGTTTGGCAGCACTGTAAATGGCAGATGGAGGGGGAGGCACATAGGTGTCCACCTTCCCACCCCTCAGTCTAGTCACCTATAGGAACTATATTAAAGAACGCTCAAACAGCTGCCAAGACCAGTCTTAAGGGTCATGAACTCTTCAGAGTGCAGCCCCCAGTCCTCAAGGGCACATACAACATATTTCAAAAAAAGGTTTTACTCCAAAGACATCCAGTTCAAGTATTAAAAACTTCAATATTTATTCATTATATAGATAAAAAAAATATGCATACATACCCAATGATGCTTCGCCTTACGCGTTTCGTACCCCCTGGTACTTAATCATAGGCTCTAATAATTAATTAGATGTACTAGTGATTTTTCAATGAAATTGGGAATTGAGTTTATATATATATATATATATGACTAAATGGGGATATATATGGATGGATTGAGACCTAATTGATTTGTATGGTTGTCTCGTTAACATGTTGTGACGTGGCAACTTTCTATTGGTTTTAAGCTTTGAGGGAGGGATTTCCATGGGTTTAAATGTTGGAAGTGTATGCAGTGTTATTAGAGCCTATGATTAAGTACCAGGAGGTACAAAACGCGTAAGGCGAAGCATCAGTGGGTCTGTATGCATATTTTTTATCTATACAATGAATAAATATTGAAGTTTTTAATACTTGAACTGGATGTCTTTGGAGTAAAACCTTTTTTTAACCTATATGAACTAATCCAATGTTTGCGTTTTAACTAGTGATGGCCCAATTCACAGTGAATTCCCACAATTTGCCGCAGACCAATAAATTTGCAAAACACCAGAAAAATTTCACCTAGCGAAAAATTCGCTTTTTTTAATGCCAGCAATGTACGCCGGCGTCCAAAAACGGACGCTCGTGTCCAAAACAAGCCCCAGATTCGCCCATCACTAGTTTTAAACAGTGACCAATAAATAATAGCTGCTGATTGGTTATTATATGTGACTAGACTTGTGGTAGAGAAGGACTCTGATTAAGAAGCACAGTTTGCTGCTACCTATAGCTGATCTGACATAATGGTGGGTTTTGTGGTTGCATTTATTGGAACAAAGGGTCATCACATTCCTTAAAAAAAGGTGGGGTGGGAACTGCCACAAAGACCAGATATATGGAAAATACAATTTTATCATGACATAAGATTGTGAAATTGCAGACATATACTAGACCTAGTAGAACATAAATTCTCTGGAATACAGGAATTAAATAAATATTTATTCAAACACTCCCCAGGTAAAACACAGATTAAATTAATAATCTCTAATTTGGAGAAATAAGCATTGTTTGAATGTTATGGTATGGAATTAGTTTTATAATTTTACAGATGCAGTCACTTTGGATTGTGTGTTAAATGCGTCGTGACTTAACTCATCTATCCCATTTATCCCACTTAGCACAGAATATTGTGTCACAGCATCCCATCCAATTAAAGAGTTGACCATTGAAAACAATGGTGCTTTGGTATGCTAATGAAAAGGTTAAATGCATTAAATGAGTTAAGATAACTTTGGATAACACAGTTTCTTCAATTAGCACTGAGTCACGACGCATTTAACTTACAAATCCAAGTGACAGCATCTGTATAATAGGTGTTGGAGTTTTGAGCTTGTATGTCACAGTAGCTACCTTTAGCTACCTGTGATTTAATAATAAGTTTTGTAGAAGAAAAATAAGCATTTTTCCTGAAGACATCTTCATAACTATAGTAATACGTACAGTAAATTGGCTCTATTGGATTGCTAAAAACTGTGATATTTTGCTAAAATAAATAAGAGTCAATGGAAAAATTAAATCATATTGCTGCTTTCGACTATACTACAACTGTTAAGGGCTCCTATAATCTAAATTTTGTGGCAACACAGAAGCTGGATGGCTTTTTATATAGACAGAAGCAGAGCTAGGGAGGGCTCCAATGACATTGGATTCAAGTGGAAGGCAAGACTCTATGTTTAAAAGAAATTTTAAATTACATGAGCAATTTTGAGTTGGTTGAAAACATTAAATAAAAGCATTTTTCCTGAAGACATTTGCATAACTATAGTAATACGTACCAGCATTTATTGACAGTCCTTACATCATAAACTGCGTGCTCTGTTACAGTAAATTGTCTCTCTTGGATTGCTAAAACTGTGATATTTTGCTAAAATACATACGAATCAATGGGAAAATGAAATCATATTGCTCTTTTTGACAATGCTACAACTGTTACGGGCTCCTGTGATCTAAATTTCATGGCAACACAACAGCTGGATGGCTTTTTATATAGACAGAGGCAGAGCTAGGGAGGGCTCAAATAACATTGGATTCACATGGAAGGCAAGACTCTATGGGGGAAATTCACTAAAGCGCGAAGCGTCTAACGCTAGCGCTAATTCACCAGCTTGACGTCATTTCACAACTTCGCAAATTCTCCCTAGCGAAGTAGATAGACATGTGCAACTTCGCACCCTTACTCCAGGCGAAGTTGCACACTGACGAAGGATCGTAATTACACAAATTCACTAAGATCAAAATTTTCCTGAACGTTACCACTTACGCTAGACTTTACTTCGCCTGGTCAGACATGGCGAAGTTCAATACAATAGATAGGAGTTTGAAAAAAAAAATTTGAAAATTTTTCTAAGTCCCAAAAAAACACTGGCGTGTTTTATAATTGTAGGGTGATAGTCTGAAAAAGATTGTTTTTTCCCTACATTTCCTAACATATGGCAACTCAAATATACAGGGGGCACATGTAGGGCAATAGGACAACTTTATTTTATTAATTAAAAGTTTCCTGGGCTTGTGTAGTAGCTGTAACATATACTTCTATTATACTTTGAAATTCGCGCCGTATGCAAATTAGGCATTGCTAGAGTAAATGCGCTTTGCCTGGCAAAGTAACACTAGCGCAACTATGCTACCGTTTGCCGACCAGAGTGTAACTTCGCACTTTAGTGAATTTGCGTAGCGCTGCCGAAAATTTGCCTGGCGAAGTGCGGCGAACGTTAGCGAAGCCAACGCTAGCAAATTTTCGCATCTAAGTGAATTTCCCTCTATGTTTAAAATAAATTTTGAATTAGATGAGCAATTTTGAGTGGGTTGAAAGCATAAAAAATAGCTATTACATATTGGAAAGTTTGTTATTTACATTTTTTTAACTATGCCCAAATAATTTTTGGGTGGCAGAACTTTTTAAACTAACCCTTCTGCATTTAAAAGGGAACTATTGTGAAAATGAGCTAATGTGCAGTTTTCTAAATATAATCAACTAAAAAGTCTGAACCTTTTCTGAGAGGATCAAGTTTATTTTCACTATCCCAATCATCGTTTTCTCTTCATTCTCTCATCATGCAGGAGTTGGGTGTCATATATTCATTGACAGTTAGATCCAATATATATAAATTATAGTGTACTGCTTTTGCCTAGAAGATGTAGTAAAGCTCACTCGATTAAAATCACCCAACATCATGTCCCTCCACATGCAGGATTTGAGCAAAAGGCAGTTATTTTGTTAGATTTTGTTTGTACTGGAATCAGTTATTTTAGTGAGCTCTAATTCATCTGCTAGGAAATGAAGCCACCCTATGAGATATATTGTATTTAACGGTCAATGAATATCTGACACTCAACTGCTTCATGAAGACAGAATGAAGAGAAACAGATGCTGAGAAAGGGATAGTGAAGATAAACTTAATTATTAACAATGCAGAATATGTAATTGACTGTATTTACAAAGTTTCTTATTTCAGTATGATGAAGCTTATATCAAATTTTCATTTTTGCAATAATTCCCCTTTAAACTATTCAAACTTCTATATAAATATTTTTCACTATAACAATAAAGACAGTTGCCAGCATTAAAATAGCATTGTCTAGTAAGATAAGGGAAAGGAAAACTTTGTGCATTTGCCTTTTGCTCATTTAGCACAAATTTACTAGCATTCTAATTAGTGAGAATTATGATTGGTAGCAGAAATAGTTTAGGAAACAAACACCTTCATTTCTCTTTTCTACATTCTAATGAAGATCATTAGTCTCTTTGCATAGAGTTCACACCATGTGGGCTCTAATGAGATGATTAAAGATCTACTGATGCAATTCACAATTAGTTTTCATAGTTTAAAATGCTAATAATGATAAGTTTGTTTAAAGTGTACTGTGATTTTAAATGTCTGATTCCCGCTAGGCTTAATTTAGTTCTATCAGCAGCATGTGTTAAAGGAAAGGTTGAAGGGCTGTGAGAAAGCTCTGCTTATGCTCTTTTCTAATTAAAAAAGCTGACTGAATAAATGTTAATTTCAAAATAAATAGTTTAATCAAACATATTTACATATTCCGCTACTGTTAAACTAAAAGAACTGTCATTTTGAATATTTTTTTAATATTGATGATAGCAGTATACATCACTGAATTTATACAATGTAAGTAATGGACTTTTGCTGTCATTTATTAAATCAGTATCTTTTGTTTTATCGAAAATTTTACAGAAGAGAACTAAAATATATATTCTTAAGAATGGTACATCCAACTGTATTTGAAATGTTGATGATAAAGATGAGAAAATAATTAGGTGATGATGATAATAACTGCAAAGCAGACAAGTTAGGCAGGATTTCCAAATTAAGACTTACCAGCTGCACAAGACCTTTATATGTATATCAAAAGGGGTGTGAGACATTGGAAGGTTTATTTATAACAAGATTTCTGTGTAGCAGCTGTATAAGAGACCAGCCATCTAAACATTGAGGCATATATTGGGGTTTCCTGATTAAAACAAAAAAATTAAATAAATATACATTTATTTTACTAAAAATACTGCATTTTAAGGGTGTTTTATGTTGAAAGTATTACTTTATAGCACATATTAATTTAGTTGTGCAAAGGTGATCATATAAGTACCAATAATTAATAAATAAATAATAATTATATATATACAGTATATATATATATATATATATATA
>CM044435.1:71965374-71997933 GCA_024363595.1 Xenopus borealis | reverse complement strand
TACCTAATGTTGTGATTGGACATTTCCTATTTCCCGGCAACAATGTATGTACAAGTATCCAATGCCGATACGCGTGCTAGTTTCTATGACTATTTGTGCCTTATTGTACAGTTCTATATTGTTCTTTTGTTTTTCTTTTTCTTTTTACCTTTTTCCCACGGATACTGTGCACTTCGGCAGGTCTCTCTATGCGACTTCTGCCTAGCTCCCGTGCCCTGCACCTGGTACCGGCACTTGGTCTTTTTTTCTATGTCCGGTGTCTTTGCTCACGAATTGTTTCTTCTGCCCCCATATACAATGTTTTGTATTTGTATTTTTATATGAGTTTTGGTTTTTGTTGTTTATATATACAGGCATATGCACAACACTTACGTCATCAGCCTGCTCCACTGGCTTTCCCGCCACTGTATGTATTTAAACACCAGTACTTTGTTTGTATGATCACTTTGAAAAAGGCTGTTGTCTCAGCCGAAACGTCAGCTCTCTTGCCGAAATAAAAGATTGTCTTTACACCTCGTAAGACCTGTGAGTGCGATCTATTTTCAACTTGATTATCTACATTTTTGTTGGACTGCACCCAGGCACTTAATTCTGAATTTATCGTGAGTGCCAACTCTTCCACATCTTCCTATATATATATATATATAGAGAGAGAGAGAGAGAGAGAGAGAGAGAGAGAGAGAGAGAGAGACAATGTCAAACAAATCATTCCATAGAAAAAAACTCTGACTGCTTTAGATAAGTCTCTGCCTACAAATCCTTTTATGATTTTATGTTATTTGAATACAAGAATCCTTAGTATGCCAGACTGTCAGTGGAGTTTTAGCTCAACAACCTGCTTGTGTAGGTACTAAGGAATTGAATGCCAGCAAATAAATTAATTCCTTGGTTCACTTTAGTTTATTCCTGTAGTGCTCATAAACCCAAAGCAACAACAGCCCTTTAGCAGTAAAGATCTGTGCCTCCAAAGATGTCCCAGCAGCTCCCCATCTTCTTTCTGCTTATTCAATGTACATGTTCTATGCAGAGCCCAATGAGCATGAGTGTTTTGCACTTTCAATATGGTGACCCCCTGTGACAGGTTTGAAATCCTGGATCATTGCTGCTATTGAGAAGATGAAACTTTAGGGTGGTATAAGGTCATTATATAAAATATGCCATTATTAGCTATATTAATTTTTAAGGGCTTAGTTCTCCTATAAACAACAATTTTATGCAATGGATGTTATCACTAACTCTTGTAGTTAACTTGTTTCTCTCTTAACTTGGTGTTGCTTTTCCTTTTCTTTGCTGTCCCTGACACCATCAATCATGCAATCTATTTGATTTCTCTCTCTCTGTATTTTAATATTTCAGAAGTGACACATTCTCTCTCACCAGGCTTTACCTCCTTACATTCAAAGCAAGGGTTTTGAACACTGAACACACTTCTTGGCTCACCTGCTGAGGTCATTGGTTCACAAGTCAGCCATATTGGGACTGGAAATGTGCATTTGCCAGCCGCCACTCCCTGTTTTACCATAGCACCCCCTACCTCCAGCAGAATAAACCCAGAGGGTAATGAGAAGGCACCAAGAGGAGAGATGGAGAACACTCAATGCCAAGGGCAATAGTTTCCAATTTACATACCTATACAGGTATGGGGCCTGATATCCAGAATGTCTGGGACCTAGAGTTTTCTGGATTTTTCCATAAACTAATTTATTTAAATTGGAGTCTATGGGAGATGACCTTCCCATAATACCGTCACAAGAAACTCAAGGAATAAATGCTCCCATTTTACTATTTCAACTGGATAAAAAAAAAGGTTTAAAATTTGCAGAATGCTGTGGATTAAAGAATAGTTTCTTAAATTGGGTTCCATTCTTGGCCAGATGTTTGTTTTTGGTAACACAGAATTTTATTGTATACAACATTTTTCATAACACAGACAAAGAATAACAAAGAGGAAAATAAGACAACAAAATGAACAAACAGAGGTACAGAAGCCAAGGGTGTAACTACAGAGGAAGCAGACCTTGCGGCTGCAGGGGGGCCCAAGAGATACTGTGTATAGGGGCCATTTGACCCTAATTCATATACAGTTTCAATAAATACTGCTAAAACAGGTCAATCTCTATACATTTTGGGGGCCTGGAAAACAATTTGCTATGGGGCCCAGTAATATCTAGTTACACTACAGACTGAAATGCTGTAAAATTCTAAGAGAAATTGAAGCATTAGATACAGTGGGGCTCATTTATAAACTTTGCACAGGGCAAATTGGTTTGCACAGTGAATATAATTTCCCTGCACATGGTTACATTTATAAAATTGAGATTAATTGATGAATGTGATAAATTATATAACATTAAACTTGAAAACAAGAAAACAATGACATTCAACATTTAGGGGCTGGTTTATTAACATTTTTTTTACTGGATTCTGCCATTTATTCCCTCTAGCACATTTTAATAATAAAAAAATTTAATAAAAAATATTAAAATATTTAACACCTTAAAACTGCTGAAATTTTTATTAAAAAAAAAAAACACATTCACAGAAAATAATTGCATGAGTCTCAGCAAGATTGCAATTTGAAAATTAATAAATATGCCTCTAAGAGGCATTAGCTTAAAAAAACTGCAACTGCAACAAAATTGCTAAACATGTGCAACTTCTCTTGTACTCCCATGTTTTTTATTCTCAATCACTGCCTTATTAAGAACTTGAACAGAGCAGTTTTTCCCAGAACAAAAGTCTCATTGCTGTATACATTTTTAGAGAGGATGAAAATCTGGAATGTTTTAATAAACTGGGAATTTGAGACAACTTTGGAGGCACTTTGAGACAATCTGTTTTGTAATAAATCATAATCTAAGTCATCTAATTCACTATATGAACTCACAAAAGTATGTACATTTAGGGGCAGATTTATCAAGGGTCAAAGTAAAAATTTTAATAAATAAATTTTGAATTTAGAAGTAATTTTTGGGTACTTTGACTATTGAATAGGCCAAAATTTAATTTGAGTTGAAAAAACTAGACTATTCGAATATTGTAGTACTGTCTCTTTAAAACTTTGACTTCAACTATTTACCACCTTAAACCTGCTTAGTTGCTGTTGCAGTCTATGGGGGACCTTCTATAACCTAATAATGTAGAGTCTTTTAGTTAAGTTTGAGAAGTCAAAGTTTTTTGGGTGGAAAATCCTTTGAATCTTTCGATCGAATTCGCTAATCATTCAGTTAAAAAATTTGAATGAAAATGGACCCGTTCAATCTGTTTTTGTTTGAAAAAAAAGTCATATTAATTTCAGTTGTTCAAATTTCAAATTATTTTCACTTGACCCCTGAAATCTGCCCCTTAATGCTTACGTTAAATCGATTTTTAATTCTTTATGTAAGGTTTCATCAATAGAAAAAAGCAGGTAAATATCTGTAGGGAATATGTGCCCTTCTGTAAGGGCAGAAGAACAGAGCCTGTATCTGTGTGCTGTAAGCTGTTACCTAGCTATTCAGTGATCTCAGTGCAACATGAAGTGACAGCAGCTAAGGAGTGGCTGGCAGTAAAATGAAGTCACGGATACTGGCAAAAGAAGAAAGCCTGGCATAGAGAACCACATGGTTTACAGAGAAAGAAGCCAGAGAGCTGCTGGTGGGCTCAGAGAGCTGAGAGGCTGCACCAAAAGCATTTATTTGGATCGGGCTGGCACAGGGAAGCCAGATACTGTGCCTGGAAAGATTGTGAAAGGAATTCAGACTGAAGGAACAAACAGCAAGAGATTCCTATTTGAGTTAGTGAGGCCCTATTGCCACCGGTTAGGAGTGCTGCATGTACTAGTTGGCCAGTAATATTATATAAACCGTTGTTCAGTTTAACCAATAATGTGTGTGTTATTACTGTATTCCTAGTGGGGCCACCTGTAGGAACATTCCCAGATAGGACTGGAACCCAGTCTCTCCCAATACCACTGCGGAATGGATCAGGTTTGTCCCATGTCATTGGGTAAGCGCCACATGTGGAGTGTAACACCGACAAAAGGGTGTCCAAAGGGTAACATATCATTTTGTTGCACTTTACTTAGACTGTTGTTAACACTTTTTAGACATACTTTCAGTAACGGAACTAGGTAGGGGCGGGCCCTGGTGTGGGCTGTGCCCCCCCACCCTAGTCCGTGTGTGATTGCAGCCGATTCCAGCCAGCTGCAGTAGCGCAAGACTGCCGGGGGGGCCCTGCAGGGGTGCGGGCCCTGGCCCAGTTGCACCCCCTGCTCCCCCGGTAGTTAAGCCCTGCAAATTTAAAAACAAAATCTGGCTTTTTCACCACTTCTGCAGACTGTACACTGCATAAAGGAAACTAAAGCAGGATAGAAGAAAAGTATATTTAACAATATTTCTGAAGTCACAATCTACTTATGAAAGTGAAGGTATTGAAATGTATGTGTAATGTAAGTGATAATTACTTTAGGTTTAGTTTAGACTCTTCAACCGGAGGGTCCAAATATATGTCCAAACTCATTTTAAATTTTTATCAGAAACTATCCTCATAGCTATTTCTCTTGCAAAGGAAACACTGCATCACTATCTGTTTAAGCATTTGCATTTTTACCCCTGCTGTTTTCTGAAACTCTTGTGAAATGATTCAGACAAAAGAATAGGCTAAAATTATGAGAATTTTTGAGCTCACTATATTCTTTTGTTCATCTCTAGTGGCCGGTTAGTGACCCTCTCATTTTATTAGATCTCCATATGTGGGAAGTGACTTAGTAAACATTTAAAACTGAAAACAGTAGGGATTGAAGGAAAATTATTAAAATACATTTTAAATACAATTAATTTGGTATACGTGTTTGTTTTAGACAATGGTTACAGTAATATATGGTTCTTAAATGATGCTGGTATAGTAGGTTAGGATTTTTATTAGGCTAAGGAATCAATTAGAAGATAGAGAAACAACATGGGCAATAATGCTGGGAACAAATTGATGGTAAACAATATTGCAAAACCAAGAAACATACATTTAGGGGTACATTTACTAAGGGTCAAAGTGAAAATTCTACTTCTACTATTGAATAGGCCAAAACTCAATTC
The DNA here is from genome assembly GCA_024363595.1 of Xenopus borealis. Lineage (NCBI taxonomy): Eukaryota > Metazoa > Chordata > Amphibia > Anura > Pipidae > Xenopus > Xenopus borealis. The sequence goes on along the minus strand of CM044435.1, from coordinate 71,992,861 downwards.
AAATTGTAAAAATTCTAAAATTTTGAATTCCGAACTGCTAAAAAAATTCAAATTCATCACTTAACCACCTTAAACCTGCTGAATTGCTATTTTAGCCTATAGGGGACCTTTTGGAACCTTTAAGAAGTGTTTATGAAATTTTTTGAATCACATTTTTTTTTTTAAATCGTTCAAATCAAACGATACATTCCACAATTCAAATGATTTTTATTCGGTCAAAAACTTACCTATTTGATTAAAATAGGTCAATTTTCAATTGTAAAAACACTTACAAAAAATTAGATAGTCGCATTTCGACGATTTTTAAAGTTTGAAATTTGGCCCATAGTAAATCTGCCACCTAGGGGCACATTTACTAAAGGTCGAAGGGAAAATTTGAATTAAAAAATTTTAATTTTGAAGTAATTTTTGGCTACTTTGACTATCAAATAGCCCGAAATTCAATTTGATGCATTCCAACAATTTGAACGATTTTTATTCGATTGAAAAAGGACCCATTTGATCCATTTTTGATCGAAAATGCCCTTTAAAAATTTTGACGGTCGAATTTCCAATTTTTTAAAAATTTGATCCTTAGTAAATCTGCTCCTAACTGTGTAATTACATCCTCATTTGACATAAAATCTACAAATACATTTGCATCAATGCTAATGTATCGTATGTACCATGTAGCCAACATAATATTTGCTGTTGCAGTTATCCTGTTTCCAAGTTGTAGCACAATGTGTAGCATTTTAACGCAATGCAATAGCAGATTGATTGACAAAGAGAAAATTGTTCAAAGCATAGTTACATTCATTTCCATTTTTACATTGCCAGAAGGAAAGCCATCCTCAAAAAACTCATCAAAAAACTCATAAAAATTAAATGTTGTCCAATTCCATAATTTTGTCAAATGCAACTTTAGCCTAAAGTGTTGATCTATCCTCTATCATATATTGCTTAGTTTGGAATAACTAGGTGCAAAATATTAAAAAAAAGATCTGATTTAAATCCATTTCAATGTGATTCCCTCATATTTATATAAAAATTAACGCTGTGCTGATGTGGTGTGAAAGAAATTGCATGTCCTCTTTAAAGTTACACTGAAAACTGTAAAGCCACAGAACATAGTGAGCCCCTTTGTACAGTGGTCACCCCCTTTGTACAGATATCATCATTATTTTGCTCTGTCCCTCAAATTAGTTATGTACAACATGCATACATTCATTAATTTACTGATGAAGCACCAAAAAAAAGAAACATATTTTACATCAAAGCAATCCTCTACAATTAATAAATATCAGAAAGCACATTTAAGGGGTTATGTACTAAAATCCAGTATGACTTTTTGGGGCAAAACTCACATTTTAAATTTTTTTTTTTAAATTCGAGATTTTTTTTAAAAAGCTTAATGCTGCAAAAAGCCAGAATCTGAAAATCTGCAATCTCAGACCTGCTGAGGTTGTGTATAGCAAACAAAGTTGTGCTCACCATTATTGTTTGAAACCATTAGGTGGGGTTGCAATGAGGCTGTGACCACAAAATACATATAGACAAATACAATAGGTTCTCTGCACTCAATCCATTATCAATATATTTAAGACTTTGAGACATCTTGTGCATAAAGCTAGTAAAAAATGCCTTAGCCTTTAAACAAAACAGGGATTGTTTGTCCATATATTGCAATATATTTAAGCTGGCCAACTACATCAAAGTTATCCCATGTCTAGCCAGTCCTACTCTCAAATTGCATCTGATTCATTAAGAATTCTATTTCTTCATTATACGTTTTACAAAAGGGACTACGTTTTACCTGCAACTTACTTGCTGCTTTCAAAGTAACTCCCAAGCTTGGTTGCCCTTTTATTGGACCACAGTAGGATCACCTGACTATAGCTGGGAAGGGGTGGGAGCTACAACAAGGAGCTGGTCACTGCTCCTATATGAACTATATGATTTTTTTAAGGTTGTTAGCCAAACTGATTAAATCAAGCTTTTTTTAAATAATAAATAAGGTAAAATCGGGTATGTGAGTATGTTCATGTTTTTTCTAATTTAAATAATGAGATAAAATCAGATTTTAGTAAATAACCCTGTTAAGGTTTGTTTACAAGTGTTTACTTTGCTGAAGGCAAAATTAAAATATTAGCATTCAGCAAGTGTTTAAAGGTGTATAAAAGGCTTTATACCATAAAAATGTTGTGGTAAGTCATTTAAAATAAACTGTGTATCTTTCCATGTGATTTAAATGCCACATACAATAATCACCACTATCAAGCTGACAACTCTTTTATGCCAGTTGATTTCACTTCTTGTTTTTTAACAAAGCTTTATAAATATCCCGATGATTTAAAATTTTATAAAATACTTTCCCTCTCTGTTATTATATACCAGTAAAAAGGTATCCATAGTTCTTTCAGTGAATTTTACTATGTGTCATTAATATATGGCTTTAAAAGAATTACCTTGCAACCTTACTGTTGTGTTTGGTAGCCGAGGATGAGGAGGGTATAACAATGCTTTATTAACAGGTCATGCAGCCATTACATAGCAGCAGTAAGTCTTACTTTCACTTTCAAGTTGTACAGAAAGTCCTGTGTATGCACAGTGCCACCTGCAGGCCATTTGTATAAACACCACACTTACATTAGACATACATAACAACATTCTTTTTTAAATATGGAGGAAAGAAAATTGCACTGTGCAAGGTTGTACTGGAATGTATGTAACCACACATATTTTTTTTACATATTGCAGTTTAAAAGGGAAAGTTGACATGCATAATTATATAAAACAAGTAGCTCAAAACAACTGGACTTGCTGAGAAAGACGTTTCACTGCTCATCCGAGCAGCTTGTTCAGTTCAAATGACTGGTGTAGGGGGGTTGTCGGCATATAGACACTTCCAACAATCCAATCACAACAGCACATTGTAACTCTTCAGAGAGGTGACATCTGAAATTCACAGAGGTGTTGATTTTGTGTAGTTACTATGATAGGGTTACCAATGTGTCATGCAACTCCTAGAAACAGGTGTTACTTGTAAGAGTTGCATGAATGGATGTGGGAATGGTTCTGAAACCGCCAGGGTACAGATACTAGAACAGCATTGCATGTAGCAGACAGGTGGTGTCAAAGGCCCGCCTCTGTTTAGGGATGGTTTCTCCACCTTAACATGAATCGCCTCTTTAACACCTCTTTCAAAACTGAAGAAGCTGCTCTGATGAGCAGTCAAACGTCTTCATTAAAATTTCTCAGCAAGTCCAGTTGTTTTTATTTACTTGTTTTAGATATACCATGACCTGGATGAATGGTTATCTTCATAGTTGACATGCATAATTATGTTCTCTTTGATCTGTCAACTAAAAATATTTCGTTAGAGAAGGTAAAATATGTGGAATGTATCCAAAGAAATTATTATTCACATTTACAAGCAGGAAATTCAAATCTCTTTAGTTGGTTAAGGAGACATCTTTCTATTCATAAAATGTATGTTGGTCAGAAACCCTGAACTACAATGTTGAGCTCCAAGTAACATAACACAGTTATTAGATATATGTTATGAGCTCTTTCCCTGGCTGTGCTTTGAAAATTAGTAGGTAACTGGGGAACTCAGCAATAAAGCCAAGCTTTTTATTTCTTTGGCATGGCAAAAAACCTGATAGCAGGAATTCAAGGTATCCACTTAAGAATTTTGCATGGTTTTAGTACCCAAATGTTTGAGCTAGAAGCTTGAGGGCTCTGAAAGGAACAGTTCAGAAAATAAAAATCAGCCTAGATGAACTGTATCCACCACACTGCTCTATGAGCTCTGTGTACAGCATGTACAGCAATAATTCAACAAGCAGAGAACAAAACAGCACACAGAACATACATGAAAGCTCAGATACCCACATTATATTTGTCCTGACTGTGTCTTTTTGGAAGCAGCCACTCTGGTTACTGTGATCTCTCTATGAGTAAAATGTTTCCCATAAGCTTTAGTGAACTGGCACCTAGTGGGCAAAAATCAGTGCCTTCTGGTCCATATTAATTACTTTTATTTTCTAGAATACGTTTTTACTTTCTAGACTATATAAATCGCTCACATTTATTTATTTTGTTATTAATCATTTGAACAGTTAACCTCTCAAACATGGGGATACCAGGGTTTTTTTCATAAGCTTTTATGCCTCGGGCTGGTGGGCCCTTGATATCATGTTCTCTGGTGGGCACTTGGTGTCCCATTTCAAAATGAGTGTAATTGCTCTCTACTACATAAAAGCTGAACTCCCTTGAGTTACTTAAAGTTACCAGAAGCAGCTTTTTGCTTCCCCGGTTAACCTGCCTTACAATGTTGTCTGGGGCTAGGTTCTCACCTTGTCAAATGGCAAGAGTGGCCCTAGGTACTAGTTATATTTTGCCTTCCTTAAAAAAAACTCCTTCAAGCCTAACTTCCTTTAAATTAATTTTTAAAATGTGGGTTATGCTGAACAGTGAAATCATTCAAGGCTTTATAATAAATAATAATCAGCTCAAGTTCTTTTTGTCATGTGTTTTACCTACTGGTTTACTTGACACAGGTGATCCATCATGCCAGAGGAAGCAGAAAACAGCCCTTTCACTTTAGGAAGCTACCTGACTCAGGTGTATGTATTTCAAGGAAAGACATAACCAGGTGCAAATAAGTGATTTATGCTCTGTCTACTAGATAGGTCTACACAGAATGTATGCAATTAATGTAATATTTAATATCTAATATCACTGTCTGCATTATATAATATACTTTTATTTATAGATATACTTCAGTGTTTCCCATACATTTCCCATTTTTAATATTAGGTACTGTTTGTCTTTCAATAAGAACATTTGTTGTGAGGACTGGTAAGGAACATTACAAATAATATAAATGCTACATACAAACTGTGTAGTATAGACTTATCAAAATGAATATTGTACCAATAACTGTACTAAAGTCCTTGAAATATTACAACCTTAGAAACTCAAGGTAAAATATTTCTATCCTATTATTTTGATGGCCTATACATCTTCTTTAAAAATGGGAAAAAAATATTTTTCAAAACAAGAACACAACACAAAACTAATTGAAATCCCAGCACTTCAGAATCCTTACTAAGGACTAGTAATGAAGCTTTCACACTGAAAATTGTTATTGAAAGGCATTGTGCAATAAAACCTAATGTGTCAAAGCAGGTTTAACAGTGGATATGTTCTTGATGAAAGTGACGCATTCTGTGTAGCTGCATTGCAAGAAGTGATATAAAGAATTTTAAGATTTTTTGTTTTGTGTTTTTTTGTAAGCAGCATTGTTTTGTGTCTATGGATGTCTAGGCTTCCTTCCATGTCTTTCTTTGAAGGTTATTGCAAAACAAATCCATTATTCTATTATCCCTTCAGGAAGCTTAGCCTTTTCCCATCAATTGAATCTAGTTATTTAAAAATAGAGTTTAGTGGATAAAATCAAGTTCTTTTTATCTTTTTCTTAAACCATTTTAGATTTTATTAGTGACTTAGTTAATGATTTTTTTCTGATATAATTTCAAAATTTTATAGAAAAATATAGTGAAAAATAATTATGAGAAATACTGCCAAAATTTCCATTTTGAATTTGGCTAACATGTTTTTAGTCTTTTTCTGCCACAGGCAGTATCTGAACAATTCAGTAAATAAAAATGTAAATAGATGTAAAAAGTTGTATGAATGCAATAAAGGGCCAACAGTTGGACTTTGCTTCCTCAAAATAAATTATTGGCCTGGACTACAGTATATTTTTATGGTCAATGGAGCATAATAATAAACACACACAAATTAAATATATTAGCTTGAGAGAGTACGTTTTGCTCTGAACTTGCAAGTAACACAAAGGGGCAGATTTACTAAGGGCCAAATTTTAGAAGTAAAAAAAAGTCAAAATTCAACCCTCAAAGTATTTTTAAAGTGCTTTTTCTATCGAACATTTACCTATTTCGATCAAATAGGTCCATTTTCGACTGAATAAAAAATTGTTTGAATGGTACGATCGAACGATTCTCCGCAAAATCCTTTGAATTCTTGGAACTTAGAAAATTTTTCAGGACAGGTTCTGTGAGGTCCTCTATAGGCTAAAATGGTAACTCAGCAGCTTTAAGCTGGCGAATGGTAAAAGTTGAAGGATTTTTAAAGGGCAAGTACTTCAAAATTCGAAAATTAGAATTTTCACATTTTTTCAATTCAAATCGAAAGCTAGGCTTAACTGTTAAACTGTCTTTATAGATGAAGATATCCTGCTATGCCTACTACATTGTACAGATGTGCTATATAATGAACAAAATGCATGGCTTATTGCATTTTCTATGGTCTAACACCATGGAAATGAAATAATAGACTTAAATATATAATCTAGCCTTTGTTGCAGTCTACGATAAATGGATATAATCAACCCTGATGCATAGCTAAGCAACACATCTGCCCAGACTCTCTATTACATGTACTTTTGGATGATAAACTTAGGATCTATTAACTAGCTCCGGTATATTAAAATGCCTGTAATCACAAACAAATGAATATAACACTTTAATTTCCTAATTTTTGAATTGTATTGAACATGTGTTCTACATATTTGTAACTAAATCTAAATGAATAATACATATGCTTTCTAATGGTGGGAAGATCATAGTGCTGTTTTCCGTGTATGGACATAAAATGGAATGGTTAACTGACACAGAGAAGCAGCCACACTGATTTTCATGATAAGTGACAGACATAACAGTCTGTTTATTCAAATGGGAAAAAAAGGAGCGACTTTCACCAGCCTGAGCAAAAAGTAATAGAAAAATGGGAAGTTACAATAAAAAGTACAGTATAAGATTTATGAAATTTTTTCTTGAAGCCAAAATTACAAATATTATTTTAAATCATTTGTTTAATATTGCTTACAATTTCTGCCCTATAATCAAATATTTAATTTCAGTCACTGTAAATACATTTGCCATGTGGATCATATTGTGCCAAAATACAGTAGTTGATTTATCACCTATGCTCCAGTGAGAGTATTGTGAATACCTACACAGAAAGGGTTCCCTGTGGATGAACAAGATTCCAAGTGATAGAAGACTTGGTTCATTTCTTTTATTTTCAGTGAATTGCCACCCCACATGTATATCAACAATTAACAATGCTTATGATATATCAATTGCTAATAAGGTATTTTCATTAAAATGAAACAGAGTAGACTTTGCATGAAAGTTATTTGCCTTCTGTAAGTAGCATTAGGAAAACCACTCTCCCAAAGATATTAATTCTCTTTATTCATAGTACATTATGGGGCCTCTCATTCAGGATTTTCTGAATAAGGGATCGTTCTGTAATTTGAATCTCCATACCTAAGTATACAAAAAAAATATTTTAAACATTTAAATAAAGGCAATATGATTGTTCTGCCTCCAATAAGGATATATTATAGCTTAGATAGTGTCAAGTACAATGTACTGTTTTATTAATACAAGGAAAAAGGAAATAAGTTTTTTAAAGTAATTATTTGCATATTATAAAGTCTGTGACAGATTGATTTTCTGTAATTTGGAGCTTTCTGTATAATTGGTTTCTGGATAACCTGATAGATAACTACAGTAGCTGATCTTCCCCCAGAAATTGATAGTGGTGTCCCCATAGAAAGTTTAGAAAGTTGCAGACTTCATCAGGAGAGGAGTAGATTGAATTTATGCTTCTTGAGCATGTCACTTTATTAAGAGTAAAATGGTTTTGACTATGATGTACAGATTGACCAATGTCAGTTAAAGTTTTAATGATATAGAAGTTCTTTAGGCAAGGCTTGTGGTATAAAAGAGGTATAAAAATATGCAAATAAGAAGTTCTACTGACTGGATGCTTTGGCTGAATGTTATCTTGAAATCACAACCAAAAGTCTTATTTTTGGGGGCGGGGACATATGTTACAAAAAATATTTTTACTGCATATATTATTCTCTTCTAGCAATTTCTTACAAGTGAAAAAATATGTAAAAGTAGCAAAACACTTAACTGGAGTTTTAAAACTGAGCCATTCTACTAGCATTAATAAAAGACCTGCAAAATGTTTTTTACCATTATGTTTGAATGGCTTTGTTCTGTTTAAAGCAGATAAACAAATGAGGAAAATATAAACGATTGTTATACATTAAAAAAACTCAATCTACTGTTAAAATGTTAAATTTAATTGGGACATTTCAGTGTTTGGTAAATGTGAGACATACTGATACTAAAAGTTATATGTCTCTTTATAAGGTATATAGATAATGATTTATTATGTGTTACTTAAAAGTAATGGTTATTTTTCTGTAAATCACATTGTACTCTATCAACTGTGGTATGAATAAAACATGGCCTATGTATTTAATGAACCAGCTATTAAAATAAAATTATAATTATATTTTGGTGCCTTAATACCTAATCCAAATGTATAGAAATATTAATGTTGTGTTAGTGTCAAATAAGTAAAACATAAACTTGCAATTCCTACAATTACCGCATGATCTCATCATGTCTGTCAGGAAACATGCTTGACCTAATGTCTCTCAAGTACTTTTTTTGTTCTAAGTTAGAATAGGGTAATGTGAACAGACTGTAAAAGCTCTGCAATGTCAACTCAGCTGGTTAGAGTGTATTCTTCCCCTGCAGGGTGTGAATAAGATTCCCACTGTGGGGCTATTGCAGAAGCTATTAGGCATTGAATTTCAATGAGAATTCATTGCTTCCAACAAGGATATTACTTACCTCTAAACGACCAAAAGAAAGATTGATAATGTGAGACTAAAAGTGTGGGTGGTTGAAGGACATTATTAGAGGGATATGTAGTTACACTGCAATAGAGTTTAACTTTAATCACAATGTAGTTTAATGTATTTATACTAAATAGTATTCTGCACATTATACTTTTTAAGTGTAATTTTAAGAAATCTACACAACAAATTCTTTATCACATACAATATTAATAGACACATAGGGGCAAATTCACTAAAGCGCGTAATGTGCTAGCTTTGGCTTCGCCGACATTCGCCGGACTTTGCTAGGCGAATTTTCACCAGCCTGTTGCAATCAGGGAGGCGAATGGTAGCGAAGTAGTGCTACCATTACTTCATCAGGCAAAGTGCATTTATGCTAGAGATGCCTAATTTGCATAGGGCAGGAAGTTAAATGTATAATAGAAGTATAAATTACAGCCACTACATTACACTACGCAAGCCCAGGAAACCTTTAATAAATAAAATAAAGTTGTCCTATTGCCCTTAACATGTGTCCCCTGTACAGTTGAGTTGCCATATATTAGGAAATGTAGGGGGGGGGGAGATTAGATTTTTCAAAAATTTCAAAAACACTCCTTAAAGATTATAGGAGGCCCCCCATAGGCCAAAACAGCAATTCAGCAGGTTTTAGGAGGTGATGGATCAAAAAAAAATTTTTAAGAGACAGTAGTTAGATTTTTGAATGGTCGAATTTTTCAATTTGAATTAAATGTTTTCAATTCAAATGGAATGTTGGCCTATTTAGTAGTTGATGTACCCACAAATTACTTCAAAATTAGTTTTTTTTTTTTTAATGCAAATTTTCACTTCGACCCTTGATAAATCTGACCCTAAATCTATATTTGGATTTATAATACTACTTTCATACTCATATACTGTACATGTTTAATAAGATGCAAAGTGCAAATTGCAATGTTTTAGAACCATTATGCAATTATTTCAGAATTCTAGTAATTCAGCAAATTAGTGTTTGTGTTTTTCTGTAATCATTGTGTGTAGAAATAATATCCTTTTCCAGGGCAGCAAGACTGTAAATCTGTGTTTCACAAGGTGCAAATGGTAGGCAGGTGTAAATTCTAGGACTCCAATGTATTAAGGAACCTTAAACCTTGCAAACAATGAGGCTGATTTATGACCATAGGTGGTAAATTTCACCATGGCAGTTTCCAGAACCAGCAATCACATATTTGCTTTCATTTGTAATTTGTTGTGGACTGTTCAAAGGATTTGCTGAACAGTTTTCAATGGCTCTTGTGCTCAATTTATTGAGCTGAATAAGTTTGCAATTGCTCTTGTGCACAATATATTGAACTGAATATGCACACTGGCGAAGGGTGCAGATTGAAATACCAGTGTATATCTTATAGTGTAGTGATGGGCTAATCTATCCCGTTTCACTTCGCCACAAAATCAGCAAATTTTTACTCCATATACAAGCTAATAAGCTACTGATCAACTATTAAAATGCCTGTTTTGACCAGTTATACAAGGAATACTGTTCTGTGTTTTGTCATGGAAAAAATTGTGGACCAGAGAAAATCACCTTGCTTCATAAAAAATTTGACTGTTTTTATAATCTGGGGGAAAAATAAAACAAAGTTACTTGAAATCTTTAGATTCATATTGGCTTATGTAGAAACCCAGCAGCCTTTACTTGCTAATTGTTATAATGCAGATTTGTAGTGTTTGTTTTCTCAAATAAATCAAAAATATTCTCTGTTATAGTCAAGTTTGTGTTATTTTTCAAATTTTTTCACTAACTGCAAAAAACTCTCAACTTCAAATTTTGATTAATCTGCTTCTAACATGTATAGGATTTGCTGATAAAAATGACATAAATTATAAGGCAAAATTAATAAGGAATAGGTTTTTATAAGCTTAATGGGAAGTGATCCTGGGCTAGCAGAAGGTTTTTTTTATCAGAGTCACAAGTAAACAGGTCTGTAACTAAGGGTAGGCAGAAGAGATGTTTGCCTATGACCCAAGGGGTGTGCGTAGGGTGGAGGTGCTGGGCACATATGATATTCTCTCTGCCTTCCCCTAGTTTTGACCATCTTAAAGTTATTGAATTGGGGCACACATTGGGAATTGCCCTTGTGTGCACTCACTTGTAATTGGTATGAAGGGGTGGTGTGTGCATCCTGGAGACAAATGAGCTGGTACGTAAGTTCTGGGTGCACTTGACTTGGGCACCCTGAACCTCAGGCCTGGATCTTCTAGTTAAGGTGATCAAAACTTCAGATAGAGCCTATTTCATTTGGGACTGAGCCATCACATGGATAAAAACTATTTAGGCCTAAGAGTACCAGAATAGTGGCTTAATTATTTTTCTTAATTAAGGGAAATATTTTTTTTTCAACACCAATCTCTTTCACTAAAACTTTGTTTTCAGGTACAAATTGTATACCAGCTTTAAATGTAAGATCTCACTTCTTTTGTAGGAAATTACTCCTCAGATTAAGAGCTTGCATTCACTCTGTAGCCTTTGTTATTCCCACCCTGTTTTAATTGCTTGATCAGCAATCATTATTATATCTACATATGCCCTCTGGGCATATGTCAGAACAACAGGATTTATATAAAACTCCTATTTTAATGTTGACTATTCTTTGTAATGTGAAAGGATGTAAGAAGAACAATGACCACTGAATGACTGATGCCATCATTTAACATACATAAATGAAACAAAATCTGCATAACCAAGTTAAATCATAAAAAAGAACAAGAAGTTTATTGCTCTATTGAACATGCAATAAAACAACTTCACTGTGCAAAGGAATAAATTAGCCTGGCCCAGCTGAATGAAATTTAAATATTGTCAGGCAGAGAAAAGCTTCTATATATCATATTGGAGAAAGGTAATGTAAACTAGACAGAGACCTTTCTTCAATATGCAAGAAATCTGCTTTCCTGTATTGTGAATATGTTGGTAGCATTCTTTTAAAAAGAGTAAATCTTTTCCCTAACAAAGTGAGTCTGCTTCAGAACACAGTAAATTAGGTTAGCAAAAGATCAGTGTGAATAGAAAGAGGAAGAATCGTTAAAAGAAAAAATAGGCATGTTTTCTTAATTTGTGTCGCTTGGCTGTGTTTTCCGTTTCTCTTTTATACAATTTACTTCAATGATTCTCAATCCACTTTGTAAATTATATACATTTACTGCAGCAATACAAGCCCCACATATAATGGGTCAATGAGATCAAACACGAATATTAAGCCCACACTTTAAGGAATGGTCAGAACTTAGAAGAAAACCTGTCAGACTGATTAACAAAAAAACTAAATAGACTCATAACAAAAGAATCTTGTTCTCTTGTGGTTCTTAATGTTCACCGTATTATTCAATATATATATATATATATATTGTGACTACTGGTTTGTAATGTGTTTTTTCCATTAGTATTAATTCTGATAGATAGCATTAAAACACATATGATCAGCCATACTTTAAAGTAGGGGTCTAGATCTAAAGGAAGACAGCTACAAATGAAGCCACTTTGGATTGTGTGTTTGACACAGAATAACTTAACTCAGACTTCACACTTGTCTCATTTAACACAGAAAATTACGTCACAGCATCACATCCATTGTCGGACTGTGGGGCCCGGGGTCCACCGGGACTTCTGCCTCGGGCTCCCCCTCCGGACCCGTGTGCTGCTGCCTGACTACCCCCTATGCGCATGCGCACTAGCGCGAGCGTGCGCATCAGCATGCACGCTCGCACTGTGCAGAAAGTGGCAAATCAGCGCAAACGTGCGCATCAGTGCCACTATGCAGGAAGTGGGTGCAGATCTGGGCCGGCGAGGTCCACTGGAGCGGGGCCACCGGATTTTTCCCTGGATTCCCGCCGGCCCAGTCCGACCCTGATCACATCTAATTAAAGTGTTCATCATTGAGAGCAATGGTGCTTTGGTATGCTAATGAAAAGGTTAAATGCATTAAATGAGTTAAGATAACTTTAGATAACACAGTTTCTTCAATTAACCGAGTCACGACACATTTAACACACAAGTCCAAGTGGCTGCATCTGTAGGTACAGTTTTTATTTTCAGTTACATTTCAAAAATAAAGTTATTCAATCACTGTTATATTCTCTTTCTAGAAATATATACAAATCAATTTTTGATTCAGTCTATTTATTCTGAAACTGTACCTTTATATATCCGACAATTCTATTTTATTTTACTTTTTACAATGATCTTGCTCTTTTGTTGCCTAAGATTCAAAGACTATTTTGTTTATTAGATATTAATATAGCAAAATTCAATTCATTTTTCATATTTAAATAAAACTGTCTACAGATTAAAAAAAGGCATATGAAGTAATGCATTTTTTAACTAACAAATAAACACATTGTTTTAGTAATTGGCCTTTGTATGAAAAAATAAACTTAAATTTCTAGTCCTACTAGAAAAGCAGGTTAAATACTTAAAGATGTAAACATTATTTGGTTTGCAATCTTGATGTAAATAAAGATTTGTTACAAATCTGAAAATTGGAGGAGCAAGAAATCGGACAGGTGATGGTGCTCACTTGATAAATACATTTGTTTGCTAACATTTAGGGGGTTATTTATCAAAGATAAAATTTTAGAGTTTTGTATACAGTACCTCAAATTAACTCACAACTTGAAGGGTCTGACTGGAAAAAACACAAATCAGTGAGTTCGGGGTTAACAACCCGAAACCTCAAATTGATCGAGTTTTCAGCCGGGAAAAATTTGAGTTTTCTGGCAAAACTCTCAGAAAAAAACTCATGAAGGCTCTCAACATCTTCAAATTCAAGGGACCTCTGCCATTCACTCCTGCATGACCTTGACCGGTTTCACATGGCATATTTTCAGATTTGCGCTATTTCCATGGTCAGGATATAATAAATCTCGAAAAATGTGAGGTTTTTTGAAAACCCCACATTTTTATCTTCAGCTCCAGTCTGAGTGGAGAGCGCCGGCGGCAGGGGGTCAGTGGCAGAGAGCAGCGGGGGAGAGGAGCAGAGCCCGGATGATGACAGGGACAGGCACTGCGAGATCGGCCAAGCACAGGGCCCCCAAAAGCTGGCATGAAGCTGGATGCCCATGCGCTAAAATCACAGCCCCTTGGTCCCCAAGCTTTCCAAGATAGCCACTCTGCTCCTGGCCAAGAACTACATCCTCTCCCCCACTGCTCTCTGCCACTGACCCCCTGCCGCTGGTGCTCTCCCCTCAGACTGGAGCTGAAGATCGAGAGGAGAAAACGGTGCAGAAGGCAATCCATTATTGAGTGCACAATGTATCCCGGGGAGAGGATGCTGTTGCTGGGGAGGTAGGGGTTAGCGTCAGCCGTGGCCATCACTTCCCCCCTGTATGCTGCTATGCATAGGTTTGCAGCTCATCCGCAACAGCCTGTGAAGGCTTCCCCATCCATTAGCGATTAGATGAAGTTGAGCACAATGATGGTGGCACAAGGATGCACTTACACATCTTTACACAATGCTGCCAAATACCCACTGTCAGTTTTCACACATGATCCAGGGAACCATTAAACCATTGAGTGTTGGCTTCCACACATGTGCCAGGGGTCCAGTATTTTGGTAATGTACTTTGTTACATGTAATTGTAAACTTTCATTAAGGTGATGGGGGAATCTATCCCGTTTCGTTTTGGCAAAAAAATCACGAAACAGCGCGCATATCATTTTTTTCTCACACCAGCAAATTTTCACCAGAAGAATTTCTCCTGGCATTTCACAAATTTATTCGCCAAATTCGCCGATCACTATCATTAAGTCAAAAATGAGCTCTTACGTTTTTCAAATTTCCATTCTTTACAAACAGATTCTAAATGTCTAGATTCAAATGGACTATGTGCAAACCTTAAAATGTTGATGTTAATCAAAGCAATCTGCATACCTTTTACACAAAAAATGTGAAAAAATGTTAAATGAAAACTATGAAACTGATGAGAGGACAACTGCTGAAAATATAAAATTCCTTTCTGCAATGTTATAGAAGGGTTAAGTAATAAAGTGGAATTCAACTATAAATACATCCTTAATGTATTGGGAGTAATTGACAAAACCATTCTGGCTGTTATATCAAACACTTCCATTACATCTAAGCACTTTATAGGAGAAGCTATGTCATTGAAACAAATGAATAGTTAAAAATGTAGTAAATGTAGTTATACAGTATAAAAGATTAAAATTTTTACTCTTGGAAGCCAAGCATCTATCCTTCTTTCTACAGCTATTAAAGATCAAATGAATTTATCATTTGGAGTAATGGATAAATCAGTATGTACGTACGCCTTATAAGCAACTTTTTTGTTTATCATAACAGTTTGTAATAATGTTTCATTATGTGTTTAAAGTAATTTCAATTTTCAAAGTAACATAGTACCTCACTCAACGAGAATACTTGTGAAAAAAATCAAGATGCATTGAAAAAAAATATATAAATATATATACATACATATTCTCAAAAGGACCCGCACTCAGAAGTTCAATTGTGAAATCAAATGTGTTTATTGATGCTCATCCAACGTTTCGGCCCATATTGGGCCCTTTCTCCTTGAGAAAGGCCCCAATATGGGCCGAAACGTTGGATGAGCATCAATAAACACATTTGATTTCACAATTGAACTTCTGAGTGCGGGTCCTTTTGAGAATATGGATGCATAAATATATTTGACCAACGCACCACCCAGACAAAGAAAGCCCGGTAAGAGTGCGTCTGCTTAAACCTATACAGCAATATATATACATATATATATATAATATATTCTTATAAAATTATAAAATTATATATATATTATATATAATATATATACAGTATATACTTTTAAATAATAAGCTCTTTTGGGCAGGACCCTTGTGATCCTGACTTTGGGCTGTTATTCGTATTCCGACCTGTGCCTGTTTCAGCCTTCTGATTGATCTCCTGGTTTTGACCCCTGCCTGTCTAACTCCGCTTGAACTCAGCCTGAATTGACCTCTGCCTGTCTGACCACGCTTTTGTCTTCCCCTTGAACCATGCCCTTCTGCCCAAAGACTTTGCTATACGATCAAGCCCCACTGCTTGTCCAGAACCATTGCTTGGCTCCTCTCTTTATAAGACCTGGTGGTATCCAATTAGTCGAGGGCTCCTCCCGAGGTGAAAGGCGGTTGTTAGAGGCAGAAGCAAGAGCAAAGACCAGGGAGCCTAGCATTGGTTCTGGATTTTGGGTGCTGTTCGTGACAACCCTCTTTATCTCCTGTATTGGCTATTGTTTTTTTTATATGAAAATCTGTATGTTTAGTGTTGGCACTTTATAAATATGTGATAATATGCATATGAGTGTGTATGTGTGTGTGTGTATGTGTCTAGAAATACTTTACACTTTGTTCATTACATGTGCATATTTAAAAAAAAAAAATAATTAAATGTCATTTAAAAATTTTTTGCTGACTTTAAGAAAGCTTTTGCTGGAAGAAAAAAAGCTTGTTTTAAAAACGGTAAAAATGTGTATTTAGGACTTTACAAACAGTTTAAATGCATATTAATTAAGTAATGTTTCCTGCAAGTTGTAATTTATTGTAGGATTTTGTTGGATATTAATTCCACCATTGTTGCAAATAGTCATTCAAATAGTCAGTCATTTTTCACAGCAGACATAGTAGAAATTCAGAGAATGTTAAACAGCACATGTAGTTACATAAACAAATTTAACTTTCCTTTTTTGAAAGTTAAGTTTGATTATTCAATTTTTCCTACATGTATGGAAGATCAAATAGATGTGTGTAGAAATACGATGCTCTCTTTACACTTGAGCATGTTTAGAAAATAATTTAATTTAACATACCCTATTTAAAAGAAAAAAGTTAACAACTTTACAAACATGTTAAAAGGCATATTAATTAAGTAACAATTCCTATGTAGGGGATCAGACAAGTCATTTCCCTGTTTTTCTGTCAGTGACATCATTCAGCCCAGTTACAGGCTAAAGAGCCCAGGATTTCTTACCTCAGATAACAGGCATAATCCTTCCATAGGTTCTAGCAGTGTACTCATTTGTATCAACCTATGGAAGGATCATGCTGCCGTTGGCCCTTCGAGGTGCCTACCCCTATCTTTTTAATACTGAACTTCCAGAACCATGGTGGTGGGGAGTGCATTTTATACCTGAAAAAACTGACTGCATGCAGACATATTCCTAAGGATTTGTATAGAAATGTGCCAGAGTAGCTTTGAAACTATTTCTAATAACTTATATATAAATATTCATACAAAAAAATTAAGATAAGAAAGCTTTTTTTGGAAGAAAAAAATTGTTGTGTTGAAAAGGATTAGAAATATATAAGGATAATATAAGGTTATATATATAGGTTATAATATACTGTATAAGGTTATTATAAGCTATAATTTGTTGTGGGCTTTGGATGAGCATTATTAAATCACCATTTTTCAAAAGAATCAAATAAAGTTCTCATCAGAGACATAGTTCAAATTCAAAGAATTTTAAACAGAATTGTACCTTAAGGAACACCCAAGCTGATCTAAAAAGTGTGTAATAATTTAATCTACATTAGTTTTACTCTAACACCAAATTGCCACATTTTTATTGTAATGCATGGAAACTACAGCGTAATTGGCCAAGTTAAATTAACATGTTATTTTCTTTCAGTTGTACAGTGGTTCAAAATATATACACTGCCATTCTACTTTGCTACAAGTTCCTTTTTTCCTAAATATACAACCATATACTGCTATACTGTACTAGAATGAGTGCACATAAAAAAAAACAAAACAAGGTCCCATACCATACTGGTGTATGAAATTGCACACACATTGCACACATAGATTAACAGATTTTACTATTTTCTTATGTGTGTGCCATTTTAGAAGCAGTCACTTTTATAAAGCTGTCTCCAAACATTGCAAAGTTTCTTAGATATATGGCACAGAGTTTTCCAACACAGTAATTTGAAATGTGTTTAAAAAGTAATTTAATAATTAATGTGCCATAATGGATATAATGGATATAATGAACATGTTCATATGTGTTAAACATGATCGTAATGGGAGGGGGTTAGGACAAGTCAAATATGTTGACATTGTGGTTCAGGGTGGACCTTTAATCCACTTCCCCAAGGGGTGAGATCTTAGAAACTAAATTGCTTGATTTCTGATTGGGTCACAATCATGTTCCTAAATTTTGCTTACTCTCTGGACAGTCTACCTGGACTGATAATCCGCCTGTCTTGATAAATACTAGATTGCAACTTGAATCTTTGTGTATAACATTAATTTTGTGTTAGTGAGCATCATGTTAAGAAAATATTCTCAAAGGGGCAGACATATCAAAGTGTGAAATTAAAACTCACCCCAGAAAAACTCACTCACTTTCTATTTATTCCAATGGGATTTTTAGAAATGTATGTATTATTGTGTGAAAATGAGAGTTCACTATTTGACACCAAAAAAACTGGTGTCACAATCCTAATCAGTGGAAAAAAAAGACTACACATACTGTATGTGAACACCATGCCATCTGGAAGGTAGGTGTATTATCTTAGTATGCTATATAAACCAAAAACAATACACATTGGTAAATGAATATGGCCCCGGTAATGGGCAAATAGTATTCCAAAAGTTTTTGCCATTATAAAGGTAATTTATTTAAAGGGGTGATTACAGTCTA
Source organism: Xenopus borealis (assembly GCA_024363595.1). Taxonomy (NCBI): domain Eukaryota; kingdom Metazoa; phylum Chordata; class Amphibia; order Anura; family Pipidae; genus Xenopus; species Xenopus borealis. Next base: position 71,974,446 of record CM044435.1, on the reverse strand, counting down.
GTACAATGCCTTAAAGCAGATAGCCTCCTCCATTCAAATTAGCTCCTTGCAACTTTTAATATGACCTACATGATTCTTTGAGACACAAATTTCCCAATGACAGGGACTACACATTTTATTTCCAAATACACTTATGCTACTCCAGTATTGAAATGTTTCACACTCCATGGAAATTCAACCCTAAACCCATTACTCAATATTAACATAGAGTGCTATTCCAAGTTCATTTGAACTGAAGAAGCTGCTTAAATGAATAGTGAAACGTCTTCAGTGATTACTCAGTCCACTTGTTTTAGAATTACTTATACTAGATATACCATGACGTGGGTGAAAAAAAATCTACATATTCATTACTGATGATTTTGCTGATAGCAACCAATCAGATCTGTGCCTTTGTTTCTAATTGTTAAAACATTGAATTGCCTATTGGTTGCTCTGGGCAATCTAGCTTTCATATTTAGTTATTTCAGTTTCTTGTTTAAGAATAGTCCTTACCTAATGGATTCTATTGGCAGCCAAAGAAGTGTTTCACTTTTTTTGTTCACTTCTTCTATTTCAGTCCCTGCTTTTGTCTGTGATAAATTAAGGGAATTCACAGGTTTTGCACAGTGAGTTTACATTTTATGATCCAAATTTCCTCATTAGGAACTGTTACCCTTCCATTTTGGGGACAGAGAAAGTGGAAAATTGTGTCATATTTACCACAATTCTCCTTTCTTGGACATCTCCATGTCAGCATATGCCTTTAAGATGGTTTTCTAGAAGTTTGCCAATCGATGCCAGGTTGCTAATGAGGTTTGGCTTTTAAAGCTTTGGGGAGAGTCTTTCTGATGGGAGCAGTGGGGAAGGGCATGGAGTTGTCCAGGAATGGAAAATATTAGGATATGTATGTTACAAATTTGCTTTATGTGGTAAGCAGAATTGCATGGAAAATGTGCATTTATCCCAAAATACTGTATGCATTTAGAAATCTGTCAATTCACAATTTATTGTGAAGTTGCAAGGTGTGTTAGGTTGAAATATCACAAATCCCACATGGGGCCACCTATTCCAGATTCATGATGAGTCATTTCCTGGACCTGTTTCTGCTCAATGAACACAGAAACCATGTGCAATCATTTCTTATTCTAGCTATAAGTACTGTTTCAGAAATCTCGTTTGTTTTAACCTACAAAGCAGACTGTTGAGGTTACCCATAGATCTGGTACAAAGCCAGTTCAATGGTGCTTACATCATCTCATGAATATTTGTAAGTAAGAGTCTTAGCAGCTGTAGCAGCTGCCACAGTTGTCTTTATTGTGAAACACTTCACATCTACTCAATATGCATTATAACAGCCTTACTTTGTAATTTGTATTATGTTCACTCTTTCTGTAAAATTTGAATGCAGTTTTAAAATTTGCCATTTTGGTATATAAATAACCATTATCTGTATTTAGTCTATAAAAATTGGCATTGTTCTTCAGTTTGAAAAATAACATTTCAAACAAATGTAGCATGAAAATAGTTCTTAGCATACAGTACTTTGAAGTCTGTACAGAATATGTATAGAAGTTGACAAGAAATAATTACTTTGCATATGCAGTTGACTGATATTCCTGTCTGCTAAAAACCACAGGCTCCATCTTTGGCTTTCATTAATATTTAGGATTGACTTACATTTGTCATCTGTTGCTTGTATTATTCATTCAGTTAACTGGATATGTTTCCTCCTATATACTTTGTAAAGGGGCATAATTCTTTCCCGTCTGTTTCTTTGTCAATATCTTTGTAAGTATGTACGTACGTACGTACGTACGTACGTACGTACGTACGTACGTACGTACGTACATATGTATGTATGTATGTTTCTATTTGTATAGCACTCATTGAGGGCAAAGCACTGTTTGCTGGCTTAATTATATATTACCTCTTTCAGCAATGTAATAGCCTCTCTAGTGATTTCAGGAAGCATGGCATATCATTTGGAGTAGCTTGCTTGTGATAACCCTTCTCAAAGGGGGAGGTTCCAGATATCTTTGGCTGATTTGCAGTATAAGGAGAAAATTACCATCAGTAGTGGACAGACACCTAAGAAATTAACAAATTCTTCAGCCTGCAAAAAGGGAAACGGGAATACAAGTAATAGTATAAGCTAAGCATAATTATTAGAGATGTTATATAATGACTGCAAGAGAAGGTCTAAGATGACAAAAAAGTCCAAGAGTTTGAACAGATCCACATAAATCATGACCACAGGAGGGGGGATAGTGGTAAAAGACAGTGGTGGAACAAGAACTGGCCTGGCCCTCTTGCAAAATAAATGTTTGCAATGATACAGCAAGCACTACTCCTTACTCAAGGCCCCCAACCACCCACTCACAAAATTATTTGTCACAAAAACTGAGGCTATGGTGGAACGGGATCCTGTGGCCTGGTCCTCCCTGTCCTGTCCCTCACAAAGTCTACGTAGTCTATAGTTATTATACTACTATTACTAAAAGATGTGTTAGTATAGACTAACACTGGACACTTGCACACTGGTGTTTTTAGTTTTTGAACTAAAAATTATAAAATGCAGTCCTAATGTAGTTTTAGCATTTATAAGGACTGTCCTTTCATTGTTGATGCTGTCAAATTGGATGCAGAAAATAATGCAAGTTACAATAGCACAGTTTATAATTTATCTGCCCAACAGCTTAATTTCTGTCTTGGAAATGGCAGCACTCACAGTTATGTTTGCTTAAACATCCATTACGTTCTAGGCACTACCTTTATTGTGAATTAAATGCTATGGAAGTTATTTTGTAGCTAATTTGTGCACTGTTTGCCTATAGTTGTTTTGGAAAAGGTAGGAGAAACTAGATTAGAACTATTAGACATACAGTAGCTTCCCTTGCAAATTGTTTATGTATCATTAAGAAAGAAAGATTTTATACAAAGCAGCTTAGCAGCCATAATTGTAAATATCATTGTATTCTAACGATATTCCCCATGTATGGCAAAGATCTTAAAGTATAGCCTGTTAAATAAGAATGATTACTAAATAGCTAACTGAATGCAATTTACAATATTTAGACTTATGAGTTTTTAATGTTCACACAGCAGTTTGATCTCAAACATAAAACAGTGAATGAAAGAGTGGTGGCTGGGTTACAATAACATGGGGGTAATCATCAGAAACAATTTTTGGGTTGCTTTTAAAAATGTGTGTATAGTTTGTATCATCCAGTCCTCTTTTACAGACTCCTTCATCTGCACTTTAAGGTTCCTCAGTCATTGTGTCAGCACCCCTTTCACACTCAGTTCATGCCATCCCCTAGTTTTTAATGAGACTTTTAAGGCCTGATGTATCCAATTTGCTCTGTCAAAGACAGGGAGCCAAGCACAAGCTAGGATGGAAATTAGTGAGATGAATAATTACAAATGAAATAAAACGAAGGGCAGTGATCAAGGGAAAGAGTTTCACATGGTAAAATGTAAATGTATGCTTAATACTACTTTAGAAATGTTTTTGATTACAAAACAGAAATAAAATAAAGGGTGTTGGTATATAATTCCATTAAGAACAGATACACTAAAATTATCTTGCCTTATGTTTATATTTCCCCAGTAAACATGTTTTCAATTATTTACACTGTAATATTAGCAGGTAGACAGTTTTACCATTGTTAGTTCTTAAGGCATTTTTACAACTTGGCAACTTGATAATATGTAATGTGCTGCTGTGATGCATACAGATATTTTGTCAAAAACACAGCTGCATCCTGCATGGGCCTTCCTCATCTCTCTTTCTGTTTTACTTGTGTTGTGATTAACTTTCCAAAAACAAAAACAATGAAAAGGCATTTGAACTGTGTCAAGCAGAGAGATAGTGAGGTTGAGGGCTTAATTCAAAGAGTGGGATCAGAAATCTTGTTTCAATGTCACATAAACTGTAACAAACATTGTGTAAACTGTGATAAAAATTCCCTGAATTCTGTCATCTTAAAAGGGCCCTCCACTCAAAATGTTTTTTGCATTTTAAGCAACTCTTATTTTAAGTAATTTTCCATTATTAGTGATGGGCAAATTTATTCGCCAGGGGTGAATTTGCGGCGAATTCCCACGATTCGCCGCTGGCGACTAAATTCGCAAAATGCCAGCGAAAATACGCCTTACAAAAATTCGCTTTAAAAAGCGAGTTGCGTGTAGTTTTTGACGCGACGCACGTTGTAAACGACATGACAAAAACTAAACTGGAAATTCGCTAATTTTTCGGCGAAGGGAAACTGGGTAGATTCACCCATCACTATCCATGATATATAATTGAACATTTCATAGGTTTTCACTTTATTTATAAATGATTTGAAACTACAACAGTGTTTATCCCTTTCCTCTTCCTTGGATTTGACTCTTGAAAAAATGTATCAGTAGTTATATCTAGTTCAGGTCTGTTAAATAGTTAATAAGCTGGCTTGCAACAGTGTTTCAGGAGTTAGAGGATCCATAGAATATAAACAGTCAGACTGATGCTGCTTTTAATTTCAGTTATATTTATATACAGCTTTCAAACATTGATTTTTAAAATGAATGTATACTTGCTAGTGAGAGAGACGTCTCCCATTAACTTCTACATGGACATCAGCAGGTTTTAGATACCATATTTTTATAATAGAGTTTGTTTGTTGTAATATGAGAAAAATGCTATATTAATTGCTAAAAAGTACTATTCATGGTAATGTGAAAAATATGAAATTAACAATAAAGTTGGAAGAGTGGAACCATCCATTGCAGAATATTTTTAAAATGTATATATTTTTGTTGGAATTAAAATGCTATTTAAGACTGCTTTACAAATTGTTTTCTAGCTTGAACATTTTAAATTTAACTTTTCTAAAACATCTACATACTGTAAATTAAAAAAAATCTCAGAAAAAAATTTGTCAAGTCATATTTTGCAAGATAGGTACCATTCTCAACACGAATGCTGTTTCTTGGGGAAAAAAAGAAAAAGATTGATGAAAAGCTATTTAAATGCAACAATCTACATAATATTTTTAATATTATAATATTACTGCTCCTCTCCCTTCACACATCTTCCCAAATATTATTATTATTAACATGTATTTCTATAGCGCCAACTTGTTGCGTAGCGCTGTAAATATTATCTATAGAGCACAGATAAGAGAAATGCAACCAATTATTTTTTAACCAAAGTTAGAAGATTCTTTCAAGAGGTTTGATTGAAAATCTTCAACATAACCTCCTGGGTATGACATTATGAAAGCATATTTTTCTAGATTTTACAACTTACAGACAGTTAGTGATGGGCGGGTGAAAATTTTGCCGGGTGAAAATTCCAAAAATGGAAGCCCGTGTCCAAAACGAGACATGGTGGCGTTTTGCTAATTTTTTTCCATCTCACAATTTCTCTAGAAAAATTCGGCGAAATTCCCCAGATTCGCCCATCGCTACTTACAGTCCATTAAATTGATTCATATTTGAAGAACAGAATACATTTGTTATGTCTCCTAGAAGACATAACGGTCCCCCTAAAAGCCTGACAATGGATGTGGGGAACTTGTACACTAAATTTCTATTGGTACTATTTGACTCCATTTAACCGCCAACAACTTTATTTTTAATTAAACTTCTTCACTTACAAAAATCTGGAACCACAATGAGACTACAATGTAGTGCCTTCGTTTGCAGAAGTAAACATGCACAAGTATGATTTCACACACATCTTATATTGATAATTCCATTATGTTTTAGAGATTCCGATGACAGGTTGATGAATTCTGTAAAAACCTTTACAGCTAGTACTCACCAGTTAGATTTTCTATATAATATGTTCAGGGACCCATGCAATTCTGACCATGAAAGTGCACAGACACAATTCAACCGGATGGCACAGTGTTCGTACTTGGAACATTAATATCCATCACACTGACAAAACAGTTCACTCAACTAAAACTTTTATACCCAAAGGAACATTATAAAAAATTAACAGCAAACTTGGAGGCATTAAGGAAAAGTTACAAAAATCATATTATGGATAAATTACATTATATATGATATGTTGATAGGACTAAACTGAGTTGTAAAATATTAAGATTGACCATTAGGACACATAACAAATAATACACAATGGTGTATAGAGATTGTCTGCATTCCACCTGTCAGTTTTGGAATACTTTTAATCTCCTGCATTCTTAAAACATTTATATAATTTCCCACAGATTTGCATGTACACCAGTTACCCTAAATAAAGGACATGTTGTTTATTTGGTCTTGTGTCCATGTGGACTCTGAAATGTTGGCAACGCCTCTTCAAACCACAGGAAGCATTTTGGACTACAGCAATTGCCTAGAACACATGTTATTTGGAGCCACTATGGCCAGACCTGTTTACCCCCCACAACCACATGGACTTATATGCACTGTCTGTCCTGAGTCTTCCTTAGGGCAGGATTTGCATACCACTGCCAGTGTCCTAGATACCATCATAACAGGTCTGTTGTGGCTAATAGTGGTAAGGGGATAATATTTACTTTAGATTAAATTTCTCTTCATCAGTTTTCATCAATACATCAAGGGGCAGATTTATCAAAGGTCAAGGTGAATTTTTAATGAAAAAAAATTTAATTTCAAGCTATTTTTGTGCTCCATGACAAGTGAATAGTCCAAATTGGATCGAATTTGCAAAAAAATCAGAAAATTTGAATTTTTAAATTTATCATGTATTGTCTCTTTAAAAATTTGAATTGACCATTCATCATCTAAAAGCTGCCAAATTGCTGTTTTAGCCCATGGGGGATCTCCTAGAACCTATTTGGACTTTGAAAATTTGAAGATAAAAATTAGAATCTATTGAAAACTGACCTATTCAATCGAAAGTGGACCTATTCAATTGAAAAATTTTTTAAATTAATTTCAGTTGGTCTTTTTGAATTCAAAGTTTTTGGATTTCATAATTCGAGTCTTGATATATCTGCCCCCAAGTGTATTTTCATGGTGACATTGCATATTTATGAATATGAAATTTTGCCATATAGCAATTCCATATTTTGGATATTGAGGTGGAATGGAAGAAATGACAGATAATGAGATGCATAACTGACTGCTGTATCTTCATATTGGTATTTTACTAGCCTGGTCATTGCATAATCACTTTTAGCAATAGTTCATATTGAAGTTTCACAATTGCACCTTTTCTGGGGGCAAAGGTGCATACATTTGGATTTGCTTAGTTAATTTTCTAGAATCTATCATACTCTCAGTTTATTGAATTGCCAATGTCATGGCAAATTTAAATTTTTTTGCAAAATAAACCTAATTTTAGCTTTTGTCCAACAATCTAAGGGCATGGCTCGCTGGTGTGATGCTAGCTATTTCTTCCTCTACTGAGGCCTGCTCATGCATCACTCAGGCTACACACCAATTAATGGAGTCTAGTAAGGTCTAAGATTATTGCCTACCTTCCTTTAAATAACAAAGGGAAGCCAACTTTGATAAACCAGAATAATAGGAAGCTCCCCCACCTCATTCCACCCAAGAACTAACTATAAGTGACAAAACACCCATTCAATTACAAGAGTGTAACTGAGTTACATAGAATTGTGGCAACTTCTGTTTTTATTTTGTCTCTTGTTATGTCCATAACTAGCTTTACTCCTCATCTAAGCAGAGTATTTAAACTGCATATCTCCACGCTTTTTACCTATAAAAATTAGAAGACAGATGAATATGGGCAACCCAATTAGGCTAAAAAACTATTTACATAACTTATTTGCAGCCTTCCTTACATTAAAGCCTCAAACAAATACAAAATAAAATTAAAAAGTTAAAATAGTTTAAAATGTCAATAATATTGCATTTCCTTTAATACATTTACTATAGAAAATGTATAGTATATAGTAAAATGTTTTTTAATGTACTGTATTCATTAACTCATGTACAGTTTGCATATTATAATTCTAACCAAATATATTTCAGGGGCTAAGACTTAAAAGGGAGACATCTGTTCTCCCCTCAAACATATTAAACTGTAGTGCAATAGCTGAGAAAGGATAGTAAAAATTCAGAGTGCAAATGTGATTTATTTTGTAGCTTTTAAAAACTTATTAAAATTGATCCCATACAGTGCATACCCTTTATATTTTACAATAGAGCTGTCCTAGATTGTTTGATAGCAATAATAAATTCAACTACCATGGGTTATAGGTCTGACTTGAGAACATTATAGTATTTCTGTAAAAGCAATGAAATAAACTATTTCATCATTCAGTTTGGCCTCCATCTCTAGTATTGGAAAATAGTAGTCTGCACCTGTTTTCTGCACAGGATGTAAGTTTACATAAGGAGAAGCTAATCTTTTAATTATTGTTTGTTATGATTGGATTGGGAGGTCACTGCTAGCCTGCAAAAACTGTCAACATCTGGTTAATAAACAAATTATACATCATGTCAAATTTACCTGATTATGACATAGCTAATTGCAAGTGAGATGCAATTTCCTGTAATTTAATTATCAACAAATCAGTGATGCCAGTGACATCACTTTCTTTACATATTTTGTTGTCAAGCACAGAAAAACCCTGGAATGCAATCTATTCTTAATTATCATTGTTGGACATTCTGACATGCAGAAAACGAAGAAAATAATCTCTTTGCTTCAGAGAATTTGGGAAAATGCACTGTTGTTGAAAAACTATTTTAAAAGATTACTCAACACGATATGGATGGAATCAAATGCTTTTGCAGTCTACAAGTACACTTTTTACAACTCACTACAGAGAGGACTGACCGGGGTGCTGCTATCAGCAGAAAACTGCACAAGCTCTGGGTTCTTGTAGCAAGCACAATGGAGCAACTCTCTTCTTGCTGAGAAATAGCCTGCAAGAAGACCTGAAGAAGCAGGGAGAAGATCGCTTGTGGTACTTGCTAGAAGAACCCCAGGCTGGTGTGCTTTTCTGCAGATAGGAGCACTGGTAAGTAAATGTAATCATTTGGGGGTGAATAACTTTTGGTACCCCCAAGTGTAAAATAGTATTTGTTCTCCTTTAATTAATAGTAATATATATATATATATATATATATATATATAAT
>CM044435.1:71943067-71965027 GCA_024363595.1 Xenopus borealis | reverse complement strand
TTAAATACATAAAAAAAGAGGTTATTGGAAATTTGTAGAGTCATGTATTGTTTTGTTCATCAAATAATTTTGGTTTTGTGGTTTATAGGCATTTACACTTATTTACTCATATGTAATTTAACACTGGCCTAAATTTACCATGTTCGCAATTCATGGTTTTATAGCCAAGCTGGATTTGAATAAGCATGGTTTCACATGTATTGAAGCATGCATGGCATATAAGCACAGAAATACTGAATGAGTTAAACCTACATTCATAATGAAATACAAGTTGCCAATTACATTAATGTTCATACAAATATTATATACATTTAAAATGTAATAAGCACTAATGATGGGCGAATTTATTCGCCAGGCATGGATTTGTGGGCAATTTACGCACTTTGTTGGGGATCAAAATTATCATACATCAAAATTATTTTGCCGTCCATTGACTTTTAAATAACTTTTTAAAGAGTCATGCTTGTAAAAATTGTCATGTGCATAAAAACTGTTGCAATTTATGCATATAAAAATTTACACCTGTTGACTTTAATGCGTATCATAAATTTCTAGTATTTCTCACATTTTTTTCAGAGCTAGGATTTTTTCAGTGGTAGATTCGTTCATCAGTAATAAACCCTAATTAAAACTACTTAATTAGTATTTATGAAATCAAATATATTTGAGGGAAAAGACAAAGTAAAGGGTTGACAAATATTCTCTGATTTTTTTTTATATTTAACCAAACTTTCCTCGCTGTCTGAAAACTTTTTCCTGACATTACCAGTTGACACATGCATCTTATTGACATCTGTGTCAGTTCTTTGGATTGCAGAGCTCAACAGAAACACCTCTCACATCCAGACTCTCCTGTTTGTGCTGTATGTGGCACCATGTAAACTGTCAATTTGACATTTCAGTCCCCTGTCTAAGTTGGGACTAATGGGGGCTAATCACTACACAGAATTCACCTATGCAGCCACTAGTGATGGGCGAATTTATTCGCCAGGGTCGAATTCGCGGCGAATAAATTCGTGAATCACCAGCGAAATTTCGCCGGAAAAACGAGTCGCCGCTGGCGAATAAATTCACGAATCACCAGCGAAATTTCGCCGGAAAAACGAGTCGCGAGTCGTTTTTGACGCGACACGCGCCGAAAACGACGCGACGCGCGTAGAAAACGACGCAACGCGCCAAAATTGACGCGACGCGCGTCAAAGTTGACGCGTGTCAAAAGCGTCCCGCGACTCGTTTCGCTAATTTTTCGCCCATCACTAGCACCCACCTATGCATGACCCAGCACCATTTGAATTGTGTGTTTAGAATAGATGGTTTAGAATAAAAGTGGTTGCTTACTTTTGATATGTAAGTAAAAGTTTAATGGGGGAATTTAATATCAGTCGCTAATGAAAAATTAGTTCAATTCGAACATGCAGTATGTTCACAATGGGAACAATTTTGCCTTTGAGAACCCTTTGCCTGTCACACGACTTAGAATTTTGTAGTTTGCACAGGGTATGTAATAAAACTTCTTAATGAAAAAGTTGTAACATTTGCTCCAAAAGTTTACACCACCTTCAAGCAGGTCTTAAAGGAGAAGTAAACTCTAAAAATTAATATGGCTAAAAATGGCATTGTCTATATACTGAACAGAAGGTCAGAACATAATGTACACTTTAAATTTTACAATCTGCAATTAAGATTTGTAATGCAATAAAAGCATTATAATGAATATTACTTTGCAACATGCACATTTTTATTCTTATTTGTGTGATAATTTGTTCTCTTTGAAAATTTTATTACATTTGTCTCCTTAGTGCCTTGACAGTAAACTTTCTAGGACTTGGTACCTAGCAACTGAACTGGTTCTCTGGGTGGGAATGGAGACAGTATGCATGTCTCATGTCCCATTTAAGATCTTCCACAGAAAGTAGAAGGTACTAAAGAAGATGGTACATGCTGCAGTAGGGGGCAATAACTACACAACAGTAAAAATATACTATTAGCTGTAACTTAAGCTAGAAGTAGAAGGTGTGGATTATGGGGCACATTTACTAAGGGTCGAATTTTGAGGGAAAAAACTCTCGAATTCAACCCTCGAATTTTGGTCAAATTAAAACCCCTTGAATTCGAATTTCAAATTCGAAGGGTTTTAACGCAATTCGATTTATCGAACGATAAAATTGTTTGAATTGATCGATTTTTTTTTTTTAAGCATTCGATCAAATTTTTTTTATTCGATCAGAAAAACTTGGAAGAATCCTATGGGAGCTTACCATAGGGTTCTATAGCAATTCGGTAGGTTTAATCTGCCGAATTGTTATATCAATTTTTTTTTTAAAGGGCCAGTACTTCGACAATCGAATTGAATCAAAATTTTTGAATTTGACCAATTCAAATCAAATTTTGGGCTATTCAATAGTCGAATAAGCTAAATTCGAATTTTTTTTTTTTTTCACTTTTAATCAATTTGAACCTTAGTAAATGTGCCCCTATATGTTCTGCAACCAATAGAAGACCCTTACCTGTTAATAGAAACAATGGTTCAGACTGAAATTTACAAAAACCAGAAAGATGGGCACATCAATGCAATATTTTACCGTTCAGGAAAAAACATGGGCCATACAATCATTTGCTAATAAATATGTGCCGTGCGAACTTTATAAATAACCCCCATTGTGCCTACACTTGTTCAACTACACTAACAGCACATTTAGACCATTCAACATTCAATTACATTTCAGGGTGGGATGTTTTACCATGGTGAGCCATTACTTCTAGAAAGAGTTTCTATATTAATGTTATTCTCTAAAGTTTATCATTTCTGATTTACCCTGAGGGTGACATGATATTGAACCCATTTCTGTACTGCTCATCAGCAACTTCAGCTTCCACTATGAGCAAACTAACACAGAAATTTTCTGCACCAGTGCAATTGGCCATAACAACAAATGTGATATTTGCATATTTCAATTGTAGTAGTCTGATCAAAACTAATTACTAATTAGATGCTACTTCAACTGCCCTTATGCTATTAAGCATGTGCTACCTAAATGACCACCGCAGTCACATGGCATAACTGATGCAGATAGTGAGTATATGTCACTTACAAAACCTACAAAGTATTATTTACAGCTAATATCCAGGCATCAAAGCAAAGGTTAAAAGTCTCTAACCATGATCTTGCTAGGCTTCATGGTCGTATATAATAAACAATTAGGGCTAGAGCAGACGGGGAGATTCGGGGGCATTTTGTCGCGAGTCAAATTGGAGCGATTCCACAAATCGCGCCGCTGCGTGTGAATAGGCGCAGGCGTTTTCAAGTAACGCCGGTGCGCCCCAGGACCTGGCTATTCGGGGAGGTTCGGCGGCTACAAGTCGCCAGGCGACAAAATGCCCCCGAATCTCCCCGTCTGCTCTAGCCCTTATTCCTTTACATGCTGTAGATATAACTTAGTATTAGACACTGAAGATCTATGTTTCTTGGCTCCTGTATTTACAATGATAGGTCACAAGATGCCTGGTAAATCAGCCATCAGCTCTTCTGCTTTCTGGTCAGTAATCCACAGGGGCAACTAGGAAAGTCATGAATTTTTAGAGATTTATGGAAAAAAAATCAAAAATTGATTTTTAGTAAATAGACCTCTTAAAGTGTCTTCCCCACAAATCCTACAAAGATCAAATGAATGCCATACCTGACTTAAAATTGGTTTGCTAAAATTTGAGTGTCAAATTAGTGCCTGCTTATCTGTGTGCTTGTTCCCCTTTTCCTTATACTCTCTATTTATATTCACAAACCTACTCCAATGTTCTCAGTCACAGATTCAGTACTTCTTCCTTGCACCCAGTACAGTATTGTGAGGCAGAATCCTATGACAACAGCTGGATGCACTGCTGGATGCCTGATGGATTAACATACTGTGCAAGCATGATTAAAGCATGGCATGCTACCTAACATACATTTTTTATTTCCTTGCTGGCTTTTATAGTTTAGTTACTTATGTTGTTTTTATCTCTAGATGCACCCACATGCATTATCTCTTAAAGCTTGTTTCTTTGTAAATGCTTAGATTGTCTCCCTAGTAACTGTGCCTCTCCTTGACTGGTTCTTACTGTTCTTGGTTGCTTTGTAATTTACTTTCCTATTAAGAAAATTTCAAATTAATAAATACCTATAAACAAAAAATATATAATAGTCTTGTTGTTGTATCTGTAAATTAGATTGCAACCTCCCCCCCAAATTGACAAAATAAACACCCTTGACTTGACTTGATGTCATGTTTCAATAATAGTGTACAACTGAACACCTGCATTTACTGTCGTATAATTAGGCCATTTCACTATTTAACTTTTTATTGCGCTCAGAAGTAAAACCATTGAAGGACAGAAAACTATTTTAAGGTTAATTAATCTGCTGCTCATTGAAGGGTATAATTATCCCCTACTTGAGATTGGATGAGATTTATTTTAGTAAGTGGCAGTTCACTCATTTCCCCCCTTATTCTGAACTTGATTTTCAGAGAGCAGTCAAAGTAATGCTTCAGTCTCTTCCATAATGCTACCAAAGAGACAAAGAGCATTACAAACGCATTATATCAACACGTTAGAAATTTATTTAATGGTTAAAATAGGTTAAGCTTATAATAATTGGTTCTAGTGATGGGCAAATTCACAGAAAAAAACGTGATTCACCGCAGGCAAATAAATTCACCAGAAAATTTCACCATGATTAACTAATACTGTGTGCATGGATCATTCCATCTTGCATGTATTGGCAAGCTGAAAAATTATTCATAGCTTAGAGCAGCCATCTTAAAATATTTTAAATTTGCCTTGTAAATTAAGTGTGGACAAGAGTTATGGAAATCCAAGAAATAAAGAAATGCTAAATATGTAGGGGTGAAAACTGTTTTGCCTGGTACAGATTTGCAGTGAAGCAAATACTAACTTTATCACAAATCCTTTATGCAGTTTATTTTGCTAGGGACCCCCCAGCTGGGCAACCCTAGGCAACCCAGCCGACAGCTCGCCCCCACTTACCCCATGGTCTGCATTGTCACATGTGCAGTGATGCGCCACACTTCTACACACGTGCGGTAACACAGAGGGCTTGAGCAGTGATGCAGTTCGCACATGTGAGCGGCATTCGCTTGCGTTCAATACAGGTGAGTCCAGTCTAGGGGTAAGCAGAAGTGGTAGCTGGCTAGCACCCCCCAATCATTTTGCCCTAGGCGGATGCCTCTTCTGCCTACACCTTGATCTGAAGAATTTATGGCCTGAGCAACAAGAATGAATATCTAGACTGTAGAATATTGATGAATAATTCACCAGCATATTTGAAAATTGGCAATGTGGGTGCTTTTTTGTAATAGGAACAGTTGTAGCACCGAGACAAGGAGCTTCTCTGCCAATTTAGGGCAATGCATGCTAAAAACACTTAACAGCAATATCAATTTTGCCTTCACATTGAGTCCAATTAATTTTGGGGAAATTTGTTTGTTTTACTTGTTTTAGGGGTTGCAGGGAACAAGACACATTTATTCATATCTGGTAGATTTGCAAAGTGGATGGAATTTGGGACATTTGGGACTCTCAAGCTTTACACTGCATTATACAAGCAGCTCATATACATTCTTTTAGGCATTAAACTGAGCCCCATAAATTCAAAACAATCCCACAAAATGAGCAAACACATTCACATCCTAATCAGCAGAACACTGGAAACAACCACAGATCAGGATTATAGACATCGATAATAAAAGTACCGTAAATTGCATCAGAACAATTGAATCTATTATGGACAGTCTCTTGGAGAGGAGCTATGAAGGGGTTTTGATTACCTAATGAGCTCTCAGCTTGGAGCCGACTATGTGTCCTGAGGTACCGTCATTATACCTCTTTGTACCACCATTTTCTTCTTCCCTTCTTCCTCTTCCCTTTTCTGTTCTTTTCCTCCTGGTTTTAACACAAGTGTTTTTTACCTCAGGACATACAATCAATACAGCATGAAATTAATCTAATGGCTAACTATGAATGTACTGTTGCCAGGATCCAAGGTTCAATATCCAAGATTGCATATTATTGGCACTATTACCAAGCATGTAATAACTTGCACTAATTTATATATATAAACTTGTCTACAACTGTCTGACAAATAACTGTATTGTGTTCAACCCCCCCTCTTAGAGCAAACGCTCCCCAGAGTCAATATATATATATATATATGTCCTTTGCTCCTGATGACGGCTCCGGTTTGGTAGCCGAAACGTCGAATAAACCACATCTTTTTGCATTTTCACAAGCCCCTGGAGTGCGGTGTATTGTTTGTACCATATATATATATATATATATATATATATATATATATATATATATATATATATATATATATATAGTATAACTTCAACTCTCCTTTCCACTCTTCTTCTTCACTTATCCCTTTCCTATCCTTCATTACAATATAATGTTGTAATTTACAACGTTTTCTTTGAAACAAAAAAATAAATATTAAAAAAAAAAATTCATACAAACTGTTGACTTATACATCCTGTGATGTATTAGTCATAACAACTGATTAAAATCATTTGTTTTCGATCATACTTTTTTTTTTAAAACAGGTAAAAATGTCATAAATAACAATACAGCCTCCATTGACCTGTGCCATAACATTTGCATTCCTCATCCTTGAAGTTTGTTCCTTTAACATAAAAATATTTTGTTGGGAATTTTGTAGTTTCCAGATGAGCAAATAGTTATGTGCATTAGTCTGGAAAGCACATATATGCATTGTTATTTTTAGGTAAGAGATGGACGTAGCTACTTCATAGAAAAATAGATGTAGTACAAATATCAGAATGTGCAATTCCTTGACACATTACATGTCTTGTTTAAGCGAGTTAACAATGTATCACTTATTTTTAGAATGTAAGAGAATGGTGTTCTGAAATGTGAAGGCCTATACTTACCAACCCAGGAGAATTTTTTTTTTTACATACCTTAATAATTGAAAACAGATAGAGTTTTTACATTTATAGCACAATATATTAAACCATTTAAAACAGGCTTTATAGCATGATATATTGCCACTGAAACATAAAGTTCTATAAAACTTACAGAAAAGGCCTATATCCCTTTGGAACATATTATCTCTCTAAACACATTTCTCAACTGCCAATATATGCAGGCATATCCAGAAAACTGATCTCTAGAAAGTTACTACATGAAAGGTTATCTCCCATATAGTCTATTTTAATAACAAAACATTTAAATTATTTACTCTTTCTGTGCAGTAAGAAAACAGTTCCTTGTACTTGATCCTATATAAACAAGCAGAAATCCATGTTAATGCCAAAAACACCCTTTATTTAATGTTTTTTTTTTGGTAGCCCTAAGGTGATTCAGATTTCAGGAAAAACAATTCTTATTCAGAAAAACCCCAGCTCCCAAGTATTCTGAAGAATAGATTTCATACCTGTACTACTATACAGTACATATTAGTTAGTTGTACACTCTAAACATATACCAAAGAAATATCTGCACAGGACAGGTTTTAGTCAGAAGTCAGTTCAGAAACTCAAAACAAAATGGGCAACCCACATCTTTTTGCCTGTATCTTCCCCTTGCAAATTTATAATGTAGGTTTCATGTATGAAGCCTCAAAATTCTTTGAACAACAACATTCTTGCTAGACTCATCTGAAGAAAAATAGCTTTTAATAAAGTTCTAAATTGGGCTTTCCCTACTAAAAAAATATAAATTAGACCTCTATCTAATATCATGCATGCTTAATTTTGTAGAGTGTATGTACTCCCTATTACTTGCTCCCAGACAATGGACTTGATGTATGATCTAAGCTGTTAAAGCTGCTGTAATCCAATTCAGCCTGATATCTTATAGTTTAATTTATTAATATTACATGTGTTTACTAATGTACTTGACTGACAATATATTGTAGGATGTATTGCTCCGACCCATACCTGTTACTGTGAATGTTATTATATACAAATGATTATTAATAATATTAGAAAGTGATCTGGCATCTGATTATCTGAAAACATGAAATATATGAAATATATTAAATTAAATATATTAAAGCTTACCACTTTATTTTTATTATACTGTTTGTTTATTCAAGTTCATGATTTGGGGTAAATTAATTTTTGAATAAATGACACATTATGTACTAGTATATAATAATACTAGCATACACAGTATTAGAAAGGTTTCCATGTATATTATTTTAATTTTATGTTCTAAAAACAAGGTTTTTTTTTAAATCAAATGTGGGTAAAGAAAACATATGTTACTAACTGAGAGCAGGTAAAAAAAACCCCAAATCTCAGCCTACATTCATTAACTCATTTCAATAAAGGCTGCCAAGAAGCAATATGTTTTGTTAGTTTAACTGGAAAAGGTGTGAAACACAAATTAGAAGGAAGCATTTGTACATCATGTACCTATGTGTAGAAATCTAATTGGTGTCATAAACTGAAGCACACAATGTGTGAGACACATGTGATACATTTTGTTGATTTAAAAATACTGCTTCTTCTTTACAATATGGCATAACACTTCACTGTCCAATAATTTGTTCATTTATATAAAGTATATGTATGTACTGGATAGAAAGCTAACTCTTGCCAGGTGTCACTGACATATTTTATTTGGGAAGCAAATCCCTGGTTCTCATGAGTATCAAAGGCAGGCAATTTAGCTGAGGATGAAACATTGAACTTACTTGAAAGGAACAAAGTGATTCTGTTATTGTGTTATACATAGCTGTAACAAATGAAAGCAATAAAGAGAAAATTTACACTAGACCGAAAGCCAGCTGATTTGAATAGATTGGAATTCTATGGTGCATGACAACTAATTAAAACCTTCAGGAAATGTTTACAAAATACGAAACATATAGTACAGACTTTAACATTACACTTGTGTTGTTTTATTCAATTTAATAATAATATTTGTTTGCAATAAAAATATTAGAATTTGTTAAAAGTATTATTATTATTATTATTTTTATTATTAATAACATATATTTATATAGTGCTAACATATTTTTCAGCTTTGCAAAGTAAATGTGTTTATACAACTAAATCACATGAATTATATACATATAACATATGGGGGCAAATTTACTAAAGAGCGAAGCGTGTAATGCTAGCAATAATTCGCCACTGTGACATCAATTCGCAACTTTGCAAATTTTCTAATTTAGACTCTGGCGAAAATTCACTAGCGAAGTAGATAGACTAGCGCAACTTCACACCCTTATGCCAGGCGAAGTTGCGCACTGACGAAGGGACGTAACTACGCTAATTCACTAAGATGAACATTTTACTGAATGTTATCTCTTATGCTAGACTTTCCTTCCCCAGGTCAGACCTGCTGAAGTTCAATACAATAGATAGGCGTTTGAAAAAAAAAAATTAAAACATTTTTTCTAAGTCCCAAAAAAATGCTGGCATCTTTTAACTTTATTAGGGTGATAGTCTTAAAAAATATCGAAAAATTTTTTGGAGGTTACCCTCCTTCCACCCCTTCATTTCCTAACATATGGCAACTCTACTATACATGGTACAGGTTTAGGGCAATAGGACAACTTTATTTTATTTATTAAAAGTTTCCTGGGCTTGTGTAGTGTAATGTAATGGCTGTAACTTATACTTCTATTATACGTTTTAACTTCGCACCGTATGCAAATTAGGCATCGCTAGTGTAAATGCTCTTTGCCTGGCGAAGTAACGGCAGCACAACTTCGCTAAAATTCGCGGCCCTGAGCGCAAATTCACATTTTCGCGCTTTAGTGAATTTGCCCCATGGAGTTACATACTTTACAACCAATGCCGGTACAAAAGTTTAGGAGGCCCTGTGCAAAAAGAGCTTGCAATCTAAAGGGAAAGGGATAATACACAAGGTGTTGGAGTAGGAAAGATCAGAATTTAGTGGGTGAGAGATGTGGTACTGTATGTTAAATTGCACTTGGTAGTTAAGCAGAGTGATGGTAGACTTCACTAAATAAGTGCATTTTATGAGATTTTTTAAAAGCAGAAAGGTTGGGAGAAAGTCAAACAGACTGTGGGAGAGAATTCCAGAGGAGGGGAGGAGGGGTGCAGCCCTTGTAAAGTCTTGAATGTGAGCATGTGAGTAGGTAATGAGACAAGAGTTGAGTAGTAGGTCAATAGAGAAGCATAGTAAGTGTTTGGGTAAGTATATAGAGATGAGTTCAGAGATGTAGGGTGGGGCAGAGTTATGAAGTGCTTTGAATGTCAGGGTCATTAATTTGAATTTAATTCTGAAAGGTAGTGGAAGCCAGTGCAGAGATTGGCAGAATGGCATGGTAGAGGAGGAGCGGTTGCTGAGGTGTATAAACCTCACGGCAGTGTTCATTATGGACTGGAGAGGTGACAGTCTCTGGTGGGGAAGGCCAATTAAAAGCGTTACAGTAGTGACATGATATGGCGAGAGAGCGAATAATAATTTTAGCAGCATCTTTGGTGATAAATTATTGTATTTTGGATAAGTTCCTTAGGTGGAAGTGTCATTATTTAATAAGTGATTGGATATGAGGAGTGAAGGACAGGGCATAATCTAGGATCCCACCCCAAGGCACCAGGCCTGGGGAGACGGGGTGATAGTGGAGTTGTTAGCTATGATGGATACTTCTGTGATGTTACTGGTGTTAGTTGGAGGAAAGAGAACCATTTCCAGTTTTAGAGAGGTTTCATTTAAGTGTTGCAGCATCCAAGTAGAGATAGCGGACAGACAGGAGGAGACCCGAATTAGGAGTTCTGGGTTGAGATCAAGAGAGGAGAGATAGATCTGAATATTGTCAGTATAGAGGTGATAGTGGAAACCATGCGAGTTGATTAGTTTGCCGAGAGAGGAAATGTAAAGGGAGAATAATAATAATAATGGGACAGATCCTTGAGGAACCCCAACAGAAAGAGGTAGGGGAGACGATGCTAATCCATTGTAGGAGACACTGAAGGAACGATTATTGAGGTAAGAAAAGAACCAGGACAAGGCTGTGTCATGAAGGCCAAGCCAAATGGAAGGACTGGAGGAGGAGGGTGATCTACAGTTTCAAATGCAGAAGAGAGTTCATAATTATTTCTTATATAGGTTGATAGAAGGGCACATGGAGGTTGATCTCTTCTCCTTTCCACTGAGGGTAAATTCTCTCTAAGAGTGGAAACAGGACTGAGCTTTAGTGGGGGGAGTGTCAAAAGTGAGAAGCACATCAAAACAACATCAGTAGGCAAAGGCAGGTCAGGCAGGCTATACGTCAGTTCAGGCAGCCAGAGTCAGAATCCAAGGACAGGCCAAAGTCAAAACACTGGAAACAGGAACAGAGTTTATATTACAGAGTTTATTTTAGTGTAATTCGACAAGGGAATTGTCCAAATTCAATTCAAATTCGAATGGAGTTGCAGGTCGATCCTATTCATCTGAATTTAAAAATTTTTAATTTTTTAATAAATTTTGATTGGCCTTTTGTTTTTTATTTAGAGTTTATGGGAGTTTGTAGAAACTCCTATAAACTCGAAAATCTACCATGATAAATCTGACCCTGAGCATCAGACTGTGCACATGTTGGCATTGCAACACTGCAAGTGTCCACATGAGTATGTACTGACAATTTTTTGAAAAACCCGTCAAATGAATAAGTGATTGACTATAAATGTATACTAATGTAAGCTCTTAAATAATATTATATGTAAAATTATCTTATGTTATTAAAATACTTATGTAATATGTGTATACTGTACTAGGGGAAACTCCACCCCTGGGAAAAATGTGACAAGAAGTAAGGGCCTAGAAAAGGCTCCTCTTCTAAAACTGATATAGAGTGCCCATACAAGGTTAAATATGTAATTGCTGAAACAGCTGCAGGGCAATATGGAGGTCAAATTGCAATGTAATTTGCATATAATATAATACTTTTTAGTATATTTGAGAATTTAAAAATAAACATACAGTAGCATTTAATTGTGAAGTACAATAAATGTTGCTTAAAACTGCATCCATGTTTACAATAGCGGGAAATCTTGCTTTAAACACCTTACTCAAACATATGTTTTCTATCACACGAACTTGCACAAATGTTATTTCCAAAAAGACTCATTAAGAAAAGCTGGAGTAAGTCACCTTTGCATAAAAGGTGGTGACAGAGTGGAGAAAAATGGCATAAATGAAAAATATATTTTTCATAGAATCAGTAAAGCTATGCTAGGTGACAGCTGCCCATATTTTCAAATGTCCTCATCAGAAATATTGTGCATACCATGATACTTTCAGCAACCGGAACACTCTGAGAAACTGTGATGACTGGTTTCAGTATACAGTAAATCATAATAATGTATTAGTGGCTCTGCTGTTGTGTCTACCTAAGCAATATTTTTCAATCCTAGTCATTAAAGATGAATAGATGTTCATGGTTATTTGAATACTGGAGGAAAAGTTTGTGGAACAAAATCTAATTGAAAGAACCATATGTAAAGATAACATATTAAGTAAAGAGAATCCATAATGCATAGAACATTTCAGAATAAAGATATACTGTAGATAGTAAGCTTCAGTGCTATGAATGCTCACCGACGCAGAGACTGTTATAGATACCAAAAAAAGTCTACATTTTGTACATTACCAAATAAATATACAAAATGCTGTAACAGATGTTGACCAATGATCTATTTATGTAAATATGTATATTTATTCTCATATACACATGTACATAAGTATTCCTGGTTATAAGGAAAAAGATAGTTCAATCAAAATATACATTATTTACAAAAGCTATAGACACATATCTACAGAAATGATACACATACAACAAGTTATACAAAATAGAATGTATAACAAATATTTAAAAAGACAATTACAAATATGGATATGTTGGATCTAAATCCACTGCCTCCCTGATACTCATCCTTCCATTTGGTCTGGCATATGTGTCCTCACTTCAGGAACTTCCAGCACTCTCTGCCTAACTTAGCCTATTGCAATAACTAAAAGACTGTTCAGGGGTACATGTATCAGGTTCGATTGGTCAGTGACCAATAAGTTAGGGCATGAATTTCTCAGGCAGTCCATTCACGAATCAGGACACTGGAGGGTGGAAAAGGCAGTTTGGTGATAGGAAGGGCTGGATTCTCAACTGCTCTTGGACAAAGGGGAGGGAATTTAGCAACTGTGTGCTAAATAGTATGTGTTTGATGGTTGTCACTGCTGTTTCCTGATACTATCTAAGTTGTAAATCACATAGCATTCTTAAATACACCACACAATATATACATAAAATATATCCTTGTTGTATATAATTAAGATATGACACAAGCAAGTCTCCTTAAGGTAACAACAGACATTTCATTTGCACTTGATACCAAAATCATATTCCTATTTACCTCTGCCAAAGTTTGTAAAAAAAAGCTGAAGAACCATCTGGGTTAAAAAACAAAGAAACATATGTACAATAAATATCCAGAATTAGCCTTTTATACTGTGTATGTTGGCAAAATGTAACAGAATTCATAAATTACTAATCAAAATAAAAACAATATACTTAGTGGGTTTAGACATTGGTGGATCGGGTAAATATCCAGATATACTAAGGGGGCATCACTAATAGGTAGGGGACTGCACCTAGAGACCCAGGTATTTCGCTGTTTGCAATCCATTTTGAAATTAAAAAGCACATCAGAAAAATTTAAAAATTTGTCGTGACTGGAAAGCACAAATTTGTTCCTGACATTAGTGGGCTGATGGTGTTAAAAAGATCCAAGAATATCTTGCAGCAGCATGGGGAACAGTAGAAATCTCTGCCTTTAGGATCTCACAAATTGCACATAGTCTCCTTAATGTTTTTAGACAGCAATGCAGAGTTGCATAAATTTACGACCCTTTAGACATATAACATGAGGAAATAAGCCCTGTATCTATAGCTTGTTATATTGTTTTAGAAAAACTAGATTATCTGAAGATTAACATTGGCAAACTATACTGCTACTTAGACTTTCGTATTTATTTTTGATACTGATTTTTAGGCATCCTTCATAAGAGGAAATTAGCTTTCCAAAGCTCTCCCAAAATATATGGTATGGGATCCTTCTAATATGATTTGGATCTTTCTAGACAAATGGGCTTTTAATAACATGGAGCAGCATTTCTCACCAAAACACATTCAGTCTAATGAAAAAAGAATAGTTTAGGAAAATCTGCAGAGAATCTCCCTGACTTCGGAAATGGTAACAGTTTTTCTCTAAAAAGTGGGAAGACAAGAGCTGTTGGTGCTACTAATTGTATAAATCCCCTTATCTTTTTTTATTAGTGATCTTCTTCAATTTTTCTCTGCTACAAGCAAATTAATCATGAGGTGAGACCCAGATTAATAGAATTTGTATCAGTGATTTTTAGCAATTCACAGTGAAATCAGATTACAGTTGTTTGCAGCATGGAACAAGTTTATATTTAGTGAAAACTGTAATAAACCTACAGGAGAAAATTTCTTTTAGAGTTCCATATAAATGGGTCAGCGGTACATGTTCTTATGGTTAACAATTTCATTGTCTCTAGTTATAAAATGAAGGTAAAGATCTGGTTGCTATGTGAAACTCTACTGGAACAATTTAACACCTGTGTTAGCAAATACGCCCATAGGTAGCACAGTCTCCGTCTGGTAAATTCATATGTAATTGCAAATTTAGGGCAAAAATGTAATAAAAAATTGCAAGCATTATTTAAAATTATGTTTTTTACAAATGTTTAGCGAGACTCACAATGTAAAACCATTCACTAATGAATATTACATTGCTACGTTAACACCTGCTCTGGAGTTTCCTTAAATCTTTGTCACAAAAAAACAATGTGATTGCGAAATTTTACACTTTCATACACTGCAAATATTCAGAAATGCCATTCGACGAAAACTTTGCAGTCTGTAATCAGTCAAGGCACAAACAAGGTTGCTAACATTCACAAAGGTGTTTGAGAACTTTTTTTGCATTTACGAAACATATTACATTTCCTTAAAAGGGTTTAATATCTATAACCTTTGTAAACTCCACAAGGCACTTCAAGACTTCTAATCAAATTTCAATTTTTTTCATTTACTTTATTACTATACTCTATTGTGCATTGAAAAAAATGGAGATGAGTTCCATCTGTTGATCCCCCAAATGTGACAAAATAGATGTTAGTGGGCAACTTCATGTGCGCATTGATAATGGCATATAAAACTCCTATTTGGCTGAATTAAACAAATACCAAATATTGTGATAGAGCATGGGCTACCCACAACCTTCTTTCACCAGGATGGGCTTTCTCAAAATGGAAATAACACATGCCGATGTTGTTAAACTACAACTCACTACTGCTAAAAGTGTACAAGAATAGAGTTGGACACTAGGGATTTTTGCAAAACAGTAGAACAGGCTTTATTCATGCATGATGCGCTACAGGGTTATCATACTCAAACATGAGGTAGCCACAGTACATCTTCAAGTACATTGACAGGTGTAGCAGAGACAGCATATAAAGACACCACACTAGGACTAGCCAAAGGAGTTGAGAGATCACCTTCCAGGGTTTCAATACCTGATGTGGCCTGGAGCCATTACAGCATAACCTGATTCCCTTCTCACTACTGTGGTCCCTGGGGGAGAGCTACTCGTGCACTCATTCTCGCTATCCAGTGTTATAATAGGAGCTACACTACACACTAGCTCACCTAGTTCAGGAGCTACACTACACACTAGCTCACCTAGTTCATGGGGCCCCTGTACCCTGACTTCACTAAAGTGGCTGTCCTTTTAGGGCCTAACACTTCTGGGGCCTTGAGGACTCCAGGCTCAATGGATCCACTGCCTAGCTCAACTGCTGCAGGCCAAAGAGGAAGGACATCCCCCTGCAAAGCACTTTGTTACAGCACTGCAGGAAGGAGTCACTACCTAGAACCAATGAAACAGGTATGCAAATGAGGTACCAATATGTTACATGGGTTATAACCCAGCAACAGAAGGAGGCACTGGCAGGGATTAAAGCCATAAGGGCGATTACACTTATGGGTCACTACATATATGTTTTTTTTTAAATATATGCAAAACATAAGAGGTGTTTAAATAATAAAAAGTGACTTTTTAATGTTTAGCTTTTTTGTATAAATAAAATGATAAATAATCAATATGTGGCTAATGCTGCTTAAATTTCCCATAAATGTACAGCACAACCATTTCACAGAATGTCTTCTGTAAGTGGAATTCCAATTAAAGAATGATATGCTTTAGCTTTCCAAATAATATGTATCAGTACATACAAGTTTCATCTCACTGCAAATGCTTTGCTGTTGTTAACATAGAGATTAACTCATCACAATAAAAAGTCTCTGGAGAGTACTTGACTTGGTTTCCTGTGACTGATACACAATTCAATGCATGGAGTGGCAGGTCCTTTTAAACCAAGTCCCAAATAAAGTGCGGCACTCCATATAGTCTCTGATAAGGAACGCTTGACAAAGTTCAGGCCAGAAACAAGGTATGCTGATATGCAAATCACATATAATTTATAATTTAATGGTGAGGGGCACAAGGGTGTAAATCTTTGAGGATGCAAGGTATTCATAAACATAGCATTAGGAAAGCAGGTACTGTAGATGGACAACCTTAAGGCATTTAACTTGGCAAATATCCCAGTTACTTTACAGGCAGGAGATGTAAAGCACATACTAATGGGTTACAGAAGATGGTTCACACAATGTAGAAGATGGAAGGTGGTTATTAACAAGTCCGATATACTGTCCTATATAACAATGATCAGCCAGTGATGAACACGTTCCTTCAGAATTATCTATGAGCTGGTAGTGACAAATGCAAAATGTAGTGCCTTTCTTAAACATAACTTCATAAGAGTTCAAAGTATGTAGATAGTCAAACACTCAATAACTTCAAAAGGGATTGTTCACTTTTTTTTGGTCAGTGACATCAACAACCCCGTAGCATTTTAAACTGAATTCAGAAATGATATATGGACTTAGGAAGAACAATTGTAAAAAAAAAAACTTGAAAACTAGATGAATTGAAAAGTTTCTAAGAAGGTCAGTGACCTCAACAATCACGTAACATTTTAAACTGAATGCTGAAATGATATACGGACTAGGAAGAACAATTTTAAAAAACTAGATGAATTGGCAAGTTTCCAAGAATAGGTTAGTTTATTATATTATTTAATTTGAGGGTAAATATCCACTTACTATATGTAATAAAAGCATTTTGGGCTTATGTTAAATAATTATATTACCAAATATGGGATAATTAGTTTAGCTAACAATTAACAAAAATGTATAGTAACCTCTGCAGACACAACATTACCTGGAATAAGGGAACTTGCAGTTGACACACATCAGGGTAGTAGAGTTGTCTGGCTAATGTACCAACGGCCAGTGACCAATAGAGGAAAGAAATATCAAAACCATATTTTTACTTATTCCAGAAATGCTTGCAGAAACCTTATTTTTGCTTCTGGCTGGGTAATTCATTTTATTCTTGCTAAAAGGTAAAATAATTATCGAAGATTTGTACGGAGATGAATAATGAAGTGGAATCAATTCAGGATTATATGACTCATCTATGATGTGCAGATTTAATTATTTTAAATTGGCTTCAGGCCCAGAAATGCTTCAAGATGAAATGTAAAGCCTGATATGAAAGATCACTGAGAGCATAAAAACAAAGCAAAGATTTTTTTTTCTTTTTTGAGAATTCAAGTAAAACGTATCCACATGTTCTGGTGAAAAAAAAGACAACTTTGGTTTATATTTAGTGATTGGCGAATATGTGGCGTTTCGTTTTGCTGAATTTTTTGCAAATTTTGTGAGAAATTCCCGAAGCGTCGTGGGCGTCTCGTTTTGGACACATGCATCTCTTTTTGGACACGGGTGCACATTCGCACTGGTGTCCAAAAAAACCGGGCGACACGTGTCTTGATGTGGACGCGCGCATCTGTTTTTTTTTACGCGGCAACATTTTCGCCAGTCCATTTTTCGCGGCGTTTCACAAATTTATTTTCCTGCAGGGAACTGTGTGAATTTTCCACAAATTTGACCGAGGTGAATAATTTCTCCCATCACTATTTATATTCTATACAGTTATGCTTGGAAAATTGTGAAATTATAGGGAAAATACATGATGAATGAAAATATAATTCTATGTAGCTTTGCAGGCGTAAGGGGAATCACTGGTCCAGGCGAACGCCCAGCTTACATCATTGCACTCGTCATGGCATTATTTTACCCACCGGTACCATCAGGTGCATGCTACATAGCAGAGGTTACATCACAAAGGAGTGTGATGTCTTATAGTTAACGTAAAAGCCCCACCAACACCAATATTTGTTGGCCAAGCTGCCCGTGGTAGCCCTACTGCTTTAGCAAGCACTAAACTGATGTTGAGGCTTTGTCCCTGAACTTGGACTTTGAGCATCTTTAACCCATAATGTGCCTTGCCCTGAACTTTGACTTATCTGTCTTGCCTATCTGTATCATTATTTACCTTCTTGCCTTTACGTGCCTGTCTGTTAACCCTATCTGTTGCAGTGCTTCCTTTGTTTGCCTTGCTTTATTGCCTGCTAGTGTCTTATAGCATGTTTCAACTTTCAATTATCTGTCTTAGCTGGAATGGTGCTGACTAATGCAATTTCTACAGAACAAATAGTCAATATGTGCACTGAAATTAACATTTCTGGGGATTTCATAGCTGTGCATAGAGTTTCATAGAGTGCACAGATAGACAGCAATGCTACTGCACAGTGTTTCCTTTCCTTTTCCTGTTATATGTTTCTTCCTAATAGAAGAGAGAGCAATTTCTGACAACGAGCCAGAATTCAATATTATATTGTCTGAGTTTTATTGCCAAACACTGTAAATGTAAGAAGATCATAGAGGCCTTCTAGGGGAGACAAGCATAATAACCTCATTTATTGACATTATGTAATTCCCATTTTGAGAAATATTATTGAGTCTACAGGCAAAGGAATTGCTACCTCTAATAATAAGGCTGAGATATTAAGCAGAGGCTGTCAGCACTTGACCATTCCACTTTTTTATGGAATATCATCCACTCATCTTTTCTTTTAAAGATAGTTCTTGAGTAAATTTTAAGTATTTTAAAGTTGTTTTGATATTTTTATATTTAAAAAAAAAATATCCACTTATTTTGAATTTTGCTATCCTCAAGTAAGGATGATTTACCGAGACACTGTGGTTAGGCCTTGTGTTAGAACTGGGTTTTTTTTATCAGATTGCAAACATTTTATAGGTAAATTTGTTATACATTCTTGAACTGTGTCAGATGAGTAACAATCTACACAACTATATTTCTGGTCTTGATAGGACATCAACGGAATATCTGGCAACCTTTAATTGTGTAACTGTCAATTTGTCTGATTTTTATTCTTAAAAACAATACTTTTCAAATTAAAAACATTTTCAGTTCAGTGTAGTACATGTATGGGACTTGTTATCCAGAATACGCTTTGCCTGGGGATAAGGGACCTTTCTATAATTTTCTATAATTTCATATCTGAAGTCTACTAGAAAATAATTTAGAGGTTAATTAAACCCAATAGGATGGTTATGCTTCCAGTAAGGATTAATTATATCTTAGCTTGGGTCAAGTACAAGGTACAATTTTATTATTACAGAGAAACAGAAATGAGCAATAACCCAATATTTGCTCTGGATAAGACCCATTATTTTCATGAATGAGCCCTTGCAATTGTTTGGAAGCAGGGTGTAACTCATTGTAATCTGTGGTATTAATAAAGGAAGGGGTGCCAGTGGTTCTTGCAACTTTACCTTAGAACTTTTTTTCATTAGAACAATTTCACATAGAAGTTCAATTAGAGATAATAATAGATCATCAGGAGATAGGCAATGTACAGTACTCACAGCACTAATGGTCAGTGTAATCCCCCACAGGGTAAAAGAGAGATTATACAGCATGCAGATGAGCACTCCCAGTTTTCAACCTTTTCCCTAAGTGAAGCTAACTCTAACACTTAAGGGCAGGTTTACTAAATTGAAGGATTCAAAGTTCGATCGAATTTTCAAAAAGATTTGAATTTTCAAATGTTTTGAAGACCACTTCAACCAGTGAATTTTGAAAATTCAATCGAATCAAATTAATCGAATAAAAATCTATTTGAATATTCGACATTCCCTTTCAACACTCCTCAGTGGAGTATGCTGCTCAGCTAAATAGCCCTAACTGTCATTCACTCTTAGAGTGACCTTTTAAAGTGAGTAGCCTACTAGTCCTGACCTTATTTAAGTTCCAAAAAAATACAAATAATACAAACTAAAAACCAATCGCTAATTGTCTCTGAATAGCGCTCTTTACATCATACTAAAAGGGGCGAACAGCCCCTTTAAAGGGGTGGTTCACCTTCAAGTTAACTTTTAGTATATTGTAGAAGGGCCAATTCTAAGAAACTTTTCAATTGGTCTTCATTATTTATTTTTCATAGTTTTTTTTTAATCATTTGCAATTTTATTCTGTTTCTTTGCAGCTTTCAAATGGGGGTCACTGACACCATCTAAAAACAAATGCTCTGTAAGGCTACAAATGTATTGTTATTGCCACTTTTTATTACTTATCATCCTATTCAGTCCATCCCCTATTCATATTCCAACCTCTTATTCAAATCAGTGCAGGGTTGCTAGGGTAATTTGTACCCTAGAAACCAAATTGCTGACACTGCAAAATAAAGAGCTGCTGAATAAAAAGCTAAATATCTGTAAAACTACAAACAATAAATAATGAAAACCAATTGCAAATTGTCTCAGAATATCACTCTCTACATTATACTAAAAGTTAACGCAAAGGTGAATAACCCCTTTAAGCTTGATAATGCAGATTTTAGTAATGTTTTAGGCTCTAATATCTACTACTGGCTACAAATAATTTATTCACCAGAGAAAATACCTCATCAGAACAATGAATTTAGTAATTTAGTATTAATAAACTGAAGGGCAGATATTTAGGTGGTATTAAGAATACATTAAAGGGATCCTGTCATGGGAAAAAAAATATGCATCAGTTAATAGTGCTGTCCCAGAAGAATTCTGCACTGAAATCCATTTCTCAAAAGAACAAACAGATTTTTTTATATTTCATTATGAAATCTGACATGGGGCTAGACATTTTGTCAATTTCCCAGCTGCCTCAAGTCATGTGACTTGTGCTCTGATAAACTTCAATCACTCTTTACTGCTCTACTGCAAGTTGTAGTGATTTCACTCCCTCCCTTTCCCCAACCCAGCAGCCTTACAATAGAACAATGGGAAAGTAACCAGATAACAGCTCTCTAACACAAGATAACAGCTGCCTGGTAGATCTAAGAACAGCACTCAATAGTAAAACCCATGTCCCATTGCGTACTATTCAGTTACATTGAGAAGGAAAAACAACAGCCTGCCAGAAAGCAGTTCCCTCCTAAAGTGCTGGCACAAGTCACATGACCGGGGCAGCTGGGAAACTGACAAAATGTCTAGCCCCATGTCAGATTTCAAAACTGAATATAAAAAAAATCTGTTTGTTCTTTTGAGAAATGGATTTCAGTGGATAAGTCTACTGGAGCAGCACTATTAACTGATGCATTTAAAAAAAAAACATTTTTTCCCATGACAGTTTCCCTTTAAGTAATCTTAAATAGCCACAGAGCATTGCATTTAAGATTTGTAATGATTTGTTAAGGACACTGTATTTGCATTGAATTAAAATGTTTAGGTCAAATCAGTGGAGTGTTATTGTTCACCCCTTAGCAAAGAACTGAATTGGACTGTTTAAAGCAGTCAAAACAAAGAAATCCGTTCTGAAAAACTGGCACATTTGAAAAAGCAAAACATGTTTTCATTTAGCCTTTAGCTATTTAACCCTTTCACTGCCAGCCATTTTGTCCAAAACGGAACATCTACTGCCAAGC
>CM044435.1:71893311-71930148 GCA_024363595.1 Xenopus borealis | reverse complement strand
TGTATGCACAGAATGTCTCAATGTCTTAAATATATTGATAATGGGTTGAGTGTAGAGGACATTTTGCATTTGTCTATATGTATTTTGGTCACAGCCTCATTGCATCCCCACCTAATGGTTTTAAAATTTAGTGGTGAGCACAAATTTTTCTTGTTTATTGTATATGTATATATATATATATATATATATATATATATATATGTACCAGCACTCTAAGACTCAGTATGTCTTTTAAGGATAGGGGTGCTCGGTTATAAAATGCATACACCAAATATCTTCAAACCGGCACACCCTTTGTAAAAAACTTTGTCTTTTTATTACATAGTATCAGAGTCCAATGTTTGAGTCCTCATTAGTGTTTTAGTATTCACTTAATGGTAGCGAATAGATCTTTTGCCTAATATGCATAGGAATGGGTGTTACCTTTGAATTCACTGAGGTGTGTTTTTTATTAACATGTTGATTGGATACAATGGTTAGTTAATGATTTATCTCACTTCCTGTCTTCATCCTGACGACGGCTCCATGTGGGCCAAAATGCGTTGATACACCATGCATGGTCAATTCCCACAAACAAATTCAGTTAGTTGTGACAGATTTATAAGATCCTGTGTATGGGACCCACTAAGGGTCACCTGAACAAAACAAATTTAATTGCCATAGGGGAATGTTTAGGTCAATGATGGATATATGTCATACGTGTATATAAGGTCATCAGCCAACCTGAAAGTGTATTGGACCCCACTTTAAGGAGCAGTTGTTCATACTACAGCAATATGGTCATCCATGTGTGTGGCCAGTCATATAACATTCTAAAAGTTTTCAAATGTAGTTAGCGTTACAGATGACCTTTTTTGCGTCTTTGCTTATTGTATATAAGATAACACACACTTAAAGGGGACCTGCCCCCATACATATAAAACTGTATATTAAAACTCCTTTGCAAATTAAATATGTAACCAAAATTCTTTTTTTTATTAAAACATTCAAGTGTAGTTAGTGTTACAGATGACCTTTTTTGTGTCTTTGCTTCCTGTATATAAGATAACACACACTTAAAGGGGACCTGCCCCCGTACATATAAAACTGTATATTAAAACTCCTTTGCAAATTAAATATGTAACCAAAATTCTTTTTTTTATTAAAACATTCATACCTATAATAAATCTATTTATTATTATTATTATGATTATTATTATTAATAACATGTATTTATATAGCACCAACATATTTTGTAGTGCTGTAAAGTAAATGTGTTTATACAACTAAATAACATGAATTATATACATAGAACAAATGGAGTTACATACATCACAATTAATACTGGTACAAAAGGTGAGTAAGGTCCTATGCAGAAAGAGCTTATAATCTAAGGGGAAGGGAATAATACACAAGGAGTGGGAGTGGGCAAGATCAGAATTAAATGGGTGAGAGATGTGGTACTATATGTGGTATTGAATTTGGTAGCTAAGCAGAGTGACGGTAGTCTTCTCGGGATAAGAGAATTTTTGAAATCAAAAAGGTTGGGAGAAAGTTGGAAGACTGTGGGAGAGAATTCCAGAGGAGGGGTGCAGAGAGGGAAAATGGTAAGTTGGTAATATTGGTGGTTGAACAGAGTCTGGTAAATATGAGATCCAGAGCATTACCACAGGAGTGAGAGGGGAGTCTAAGCACATAGATAAGACTAGGGAGGATGTTAGTGAGAGAAGTTTAGATACAGAAGGTAAGGAAGCCAGGCAGCAAAGTTGTCCCAAAACTGTGTGGTTGGTCCAGGTGGTTGAAATATGACAGCAATGTGAAGGAGAGGAACAGGAGAGAAGAGTCTAATGCATACTAGTTAGCCTTATAATGTGACATTTATATTGTTTTACTGTACATTTTGACTGGAGCCCTAAGCTCAGTAACTGACAGCACCACAGAGCATGTGCAGTGAACCAGAAAAAAAGATGAGTGGGAGCTAATGAAGCATTTTCAGATACACAGATCTTTACTGCTAAATGGCCGTGGTTGCCTTGGGTTTGTACAGAAGCCCAAAACATAATGTATAACATTTCTAGCCTTCTTCTTTAGTTAGGCTTTATTTCTCCTTTAAATACAGTGTCCACAAAATGGCAGCTACCTGCTTGCTGTGTAAGTAAAGTTTATTCTGCTCAACTAATAGAATAGAAAAAAATTGGAATTATTTCTTAATGTGATATGAATAGGGATGGCGTGAACCGTGGCAAAAATGTTCGCGAACATATTCGCGAACTTGCGACAAAACGCGCGAACGTCGCGAACCCCATAGACTTCAATGGGAAGGCGAACTTTAAAAGCTAAAAAAGACATTTCTGGCCAGAAAAATGATTTTAAAGTTGTTTAAAGGGTGCAACGACCTGGACAGTGGCATGCCAGAGGGGGATCAAGGGCAAAAATGTATCTGAAAAATCCAATAGTCGCAGCCACTGAAGCACAGAAAAAATATGCCATATAAATGCTGAAAATAGTCGCAGCCACTGAAGCACAGAAAAAATACAGGTCAATGTATTGCAGTTGTGTTTGAAGAACAGTAGATTACTAGCCAGCAAAGCTACCTAACCTAAAATGTCCCTCAAATCCCGGCAGACTTCTGTCCCTCCAATACAGAGCAGTATCAAGCAGATTACTAGCCAGCAAACTTTCAACTGTCCCTGAAATCACTAACAGCTCTCTCCCTACACTAACTCTTCCAAGCAGCACACACAGACAGAATGAAAAAATGCTGCAGGGCTTCAGTTTATATATGGAAGGGGAGTGGTCCAGGGGGTGTGGGGGTGGTCCAGGAGGGAGAGCTTCCTGATTGGCTGCCATGTATCTGCTGGTCTGGGGTGAGAAGGCAAAAAAAAGCGGCGACTATGCGCGAACCCAAAATGGTGAACGTCGCGCGACGTTCGCGAATATTCTGCGAGCGCGAACAGCGGATGTTCGCGTGAACAAGTTCGCGCGCGAACAGTTCGCGCCATCCCTAGATATGAATAACAATTCATATAAATTAATGCATTTTTAAAGGTGCTTCCTCTATAATATTACATATATTGATATCCAACAGATGTAATTTCACTTATGTCCATTGTCTGCACAAAAATAAAATTGTATTCAATCCAAAATATGTAACCTTTAATGTGGGGAGGTAAAATAACTTACTGAAATCAAAGAAACTTTCTAACCGCAAACTTTGTTTTAAGGAATACAATCTGTATGACTCCGTAGACCTTGAATCAGCAACAGCACATACTCTTTATGTCTAGCTAATTCATGCCTACAGCCAAAACACACAATGCATATTTTCAGTGTTCAACAGCTGCACAGGAGCAACATAACCCAACAGGAGTATATGTTTCATAAAAACAGACATTTCAGTGGAAACCAATTTTCATGTCTTTTAACAAAATTATGGTAAATCCCAGAGTTGCTCTGCTATTTTATTTACATTTTTAAACTTATTTTGCAAAGAGTTAGGAAATAATAATTTTTTTCTAACAAATACATATCTTAAGTACAGGTTTACAGATTTTTAAATCAACAAAAAGTTCACTTATTTAAATCAACAAAACAAATCAATTAAATTATACATATACTTATGGCAGATATGATAATTAACAATAAATATTATAGAGTTACACTTAATTTTCTACACAAAAGTATGATTTGACAAAAATATGTACTATATGTTGGGAGGTGAATAAAGGGCATTTACCATACCATTACAGTTGCAAAGAGCCAATATGTAAGATACATTTTGCCATGAAGCTTTAACATGGTTTTTATTCACAGTTCTGTTTGAAAAGTAAAAACTCACCCCTAAAGCCCTGGTGCTTTTTATACCTTATTTATTAAAAAAAAAACCTAGTGCAAACTCAGTTTTGTTTTTTGCCTTCTTATCCCCCAAAACCAACTCCTAAATAATGAATCTGCCCCTTAATGTGCGGTAGGTAGCAAATGTGTCAATGACTTAGTGACGTGTCAGTTTACAAGTTTTACTTTGTAGTATCTTGGGCTATTGAAGTTACTGGTGTGGCCAACTGCTCAAGTACAAGATGTAAACAGCACCCAGCTTAGTGGATGGTCTAGCTACCTTGTGATAATATTGTTTAATCAGTTTAAATGAACTGGATGTACAGTTGCAGAATGGGAACTGAAGTGGGACAGTAAAGTTCAATGTAGATTAAAAGAAAAGCAAGACAGCTGTAGAAAATAAAGTGCTAGAAAAAAGTTTGTTAGAGCCCTGGTTAATTTCTGGGGGTTAGCCGCTTCAGTGTTTGTAGCATACATCCCTAACTGTGTGGAGAACCATGTTTTAAAGTTTTTTTTGGGGGGAGGGTTGGGCATTTTGACTCCAAAAATAAAAAATACTCACAACAAATGCAACTTTTCGGGGATTTATTATTTAACAAATCTGCGTCAATTCCAAATCCAAAAAAACTCCAGATCTTTCTTAGCTTCATAGTTTTTGAGGCTTTTGGGTGTTTTTGATACCAGCTTTTGCAACAATACAAAAAAGTCGTAGTTATTGTGTGACAAGGACTTTTCCCATTCATACTTTTTGCAGTTCTGATCTTTTGGTAAATGACTGACATTCATGTAAATGAGTTTATGGTTTCAAAAACCACTACAGTTCTACCTTTAATAAATAGGCTTTCACATATTTAGAAATATGAACTGCCAGTGTGAGAATGGGAAACACTCTACTTAGGGCAGACACTGGCATTGAAAAACAGCTCAAAAACAAGGTTTAGTGATGCCTGCCTGTCACTGCCATGGTGTGACATAGGCAAGGCATTCCTGTGGTTTTTAATCATAAGTGGAGGGGGCCATGTAGAACACTCTGATTCTCCATATTGCTTTTAAAATATGTGCACTAGAAGCCTAATTAGGTTCTACCAACAATGGAGCTAAATTTAATGATGCACTAATATCCTCACACACTCAGTTTATAAAAGCCTATTTATAGCATTTTACAAGAGTCTAAAAATAAACTTGTCCTTAGGCACAGAATAACAGATTATAATACATTCAGGGAAAAGTTCAAGAAAATGATTAATATTTACAGAAAACCCCCACCAAGAGCTGAACATGATGTTACATTGTAATTTTCTTGTGGTTATCTTTGATCTGAAACCCTTTACTTATAGGCCATGACAGCAATGTCAAAATATTCCATTAACTGCAAAAAACGAAAAGGTTGCCAATTTTCCCCAGGTTCTCCAATAAGAATGGCTTGGTGTACGGGAGGAGGTCGGCACCACTCCTGGACTGAATTCAAGAATATACCCAACACTCAAAGCCAGTGAAGCGGGGATAAACCCCTGCGTGTTTATTCAAAGTCAAAGATGTAACGTTTCGGGGGCGTGCCCCTTCGTCAGACATGCAGATTGTGTTACAAACAGGATATTTATAATCAGTGCAATTAGTGTTAAGTAAAAACATATGTGTGAATTGAAATATGCAGAAACAATTTCCTCATACAATAAATAGATTAGAAAAATTTAGAAAAATTTAAGTGTCCTTTCATAGGAATAAACATCCGATGGTGTTTCCACAGTGCCTAAAATGTAATGAAAAAACTAGTAAAACCTCTAAATATACAAATGGAATAAAACATAACCGATGGCCATAAATAAATGTAGCCAACCGGTTGTAGCCAAATATCCAAAAGAATTTTTACATTTAAAAACAATAAACAAGCCGAAAAGGCTAATATATTGTGAAATGACTGTCTTACCCTGATTCAAAAAGCTTTCCCTGGACAGATGATTGATCACAGAAACAATCTAGGAGGAAGGAAATAGTTACAATGTTGCTACTAATTAAAAATAACCTTGCAACAATTCATAAATAACAACCCAGGTTGAACTCTTCATTTAAACCACGTGGTTGCTTAGTTTGTAGCAACCATATCCAAAAGCATTCCCTTTGCAACAGTTTCTTTTTTATCTCACTCAAATTCGTCTCCCACGAGACGACGATACACAGCTCCGAGAATTGGATCAACGCATTTACAAGTTACAACAAGAAATTTTACAGACGAAGCTACAGAAATTCAAGAGGGACACACGCGATTACGAAAGGGGAGAGGTATATACCTGGCAGGCGAAAAGGAGAGCACATCGCGTACAACAACACGGCACCAGATTTTCTCAAAGCACACCAGCAACTTCATCCGTAAGCTCTGCGAGCGGATCCAACATGTCCTCACAAGACTCTGCTGCGGTCTCTTTTTTAGGAGCAAGCCAAGGACTCGGCCAAGTAAAAAGGAAAGAGCAAGAGCCAAGTTGGAGAAGAGGCTACACCAGGACGGGCAGAGCACAAAGGAGGAGGTAACTACAGTCTTCAATTTATCCACACATCCATTGACTGTTGCTGAACTTTCTGTGTTAAACAAGGGACTGAATTTTGTACCTACTAATGCCTATTCTCCTTTTAATTTCACTAAGGATATGTTTAAGTTCACTAGAGCATTAAAATTAAAGGCATTTTTTTCGGATAAAACACCAGGGGTTCTTAAAGATAAAGCTAGTACGGATCTTAAAAATAAATTGGGTTTAAAAAGCAATTTTTCCCCGCCAGGCAACTTTGCTGTAATTGATACCTTTGAAACCTTGGTTCTAATGGAGATGGAACAGTGTTTTGATAAAATGAAGCAGAAGGATAAAAATAAATATAAAAGAAATTTAACAAAGGAGGAATTCTCAGCACTTGAGAGTTTAGAGCAAAATAAATCCATCATTATTACCAAGGCTGACAAAGGTGGTGCTATAGTACTTCTAAACAAATTTGATTATGATAATGAAGCATTAAGACAGTTGGGGAATAATATTCACTATGAAAAATTATCAAGTGACCCCACAGATAAATTTGCAAAGGAAATTAATATTTTTCTAAATGCTGCGGTGATGGAAGGCGTCATTACCGATGAAATGCACAAGTTACTATGCCCAGAGTGCCCCAAAACACCGTATATGTATTTTCTGCCAAAAATACATAAGGACCCAGAAAAACCTCCAGGTAGACCCATTGTATCCAATATAGGGTCGATTTTACAACCACTTGCGATATATGTGGACACTCAGTTACAGGAAGTGATACCTTTGATTTCACACAGTTTGCTAGACACTACCGATTTTCTAAATAAGTTGTCTACCATCTCTCTCCCTGAGGGCCAATTTTTTCTTTGTTCCCTAGATGTCAAGGATCTCTACACCTCCATTCCACATGAGGAGGGGGTGGAGTGTATTAGAACCATTTTGACACGCACAAAATTTCCCGGTTACAAAATCAATTTTATCTGTACCTTACTGGAAATGGTTTTAACCAAGAACTATTTTACGTTTAAGGGGGAGGTGTATCTGCAGAAACAGGGCTGTGCAATGGGTGCCAACATGGCACCTGCTTATGCCAATGCATTCATGGACATGTTTGAAAATACACATATTTTGGCTAACACTGATTATGGTAACTACATATTGAATTATATGAGATATGTGGATGACACCTTTTTTATGTGGACGGGCACGGAGCTCAAACTGTTGGATTTTTTACAACAATTGAATAGCATCCACAATTCCATAAAATTCACGTTGGAGTATAATACGAATACACTACATTTTTTGGATGTGCAAGTTATGAGTGTGAATGGCAAATTGGAGACCACTTTATTCAAGAAAACAACAGATAGAAACAACTTGCTTAGGGCAAATAGTTTTCATCCTCCAGCCCTGTTTAAAGGTTTGCCACGCAGTCAGTTCACAAGGGTCCGTAGAGTAACATCTACCGATGAAATGTTTGAAAAGGAATCCACCAGTATGGTCTCAAAATTTGTAGAGAGAGGTTATAATGAGGACAAGATACGTACCATAAAAAGGGAGGTTCAGCTGGTCCCTAGAGAAATGACCTTACAACGGAGGGTAGGCACTACCAAAAGGCAGGATAGAATACCGTTTATTAGCACATATGATATCCATGCTAAAAGTATCCGAAATGTTGTGTTAAAATACTGGGGTGTCTTAAGAACAGACCCTAAGTTTGGCAAAATGTTCACCCAGCCACCACTGTTCTCCTATCGTAGGGGAAAAAGTGTAGGTGATCAGGTGAGACATAATAACCACACACAGAGGGCAGTTCACACTCCAGCTCTAGCCACAAGCGGCACTTTCCCTTGTGGGGATTGTGGACACTGTAATAGCATCATCCGTGGGGATTGCGTCCAGCATCCCTTAAAAGGAACGAAACATAAAATCAAAGGATTTTTTAATTGCAACAGTATGAATATAATATATTGCATCAAGTGCCCATGCGGATTGGCATACGTGGGCCAGACAAGTAGATGTATAAAGACAAGATTAAACGAACACAAATCAGTGATTCGAAATTTTGCACCTGCTAAAGATGAGGCCAAAACTAATGTGGATCGTAAGAGAAAAGAAACTTCGCTAGCCCGTCATTTTTTTGATCAAGGTCACAGAGTTAGCCAACTACGTTGGCAAGTATTAGAAAAGGTCTATGGCATGAATTTGAGTGAGATAAAAAAGAAACTGTTGCAAAGGGAATGCTTTTGGATATGGTTGCTACAAACTAAGCAACCACGTGGTTTAAATGAAGAGTTCAACCTGGGTTGTTATTTATGAATTGTTGCAAGGTTATTTTTAATTAGTAGCAACATTGTAACTATTTCCTTCCTCCTAGATTGTTTCTGTGATCAATCATCTGTCCAGGGAAAGCTTTTTGAATCAGGGTAAGACAGTCATTTCACAATATATTAGCCTTTTCGGCTTGTTTATTGTTTTTAAATGTAAAAATTCTTTTGGATATTTGGCTACAACCGGTTGGCTACATTTATTTATGGCCATCGGTTATGTTTTATTCCATTTGTATATTTAGAGGTTTTACTAGTTTTTTCATTACATTTTAGGCACTGTGGAAACACCATCGGATGTTTATTCCTATGAAAGGACACTTAAATTTTTCTAAATTTTTCTAATCTATTTATTGTATGAGGAAATTGTTTCTGCATATTTCAATTCACACATATGTTTTTACTTAACACTAATTGCACTGATTATAAATATCCTGTTTGTAACACAATCTGCATGTCTGACGAAGGGGCACGCCCCCGAAACGTTACATCTTTGACTTTGAATAAACACGCAGGGGTTTATCCCCGCTTCACTGGCTTTGAGTGTTGGGTATATTCTTAAAATATTCCATTAGCCTTCAACCTTGTTTCTTAAAAAATTGTGACAATTTTAGGCCAAGAACAACTGACTTTTGGTGTTTTGCAACTTTAATCACCTGCTAAAGTGAACTAAATGGTTAATGAGTCATAGGCATTACAATAATACACAGAATAACCCCATGTTGTGTTGTCTACTATAAAATAATCTGAATTATCAAAGTTGATATTTTAGGTTTTCACTAAATATAAATGAAAACTACATATTAAAGTTGCATTATTTTATTTAGAAGATAAAACAGAACAGTGGAAAAATAAATGAAAACATCAAAATCTGTTAAGGAACCTACTCCCCCACGAAAAATTTAAGGATCCCCAGTTTATAGATCTTCTATACCACTCAAGACCTCACTGAACTCTCTATTCCTGCTCCTCT
Source organism: Xenopus borealis (assembly GCA_024363595.1). Taxonomy (NCBI): domain Eukaryota; kingdom Metazoa; phylum Chordata; class Amphibia; order Anura; family Pipidae; genus Xenopus; species Xenopus borealis. Next base: position 71,920,525 of record CM044435.1, on the reverse strand, counting down.
AGCAGAGCTAGCCCTGTTGTAACTCATTTGTTAATAACTTCACAAATGGTTGTTTTGCCCATGCGTTTTCCTATATGTTAAAATATTGCACTGCTGTGCCCGTCTTTTAGTTTTTGGCAAATTTGCATTGAGGATAAGTTTTCGCATATTAGATGGTGTTTATTTGAGTTTGCCCACTTGTGCAGTTGCTGTGCTCCAAAATATTGTTTATAATAACTTAAATTCATAATTTGTGAAACTGTTTTGTGAATATTTTCTTTTCTAAACTTCGAGCAGGGCAAATTGGTTCACACAGTGGATATATTTGCCCTGTGCCTGGTTATATTTATAAAGCTGGATGTTTTTCACACTGCAGATGGCTATAAGAACTTTTTTAATATGGCAAAAAATTGCAAATTACGAATATTTATGCAAAAACTCTGTGTTTCAATTACGCCACAACATTATAAATGACCCCCAGAGTGTGCACATAAATATTCACAATTTGCGATTTTTTCCATTTTTAAAAAGCTCTTATAGACATTAGCAGTACAAAAAACAAATTCGCAAATCTGTTTGCACACTCTCATTCAGCTATATAAATATAGTCAGACACTGTGAACCAATCTGCCCTGTGCAAAGTTTATAAATGGACATCCCCTTTATTAAATACACTGTCCTTTATTTTTTATTTAGTTTCATTATTCCTTAGGTTTGCAATTTCCATTCTGTCTTAACAATCCATATAAACTAGTTGTGACAGAGTTAGTTTCTAACTGAAAAAACTGCCATAAAAAAAGCAGACTCTTATTTTTCATTATTGAAACATGGATGAAGATCATGTGATTGCCAGACGATTCCTCTAGGAAAAATTTCTTTACCCCTCTATTGGCTTTAAATGTTTCACATGTGCACAGCTGTCCTTTCTCAGTTTAGCAATGTTTTTCTTTCCTTTATAATGACAGTTGGAAGTTTAATATTCATTAAAGTATTTACCAAGTGTACAGTTTCTCTCCTTTTTATCAATTTGTCACTCAGTTTCATGGGCAAATATTTATATACTGTTATTTAAATGGCATGATTGAATTCTGAGATGAAGCTCACAGCAACATGACTGGACTCAAGGCTAGCAAATAGTCCAACAATTTTTACTTGTGACTACTTCATAATTACAGGAACATTTTATATAGTACAAAGGGTATATTCACTGGAAAATGAAACAATTGCACATACAGTGGCAGAACTTATTTAATAATCCAACATTAGTGATGGGCGAATCTCCCGAGATTCGCTTCGCCGAATTTTTCGCGAATTTCTAGAGAAATTCGCGAAACGGCGAAAAATTCGCGAAACGAGTCGCGGGACGATTTTGTCACGCGTCGCGTCAATTTTGTCGCGCGTCTGTCGCGCGTCGCGTCAACATTGACGCGTCGTGTCGTTTTCGGCGCGCGTCGCGTCGTTTTCGGCGCGTCGCGTCAAAAACGACGCGCGACTGACGCGAGACTCGTTTTCAGCGAATTTTCGCCAAGCGAAATTTCGCTGGTGATTCGCGAATTTATTTGCCAGCGGCGAATCGCGGGAATTCGCCGCAAATTCGACCTAGGCGAATAAATTCGCCCATCACTATCCAACATCATATCTGTGATATGCTACTGTAATGAGGTGAATTCAATATACCCTTAAGTATGCATTCTAATAATTATTTATAAGGGCACTCTTTTTGCACAAAGTAAATATTTTGTAAAATAAAAAATTAAACCTTGAGTACATAATTAATTAATGTATTTTTAAATCATATCTAAACATAAACAGATGTCCTGTTTTATATATCTGCTTAGTTACAAAATTCTTGTGTTCCTTTCCTGTTTCTTTCCTGCTTCCTTGTGTGTTTAACTATGAACTCATAGATGAATAGGATACACCAAAATATATAATGGTCAAGTTGATATACAAGCACACAATCATACAGAGCAAAGCTGATACAATACATTCTGTCACTTGAGGCAGCAAGAGCCCCATTCCGGCTCAGTGCTTAGCCCTCTGGACTGCATTGTACCTCTCAACTGAAGTGTGTGCATTGTCCAAAAAGTTCTCTTTAGCTCTTAAATTTCTTAGCAGCCTTACAAACAATTGCAGGGTTACATTTGATCAATGCAGGAGGCAGGCAGTCAAAATATGACTCCCGGTGATGCACATTTTTAGGTTATCACTAGCCACAGAGGTTGAACCACTTCCATTCTCAGTGTGAATGGCAGGGGCGGATTTACATAGTGGGTGCCCCTAGGCTCACTGTTGTTTGTTGCCCCTGTCCCCTACCTTTTATTTGCTCAAATTTTAATCATTAGGGCGGAGCAATGGGAATTGGCACACAGGAAATTTAAATTTCTGAACCAATGTGGGTGTGGTTAGGCAGCATGCCCCCCCTAAAATACTCCCAGCCTAGGCACGGGCCTAGGTGGCCTCTCCACAAATCTGGGCCTGGTGAATGGTAGCATTGTGTTAAGTACTACTAGAAATATCAGCAACGTAAATGCACCATGTGCTATATTCCTGTTGGGGCTTGTATGGGTGTGTATTATGAAAGAAGAAGTCAGGAGACAAACCTAATCCATATCTATAACTATGTATACTCACTGAAAGTCAGCCAGATCTTGATCGGGCAGGTTAAAAAATCCAGTCGGATCGTGGGCGAATCTCTGCGTGCATGTGGTCGCACGATCCGACTGCCCGTATCACCTCCATTATGATCCGAGCGTTGGGACCTAGGGCCCACGATCAGATCAGCCCAATATTGCTCACCTCAATATGGGCATATCGGGGAGAGATCCGCTCGTTTGGCGATATCTCCCTGTCTATGGCCACCTTAAGTCTATGTTTAGGAGAGATTAGCAGAAATGGGCATTATGCCTACATTAGCTCTACAGCATTTTAAGATATGGTGAAGTCACTTGACTCTGGAAGAACTGCAATAGAATAAGACTATCCCTGGTGCATACTGAGCGTAAAAAGTTTAATACTCCACAGACTAAAAAAAAATCTAGATTTTCTGACATAGCACAAATATAAGCAAGGGAGCCCCAGATACAAGATGCAGACCATGGTGAGACAAGCTGAACAGAAGTTAAGTAAACAATTTACAAAAATTAGATAAATATCAGAACTATCTCAAAGCTTTGGCTAATCAAGGAGTCTATAAGACTCTTAACTATTTTTCACCACTTATTGTATGTATACTAATGGCTACAGAGACTTAAAGGGAAAAATATATTTTGTCTGTTTGTCTAAATATTTGGAGGAAACTGATCTTATGTGAGCAATAAATTGCATAAAAAGTGATTTATCTCAGACATGTTTAAAACTGGTTTCATTTTAGGCCTAGACTGACATTTAGCTATTATTTGGCTCTACTTTATACAAATGAATTTTACATATAAGCAGCTTTTTCTTATAATTATGAGATTTCAAAAATATTTGACTCTCTCAAGTGAAAGGACAGTGCTGGTGGCACCTGTTACTAAAATCTTGCATTGGCTTTTATATTATATAAGAGGGCATGAAGAATTTACTGTATAGGCATGATGGAGATTTTTTCATTCATTACTATGTACGTTCCTTCCAAGCTTACAGTATTACAAGGTGTATTATGAGGATGTATGAAGAAATGAATAGGCCCCACAGTAAAATAAGTTTAAATTCATGGATGTATGTTCATATTCCATGTATTTGCTTACTTACCTTCAATGAATAAAATTTAAGAAAAAAATTACTGCAAATTTTTTTTTAAATAGCTTGTAACACAAAATTATATACTTGTATATACGTACAAGTATGAAATAGTATGTTCCAATTATATAGATGTATAAATTGTCCCTGTACCTAACAAATAGGTACTTTCAGAGCCCAGATTAAAACTGTATTGATTCAACACCAGGGTGAGGTAACCTGCATCCATATCTATTACATAAAACATGCAAAATGGAAAAATGCTGCTTACCCTCAACAAACTATCTTTTGATAGTATATGATAATTCTTCCCAATGACACACATGGGGGGGTCAGAAGACTGAGAAACTACAGTGTCTGCCATCCTACATCTTTTCATTAAATCAGTTGACTGATATACAGTATGCTTTTTGATCATCCACATACATAAATAAATCATTCAGTATAGATAAATACAAGAGGTCCTCTGCCTCAGCCCATTATCAATATATTAAGGCAACTGAGACATTTTGTGCCTTAAGCTACTAAAAAATGCCTTTCCCTTTAAATAAAAAAGGCATTATTTGTCCATATATTGCAATTATCTCCAGCCATGGATTTGTGACACAATTCTGCATTCACCATATGCAATTTTTTTTGAGGAACTGTGACAAAAATGTGCAGCAACAAAAAAGTTGCCAAGACAAAAATGTTGCAAAGACAAAAAACGTTCTTTGACTTTAATGCATTTGGACAAAAGAAAAGTCGCCATAAGAAAAAAACGCCCATTGACTTTAACGCATTTGGTCAAAAAAAGTCCCCATAAGGAATAAAGCCCATTGACTTTAATGCATTTGGAGCATATAAAATATTGTCACAAGTAAAGTTTAAAAAAAAAATTCGACTTCGACTGTCGAATAGCCCAAAATTTGATTTAAAAAAATTAGAAAATTCGAATTTGGAAGTAATGTCTCTTTAAAAAACTTCAACTTCGCCACCTTAATCGAACTATGCATTCAAACGATCTGAACAATTTTTACTCGATCGAAAATGGAACAATACGATCTAAATTTACGATTGAGAATGCCCCCCCCCCACAAAACAATGAGATGGTCGAATTTCGAATTTTTTTTCTATTCCAAATTCAAACATTAGTAAATCTGCCGTTTAACTTTCATTTGATTCATTAGGACTTCTATTTATTCATTATACATTTTGTACAGGGACTAATTTTGCCTGCTTTGTACTTTCTGCTTTCAAGGTAAAACTCCTAAACATGGTTGCCCTTTTATTGAATACCACTAGGATCACCTGACTATAGCTGGAAAGGGTGGGAAAACCTCTTAAAACTTGTATTTTACGGACAATTCCTAGCATAAAAAAGTCCGAAACACCTCTAAAAATGCACATTAATTTAAAATGGTCCAATAGCGTTAAAAAAATTTGGACAATTTGATTGTTAGTAAATGGGCCCCTTAGATGTGCACATTCTCATTATGTCAATGATGCCTTTGGTAATTCTGTATAGGATCCATTATCTAGAAACCTGTTATCCATAAAGAACCGAATTAGGGGCTATCTCCCATAGTAGTAGTATGTAGATTACTTTATTACTGTGTTCAGGTTTTCAGTGATGCTATGCATGTATAAGATGCATATTAAAAATGTGAAGAATTGTGAAATAAATTGTAAAGATTTCAAACATACTGGTATGTAAGGAATTTGAAACAGATTGCACGATACTGACTCCTATGTCCCTGTAACTTTATAATGAAGTAAAAATAATTTCAAAGATGGAATAAAATATATTTTCTCACTTATTTTAAAAGAACTATTGCATACAATGTACTGCAAACACTTGTGTTAGACAACTACTTCACATTTTATGAGCCAGCCAAATTAAAAACTTATTGTATCAACATACACCATAAAATACACATCATACACCAAACCCATGAAACACCATAAAAAGAAAGGAGATAGCAAAATATACTTTAATCAGAACAGCTCATGACACAACAAAAACTTCCAAAACCCACATACAGATTGCGACAACCACAGCCCTAGGTAACATGGTTAGAGTTCTGGAAAGATATATGGAAAGATTCCTTGGCAAAAAACTTGCTGGAAAATATTTTTAAAAATGAATCGCATTTATTGACATATATTAAAATAAATATATAAAATTTTTTCAATCAATCATCTGTGCAAGTATATTATTCTTCATTATCGTGCACCACTGAAAAACCAAAAGGATTGAGTGCGAGTACTACTGGACAGCATATATATATATATATATATATATATATATATATATATATATATATATATATATATACAGGGAGTTCAGCACACCATATCGAAAACAGACCTATTTTTAATGGATTAAATAAAGAAATATTTTTTAAAAAAGGTCCCCAGTGTGCACCTCAATTTTTATATATATATATATATATACAGATGATCAGCACTCACTGCTTTCAAGGTGAAATAAACGTGGTTTTATTTAACGAATGCACATAATCATCCAACGTTTCGGACCCACATGGGGTCCTTTCTCAAGGATATATATGGAACAAGGATCACTATAGCAAGACTTATGGGCTTCATTATGAATAGTCATGGGTGAATTTACTGCGAGATTCAAGAAATGGCGAAAAAGAGGCAAAACGCATTGAAGTTAATGGGCGTCAAAATTATTTTTATGTGCGTTGCAAATTTTTCACCAGAGAATTTTCACCAAAATTTTGTGACGAAACACAGAACTTCACCACTAATTCAAGCCTCATTCGCACATCACTATTTATGAAAAGTCAAATTTATGTGAATTTACTTTAATGAATTCAAATTTATTGGAGTATTGACAGCATGTGGAGTTAATTTGCTCACAATGCAATTTTACACCTTCAAGCTGCACCTGGCCTTGTAAGGCACAATATTGTGAGAATGCAAAATGTTTCTCCTCTCCATATGCAGCAGTAAGTAACATCATCTCCTTTAGTGCCATAGATGGATAGAATAGAAGCAAAATCAAAAATGATGGTGTGGCTAAATTTGGGGCAAGAGTTAATTGATTTACATCACTGGGGGATGTCACAATCTATGTATTGAAGTAATATTTTAGCTGTTAATATAACAGGGTTTCATGTTTGCTACAAGTCTAATAAACCATAATAGCCAATAAGCAGTTTTACAGTCAGTTGTTTGCAAGCAAGGATTTGGATTTTTAGCCCCAAGCAAACATTAACAGGGCAATTTATGATGACCCTATACTCAGGTGCCAGGGCACTCAGGTGTGCCAAAGCTGAAGGACCTGCACTTGTGGGTGATCTAACACAAGGCGTGGTACATTTTGCACCCTGCACGATGAGTGATAAATTACCCCTTTAGCTTTTATGACTCTGGCCCACCTAAGTTGTAAAATTCCCTTTGCTATACACTGCTATTGTTAACGAAAACAGATGAAAAATCATGTCAATAAAATCACAATTTTGAATTACACTCCCTGCTTTTTTGTAAAAATTCTGGGGTTTTTTTTCAAATGGAAGTACAAAACTGAATAGTATTTAGATGCTTTCTTTGCTTCTTATTTGTAGTGATGGGCGAATTTATTCGCCAGGGGCGAATTCGCGGCGAATTCCCGCGATTCGCCGCTGGCGAATAAATTAGCGAAACTGCCAAAAAAATTCGCCCAAAAAAATTTGCCGCGCAAAAACGGGTCGCGCGTTGTTTCGCGACGCGCGACTCGTTTCGCGAATCGCCGAAAAATTCGCGAATTTCTTTGGAAATTCGCGAATTTTTCGGGCGAAACGCGGCCGTTTAGCCCATCACTACTTATTTGTTTCTTATCTGCCTCGCTTTTCTGAAGAAAGCCTAAACTCTAATGAGCACACGTCAATGCTTTAACTGTGTTTGTTCCACTAATCCATCTTGAAAAGCCCAAATATCTTAACAATCCATAACCAAGAAAGTCTTATCTATTGGATCAGAAAAAAAAACCTTATAGAAGTGTAGAAAGAAATGAGTTAACTAAGCACCCATAAAGAAACCAGATCAAGATGCAGTTAAATAATTTTAAACAACTATTTCACAACATAGAAGAAAGGCAGGTTGCAACTGCAGTTTAAATGACATTGCTAAATATTGCACTCTTCTTTAGGGTAGGGACAGACAGGGAGATTCGGGGAGATTTTGTCGCCTGGCGTTTTTAGCAGGCGACAATCTCCCCGAATTACCTTCTCCCTGTCTGCCGCTAGTATACTGACAAAGCGCCAGCGCCTGTGCAGACGCGGCGCGGCGATTTCCGGAATCGCCCAAAGATACTTCGTGAGGAAATCTCCCTGTCTGTCCCCAGCCTTATGCCTCATATCCAATGGACTAATTATATCACTTTTATCTTTAGAATATTTCTAAACCGTGATTTGTCATACCAGATTCCACCAAAGTTCTAACTCAGCATTTCATTAAGTAAATTCATATGGCAACTCTATCCACATGCTGTCACTAATAATTGCTGCTGCCAGATTCAGGCACTACCAACTGCTTCTCATCCCCTCTACCACTTTGCTAATCCCTTCCCTGCTTTCAGCTACCATTCATGTTCAAAACAGTTCACAACTCCTCTCCACCCTATATTTTAATTAATTAAAATAAAGTAATCACAATACCACTCATTAAACATTGCTAATGGATTGTTCCTTAATACCTCTCTCATTAACTTTTAAAATGTGTGCCCCTTCTCAGGAATTCCCTTCTATAATAAATCATTCATCCTCTAAATGGTCTCATAAAACACTAGAAGCTTACTATCATTTAACTAAATTCCATTTTACCACATTCATGATAAACTATGAGCCGCTTATCTGCTGAAATGAAATCCTGTCTGTCACATCTCTCACATGATTGTGGCCAGTGATAAACAAGTTATTCTCTTAACCCCCTTCTGTGAGTCCTTTTTACCCTTTATACATCTGTATTTGTGAGTATAGACATTATATCTTAGTTAGGATTGCGTTAATGTTACTGTTTTATTACTACATTTAGAAAGGAAGTACTTTTTAAAAATTAAATTGTTAAAAAAATGGGGTCTGTTACAGGTGGCCTTTCTGTAATTTGGAGCTTTATGGATAATGGGTTTCCAGATAACTGATCCCGTACCAATAATAAATATACACCTTTCTGATGTACAGTGCTTTGAAATATGTTGGCAAACTTAGCACTTATTAACAGTAGTAAAGCAAATAGCAATAGTAAAGTGTGGGGGGGCATAGTGACTTGCTTTACAATTAGTGCCAATTCCCATGTTATTATGCACGTGTTTGGTTAAGAGCTTCAGTTCTTTTAATAAAATGCCCAAAACCTGGTAAGTTTTATAAATAGATGCTTTAGATAATTGTTCATTAAAAACAAAGTCAGCAAATTAGAAAAAGATAAGGGAAAAACTACAGCTACCTTGTATTTTCCTCCCAAATAACGAGCTGCAATAAAGCAGAGATATATATTTCAGCCAATGCAGATGAGCAGATAGTGATTAAGTTATTATATATCATGTTGTATCCATGGATGGGAATTGGAGTCTTGCAGATCTGCCTAGAGCAAGTCATTTGCTGGCATGTAATCTTCGTAATTGCCACAGTGAAGATCAATTATCTACAATGTGACTGCAACTCTGACACACTGAAGCAAGAAGATAAAGGACTCTTGCTTATCCAGAGTCTCAGAGCTCAATAGTATTTCCAATGTTATATTTGCATTTTAAATTGTAGAACACAATATATATATATATATATATATATATTATATATATATGTATATATTTAGATATTATAACCAAGTATACTTAAACATAATTATTATTTTTTATTATTATTATTGTTGTTGTTGTTTTAGCATTACTTACTACTTAAAGGTAGAGGTAAGATAAATTGTTCCATGTAAAAACACCCAATTACTGCAATGTATCCTCCTCTGAAAAAGCCACCACAGAAAAAATGCAGTAGGGAAAAAGCCCATAGATACCAATGTGTTTTGAGAGGAAAGAGTAAAAAAAAAACACCCATTCACTTCAATAACCATTGTTTTTTTTTATGTAGCTAGCAGCTATTGAAAAAAACTATTTATTTAAACTCACAAACTAAACTGACGTTTCGGTCTCACTTTGAGAAAGGTCAGAATGCTGACCGAAACGTCAGTTTAGTTTGTGAGTTTAAATAAATATTTTTTTTCATTTTTTAAGTCCTGTGAGTGCGAGACTTTGTTCCAGTCTATATTCTATTTTTGTTTGTCTTTGCACCCAGGCAATCTGTGCACCGACGTGACGTGAGTGCTGGTTCTCCAACAGTATATATATATATATATATATATATATATATATATGTGTGTGCCACACAGAGGTGCACATAAGCATGGTAACCTATGCTATGGAAAGTTCCCACACAAGTATCGACCCTTCTGTAACTACAAATAATGCTTTGGTCACATAAATAGAACAAAATAACAACACAAAAACAATCCTCAGATAAATATTTCAAATACTATTCAAAAAATATTGCAAGTACATTCGATAGAATAAAAACAAACAAAAAACAGATGAAGTCCATGTGGTAGAAGACAGATTACAACTTTATTTGTTTGTTTCACAAGAGATAGCAGATGCTTTCATGTATATATACCAGGTGATCTTAGAAACTTTTTATTTTATTTATTTATCCTATATCCTATAGATAATGGGATTCTCATGATGAAAGGACGGTTGGTTTCCCCATGAAACATTGATTTTCACTTACAACAGTCAATCTGTGTGAAAATGCAGGAATATTACATGCAAGTGCAATTTTTCCCTTTATGAATGCTATATACAGTTAATCGTCAACTTTACAGCCCCTGACTTTAAGGGGCAAATTTATTATGGGTCTAATTGAAATTCAGATTAAAATTTTTGAATTTTTTATGTTTAAAACTGTCGATTTTGACGAGGGAATTATCCAAACTTGACTCGCACTTTTAAAAAAAAATTAGATTATAAATTTATAATACTCTGGCCCTTTAAGAATTTGAATTAGACTATTCGCCACCTAAAACCTGCCAAATTGTTGTATAATTCAATGGGAGAGTTTCAGTGAAGTATTTGGAAATGTTTGCAGCCTTCCTGGCATTCAGAGAAAAAACTCAAATCGAGTTTGATTGAAATCGATTTGAGTTTTTTGTTCATTTAAATTCATTTCAGTTTTTGTGATTCAATTTCATTAATACATTTCCCTAAGTAAAATTTCACTTCAATTGAATTTAAGGGAGTTATAAAAAAAAAAACACAGTTAACCCTTGGTAAATGTACCTCTAAGTTCTGCCACATTTTACTTTGTTTTTGTGGTCTCACCAATAAATAATGCATAATTAGTGATGGGCGAATTTATTCGCCAGGGTCGAATTCGCGGCGAATTCCCGCGATTCGCCGCTGGCGAATAAATTCGCGAATCACCAGCGAAATTTCGCTAAGCGAAATTTCGCCGGAAAAACGAGTTCAAAGTACCTACATACTGTATAGGGTGATGATCAGCATGTCTGGTCAAAAGCCACTCACTGCAGAAAATGTCTATATTGTTTAAGTTGGTGCTGATAGCTCTGTTTATGTTGGATGGGTTGCAGGATATAGTACAGTATGAGAAAAAACATGGGACTGCCCGAAAGCTATTATATGTGCATTAAATTGAGGTAATTGCTCTGGCCACTGTAATGATTCTTCACAACTGCACTGTACTTCAAAACCACAATTTTCATAAAGTCACACTCGGCAATGCCTTTAAGAAAGTACTTTTATGGTGTCATTTGCCACAAAGAAAAACAGGCTGTTCTTGAAGTGTTTTAATCAATCAATTTTCGTTTTTTTAGTTACAACAATTAACATGTGTAAGCGTAAGATGCAAAGGATGATCTGGATGTAAACCTTGGATGTAAAAAAGATGGTGTCAATGATATGGCTCTCTTGCATCAATGTTTCCTTTACTTTGCGCCTTACTCAGAAAAAAAGAAAAACAATTGGTTTAAAGCTGGCCATAGACGCAAAGATTTTTGAAAGATCCAATGGTTATCTTGAGACCACGATTGTCTCAAAACGATCGTTTAATGTCAGATTTGTCCATCAACTAAAAAGACCATTTCAGGCGATATTGCCAGCAAAACTGAAGAATCGCAGCCTGCTTTGCCCTGCAACATAGGTAGATTGCATGGGGACCGATAAAGATTTTCTAACCTGGCCGATCAATCTTCAGACCAATGTCGGCCGAAAAATCGTAAGATGAACGATCGTTTGTATCCCACTAACCGCACGATAATTTGACAGATTGGTCGGACTTCACCAAAATCGGTCGTTCGGGAGCGAAAGATCGTTGCGTCTATGGGGAGCTTTAGGCACAAGTATAGAGGAGTGTGTGATAACACAAGTACCTTTGTAAATAGCATTTAATCATGTGAAAAAACTACAATACTGCTATTCAAATTTTTATTCTGAGCAACTTCTATCTGATATAACATCTTCACTAGTGATGGGCGAATTTATTCGCCAGGGGCGAATTCGCGGCGAATTCCCGCGATTCGCCGCTGGCGAATAAATTCGCGAAACGACCCCAAAAATTCGCCGCCAAAAATTCGCCGCGTCAAAACGAGTCGCGCGTCGTTTTTGACGCGACGCGCCGAAAACGACGCGACGCGCGTCGGAAACGACGCGACGCGTCGAAATCGACGCGACGCGTCGGAATCGACGCGACGCGCGTCAAAAACGATGCGACGCGCGTCAAAAACGACGCGACGCGCGTCAAAAATGACGCGCGACTCGTTTCGCCAAATGGCGAAAAATTCGCGAATTTCTCTGGAAATTCGCGAATTTTTCGGCGAAGCGAAACGCGGCCGTTTCGCCCATCACTAATCTTCACACAGAGTCATTATAGTTAAACATTAACAACTATTCATCCATATGAAAGAGTAAAAAAAAAGTTTAAAACTTTTTTAATGATTAGTTTTTTCCATTATAAATTCTAAAAATAAAGGATGCTATGATACTTCCTAAGAACATTGTAACAATGTAGAAAAGTGATAATCCTGACAATGGGCTTTACATTTTTCATGCTTGAATCAAAGAAAAGGAACAAAGTGATAAGCCTAGATTTATCTGATACTCTTAGACAGAATGTACTATTAAAACTGAATAATTCCTTCAGAATATACATTCTTTGGCAGAATTAGATGACATCTTTAGTCATTGAGATCTTCTTGTTTTATGGTGTGCAGATGTGCACACTGAACATGGTTATTTATTCAGCAACGGCAGGTACAGCATGCTTTAGAGATGAGCATTAATGAATAAGGAATTCTTTTTGTTGCTCTGCAGGTGCATTAGGTGCTTTGATTGCCAGAATTCTTGCATAGCAAATATAACTTCCCTTGGAAAATAATAGATTCAAAAGGGGGAATGAGATAAGTCGGTAACAAAAAACACATGCGCAATGTGAAAAGTTACGCCTTTTCCACAAATGTGTTATAGCTTTTACAAACCTGTAATTTGTTTACCGACTACTTCCGACAGTGGAAGAATGTTTGTGGATTTTATAGTTTGCGCCAGTGAGCAGTGAATGTAATAAAACTTTTTTCTTAATAAAAAAGTTATGTTTGTTCCAAAAGATATACCCCCTTATGTAATAAATGGCACTAAGTTTGCTAGGAGCAGTAACCCATAGCAACCAATAAGATATTTGCTTTTAAGCAGGTGACCAGTAAATGCTACCTGCTGATTGGCTGCTATGGGTTACTGCCCCTGGGCAAACAATGCCTTTTATCACATAACTCCCTATAACACCTTCATGCACTTCTTAAAAGTGGGCAATGCCCAATTAAAATTCGCAATGCTAGAACAGTATTCTTATTTGTGCACAGTGTTGTAAATCAGCTATATAAATAAACATAACAGAATATATATCTGATGAAAGTGTTGAGAATATCTAATTGTTAACTCTGGAAACCTAATAAACACAATGGAGAAGTGGCAAGTTTATGTTCAATTACTTTTTAACTGATTCATTTTCAAGCCCTGATGAGTAGATCTAATTCACCAGCACAGAGAACTGTACAATAGCTTCTTAGGATATACCATAATAATTGTAGCTACTGTGGTAGAGTGACTGGGAAAAGGGTCACTCTAGCCTTTCATTTCTTCCCATGTACTAAGAAAGACTCCAGGAAGGAAGTTGTCTTTAAACAGAGAACGGATTATCTGTTTAAGTTTAGTAGCCAGGTACTCCATTCCACAAAGCCAGTCCGGAGATTGGAGCTCACCTTCCACAGGAAAGCTGTCCTGTGGAAATGATTTGAGTGATTTCAACCCTTCACTCTAATTCTTTTTATTCGATCACAAAAAAACTTTAAAACACCTATGGGAGCTTCCCATAGGGTGTTAAAGCAATTCGGTAGGTCCAAGTTGGAGAACTGGCCTATCAAATTTTTTTTCAAAGGGAAGTACTTTGACCATCGAATATTCAAATATTCGAATACAATTAAATTCAAATTATTTGAATCAGATGAATTTTGAAAATGCGATGGTCAAAGTCACCTCATTTGCATATTCGAATTTCGAATTTGATTTTTTTTTAAATCCGATCGAATTTCGAATTCTTTACACAAATTTAGTAAATGGGCCCCTTAAATTCATAATAAACTGGTCGCAACATATGTAATTCTCTATGTTTCGGAATAACTCAATTTATCCAGTGCTGCGTGGCATGCTGGCCCTCTAATTCTGCCGCCCTAGACCTGGACCTTTGTGGCTTTGCCACAAATCCAGGCCTGCTTAGCTAACTGAAGTCCTGACTTGGTCCCTTTAAGCATAGGTTGTTATTTCGATATATATAGTAACAATGTCTCAGATTTACTATAATTATATAATACAATGCAAATGTTTTAAACTCATCTTTTGTATGCATCATAGTAGAACATCAAATGGTAAGACATATGGTTCCATTTATAAATATGATTGACTGAGATTGGTTTTGTGACCAGTATAGAGAAAGTGAACCAGCTGTGTGGAGAATAAAATGGATAGTTTGAAGCATATGTACCTAAAAGACAGTGATATGCAGTAAACTTCTGAGGCAGTGCCTAAAACCATTGTATGAGTCACCAGCCTGCCAGTTCAGGATCAGAAGAACACTAGGTATAAAACTCTTTAGCATGTTACAGTCCCATATATGACACAGCTCTATTCGTTGTAGAAGTTTTAAACATTCTACATGGCTTTAATGATCTGGACAATACGTTTTGGGCCTACTTCAACCCTTTGTCAAGTGTCATTGTACAAATACAACTAGACACCTCTGTGTCATATATGTTTATTAATCAATTAAAAGCCTTCATTGCATACTTTAGGGCATTACAGCCAGGGATGCACCTAATTCAGGATTCAGCCTTCTTCTGCAGGATTCAGATTTGGCGGAATCCAGGTGCCTGGAGGAACCAAATCCAAAAAATCATGTGACATTTTGTTACACAAACAAGAAAGTCAAAAATGTTTTATTCTTTTTTACTTTCCCCCTTGTTTCTTTAATTCACACATGAAAATTATGGTTCGGATTCGGCTCAGTATTAGGATGAATCTTTCACAAAGGAAATCCTAAATAGTGGATTTGGTGCATCCCTAATTACATAGGGATGAAAAAACATGATTAAAATAATTTTCTCTAAAACCAAATATGCCATTTAATTTATTAAAATATCTGAATATAAAAAGAAAGAACAAAAAAAACACTGAACTATTCAAATTCGAATAAAGATACAAAACCTCTAAAACCTCAAAATTCTATTTTTTGGATAATACTAGTAAAAATTCAAAATACCTCTAAAAGTCTGAATGGCTAAGAAAAGTACAACAGTATGCAGCTCCCATTGACTTCTGTGGGAGATTGACTGCTTTTACTTGGCAAAGTTTTAGCGAAATAAAAAAAAAGATTTATGATAAAATAAGATTTGTGGAAAAAATAGAAATTCAAATGTTACTAAATCGACACTCTAGTGTATGTAGCTTTTGGCCACACCCATTACTAACTAACACAGTTGGTTGTTAAGCTATCAAAAAAAAAGAATTCCAAAGTCCAAGTTTCAATCATCTGTACCTAAATATTTCCAAGTTCTACATTTGTGTTTACTTTTAAAAATGATTTCCCCTTAACAGAAGAAAAATAGTTGGTACTACATTGTTACATTGGTTTTTTTGGAGAGGAAATATTTTAATTACCTTTTATATATCGAAATCAAAGCTCTCTTTAGAATAATCACCCATTCTCACTTATCCTCCTCCACTCCTCATTAGAGTTGATGGTTATTCTAATCCATTAATTAGATATGGATTAGGCCTGTTTGATAAGCATATTAATGCGTTAGAGGTGGGGGTTCTAAGTAAATCAGCTTAGATAGCTAAACTTGAATGACTGGCAGAAAAAGGCCTGTTGTACCTATATTATATATATTATATATATTATCTGTATCAGGCAGGCTGTCATGTAAGTGTTAAAACTTATTTTCTAAATAAATATTTAAAGAAAAAGACCAGAAAAAAACACCAAGCAGTATGAAAATCTGAAATTAGAAATATATACGGAGAGCAATAATAGTCATACAACATATATATACGTATATATAGTACCTGCACTCCAACTCCAATGATTACTGCCTGGGTGCTGGGTCAAGGCAATCATATAATACAAAAAGGATCCGCAAGAAAATTGGTTCCATTATGTTCTGGAACTTCACATTTGATAGAAGATAAGTAATGGTGATAGCTGTTTCCCCAGTGAAAGGAGGCAAAAACAAGGAAAAATGCATTCAAGATGTAAACACAATAATATCTACCTGTAAGGGTGATCATACACAAAAAGATCTACTTGATTAGCCAAGACATTAATCAATGGTAGAGCATTTGTTTTGCAGAGTGAAGCTTATAAATATGCACAAAAAGTCTTGTGACAAAGCAGAGGTTAACATTAAGGGGAGACAATAGGGATGACATGGTGTTTATGTAAAACTACTTGCATATACACAATATTATCTACATGTAAGGGTGATCATTTACAAAAAGATTTACGAGATTATCCAGGACAACAAATGAGAGGTTATATTTCTGATCTGGCCAACCAAATGGTAACTATTACTCATATAACTATTACTCATCTCTTCTGTCCCCATTCTGATTGCATAAAGTAACCCATGCAGCGTTTTAGCTTAAATTTAGAAATTACTTTATGACGTAAGTATTTTAAGAAAAGTTTTTAAAAATAGTTACAATTATGAAAAGTGAAACAAAACTTAACAATGCAAACTGGCAAAAACTGAGCCTTGCTTACAAGACCAAAGCAGATGCTGTGGTTAATGATACTCCTTCCCCAGCCTCTATCTTGGGAAAAATAATTTTAGCTAAATAGGTTGCAGAACTACTATACATCTGCCAATATATCCCTGCCTTTATGGCCCTTAGAAAAGATTTTGCATTAAATGGTTTGTTCATTATGGAGTGACTCACATTCTGATTAGATTAGGAAAAAGGGCTTGGTGCATAATGAAAGACTAAACCTGGCCAAACAATAACATTTCATTTGTTTATTATGACCAGACTGTACAAATTTTCTTCCATGCTTGCTTCAGCCAAAGTAAATAAGTAATATATTGTCACGGACGCCGCCCGGAGCATTCCAGGGAGCTCCGGGCGGCGCGTCCTCCCTGCGCGGCGGCGCATCCAAGATGGCGGCGCCCATGGCCGCCACGTGGTTTCGGCGCCGGCCGTGACGTCATCACGCCGCGCCAGAGGCGCAATGGCGCCAAATTCAAAGTTAAAAGGACGCCGGAGACCCAGGTTCAATGCCCGAGTATAGCTCAACCTGGCTATAGTGTTCCTGGGTCTCCTAGCCTTGTTATTGACTCCTGTTATCCTGCTATTGATCTCTGCCTGTTCCTGGACTTTGAAACCTTGCTGCCTGCCTATTGAACCCCTGCCTGGACCTGACTTTGTTATTGGATTTACCCCTGATCTGTACTTCGCCTGGACTCGCTGGAAAGGACTTCCTCCTTGATCCTGACTACAACCCCCCCGTGGGTGCCAGAGGCCCTCGTCTGACATATATATAATTAATACCATTAAAGGAACAGTAACACCAAAAAATTAAAGTGTTTTAAAGTAAAGAAAATATCACGTAGTGTTGCCCTGCACTGTTAAAACTATTCTGTTTGCTTCAGAAAGACTACTATAGATCATATAAAGAAGCTGCTAAGTAGCAATGGCGAAAATTGAAAAACGGCTATATGGCACAGGATAAGTAATGGATAACAGATAACATTATATTCTACAGAGCTTATTCGCTGTCTGCTGTGTAACTTGAGCCTTTTCTACTTTGAATGGCTGCTCCCATGGCTACACAACAGCTCATTTATATAAACAATAGTAGTTCTTCTGAAGCAAACACTGCAGTTTTACTGCAGTGCAGGGCAACACTGCGTTATATTTTTATTACTTTAAAACAATTTCCTTTTTTGATTTCTGCATTTATATTGCAATACTCTTCAGTTCTAAAATGTGAACTAAAAATGTACATTTGGGAAAACATAATTATTCATTTTAATGTGGGATGTTCAGAATTTAGCCTGTCCAGGAACAATCAGAACACACTATGTCAATGTAGGTCATCTATGGGCATGAAATTGTTCAGAAAATCACTGGCAGAAAAACACATTTACCTATAGACTATGCTCAAATAGATTTAATAAACAAAAGGCTATTTAATACCTTTAATTGTAACTGAAAAGAATAGTGAGGGGGTTGTTCTTACAGAATTAATGCAGAGCAATGGGAAAATTATACAAATACCTTTGTTCCAATTAATTAAAAAATGCTTGAATAACTGCAATGTTTGTTTCATTTGGCTATCATGCCAAAGATGTTGCCACAGAGTCTAATAATCTATAGAAAATGAACGCTCTAGGGCAGAACATCTGTCCAAATATACAGACATACAGTGTTTTTGTTTCTAAGCATCAGGTTTGAACATGAGTTTACAGCCACTGGTTTTGGACAGAGTATCCCAATTAGATAAAATCTAAACTTGAAATAATTTATTTCATAAAGGATTTATGGAGCTAGTTTCTTTTGTTTGCCTTTCAAATCATGGCACAAACATTAAATATCTTCAGTGGTTTGTGAGGTAAGCATTGTTTATGAAATTCATTTGTTTTTTCACAAAGAATCAAGTAGACACTTGTATTTTGTATAGTATCAAAGAATATGCTGGCACTTTATAAATAGGTTTTATTATTAACAATAATGATGATGTATTTGTTAGAAAACTAAACTTCCATGATGTCTGTAACAATTATGTATGCAATAGACTAGGATTGCTTTAATAAATGTACTGTAAAACAAAAAGAGAAATAATTGTTTGCTTTTTTTCATGACTAGTAATTTGACCTTTGGTATTGTGTATGCCCATTTAACATGGGAAAAAGGAAATTTAAAGACAGAAGAATGTATTGCTCAGGTTAAAAACAAAAGGCAACCAGTTCAAGCCGGTGTAACAGGTGTAACATGAATGAGGATCAATTTAACAGGCAGAAAAAAACATTTAGGGGCCAATTTACGGAATTCATGTGAATAGATCGAAGTTCGATCAAATTCGATCGAATAACGATCGTATGAATCTTTCGTGAAATCGTAAAGTGAATTTTGGCCTATTCGATCATCGAATATCGAATAGATCGAATGATCGGATATTCGATAATTCGATGATCGAAGGAAATTTTTTTTAAAAGTTATGCGACTGCCTACTTCGGCAGATTGAACCTACCGAATTGCAATATAAGCCTATGGGAAGATGCCCATAGGCTTCAGAGACTAAGTCCTGCTCGAATACCATTCTTACGATCAAAGCGTTCGATCGTTGAAATCATACAAATTTTTAGAATGAAGTTTTAAGATGTTTTCCTGAAATCGAACTATCGGTATCCAATAGTACGAATTAATTGAGAAATTGAATATCGAGCGAAATGATAGCCTAAAACTATTCGATAAGCATTCGATGGTCGAATGCTTATCGAATTTTGTCAAGCTAATTTCCGGGTGTAATAGTAAATTTGCCCCTTAGTAGTGCTGATTTTTGTGTCCTCTTATCCCTGCTGCATTCTTACTATAAGAGGGTAAGGGTATAACTCAACATCCCACCTACACACACATATATAGATTTGGAAACCAGTGCAAACAAAAAACTAATCACCTACTGTATGACTTGTCAAACCAAGAAAGAATACCTAAGCTAAAACTTATATGGGCAGGTTTAAACTCCAATTCAGCCTCTTTAGATTGAGTTAGCAGCTTATCTGCTTGTGTATGGGCCCTACCCAACTGGCAACTGCCTCCTTGGGCAGGTTTGAAAATCCCATCTGCATTGAAAGACTATGATACAATTGTTAGACCAGTAGCCAAACAAGTGGATCAGTCCAATATGTCCCAGAACATAGGGGTACAAATCAGAAAAAGATCCATTCACTTGGTGACATTGCAAAATGAGTGGGTCTTAATGTCTATGGTCTACTTTCTTGAGCAGTTGTTTAACCTTTTAAAATTATTGTTTATTATTATTAAAATTATTATTGCTCAGATTTTTCTAGAAATGGACTATGCATGACTCCAGTAGTCACAAGTAAATGTTTTAAAATATTGAGATTAGTAAGTCACAGGTAAAAAGGTTCACACAAGTGCCATCCATAAGATCTGCCCTCCCAAACATGTGTCTGACATAAAATTTCCTTAAAGGAGTCTGTGTTAATAATAGCTTTAATTTTTTATATAGAGGGATTTTTTTAACTATAAGAATAAGGAAATATGAATTTCTGTAAAAACATTTTCTAATTAAAATTCTAATTAAATACAACAATAAACAGCTTCATCTATTTTGTCTTTAGCTAACAATTCCTGGGATGAACAGAAGTTCTAGGGATCGGTAAAAAAACTAGCTTGAATTGGTATCCCCTTTTTTCTTAAGCCCTGCCTTTGAATTGAACAAGTCTTAAAATAATTAGATGCCTAAATCCTGATGTGAAAAGAAGAGAAAAAAACCTTTGAAATGTTGATAAAGCAAAGAAGCTAAGAGTTTGATGAATGAGAGCAAGAGGGACAAGTGGAAGAGATAAGCCTGTTTTCTTTTTTACAGTTTGATGTTATCCAGTGTTGTGTTGACCCACACTTACATACCCAGCTATAGCTGAGCCACAATTCTTTGTTTGAAAATGTGTTGTAAAAAAGTATCCATTAGCAACATACACAAATACACAGGTTCCTTTTGTGAAGTTTACTTAAACTAATATTCCTTCAAAGATTAGTGAGTCTAGTGCTCAAGATGACCGTTTATCTGTTTAAGCATTATATCTCACCTCATTAATTAGTCAGAAGTTATCAGTTGCTTCAGGAGCTAGTCTGGGTTTATTTGGGCAGATTACTCAATTACTTAATTTGTCATCTGATCAAACCATTAACATAGATGGAGAACATCATTTTCTATACACAAAAATTTCTACCAGCTAGAATAATTAACTATATAGTAGTTAAGTTGATTAACAAACTGCCAACAAACAATCTATATAACAACTGAACATATAAAATGGCAAAATTAAAACTATTTAATGAAATTTTACACAACTGATATTTTAAAACTTGCATGTATGCAATGGATTTTCACACAATTTCCTTATTTTTGTAATGTTTGTAATGTAAATATATTTTGTTTACTAAATATTCTTTTACCAATTAACAGTTATGATCTTAACAGTGTTTCCCAACAAACACAGTTCTTTCTTCATTTATCCATTAAATCTTCATCTGAGGAAGTAATTTAATGATTTTCATACCTGATGACTTAGAACCAAAATAAACCACATATATTATGTCACATAGGTCACTGGTTGGCTTTTTAAATGGTAATGTTCTAAGGTCAGAAACAACACAGGCCATATTTGATCACTCAACCCAAAGATGAAGGGATTTCCATCAGGCTGCAATCCTACTGAGACATCTGAAGATACAATTCACAAATGCCTGATTAATGTGACAGTTAACAAAACAGAAGGTAAGCTTTTCTCACTGTTTAGTAGAAATGTTTGGAATCTTCTATTCTTTACCATTAGATTATTTAATTAAGGCATCAATTTTACACAAAGTTAAGTTTTAGCCTCAAATATAAATTCGTTTTATAATAAATGGAAAAGTGTAATAAAAAATTTTATGTTTTAAATTTAAAAGTTATCCGATTACATATAGGAAATCTGAATTCATTTATGTAGCAGGATTAAAAATAATAATGATAATAATAAAACCACTTTGACCTTAAGAATAACAGAAGTATTTATTTTAGCATTGCTATTTTATCTTATATGGAAAAACTCTTTTTTGCTGATGTTAACTTCTTGAAATATCTACTATATACGTTTTCCAATTTATTTTCAGACTGAAAAGGGACTATGATGGAGGTTACAGATCGTGTCAGTCTGGGTCCAGGAATTACCACATCTGACCCCCCACCTCCAACTTTAGGGCCCCCTCGCCAGCAGCCCAAAACCCTCCTCTTGCCACTTCCCTCCCTGCCCACCAGCCAGATATCACTCGGAGCGCTTCATTTTCTGAAGTCGCCCAAAGTTGCACTCCGAGTGCCATCATGCTGGTGATTTAGATTCTATCTGGTGGGGAGGCAGTACAAGGAGATTACTCGCCTGAGGAAGAAGCGGTTTGTCGCCAGGCGACTAATCTCCCCCAAATAGCATTGTGTGCCTCTACCCTTAAATAACAGTGTATTATTTGCAATTTGACTGAATATTTACAAATCTAGACATTGATGTAAATAACAAAGCCAATCATGAGACCTAGCATTAGGGCAGAGATACACATGAAGATTCAGGGAGATTAGTTGTCCAGCGACATCTAATCTACCCAAACTGCCTTCCTGCTGGCTAAAATGTAAATTGATGGTGGTATGGTACTCGGATCGTTTCATTTTTCCAAAGTCGCGTGACGTTTCTTCTTGAGGCAACTTTGGGGGACTGAAGAAAATGAAGCACTCTGAGAGCCATCCCACCGGGGATTTACATTCTAGCCAGGGGAAGGCAGTTTGGGGAGATTAGTCGCCCGGGAAACTAAATCTCTGTGAATATGAACGCGTGTCTCTGCCCTTAAAGGAATTCTGAAAGAATTTGATGCAAGTTTATAACTGGTGTTGAATGATAAAGCTACGAACTATTCAATCACTGGTAATAATAAGATATTGGTCTCTCTGAGCCTATCTTCACAGATAAAGAGGGTACTAATGTTAATTATCTGCTTAAGATCATATGTCTCATTACAGTAAGTAAACAAAAGAAAGTCAATAGTGATTCTTCAGTAAACAAACAAGGGTAATGTATGGAAACTCATCCACTATGTACCATAGGTTCTCCTTTAATGTTACGTGTACTCCTGTGAGAGAAAACAACAGTATTCAGGGGTATATTCATTTCAAATCAAATATAGATCAGGTCACAAAATACATCTCTATTGTATACATCAACTGTTAACCCTTTGGGTGCCAGCAGGATTCCACTTTTTAAACCGTTTGGGTGCCAGTAGAATTCCATTTTTTAAGTTGTACTCAGTGTCAGAGTCTATTTTGTTCTCTGAATTTTTTGTTCAGGCATTTCCTGGGGGGGGGTTAATTTTACTTTCAGGACATTCTGAGCTTTCTAAATCTACCTGAATTTTTGTGTAATTCCACTTCGATAAATATATATAAATCAAAAACATATTTTAATTTGTGCATGAAAATACAACTCATTTGGAAAACCCCATGTATCCTTAATGCACAAATACCAAATATGTATAATTTTATGAAGTAGCCTGACTTGTATAGATCAAAGGCTCCCAGCAGCACACTACCAGATTTAAAGTACTGCTACAGAAACCTCATCCTTTAGATCACAAGGCCAAAAATTCATCTAACAGTAGGATTATCCCATTAACCATATAACTGACAAAATACAAAATTGGAAATGTATATATGTATATATATATATACATATATACATACATAATGTGCATGAGTCGCACACCCCTGAAAAAGCTTTAAAGACCTGGGTGCTCATGCGTAAAAATTATATACGCATAGGTAACATGAACCAGCCAGTATCAAGACATTTTTTGAGAAGGGACATAGTGCTGATTTATGGTGTTGGAAATGTGGCCACAGGGTCTACTTCCTCTATAATTACAGCTTTTTTTTTGTAATGATTTTTAGGACACAAACTATCACCAACTATGCAGGACTTAAAGAGAAATAAAATGTATAAAAATGCAATAAACTAGCTAAAAACACAAAGTTTGAGTAGTTTAAGTGTTTAGTATAAATTCCAAAATAACTAATCAACACAAAGGTTGCAAAGTTGTATTTACTAAATATGTGAGTTACTTATGCTATTTGCATATTGTGCTTTTATAAAGTTAGATTTAAAGGTCATGTTCATGGGTAGTTCATGGGTAGTAGAATATTTATTTGCTCAATGTTGATGCATATACATGTAATAATGCTAATTCATGAATGTGAAATTCCCTTTTCCCTTTGCCCAACATAGTTTCTTTCATATGCACTTCTAAATTGCACAAGGTGGGGGGAGGGTCATGTTTGGCTTTAAGCAAATGTAAAAAGACATTTGGTGTTAAGGTTATGAAGTGACAGGAGCAAAAGGGATGAAAAATTAGTCTAATTTACATATTTAACTAGCACAGTAATTTCACATCATCACTTCTCTGTGAAAGACGTTAAGAGGTCATTTCCCTTGAAATATAAAGAATGTGATATTATAAGTACAGTACTTCTTTTAATTAAGATATATTTTTTATTTGTATGGTATGCAGTTTATATATAATCAATTATATTTTTCTATATAATTAATTATATTATCTACAATCAAGTTTGGTTTTATTTTTAAAAATTCCAGGTTCAATGAATTACATTCTCAGTAATAAAATGACTAGTAACATCAAAAAAATGTTTTTTTTTAATTTGTTAATATACAATGAAAAAAAAAACACACGAAGACAAATCAAACTTTAAAATAGCAAAGCCTTTATTAAGAAATAACTCACAGAAATTCGGCTTCCCCTCCTCTTCAGAAAAGGCAGCAGGGCGACCATCTATTGATTTCTCCTCTCTGGTTATTCTATGGATAGTGTGTCCTCTGCCCCCATCTTATTCTCCAGCTCTTCTTCATCCTCCTAGCATGGGAAACACTTGCACTCTGTCAGACATTTCTTCTGCGGAGTCCAAGAGAGATCAGAGTGTTACAGCGTGTCACTGCAAATGTGTGCGGTTTGCTTTGCAGATATTCACTATATCGCTCATGTGTAGTTGCTTCTCTCTTAACGCTAATTCGGGGGGTGGTGGTTGATAGTGTAAGATCTCTGCTGCCTGTGGTCCCCTTTGCCTGGCACAGTGCGACCGCATCAGAGTGTACTTGATGCGATTGCATGTGAGTCGGGGATCAGCAAAGCCGCAATTTCTGGGATACCCCATGTTCTTCTTTCATGAGTCAAACTGACTGAGCCTGCTACCTCTCTCATAGACTAATTTTTATCTAAATAATCAAAATGATTCCCCTTTTCACTGTATTAATAACACAGTACCTTGTACTTGATCCAAACTAAGATATAATTAATCCTTATTAGAAACAAAACCATCTTATTGGGTTTATTTAATGTTTATATGATTTTCTAGTACAGGTATGGGACCTATTATCTAGAATGCTTAGCACCTGGGGTTTGCCGGATAATGGATCTTTCCGTAATCTGGATCTTCTACTACAAAATCATGTAAACGTTAAATAAACCCAATAAGATGGTTTTGTTTTTGGATTATTTAATTATAATGGAGTCTTTGGGAGATTGTGATTCTGTAATTCAGAGTTTTCTGGATAACAGGTTTCCAGATAAGGGATCCAATAACTGTATACTTAAGGTATGAAGATCCAAATTACAGAACGATTGATTATCCAAAAAAGCCCAGGTCTTGAGCATTCTGGATAACAGATCCCATATATGTAACAATAATTATGGCAGGTTAGTGCCCTTGCAACACAGTTTACATGTTGTTACATGCTGTTATTATGATGGAGACTAAGGCTCTGTCTAGAAAACCTCAATGTTTATATTACAATGTATGACCAAGAACAAGCTTGCTGGTAAGTCTTGTCTGGATAACATTAAAAAGCATTTTGGCAAATATTTTTGCAATCTTATTGGCCAATAATGGGGTAGCATATGCTTGTAGTTCACAAGTTGCAAATTATTTTATGGGTGTTATTTGTTACTGAATATTCCCTATAATAAGTGGACATATTCACTATGAACAAGTCATGGCTCTCCTTTTCTTAATTTTACAGTATTTTACATTTTGCAAGATCAAAACCCTTCAAAGTCCTTGAGCAAGTTTTAACAATTCCTGCTGGGTTACTATTCATTTAAATCTCAGCCAATTTGTTGATGGATTTTAATGGCTTTGTGAAAAATTTTTTTGAGGGCTTTCTATTTCAATCTGGGATATATCTTTCATATGCGATTACCACTGTCTCTCCTTTAGCGTTCCAAAAAAAGTATTCTTGTCAATTATTTTTAAATAAATAGTCAACAGGCAAGGACAGGAATTCATTTATGGTTGTCACTTCAAACAGTTACTGACAAGAAAGCACAACAAATACAATTTGTCTGCTACTGAAAATCATGGTATTGACCTCTCAAGTGAAGGACAATGATGCTATTACCAGAAGCCACATAAAGAGTCTGAAATGCATTTTGTGGGTGTGAAGTGTCATTTATTTAGGCTATCCTTGGTCACTTTACACTGACTTGTTAACACTGTGTGATTCCACACTCATATTTTCCCAATTAGATGAGAACAAGCAATGCAGCTGTTCGTTTTACATAGCATCAAAGTGAGAGTAAGGCTGAAAGCTATGTAAATAAAATTGACTTTAGACAATTGGAATATGTGGCACTGTAATGGTACAGGCGAAAGTTTAAATGCCTCTAGTTTTACAGCAACCCAAAACTATAAACTAAAGATTAAATAATACCCATATTTAAATAAAAAACTTAATGCTAACATTTTTAAATACATACAAGAAAAAATGGATATTACTATGATGCAGTAAAGCATTTTTGCCACAATCATCATTTCTGCGTGCATTCATTTTTCATATTTTATGTATATATATATATATATATATACACAAATACAAGAGGACCTCTGCACTCAACCCGTTATCAGTACAGTATATTCAGGACATTGAAACATTTTGTGCTTTAAAGGAAAACTATACCCCTCAAACAATGTAGGTCTCTATAAAAAGATATTGCATAAAACAACTCATATGCAAATCCCTAATTCATGTAAATAAACCATTTTCATAATAATATACTTTTTTAGTAGCATGTGCCATTGGG
>CM044435.1:71876283-71891519 GCA_024363595.1 Xenopus borealis | reverse complement strand
TTTTTTTTTTTTTTTTATACAAACAGAATCCATATGAAACATACTAGTCTTAACCTGTATTAACCTGTATTGTTATCTAAATATCTAAGTAGTCTGAAATAATCAAGCATAAAATTGACTGTCGGTTCTATTTATTATTAGGCTGGGATAAGCCAAAGTAGTATATACATATAAGAGCAGCCAATAATGTATGCTTACTTCATATAAGAAAGAGAAATCAAGAATAAAGTGACATTTCACCCACTTGGTATTTAGGCCCACACTTGATTCTAGTAGCCTCCACACTGACTTTTCAAATGTAAGGGTACTGCAGAAGAGAGTGCACACCACTCTTTTCTCAGTCTGCATAAATGAACACTCAAAGTGCAGTTCAGGTACGGGACCTATTATCTGAACCTGGACTTCATACCTTAAGTCTAATGAAAATCATTTAAACATTTAAAAAAGTCAATAGACAATACAAACTTTTGCTGCTCAAAGCTCACCATTAATATTTGGAGAGGCTGCACAATCTTCAAGAGTCCCCTGAAGGTTTCCAAGATGTTTCTCACAATATGAAGCAGCACATACTCCTAGGCACCTACAGTATGATTAAGGGTGCTAGAGCCTGAAAAACATCAGGTGTTTGATCCTTCTGCTTAGTTTTTAAGGCAGACTGTTATTAAAGACTTATTTTAATTATTTAAACATTAAATAAACCCCATAGGCTCATTTTGTATGTGCTAGTACATACGGTGCTATATCACTGACACTGAAAACAAACTATGCGGTCAGACTGAAGCTGAGAGGTCACCTTAACCATTTTGGGTTCTGCATCTGTAGAACCAAGAGGAATAGTCAAATTTGACACTTGGATTAAGGAGGGCAGGCCAAACATATGCATTTGGGCCTATGAGTCATTAACTAAACCCCTGAATATGCAGGGGATTTACTAATAAAAAGTGTATGTTTATTTGTGGAGAATTAGAGCACAGATCGCCTTTCTTTTTGTTTGTCATAGATGAGAGTTGTACAACCTTATTTAATGTACGATGTGCTCATTCCCTGTAAGCAATGCTTAAAAGGGTTGTTCACCTTTGAGTTAACTTTTAGTATAATGTAGAGAGTGCTATTCGGAGACAATTTGCAATTGGTTTTAATTTTTTATTGTTTGTTGTTTTATAGTTATTTAGTTTTTTATTCAGCAACTCTATATTTTGCAGTGTCAGCAGTTTGGTTTCTAGGGTACAAATTACCTTAGCAACCCTGCATTGATTTGAATAAGAGACTGGAATATGAATAGGAAATGGACTGAATAGAATGATACTGTAAGTAATAAAAAGTAGCAATAACAATACATTTGTAGCCTTGCAGAACATTTGTTTTTTAGATGGTGTCAGTGACCCCCATTTGAAAGCTGCAAAGAAACAGAAGAAAATTGCAAATCATTAAAAAACTATGAAAAATAAATAATGAAGACCAATTGAAAAGTTTCTTAGTATTGGCCCTTCTACAATATACTAAAAGTTAACTTGAAGGTGAACCACCCCTTTAAAGTCTCAACATTGCTTCAGGTTGTACAAGGTACAAGCAATATTGGATCTGGCTGTGTTCAGTGCAAAATCTTTCTTGCAATGACAGAAATATAGCAACATTAACAGTTTACTGTCTGTTCTTTGAGCAGCATGGGCCTGAAAAGACACTATAGAACCAGTGGCCACAAATAGGCCAGTGCACATTGGTTTACAGATGGATATCCCTGAAACAACAATATTATGTGTACTACATAAACCAGTGTTAAGAAAGAATAGTATTTGCAGAATGTGTTTTAATTAATCAATGTAAAAATGACTTTGTGGTGAGACTTGCTTATTTCTAAGCTTTCCTTCACAAGAGAATTTGTATGGCCCATCACTTGCTACATTATAAAGAGCAAGTACATTACAGTATTTACAGTACAGTTTTTTGCTGCTTTGGGACATAATAAATCGCTAAAAATCCAAGGTTTTTTATAGAGAAAACAAAACTCAACCTTTAATAAATAGACCCCATAGAGTGTGTACAACATACAACCTACCAGCTAAATATGTTATTTTTCACATAGGACATTATACAGTAGGGATGAGGCTGCAAATATTAAAAAATACACAGGAGGTTAACAGGACAATAATTTGCTGACAAATTATTGGCCAAAAAATTTGGTACAGTATCATTAAGACAAACTACACCAGTCCTAAAGTTTGGCAGACATATGATAAGAGACGACCCTTTGGTAAGAAAACTCTGTGCTGCTGAAGATGGATACTGGGCATGCACAAATGCTCATGTCACCATCTGCTTTAATCAAGGCTGGATTTATATAGTGGGTGCCCCTAGGCCCACTGGTGTTCATCACCCCCGTCCCCTCCCCTATATTTGGGCAAATTTCCATTATCAGGACTGGAGCAATGGGGAGTAGTGCACGGCAAATTAAAAAAACTATCATATCTCCTGTGTATCCCCAGAGTTTCTGAACAAATGTGTGTGGTTGGGCAGCATGCGGCCCCCTAACATCATGCTGCCCTAGGCCTGGGCCTTGGTGGACTCTCCACAAATCCAGGCCTGGCTATAATCTCATAAGCATATGGATTCATGAGACAGCACGGATATTATAAGTTCATCCTTGAGCATGTGTGTAACTGGGTCTCATAAAGTGATGAAAATAATAATTTTTTAAAATTTGGATTATTTTGATAAAATGAGAGACAGCCTTTCTGTAATTCAGAGCTTTCTGGATAACTGGTTTCCATATAACAGATTCTATACAGTACCTGTACTTTCAAGAGCTTTTGTGGATGTACTGTATATTATTTTTGACAGTTAAGTTTGCGGTAAGCCAGGTAATTACATAACTCTCCTTATATAGGTGCAATTTGTATTAGATGCATATTTACAACATTTTTAAATATACCGTTATATTTTATTGCTATGGCTTAGTATTGTATAACTGCAGTAGTTAAAGCAGACCTGTCACAGAGACATAAAAAGCTGTATAAAAGTACTTTTCAAATTACATATAAAAAACAAATTCTTTTTTTGTTAAAACATTTATAGCTGTTAAGAACACATTTAAAAATCTCAGCTGTCAATCAAATATTGACTGCCCCTCCTCTATGCCTTGGGCATAGAGGCGGGGCAGCCAATTACTTTAATTTTCAATTCTGCACATACTAGATGTCACTGCATTTCCCAAATTCCCCTGTCTCTTTACCATTCAGTTGTGTAACCAGTGTATGGGATAGACATCAGGTCCCCCATTCTGGTGCATAAACAAGATTTTGAGATAACACATGGCTTGCCTTAATAACAGTGTACACAACTGAATTATTAATTATAATCCCAGACCAAAGGAAACAACATTGAATCATCAGTTACATAGCATAATTAATGCTTATTTTGCTTGACAAATGTTATAAAATAGGATTTTGAATATTTTTTTCCAGTGACAAGTCCCCTTTAAGCAACCAGGAACTTTCCTTAAAACATGATTGCTAACTTTTGCCTGTTGAAACTGACTATAGTTTTTAATGTCTATGCAGTTCAAAAGCTGTTAGGTGGTTAGAAGAGGGAACTGTGGAAATTCCAAGTAAAATTCATTTTGTAATTTTCCCTGCACAAAGAAAGATACAACATATTCACACTGTTAGGTGAAGAACAAAACTGCATTAACTCTTCAGGAAACACAGTAATGGTTCA
The DNA here is from genome assembly GCA_024363595.1 of Xenopus borealis. Lineage (NCBI taxonomy): Eukaryota > Metazoa > Chordata > Amphibia > Anura > Pipidae > Xenopus > Xenopus borealis. The sequence continues at coordinate 71,887,805 of CM044435.1, read as the reverse complement.
GATGAATACCAGAAATGTGTGCACTTTTCACAGTGAATAAAGTAATGTTTTGCAGAGATCTTTAAATACATTGTCATTAGAACTGTGGCTTAGAGCTAGGCCACATGAATGGCTTCCAATGATTATTTAATTGTTGGATAAGAAAGCGCTCAATAGAGGCAGCCACACAACTGAGTATCAGATGAGTCATTTGCTGCTGAACACAGGAGACATTTTTCTCCGAAGGCTACATCCCCAGTCTTTTTTTGCAGCACTCCTTTATGTTATGCTAGTTAAAAGCCAGTGAAGGGGGTTGGTCAATCTAGTGTGGGTGGTAAGCAAGGCCTTCAACTTGAAGATTATAAACCTACATTAGCAAGCTAATCCTTTAGATTTGTCTACTATACCTCCTTTCTCTCAGCCTTCTCATCTGCCTAGATGAGGAATGTTGTCTCTAAGTGGGTCACATGAGTGTTTAGATTTGACTATTTCACCCTAGCCTACAGTTCATTAAAGGAAAACTATACCCCCGAACAATGTAGGTCTCTATAAAAAGATATTGCATAAAACAACTCATATGTAACACCCTGCTTCATGTAAATAAACCATTATCATAATAATATACTTTTCATAGTGTGTGCCAATGGGTAATCATAAATAGAAAATTTCAAATGATCTCCAGGTTGCTGAAGCCAAAGGTCACTTATCCATCCTTATCCTCCTTGACCTATGATCTGCATTCAACACGGTTGAACACTCTCTCCTGATGCAGATTCTGTATTCGCTTCGTCTCCGGAACCAGGCTGCATCGTGGCTTTCTTCATACCTTTCTAACCACTGTCACTGTCTCTTGCGCTAACATCTCCGCTTCCTCTCAATGTAGGGGTGCCGCAAGGCTCTGTACTTGGTCCATTGTTGTTCTCTCTGTACACTCTGTCTTTGGGAGATCTCATTCGCTCATTTGGTTTTAATTATCATCTGTATGCTGATGATACCCAAATATATTTATCCACCCCTTCATTAAACAGCTGAAACAGAGGCTCAAATCTCTAACTTCCTCCTAGCAATTTCCAACTGGATGAACCAGCGCCACCTCAAACTCAACCTAAGAAAAACTGAAATAATCATCTTTCCACCTAAGCTTGGTCCTACTCCCCTTTTTACTATCTTTATTGATGGCATGCTCATTGACCCGGTCAATTCAGCACCCTGTCTAGGGGTGATATTTGACTCCTCTCTCTCCTTCTCTGATCATATTAACACCACTGTCAAAACCTGTCACTTTTTCTTACGTAATATTGCAAAAATACGTCCCTTCCTTTCACCTGCTACAGCCAAGACACTCATGCATGCTCTCATCCTATCCCGCCTAGATTACTGTAACCTTCTACTAACGGGCTTGCCTAACTCCCATCCCTCCCCTCTACAGTCTGTATTAAATTCTGCTGCCAGAATTATCCTCCTCTCATCCAAAAGGGTACAGGCCCCTCCCCTGTTGAAGTCATTATCATGGCTTCCTATAAAACAAAGAATAACTTATAAACTTCTCCTCGTAGCCTTCAAAGCCCTTCATTCCTTTAAACCTAACTACATCTCATCTCTTGTTTCTCTATATGTTCCTGGCCGAAACCTCTGCTCCTCTCAGACTAACCGCTTGGTTGTACCCCCCACTTCTACTGCTGTTTCCCATGTCAAAACCTTCTCTCTTGCAGCTCCTTATATTTGGAATGTCATTCCTGCATCTCTCCGGAGAGAATCCTCCCTCAATGTTTTTAAAACAAAACTCAGAGACTACCTCTGGGAGCACCTGGATAACACCTGAACTGGCACTTGTACGACAGTTTCACCCACTATAAAAAGCACTTTATTACCCCTCCAAATTGTGTCCGTAAATTACCCTCCCATTTAGACTGTAAGCCCCAAGGGGTAGGGTCCTCCATCATCTTGTCTCCTCAACACTGTGTAATTATATTTTATATTTATGCAAATTGTATTTATAATAATGCACTTATTGTTACTTATTAATTCAGTGATCCCTTGTTTGTTACTACTAAATTATTGTTGCTGTACAGTGCTTTGCCCTCAAGGAGCGCTATACAAATAAATAAATGTATACATACATACATACCTTACCAGATTCTCTCTTTATGTACAATTCTTGGTATTCTAATCCTTCTTTACTTTGACCACAACATGTAAGGATTCCTGTAGTGGTATAGCACAAACAACAAAATAGAACAGTTGTTATAACCTCAGTATGTAATCCTAGAGATGTCTATGGGAATGCCTTTGCTGATGACAAAACCCATTTCCAAATCCTAATGTAAAGTGAAGAATGTTTTGGTGCACAAAATATGGTATGCTTGTCTATCTTATTGTCCTTTTAAAAGAAACCAAAGTAAAAAGTAGGTTCACTGTGATCAAGTAGTGTTTACAGTTAAAATGGTAATGTTGATATGATGCAAAAGTAATTTTTTTGTATTTATTTTTATTCATATCCCTTGGTTACATTAACAAGTAAAACTCAATGCCTAATCAAATAAAGTCAGTAGCACCATGAAAAGTAAAATGTGCTTAAAGCTTTTAAACATGTTTTACAGGATATACATAAATCATTAATGTGTGATGTAAATGTAGAATTTTCCTTTTGGTGGTATGGCCCTTTGAAATAATAATTTAGGATTTACCATGGCAGAATACTTTCTTGGCTCTACCAGGAATAATGTTTGAACCAGACATTCTTTAAGAATGAGCGTATTCTTGTCTTACCAAAAGGTAAAATCAGGCAAAAGAACTGTAACTAGTCAGTGTACAATCCATTTTAAATATTAAAAAAAAAAGATTTTTGGGAAAGATTGTCACATATGTTTTTTAATTAATGACCAGTAAAGTTAAAGATAAGTAGTGCTTAAGTTCAAACCCTGACTTATTTTCAACAGTCCGAAAAAAAGTTATGCATCTACAGCTAGTGGTAGAAAGTAGAGTAGATTAGTAGATGAGTTTCTTAAATGACACCTAAATGAATTGCTGGCACTGCTATAAGCCGTCACCTGTCAAGATTTATTATTGAAGCAGAAGCCCTTAAAGCTTGGCCAAATTATTATTTGTTTGTGCAGCCACTGTGGGGTCACTACAAAAGTCACATTGTCAAGTCTTTGAGTGCAATGAGATAGTAAATATTTTGGTGAGTTATTATAAAAATAGCAGTGTCAGGATGCTAATAATCATGGATGATTTGTGCTAATGTTATTTTCCAAGATTATTATTCAAAGCAGTAGTAAGCTAATAACCAATAGTAAGTAGAAAGCACACTTCTTTGTCAATCATTTCATACTTCTACCATTAGGTACCTACCAAGTAGGTATCCTATGGAATAACCTGTATCTCTGTTCACTGAACTGTATTCAAACACCCTGATTTTCACAGAATGTAAATACATACTGTACACTACTAAGTGTTGGACTGGGATACCAAAGACCCACCATAGAACCTGATATGAAGCACCAACAATCATTAGCAACCCTTGAAAACATTTTTTCTGCTTGCTAATATTTGGTAGGTTTATTGACAAACTTGATATACTACTTAAAGGAACAGTAACACCAAAAAATGATTTAAAGTATAGAAAATATCATGTAGTGTTGCCCTGTGCTGTTAAAACAGATCTGTTTGCTTCAGAAACACTACTATAGTTCATATGTACAAGCTGCTAAGTAGCAATGGCGGAAATTAAAAAACAGCTATATGGCTCAGGATAATGGTTAACAGATAACATTATGTTCTACAGAGCTTATCTGCTATCTGCTGTGAAACTTGATCCTTTTCTCCTTTTAATGGCTGCCCCCATTGCTACACGGCAGCTTATTTATATAAACAATAGTAGTTTTTCTGAAGCAAACACTGCAGTTTTACCAGTGCAGGGCAACACTACATTATATTTATATTACTCTAAAACAATTAAATTTTTTGATGTTACTGGTCCTTTAATATAACAGGCACTGGTTTTGAAAACCATTTGCCCTCTATGCTAGAAAACACCATTCCACTGAGGCCTATGGGAAATGTTTTATAAAGAGCGGGGCCACTTGTTCAGAGCTAATGCAATGCTGACAGCTGTAAGCTGTTTGTTGGATTATGATCCATTTGCTGTACAAGCTGTGAGCCTACAGGGCAATGCAACAGATACATATGGGCAGATGTACAGGCAGTGTGCACTAAAGAGGACATATTTTTCTGTCCCTTTATTGCTTATAGCCTGGCTTAGATGATTATTTTGGCTTGGTGCAATTCTAAGACATAATCCAATCTAATGGAATAATTTACAGTGTACAAATTCTTCCAGAGGTACTCACCATGATAGCCATATATAATTAACAGTGTCCCTGGATACTTTTGCTAATGTGGAATAATAATTTTGGCATTTGTTTTCTTCCTGCCATATAGCCCCAGTGTTAATTAACTGTTTTCTGTCTTTAGTTTTTTGATTTGGCTCCCCCCCAAGCACCTTGTATCAGACATTTCCCACTTCTTCATTTTGAAAAAAAAAAATACTGTAATACTGGCGGGAATAAATTAAAACACTAGTAAGACCTGGAAAAGTTAGTAAAGTGATAGAGGCCCATTTATCAAAGGTCGATTCATGTGAATATTTATTTGACTCGAACGAAAATTATCGATTTGAAAACTCGGATCGAGTTCGAATCAAATTCGACTAAACTCAAATTGAGTTTTTCTAATGTTGGGAAGGCTACTAACATCTTCAAATGGATCACTGGACCTCTCCCAGTGACTTATACATGAACTTGGCCGGTTTTAGGTGGCAAATAATCAAATTCTTCCAAGGGTAAAGGTTTGATAAATCTCAAATTTCTAATTCGAATAGAGTTTGAATTATTCCCAATTCAAATTTTATTTTACAAAAATCTATTCAAAAATTCAAAAACTTGGTTGCCCTTTTATTAGACACCAGTGGGATCACCTGTCTAAAGCTGGGTAGGGGTAGGAGCTACAACAGTTTGGGAGCTTTACTTAGAAAGCAGCAAGTAAGTTGCAGGGAAAAACAGTCCCTTTGTAAAATGCATAACGAAGCAATAGAATTCTTAATGAATCAGGTGCAATTTGAGAGTAGGACTGGCCAGATATGGGATGACTTTGACGTAGTGGGCCAGCTAAAATATATTGCAATATTGTAATATATGGACAAATAAACCCTGTTTTGTTTAAAGAGTAAAGCATTTTTAGTAGCTGTATGCAAAAAATGTCTCAATGCTTTAAGTTGAGTGGAGAGGACCTTTTATATTTGTCTATATGTATTTTGTGGTCACAGCCTCATTGCACCCCCGCTTAATGTTTTTAAATATTAGTGGTGAGCACAACTTTCCCTTATTTTTAATAGTTCAGCCTGACCTTATAGGAACTGTTCGGTATAAAAGTAAAAACTGGGTAAATAGATAGGCTGTGCAAAATAAAAAAAGTTTTCAATATAGTTAGTTAGGCAAAAATGTAATGTATAAAGGCTGGAGTGACTGTAAGTCTAACAGAACAGAACAGAACACTACTAGAATACTACTTTCAGCTCTTTTGGTTTACACTGACTGGTTACCCTGGTGACCAGGCAGTAACCAATCAGTGACTTGAGGGAGGGCCACATTGGTCATAACTGTTGCTTTTGAATCTGAGCTGAATGCTGAGGATCAATTGCCAACTCACTGAACAGTTATGTCCCATGTGGCCCCCCCTCAAGTCACTGACTAACTCAGATTTAGGGAGCTGAAAAGCAGGAAGTTGTGTTATGTTCTGTTATGTTACACAGCCAGTCACTCCAGCCTTTATACATTACTTTTTTGCATAACTAACTACATTGAAAACATTTTTTATTTTGCACAGCCTATCTATTTACCCAGTTTTTATTTTTAACCTGAACTGTTCCTTGGCTAGATAATATTAGAGCAAATTATCTGCTTTTTAAATACTTTTAAAATATTTTTTACAATACAGTATACTTTTTATTCAAGTATCAATATGATACTGTAGTGTCCTTTTTTATTACATATAATATTGCACTGTTTTCTTCATATTATTAGTTACATTTTACAATCTATGTTCTTTATAGCAGAAACACATATACAATTTTATCCTGAACCAATTAACCTTCATGTATGTTTTTGGAATGTAAGATTACTATGATAACATCTGCACAATAAAACGTCATTACATTAATTCAGTGCCCACATAAAAGTGAAACTCGGCCCCCAAAACTGCAAGCTAGCTCTACTAACCACTGCAGGTACTGTAAAAATCATGTCATTAACTTAGAATCTTACAGATAATTCCCCTACATAATTGGTTACTGCTAACAAAACAGTCACAATAATGGGGGAAGGGATTGAGTTGTATATTGGTAATCTAATTATCTACCATGCAAGACAAAATACAGAGTTGGTTTGATTTGCCATGTTTAGCTGGCAAGGAAATAACAAAACCACACATTTTTCTTGCTTTAAACAATAGGCAAAAAGTATGTTTAGCAGACTTTAGTTTTATTAGAATTAACCATCAAGTTTCTTTAAATCTTCCAAATAAGGGGTGGGGGGTATTTTTGTTTGAATCCAAGTGCAAACGACCGGGGGTTGACTATAAATTCTATCACTATGCTAAAATGGTTTGCAGTTAAAAGTTAATCTACAGCAGGTCAAGACCTTACCTTACATGAACAGCATGATTATTTATTTTTCACCATGTTATAAATGAGTCCAAATATTTGAGTCCAATTATATAACCTTATGATAAATGACACACCCAGTATTATGATAAGGACCGCTAAAGGAGCATATTTTATCTACTGTATAATATCAGAATAACCAAACCATTAGGAAAAATATATCTTACATTTACAGAGTGTTTTGAGTATTGGAAAATAGTTCCTGTTTAAAAAAGCTGTTCTGGAACCAATCAATATGTGGGGATCATTCAATGTCAGACAGACCTTTCATGAATTTAAAGGAACTTGCAGCCAGAAAACTACAGTTGGTTCAATTACGTTTCCCCAAGCCTATCAGCCTTACAGAATTTGATGAATGATATATTTTCAAACAATCAATCTAAATTAATTTTCAACATTTTTTTTTTTTGCTAATATAAATATTAAGTGTTGGATATATATAATTAAAGTGCCTTTTGCTACCTTATGTAACCGTGTTACTACATCTGCTTGCAATTATACCTTTGTGTAAGGGCAAAGACATAACAAAATCTTGCCTCTGATCTGCTGTATTTGTCACCGCTCATGTGTGCCGCCGAATAGTTGTTTCACATTCAGCTCAATAGACAGAATATTTTGGCCAGTTGGAAGTTGTGATTAGCCTGGTTTCTTCAACACAGATCTCTAGGAATAAAAAAATGTGAGTTTGCTTAGTATATTATCATCTGGACCCTGAACACGAGACCCAGATATTCAGCTTAGACAATAGCACTAAACTAAAAAAGAAGCAGAGTCGACGAAGGTCATATCAACAAAGAAGCAGTTCCTTATACTAAAAGGAGGTCAGTCTGCAGATTAGCAGAACACAGGAATAAAATCATCTGCACACTTGTATGGTAGAACCTAAAATCCTGACAATACCACAAACCAGTATGGAATATAATACAAAAGTTTGTAAACTAATGTGCCAGTCATATATCTGAAGAATAAGACATATAAATGTGAACTGACAGTTTTGAACTTTTCCACTGATTCCAAATATTATCAGAATACGTGGAAGTACTTTCTGTGCCAATGATTATATATAGTGAATAAAGTACACCCTTTTGTAAAATATAAGGATATTACAAGTTACCGAGAAGTTCCTTGACCATAAAAAAAAACATGAGGAACTCAGAGGTGACTTCTAATATCCTCAAACTTTGCTACAGGGGGTACTTCACTTATTATAATACACATGTTTCAGTGAGTCATGTAACAGAAATTACATCACTAAGCTCTGATAATAGCCATTACTAAGGATGTAATTTACACGATAGTCATAGCTCTTATGTATTGCATATATATTTGTTCAGCTGATACTGTGAACAAGTCCCTGGTTTTCTAAATTGTAACTAAATTGTTACATGTTGATAAACTAGTTGGTAGTTGTAAATGAGTTTAAGCATAAAGATATAAAGTGGGGGGAATTTTTCTTTCCACATGTTTATTTTCAATTTCTGCCCACTTATTTGCTGATTTTTTTGTTGTCCCTCAAATGACCTAATGTATTAGTGGAGAAAATATTCAAGCCTTTTTTCTCCATTAAGGCTACTATTTTCTTTTATATATTAAGTGTACGCATACTGAATGCGACTAGGAAACATGGTATGTTTGTGGGAAAGGGGTTAAGATGGAACTGACCAACAGTAAAATAAATATAAAGCAAATAAAAAAGTAATTACATGCAGTACTTGGTAACAATATATTCTGCAAAGGTAAACTTCCTCTTTAAACATATTATGGAAAATCCCCATTTCCCCCCCTTCTAGATGAAGATTAGTATAGTGGGATGAGTTAAATCATCCACCCTTTTTAGCCACTTAAACTGCTTAGGGCAATACTCTGTCAGAGGTTAGGACAACAAATAGTTCTGTACTAGGCACTACTGGACAAATTGCTCACATCCACCCAGCATGTTTAAGTGGGTTTTGTGCAAGAAGATTTGAATGCTGACCTTTTAGCTTGATAGCTGTAAATTTAATGTAATGAATTAATTTGCATATCCAGTGCACAATGTTCCGCTCGGCATCCCCAATGGAACATCATTTGTGTTCTCTGAACCATTGTCCAAATTGTTGAACGAGGGAAAATTAATTAGGCAAATGCAGCAAATAATCTCAAAATGGCATGAATTCCTTTACAGAGTGAATGTCTGTGATAATCCCTGCCATACAGACAGGAGGCTCTTGTCACTGAGGACCTCTAATCCATCGCCTGAAGCATGAGAGTACACTGGAGTTTGGATAACAAGTGTGGGAATGGCCAAAATCAGCATCATTTTTAATAGGCAATGGTATTTTTTAAAAATAATAGTACAGATCAACAGAATTGCTGAATGAGGCAGAATAACAAATGTGGGGGCGAGTAATTCAAGTCAAGGAACAGGAGAGTTGGTGGAAAGTGCATTTTTCCCATTGTGTGCAGCGGTGAGCCAATAATAGCACAAGATACTTTTTCACTTTAGAGTGAAATCAAACTATTACAGTATTATAGGCTAATGTAGCTCAATTAAAACAAAGCCATTAATTTCAGTAATATGACCATATGGGGGAAATTCTTTTTTTTTTTTATGTTCTGTGTATGTGATTTGCATAAAGGGTTTTACAGTTATAGAGATGATGTGATTGGAAAAGAGTGTCAGTTGTGTTATATAGTGTGACTGAGAAACATACTTAACCTGCTGCTTCGGTATCTCTGTGTGGGAGAGGCTCATGTTTACAAGAGTAATTGGCCAGGAGGCAAGGCATGAAAAATTCTCTCTCTTCTGCTCAAAGGGAGTATTTGACACATTAGTGAAAGGCTCATGCTTCCAAGCTTTGCACAGGAGAGCGAAACAAAGGTGATTTGACTAATGAAACAATCAGACAGAATCAAACGCCTGGGAGTGCGTACATATGCTAGGGGGATCCTTCAGAGGATCGGCCGATTTCATTGCTCAAATCCCAGCAGCAGGGCGACTAGTACCTTGAACTGAACATATTGCAGTGAGCTCTAACTAGGCAATGCTCATAGGGAATATAGGCAGGAAGGAGGGGGGGTTCCTTGAGAAGGCTGTTAAAATATTCGCAATAAAGCTGATGGGTTTTAAACGACTGCTGCCACCCCTATCAGAATCGCAGCGGGTCCTGAATTATCGTGTGTCAAGGCTGCAGGATGGACAGCACTCGATCGCACCACTGACCCCTTTCCAACAAAGTTCCCAGTCAGAAACTACTCCCAAACTAGCGTGTGTCTTTAAAGGTGAATTTATGGCTCGTTGCCTCTCACATGCGTCTCCGTGCAGGTTCCTGCTCCCCCCTCTAATCTCTCTTAGATGGTTTTTGCATGTGTTGTTGTGTGACAGCAGGGGAAAGGCAGTGGGTTGAGCCTGCCTGTTCTTCTCCCATTGTCAGTGGATGGAAAAACCTGTGTGAGAGATCCTGTGTCATCTCACTGCATGTGGACAGGAAAAGTCCGTGTAGCTGCTCTCCTTCCTCTATCCCTCTCCCCTCTCCTCACTCTGTCCTTTCATTCAGCTGCCACACAACGACTGAAGCACACACAGACCAGGATTAGTTTCTCCGACCGGTCTGCAAAGCAGGAGCTTAGATGAAACGGATGGTTCTATAAGCTGCAGCCTGCCTCGTTCCTTTGCACACACTCACTCACTCACGCACTCACACTAGTTGTGCCTCATTATCCCCTGCCTGATTCATTATTTCCCACAACGCCTGAACTTTCCAATTTTTCCAACCTTCGCCTGTTATTTTTTTTTTTTTTTTTTTACAAGCAGAGAGGATGAAGTCTGGATTCCCTGAATTTATTAAATGAAACCGACCGAGTCACCTGTTACCTTCAGGTTTTTTTATTATTATTATTCCCCCCCCCCACCCCAGATTTGTTGGACTTGCACACACTGCAGCATAAAGCACCAGGCTGGGGGAAAGGAGCTAAGGGATCTGCTTGTACCTCAGCATGGGCTCTCTGACCTGGATTGCATTTCTTTTCTTGGGAGTATCATTAACTACAAGGCTGAAGTGTCAGAATGTCAAAAATAATGTGCCAAGGCTCAGATTGTCCTACAAAGGTAAGGCTCACATTCTTTTCCCTGCTCCCATCTTGCCTAAACTTTATAGCTTTGGGATATTTCTTTTGTTCACACGTGGTGGCTATCTACTTTTTTATATTTACTCTAGCTGCCAATAAATATACCTGATAATGAAAACTCTTAGGCTTAGCCCGCACATTAGGAGGGGGGAATATGATTCTTGTGTACTTTATCTAGTAAGGGGCGGTGATGACGTTCCCTAATTACTTTGCTATGCAATATTTTGGCATTGGCAGTTTAGAATAACTGGCAGTTGAATATGGGGAGCTTTAGGAATGCTACTCTGCAGCACATACCCTTAGGGCTGTATGCATATTTGAAAAAAGAGATGTTTGCTGGTCAGGATGTATAGCAATGGACCTCCTGCTTGCAATTTATTTTATAAAACACATCTGAGAGGAAAAGCATTTTATTCCCACTGAGCTCACTAGAGGAACATTACAAAAGGCAAACAATTCCATTTCGGCAGCAAAGGAAAATATCTGTAAAGGTGAACATGCCTTAACTGTAATGGCAGTGAAATTGCATCTATGTAACAGAGAATTTACTGGCGTTTCCATGCAGCAATAAAATTGCAAATTAAAAGCCAGCAAGTTATTAACAGGCAGTCATTCCTATGCAATGTATACTGATACTTTTAAAACACATAAACTGAAAGCATATTCTGTGGCAGTTAACAAATGTATAATAAGATTAAAAAAAAAAAAAAAAAAA
>CM044435.1:71836133-71876165 GCA_024363595.1 Xenopus borealis | reverse complement strand
TTAAAAAAAAAAAAAAAAACAATTTCAGGTGCATTCCATGTTGTGTTTCAGTGCGTGCATGTGTGGCACATTATTCACAGATGCTTTATAGTTTTTGATCAAAATGGAATTTACCCAGTAAAGGCACTATATGAGCTTATGAAAAGAGGAAATGCTACAATAAAACACATTTATTTACACAGGTAGGGGTGGGCTGGCTTTGCCATGCAATGTATACAAATGTGTACTAGGAGAAATAATCTATTTCTTTTTCCTTGGTACTAAATTACTGTCTTTGTGATAGGAAGACATGAGACAAGTGTGAAAAACACATCTGTGATGCCAGAATGTTATTTTCACACTTCATTTCAGAGAAGTAACTGCTTGCTTGTAGATTCATTTTATAGCCACATTACATTCTATCTTTATTTAAACCACAGCTGGACTTATTCACATGGCCATGTTGCAATTTGCATATCTTGACTTAAGGCCACCACAGACGCAAAGATTTTTCTTTGGTGAACAACCAATTTCAGTGCAATCCAGCCAATCCGTCAAATTATCTCGTAAGGTTATTGGGAATCGAACAATCGACGTTGGTCAGAAAATTGATCTACAAGATTAGAAAATTTTCATCGGTCACTGTGAAATCTATCTATTATTTTGCTGTATATGTTTTTTTTTTTTTTTTTTTTTTAAATAACCATAGCTAATGCACGTGTGAAAAATATGTTAGTGCCTAACACAGATGAAATTTAACTAATGTCTTACACTTTCCTCCAATTGAAAAAGCCTTGAGAACTGCAGTTTATTTTAGCTTTTTTGTATTACTGAGTTTCTGTTCAGCACAGACATGGTATGTAAGCAGGTATGAAAACAAGTATGAATATAATCTAAAATGTGGCATTCCTGTAGCTGATGAAGTGGCACATAATTGATAGGATGAACCTTGTTAAGAAATCTGAGCACCTTATTCAGCATGGGCCATTCTCTCACTACTGCAGTGAAATGCTATTAGATATCACCTATAATCAGTTTACAAACTGAGCTCTTAAGGGTGTTTTAAAGGCACAGTAAATAGAAAAGTCACATGCAGAGGAAGAGAATAACACGCCAAACCTCCCCCTTTCTTTTTATGATTTTATTGCTCTGTCACTGTTTTTTTCTCTCTGCACACACAATTGTTCTGTTAAAGTGAAAACCTTGTAGCCAATTGTAAGTTTTTTGTTTAGAAGAATAATAGATCTCCTGTGCTTCTTGTTTTCGCTAACTAATTAGATGTCAAACACGCTTTAAATGGGCAGTGCATTGTTCTCAAAACATTTCCAAAGTGATTCTTGAAGGGTTAAATTCCTACCAAAACATATTTCCTATGGCCAGTTGTTTTCAAAGGTCTATTCCAAGCTCTGTCATTTCTCAGTCTGCCAAATCTAGTTCTAAGTGGTGAAAGTTACCATGCACACTTATTCATTGAGGTTTCTGTCAGTTTGGGTGCAATTGGAAAAATAAAAAGACCATGACCAAAGGGTAAAGATCTGTACGTATACCATATGTGCTCTTGGTAATGTTATGTTAGTGCAAAAAAAGAAACCATAAAAAGCTCCCAGTTGGTTCTGTAAAACGTTGCAGCACATGGACAGAATATAAGCTTGGCTCATTTCTAAGTAGTTGGTGCATTGGGACACTCATTTGGATATGCAAATGTGGCAAGACTGTAAATTGCAGCTTCTGAGGACATTTTAGTTCAGTTTTGAATTGCAAAGAACTTTTGGCTGTTGAATAGTACTCCTTTTCTTAACAGAGAGGGCCTTTCCTGAGATATAGGCTGGAGTTTCAACCTCAACAATTTCCTGCAAAAGAGGTCAAAATACATCAAGTGCTTCTTTGTCAACTAAAATGTGAAAGTAAAATTGGTTGGTTTTCTTTAATATATCATTTGTATTGGACTCTAGTGTATGTAATACATACTCTCAGACTAATATAAAGTACCACTTAACTAGTGCTTAAGTATTGTATTTAAGAACTATGTTTTTCCTATACTAAATAATTATATGTAATGTTATATGCACAAAGTCTTTCCCAACACAAAAATAGTTTGGTATCCCAACTGAACACATTTTTCATCTAGAACTCTACTTAGGCTATGACCACTAGGTGTCTGTTATATACCATATGGAAACTTGTTTCTAGAAACTGTTCAAAATGAATAATTTGTTTGTTCAGCTTGCTTATAATGGCTATATGTAGGATTACAGCTGGATTTTTTTTTACTTTAGCTTCACTGAATAATTGCAATTACTATTTATTAATGTGACTAAAGGACACAGAATACAGTTTAAAGGACAATCCTATCCTATTTATAAAAATGGATTGTTTGGTTGGGAAGTAAAACACTCTGGTTTTCCCACTGTTTCCTGTCTCTGCCTATCTGCATTTAATTTTGAAGTAAATAAATTATAAAAGGAGTTACAAAAAAAAAAAAAAGTTAACACCAAAATAAAAAGATGCAGGAGTTGTTTAGGAATAAAAGTGCATTGTCAAACAAAAAAAAACCTTCAGATTTAGATAAGAGACTTGTGTATAATTACGGTTTTCTAAAACATAAACTGGTTGGAAACTCCAATTTTTGTATTTAAATTTGAGCAGTACTGTAAAATTTAGGGATGCGCTGATTCCAGGATTCGGTTCGGGATTCGGTGAGGATTCTGCCCTTTTCAGCAGGATTCGGCCGAATCCTTCTGCCCAGCCGAACCAAATCTGAACCCTAATTTGCATATGCAAATTAGGGACGGGGAGGGAAATTGCATGATTTTTTGTCACGAAACAAGGAAGTAAAAATATTTTCCCTTTCCCACCCCTAATTTGCATATGTAAATTAGAGTACGGATTTGGTTTGGTATTCGGCCGTATCTTTCTTGAAGGATTCAGGGGTTCGGCCGAATCCAAAATAGTGGATTCGGTGCATCCATAGTAAAATTACACACAAAAATTGCTCTCTTCAAATACGCAACATTAAAGCATGTTTCTAAACTCCACTACATCTTGTAGGTTTTGGAATTAATCATTCTGGCAATTTATGCCAGGGCACACTGCGTGTATCCTTTGCCATTTTGTACCCAGTGGAGGTAAATCTGAATAAGGCCGTGCAGCCTGGCATTTTCTTTACTAGAAAACAACCTGTCCCCATGAAATGTATTTTTTTCTGCATGATATCTGCCTGCCGCTACTAACATCGTTTTCATTCAAGTAGATGACTTCAGTTGGTGAAGTATACTCCATATTCCTGCGTGTGGCCTGGGCCTTAGTACAGTTTTTTTTGCTTGTATCCCCTTGCAGACTTTTAGCTCCACCCACTATATATTGAGTAAAATAATGCATCTATGATGCTAGAAGCTAAGGGTGACAACAGTGCTTGCACAATGGCCTGTGTGGATACAAAGTCAGTTAAAGCTATCACAGAGAAGATGACCATGGGAAGGGGAGTAATGTCATCACTGCGTTTTGCTACATTGAAATAGCAAATACCATAGGTAACTCACTTATTCTGCTTACTATTTGCCCCATTGACTTTAACAGAGTTCTGTCATCGCTGTGTAAAAAAATAGAAGTACGTCTGTTACCTCTCGGCACTTCAGTCTGTGGTTTAGTCCCAGGGCACTGCATGAAATTAGTATGGTCTCTGTCTTTGCATATATTTCCTCCAGTTATTCCTGTTTCCTCCCACAATACAAAAACATACTTGTACGTTAATGGTCTGAAAAAAATGACACTAATGTTTATGTTCCTGTGGAATGGAAATCAGACTGCCCACTAAGGCAGAGTTATTATTATCCTTTTATTTATATAGTCCTGATAAATTGCACATGGCTTCCTAGCTATTGCTTAACAATTCACGTCAGTGGAGCTTTTTATTTATTTTAAAGTGCTTTATAATAGGTAAGGAATATAGAAATAAAGGGTGAAAAGAAGTGTTGTAGGTCCTAATAGTGAAACAATTTACTAACACACATCTTGTGGTTGCTGAAATGGAGGCCAACAGACAATCTGAATAAAGTAATTCATCAAATGATCTACTCTTTGGCACAGTTTTTTCTTTTGTATTATGGGTGTTGGGTAAAACAAATTGGGTCCAAACGCATTGCTTGTATATGACAAAACAAAGGCAAAGAAAGGATTGGAGCAAGAACATATGACCAAGTCAGGGGTACACCGCTGCACCTCTGGAAACGTTACACTAGAACCCCCTTACCAACATTGGGCAGATATGCACCTGTACAACAACCCATGGCAAGCAAAGTTACATAGTTAAATCGAGTTGAAAAAAGACCAAAGTCCATCAAGTTTAGCCACTCCAAATGAAACCCAGCATCCATATATACACATAATCCATAATCACACCAACTCCTCCATAAACTCACATTAACTATATATACCAATATCTATACTAATTGCCGATTCGTCTGTAGCTGGCTGAAGACAGCTAATCACTGATTGTTGCTGTGGTTTACTGCCTATGTGTAAAGTTGCACAGGGATGGTAAATGAGTGCCAATGTCTGTTCTTTGATTTTACTTACAGAAACAGTGTGTAGTAGTATCAGATAGGTGGGTAAAATATATTTATGATGTTGGGCCACATTAAAGTGACTCACATTCAAAGGAACCAGCATTGAGTTTTATGCCATTCAGATTTACCAGAAGCCACAAGTGTGGATGGAAATGGGAATACCTATAGGGATACCTACAAACACCTTGAAGATGGTGACCAGTCAGAGCCATGATATGGACCAGTTATGAAAGGCAGCAATGTGTTGCTGTGACACTGTATTATACCCTGTCACAAAGCTTAAGCATCCCTGATACCCCAAGCTACTGGTGCAAGTATGACTGCCATCTACTCACAAGCAACATTAAAATAAATGGTTTCAGTAGACATTTTAGAGAAAATGCATTACTAAATTCCATTACAGTGCTAACCAGGAAAATGTACACATTTGATCAATCACATAATATATTCAGTTGTGACATCCTGGGATGAGTCCTATTTAGACCTTATCCTTGTGTGGCCTCTCGTGTTTTTTTTTTTTTGTGTGTGAACATTCAAGTTGAAATTGCCAGTTCATAGCTCCTATAGGTGTATTTGTCAATATCACGTGCCACTTGAAGAGAATCTCAAAAAACCTCCATTAGCTTTGCTCCAGTGCACCCTCTAGTTCTCTTAAAAAGATGACTGAAAAAGTATTGGTAAACACCAGTGAGAACGTTACCTACCCTCACTATAAGTAGTCTTGCTCTTATCCTGCAAACAGATTTACAGTACGTGTAGTTTTAGCTTCAATATGTTGCACTTAATTCAAACCTCAGAAGGGGGACATACTGCTGCTTAACTGTTCTGTGATGTAAAGTTTCTATAATTTAACCATTAAAAATATGTTGATTTATATTGGGATTTTTAATCCAGCTACAATACAGTGTACAAAACTGCTTACTTTGTCCAACTGATTATTTTAAATACAGGTATTGGACCTATTATCCAGCATGCTCAGGACCTGAGGTTTATCATATAATGCATCTTTCTATAAATTGGATCTTCATACCTTAAGTCTACTAGAAAATCATGGGAACATTAAATAAAGTCAATAGGATTGTTTTGACTCCAATAAGGATTAATTATATCTTGTAATGGATTCTATGTTAGATGGGCTTTCAATTAATTGGAGATTTACATATAACAGATCCCAGAACTGTACTGATTTTGTACAAAAAGAATATTACTAAAAAAGTGGTTTCTATCTTAACTGCCTGAAAAGGATTGAGTTTGTGTGAGACCTGTTGAGCATACTCACTGAGGCTACTCATTTCTGATTGCTAAGTACCAGGGGGTCTATCCATTCCATTCTTTTTACAAAACATAGTACTCTTACCACTTGACATAATGAAGTGTGCATTATCCTGTAAAATAGCCTCTGGCAGCCAGATTTGCCTGGCTACTAATTGCCTCTTCTCCTGGGCAACGATCTCCCCGAACCGCCTTCACGTCTGCTACAATGAAAAGCTGCCTGTGCTAAAGCACACGCAGCGCTTCATTTTCTGAAGTCGCCCGAAGTTTCCTCATGAGGCGACTTCGGAAATGAAGTGGCGCATGTACTTTAGTGCAGGTGACTTTTCATTGTGGACTGGAAGGCAGTTCGGGGAGATTGTTGCCCAGAAGAAGAGGCGATTAGTCGACAGGCGATTTAATCTACCCGTATGCCACAAGCTTAAGTATCACATCTCCAAGCAGGAAAAATGTTCGGATCCTTGAAGGGGGCCATGTTAGGTCAGGGGAACATACAAGTACCTGTAATTTAATCATGAGACCATTTGTAGGATGAAATGTTATTCTCTTTATACATGTGTTCACAAATATTTATAAACGTACATATGCTTCTGTACAGTATTCATGTTCTGCAAATACATGGTAAAAAAAACAATAATTGTATCTGCTCTGTCTTGTTAATTATTATTGTCATGCTGGTTTTCCATATATTTGCAGATATATTAAGATGCTTTTCTGCTCATTAAATCAAATAGACATTCTAACCCACAGCATGAATTTTCTGCGTTCCTAAATGTATACTTTTTATTACCACAAACACCATGTCCTAGACAAGATTAGTGTGTGGATATACAATGCATGTCTCCTCTTGAATCATTTCCTGTTTGATTCCAGTTTGGAAAATTGTTTCATCTGTAGAACTAGAAAAACCCTTCATAATACAAGTAATCAAATAATTAACACCCACTTAGACATCCTAATCTTAACTTAAGCACTGTGACTTTTTTCCCCACAGATACTGAAGGCACATAAGTCTCCTAATTCAGTATATTTTTAATCTTACACGTATTGATAGTGCTTTAGAACTTTTATATATAATTAAGAAGAAAATGGTGTTGATGCCTCACCATATATTGAGGCTTAATATTCATTTGTGACATGCTGTTTTGAACATGTGTCCCCAATGCTCCCCTAAAAACTTGCCATCCTAGGACAGGGCCTTTGTGGCCTCACCAAAAATTTGGGCCTGGCTGAAACTCATGCTGTTGACAATCTTATACTGCAGCAAAAAGTATTGGAAGTTGGTAAACCTTGTCTCAGTAGTAGACAAGATAAACACTTCACACATACATGTACTTGGCACCTCTATAGAACAAATTCAGATTATTTTACGACCATTGGACATTTGTAACTTGTTGGCTTGTTTAATTTGATTTAACTTCTCAGTACAGCTATTAACTGTGTTGATGCTGATAGTATGGAGAAAATTGCATTTATAAACCTACTATTACATACATATTCAAACTATTCTAGGCACTTGTGGTAAGGTACTTTCCACCTCAAGTAAAATGCTAAACACATATATGACTGAGGGCACATACTCCAACTAATGGAAGTAATACAAAAAATCTAATCTTTCCAATGTTGCACATCCCATGGAATTAAAATCATTCTAAAATTGTCTTAAAACAAGGCTATTTCTTGTCTTCCAAAATAATTGCAGAGAGCATAATATATAGCACCAGAGAGCACAGTATAAGTCAGACTGAAGAGTACCAGCTCTGAAATTCCATATAAAAAGGTACAGAGCAACTGAGTAAGAGCAAACTCCAGATTATACTTTACTGTCCATCCAGGTTGTAAGTAGGGCATTTAGGTAGATAAAAATATACACTGCTATCAGTGAGACCATATTTAGAACAGAAAATCAAAGCCATGCCCCATGGGACAATCTAATAGGGACATACATGACTGCCGTTAATAAGACCATTGAAGTAGTTCAAGGATATGGCTTACCTTCTTCCAGCATGTCTACCCACCTCTGAAATAGTTGAAGGGAAAAATGTTGCCAAGTCAGGAGCTACGTAGTTCACTGCAGAAGGCACTTGAGTTCTATGAAGTCATAATAGCATCTGCTGCCATGAATATGTGCTAAGTCATTCTCTAGTAATAGCAAAATTTTCTACCAGGTTTTACGTTCAATCTGTTGTAAAGAATAGTCACGTAGCTTGTAAAATAGTCACAGTAAAAAAAACACCCATTGACTTCAATGTGTTTTACACACTTTAAACTTTTTTGCTGAAGCAAAATGGGACATATTCACTAGCATCCTCTTAGGTCTCACCAGATTTTCCCCTTTCGGATGTCCTAGCTCACTGGTTTGGATGGATAAAATATGAAAGAATCCACAATATTTCGAAAACTTGCAGAAACTATATACAAGGTGGGAGATTTTTGAAAATTTTAAATTAGGAATCCTAATACATTCCAAATAGTATCACATTTGTTAACACTTTCCTATCTGTCAGAAATGTTCTTGACAGTTATAACTGTGTTAATGAATTGGCACATTTTTAGAAAGTAAATCCCATTTAAGTATAGAAATAATATTTAAACGATTGGAAGGAAATAGAAAAAATAGTGTTTGCATGTATAATTATGGCACCGCTTGAAGGAGAATAAGGAGAGAGAAAAAAGTGTCCTTTGTTCTTTTATAAATAATTATGGCTCATTGGGGAAATAGCAATTATATGTATATTCAGAAGAATGAATAACGACATTGTTTTGTTGAAACACATGCAGCATCAGATGTGAAAGTAATTTTCATTTAGTCATAAACATTTTAAGTTCTGCTTCTTATGTTTACTATAAAAATATTAGTTTTCTTTATTTTTTGACAGAGCACCCAAATTAACGGGATTTTTCAGTGTAACTTTTTTTTAAACAAAACTTGTATAAATAAAGAACCTGTTAAATAGGAAGATTAAACTGCAGCTCAAGAAAAACCACTGGAAATAATAACTTCTAAGGAATAAACATCTTTTATAAAGATTCCACTTGCAGTGCCCTGAGACTAAGTTACCATGGAGATTAATTGAGAAGAACTGAGTAGTTAAATAAATACATGTAACTTGTCTCTTTATTCAACCAAAGTGGATAAAAAAGCAACAGTCTTTTCTTCTTTATAATGGCAGAAAATTAAACATGCCACACCCTTTCTAAAATTTATGGGGATTAAAATGGGGATATAGTACTAAAGAGTCAAAGGTGGTGTTTAGAATGTTATTTATTGATTTGTTTGTGTGTTTGGATTACACAGTTATGTAAATACTGTAAAATGCTTGAGTTCTTTTATAATCGTTCTTTCTGTGAAAATTATTTCACCATGTAAAAACAGAATAAAACATTTAAAACCTCTTATGTGTATCAGTAAGAGAAATGGTGCATAATGAGCTAGAACAAGGATCTAGAGGTAGATTCAGTATCGCTTCATCGATGCACTAGAATGGAAAGCAGATCTCGGGCACCTCTTGCTAAAAGGCTCATGGGGGCTTGGCTGCTAGTTAAATATTGCTGCCCAGTCAGACACATTTGTGATTGATGTACATCACTGACCATAGACTGACTCTGTGTATCAAGGCACATCATTTTCCATATGTTTAGTCTGTCTGACTCAGGAAACGCTGCTGGCAGCAGTCTCTTAAGTGTCACTGGTGACATTAACCCTTCCAACTGCACCTGTGGTAAATACTTCAGTACATTTTAAGAGTCTTTCCTGAATGTCTCTTCACTGGCCTTGCCCTTTAGAGATGTGTCATAAACTTTTTTACATAAAGACTCTAAATGCTGCTGAAGGACCCCTTCACTCAAACTAATTTGAGTGAGAAGCTTGAGGCTGAAATGTTACCCTCCATTAGAGACACCCAAGTTCTGTATAATATGCCCCTGGCAGTTCAATTTAACTGTATGGCAATAACCAGGTTTTTCTGAACAATATTTTGAGATAAACACTGTAGTAGTGAATACAACTAATGGAAAAAGGTTAAGTCCAAATAAATGGTCCATGAAGAAAAACTCTAATACAGATTCCAGATACCAGTTTAATTCACTTGGTCATTGTTTGTATCGTATTTTGTATACAAAGTGCAGTATTATGGAAACAAAACATGTAAAGATGGTCAAGTTATCTCTATTTCTGAATATCTAGCCAACATGCATACATATTTTTCTTCACCTTTTATCTGTTGAAATGTCAAGTAGTGTCAAGTACTGCTTGGAATTCCAGCTTTGGTGCAGGCATTTTTGCTTTGAAAAGGTGTATGTTTCTGCCCTTATAAAAGTACCACATGAAGATTCCGCTTTGTGTGAGCTTTAGGGGAAAAAGTTGTATTCCCTTTGCTCTAAATGGGAGAATAAATTAAAAAAAAAAAAAAAAAAAAAAAAAAAAAAAAAAAAAAAAAAAAAATATATATATATATATATATATATATATGTGGGTTGTTTATAATATTGCTACATACAGGATTTTCATAACATGGCAGCGTAATTTAACTTGAAAGACATCTGCCTAAATGCAATAGGCCAATAATAGCAAAGGAACAGCAAAAGGTACAACATGCCATTGTGAATGTAGGTGAGCAAAAGTCGGACTACAGCCTGTTAATTAAATCTATTGATATGCTTTAAAACATCTGTTGATGTATGATACCTTCTACCTCCTACAACTGACAGTGCTGTTTTGAAGAAGGCAGGTGGTGAAGAGCACAGACGTAGATGACTCTTGGTATACCTGAAAATGCCGTCCAGATTAATAGGTTAGGGATGGATTACAGATATGGCTTGCAAGACCCTAGGAAGTACTTGCATCTTATTACTATTGTTATTATTAATAAATGATACTTGCTAGGATTGTAAAAAGAATCCCTACCTTTTCTTGAAGATTTTGTTCCTCTTTAACCTGTGAGATGCAATATGAACTCTACCACAGTTTTAACAAAACTTTTTTTTTGTTTATTTGTACCTTTGACAAGGAGGTCTCCCGGTAAGGCAGGGGAAACATTTGCAGAAAAAAAACCTTTTTCTCCCTTGATCAATAGCCTATTTAAGAAAAAAGCATCAAAATATCTGTCTCCCTGATTTTTTGCATACAAGCAAAATGCACATTGCCGAAAATCAAATCTTTATCAAATGCTTTAATAAACTTGGAGATAACTGCATTTGTTAGAGACAACTCCAATTGATTTCAATTCAGCTTTTATGTTTGTTTTGTGCTTTTTCTTTTGTTAATCACTATAAAATACTTCAGATGATATTCTCGTGCAAAACTTTTTGAGTTTTTTAAAGCGAAAATCCTAATTTATGCATAAAAATGTATTTAAAAAACTACTTTCCTCAATATACCCTGTACTATACAAATATCTCATGGCACAACTACCTGTGTTGAGTGAATAACTTAAATAACTGCATTTTTATATTGATATGCATTTTTTTGTTTAGCAGCCTTAAGGCATGGCTCTCCAAATTAAAGACCACTTATCCAGAAAGGTCCCACATCTCTAAATTATTTTCTGCTTTGGAACACTGCATATAAAGGAATTGTCATTCAACAAAACATAAGAATATTTATTAAAAAAGATAGTTGTAAAAGTAGAACATAAGTGCATTTTTTTTCTAAATGTATTTGTGATGGCATAATTCCACTTAAATGTATGCATTGGACTGCAAGTACTAACGAGCAATTGACGTTGACTTAAAGACAGCATGACACATGTTAAAGAAGGTGAAAACAAGACTGACAGAAACAGGTTTATTCAAGTTAAACTGTGGAGGTGAAACTAACCACAACAATTGTTAAGTGAGAATTTCAAGAGTAGGGAACTGCTTTGAAGAATGTTGCTAGTTGCTTGGATATTTTTTTAGAAACTAATGACAAAAGTTTAATCTTGGTTTAATATGTGTAACCAGCATTACTGCACAGTCAAACAATTTAACCGGCTGCCAAACATATGGAAATGATCAGTATATTTTGCTATAGAAACATGCCAATATGTGTTAGCTTAAAAAAACTATACATTAAAGAAACACTGTTATACACTTTATATGACAACTCAGTAAATTAACTGGAATTAAGATAGGCTGCATTAATATCACCCACATTACTGCAGACTTTACTACAGACTATGTATCAAGATAACCCCAACAACTGTAGCATATCTGGTTCTTCTTTACTATGACCAGAGTACTTACCCATCAATAGAAATACACAAATATGTTACTTACATGTACTATATGAATTGTGTTATGAACAGAATCCTAAACCCAGAACTAATGCCAAGGTCCCGGTCATGGCTCACTATTCCACCTAATGGTTCAGAGCCATATATCCAAACTTGCAGACAACCTGTGCTATTTGTTAGGCATAAGACAAGTAAATATCTTCTGATTAAAGAAAGGCTTCACTTTGCATGCAATTGCTTGTGAAGGATTTTTTTGGCTCCTTTCGGTCCTACTCACCTAACCAGGTTTGGTTTTACTTTTCGCTACTCTCCAAGTCCTACCTTCAGAAGCTATGTTCCAATATCTTGCACTGATGAGATCTAACATGATCAAAACAGGCTGTCTGCTTGTTTGGATATATGGTTATATCTGTGCTATAAACCAGCGGTTCTGGATGCATAGTTAGTCAAAGGGACATAAACCAGAACCGCTGGTTTATAACACATGCAAATGATTTGCATGTCTCCACCCATGATGCCTTATGGGAGAATTAAAACTCAAATTTTTGGTGTCTAGGCAATGCTATTGTATGGCATGAGACAAGTAAGTGCATTCTGATTTCAGAATGCTTCACTTTGCATGTAATTGCTTATGAAGGGCTTATTGGCTCCTTTCTGTCCTTCTCAACCTAACCAGGTTTGGTTTCCCTTTTCACTAATCAAATCTGAAAGATTTCTTAAAGCAGAATTTTCTAATTAAACATAAATGCTTATATCATTGTTAGAGGAAAAGTACCGTCTTGCTGCAAAAAACATTGTTTTTTTTTCAAAAATAAGAGATTTTTTTCAGAGTTCAGAGGTCACTAAGGAGGAATCTATTACACCCTTCGGGACCAGCTGAAGGCAGTCATTGAGCTTATTTGAAGATCTGTTGTCACAAGGGAAGATGTTCAATAGGTTCCTTTGGATAAGATTTCCTTTTAACCTGCTATTTAAAAAAAAAAAAAAAAAACAACAGTGAATGGTGTGTTATTGTCTGCCATATCCATCTGCTTAGATAAACTCTTTGCTTAGATACAATTATTTATCCCAAAGGGACTGTGAGAACTTGTTCTTTGGAGTACTAGTTTAGATCTTGAAGTGCAATCTTACTCCAACATGGTCTCCATAATAGGGATGAACTATTTTTTTTTCGTCAAGTTTCACCATGGAAATTATGCTCATAGACTTCAATGGGAGAAAAAATGTCACACATCAAAAAAAAATTATGCAGGTCTAGAAAAAATCACCACCAGAGGCTTTAATGCATTTTGGTAAATTTGTGACAAAGAGAAACAGGTTAAATTCGACCATCCCTACTCCATAAACAAAATACTTTACAGAAAGATTTTCTTTAACAGAAAGTAAAAATTAAACTGCGCATAAGTTATATATATATATTGAATTAACAAATACAGGTACCAGGAATATTAACATATAATTAGCTGATAGTATTCATTTATATAAAATATGCAAAATCATTTGTTACATGTAAGAGAACAGCTAGGATGTGTTATTGATGACATATTTCCTAGTGAAATGGATTTCCCCAACCTACAATAAACGTATTGCCTTAAGTTTTCAAGTAATTAAGGCATACTCTTTCTGGGAAAATTAGCTTTAAAACTGTAGGCATGTGGATTTCCTATGCAGCCAAGAGACCGGGATACAAAATGAGGAGAAATAGGACTTTGTCTTCACTTAATTTACTCCTCTAGCATACTGGAAACCATCAGAACCACCAAGTATTTCTAGCGCCGCCCTTTACTACAATAGGCATCCCCTTGCACCCCATGAACCTTTAATTCACACTTCCCTGTACATTTTATATATAATTAGTGGTTACCCAGTAATCAGATTCAGTGGCAGCACTGTGGCATAGTCCCAAATGTCTGCCTTCACTACACTGATGCAATCAGTTGTAGGGTTGCCACCTTTTCTCTGCACCTTGCCAGCCAATTAAATTGGCATCTGGAACAAAAGGGGGGAATCCATGACAAAATATGTGGGGCTATGAAACAATGTGGACAAGACTGCGACTTCCAAGGCCGAAGCAGAGAAAGAATTGTGAGGAGCCAGGTAATGGGCAGGATGGAGGGGGAACTGGGAGGCAGGTTCAGGGTGGATAAGATCCATAACAACCAGCCATTGCATATTTACCAGCAAGTCCATTGTTGACAATTTCATAATACCGGTCCCAGAACTTGCTGGTATTTACAGGCTAGGTAGCTAAAATGACAATGAGATGGCAACCTTAATCAGGAGTAGTAGGGGCAGCATGGCTTGAATTTGTGTGCACTCCCCGTCTTTTTCTTAACCATCTGCACAGTTTCAGTTGTATTAGAAGTCCATAAGAGAAAACTCCTAACTTTACACTGCTAATAACTTTGCATCAGTACTGGATTATCAGGGAAGCTTATTTTGGATGGAAATAAAATTAAAAAGATCAATTTTATTTTAGATAATACACAGACTGGAGCAAACCTTATTTGGCAAGTATTTCAGTATTGGAATACTTTTCCTAATGTTAACTTCCCATTTAAATGTGTGTGTATTAACATATGACAGTGGTGCAAAAGCTTTGCTGACCCAAAGTTAAATTTTCAGTTCACACTCATCTTCTGGTTTGTTGCACAGGCAAAAAAAAAATTATTTTTTTGTGAAACAAAACATAGTAAAACATTCTTTCCATGTGACTAAAATATTCACCTTTGTACTTAGGTCATATATATTTTTCACTAATTATTAGATGACTGTACTTATTTTAGCCTTTTTCAGCACATAATAAATGTCAAAGCAAAGAACCAAATGAATACATTTCTGAACATATTTTTTCTGTTGTGATGTGCATGGAGTCATTATTTTCAAATGTGCTTTCTATTTCATATGCATAACATTGATTTATTTTGAAAACCTGTGAAGGTGTGATCCAAGAGAAACTTATTGGAAGTATATTTACCCGTGTGCAAGTTAATGTTAGCAATATTTAAAATGTCCTTAAGCTGCCTTAAAAGGAATCAGTATAGTGTAGCAATCATTTGCCTGAATGGCACTCAAACACGCCTAGCCAAATGGTTTGATCATCTGCATGGTGTACCTTCTGAATATATTACATATGTTGCATGTTGAAACCATCATTTAGCAGTAATATAACACTCAATGATTGAGGTCAATTCTTTTCAAGATGAAGACTGCTCATAAAAAAAATGGCAACGGACACTACGCAGAAAAAATGCACGGAAGTTTAAACATATAGAATATTAATTTTATAAGTCACTCAATTAACTCGATAGCCGTGGTAAGACTAACTCCGATTTATTTTTATATTTTGCAAAGTGATTTTACAAATGGAACAAATGACCTAAATGTGTATTACAAAAGCAAAAAAGTTGTAGAATTTTAAACCGATTACAACCTAAAGACTTTTAAATTAGAGCTCAAAAATTATAAAGTGTGTGTGCTTTCTACATCCTGTTGTGCAGGTTAAAATGGGTTATACTAAGCACCTTATATAAAGCTCAAAGATTTGGCTCTTGGATGTATTTGTACTCAAAAGTACTAACATATGACATCTTTTAAGACTTATATGTATTTTAACACTTCTGAAAATGCATAACAAAAAAAGCAGAAAAAAATAAAAATAAATAAATAAAATATATATATATATATATATATATATATATATATATATATATAAGTACACAGTCCAGGGAGCCAGCACTCTTGTATAAGAACAAAATATGCCTGGGTGCAAAAAAGCCAGTAAAGAAGAATAATTATCTTAAAGAAAAGGGCTTGCACTCACAGGACTTACCAACAGATAATGTAGTTTATTTGCAAAAAATGCCTAACGTTTCGGCTAGCAATCTAGCCTTTCTCAAAGTACCACAACTTTGTTTATTAGTTGTGGCACTTTGAGAAAGGCTAGATTGCTAGCTGAAACGTTAGGCATTTTTTGCAAATAAACTACATTATCTGTTGGTAAGTCCTGTGAGTGCAAGCCCTTTTCTTTAAGATATATATATATATATATATATATATATATATATATAATGTAAAGATATATTCCTTTGATGCAGTTCTGACATTGTCTGCATTGAATTGACATTAACTTGCTCCAGGTAGACTAGTATCTTCCCATACTCTTAAAATTGTACATGCAAATTAATTAATCCTAATTTAAATTGACCATTTGCTGTGAATGTTACAGCAAACTTGGATTGTAAGATCAACCAGAGCAATACTATTTCCCATGGTCAATGCAACTTTGTTTTATTAGCCTCTTGGAATCCATACCTCAACATATTTGTGGTCTGTAGAAAAAGGCCAAAACGTTTACAGTTTCTTATTATTGTTGCAGATAGAAGAATGTCTGTGCAACACAGAAACCCCTTTAGAACTCCTTAAAATATTTATTTTGGGTTGAAAATACATATGGAGCCTTTTACTTAATACACGTTTGAGCATCTAATATAAGTAATTAAAAACAACAACTGGATTTGCCGAGTCTATATGCCGAGAACTCCCCACACCAGTTGAGCTGAACTGAAGAACCTGCTCTAATGAGCAGTGAAACGTCTTCGTTAAAATTTTTCAGCATACTGTAGATATACCATGACCTGGATACTTGAAAATCTTCATAGACATATTTGAGCACTGTGCTCTTCTCTTTGCACAAGATATACTAGTAAGCTTTAACTGGATCATAGGTGCAAAATGCACTGCCACCTGCACAAAGCAAAGTGCGTGGCTTTCTAATGGAATCTGTTTTGTTCCTTTAACTATGCTTACATTCCTGATTTCTGGTTAGTAAATGAGCCCTAAGGGGACAATTTAGACAAGACGGTTAATTTGTAAACGTTAAAGTAGTTTATGGCAACTTTTCTTTTCTCAGTTCATCTAAAATCGGGTGATTGGCTTAATGTATCCCTATTTAAAAATAAGGAATGATGCATGTTCTGTGGGAGAACTTGCCATGTTATAGAAATTAGCAATAGAATTAGTGATGGGCGAAACTATCCCGTTTCGCTTCACAGAAAATGCGCAAAATTCAGAGAAATTCGCGAGTTGGCGAAAAATTTGCGAAACGCTGCATGTTTTTGACGCACCTCGTTCTTTTTTACACCAGCGAATTTTCGGCAGGCGAATTTTCGCTGGAGTTTAGTGAATTTAATCGCCAGCGGCGAATCGCAGGAATTTGCCGCAAATTCACGCCTGGCGAATAAATTCTTCCATCACTAAATAGAATGAATTGAAATATAAAATTTTTTTAGTAACAAATGTTTCTCATCATAAAACACTTTTTTGTTGTAACTAACAATGTCCAGTGGTCAAAAGGACAAAAGGATTTATATTATAATCTGGCATAACATAAAAGGACTGGATTATTTTCTACTGCTGATATTGCATGCTGGTTTGGTTTATTTAAAAAGCAAACTAACAAAGTACTGTAGATATCATGGAAAATGTACACCACTGCACAATTTTAAGTGAGCTGTTTGTTTTATGGTTTCATTGTTTTTAGTTCTCTAATGCAAAGCATTCATTTGTACTGTTGCATGTTTGCTCTGTTAATTTTTGTCTCACTGATGTATTGATTGCATGTCATGCAGAAGGGGAAAAGCACAGTTTGTTTCTATGATCACTTGCCTGCTTGTAGCTTGCATTTCAAGTGTGCCATTTGTAAATGTAGCAGTCATTTTAATGGCTTGCATTATTTTGTTTTTACAGAAGAAGCCATTAGAAACTATTACTATATTAATCAGTTATTCGGTATATATTTTTGTTCTTTTAATATATCAAATATTTTCTTTTGTCTGTTTCCGGTGACTAATGGAGATCTTAGGGCTTGCTGATGGCTATAACACAGCTTTAGCCTAAATGTCTTTTTCACATTTCATAGTAATAGAATTATACATTCACATGATACCTCAGCTGGGTTTAGGACTGGAAACAAAATCCTCAGATTACGATAGACACATTAAGTAAAAAGAATTGTTTTTTATTATGTTCGGAAATTAAAACCAAGTGTAATGCGTAACCCAATGGAAACCACATTTGCAGCACCTCTGATGGTCATTTCAGATCAGCTTGTCATCTTTTGCACTTGACTGCTTAATACTACAACATAAGTTTGTCTTAAATTGTTTTGCAAATTGAAGAAACAATGGCATCACCCTGACAGCATCCAATGAATCTACTTTTTACCTGCATTATAATGGAAAGTTATGGATTTATATGGAATACTTTTAGTACTTTGCTTTACTCCCCTAATTCATATTGCCAGAAACCTCTTCATGATTGTTGTGAATCTTTTTTTTTCTTATTGCTGGTCACTCTCTTCCTATTTTCTCTCCAACTCTTCCAGACACAACTGTCTTGTATTGATAAAATACAATGTACAATTGCATGTACATACACCATTTGTAAATAAGCAAATATGTTAAAGCAGACACATTGTGCAAAAGGTGAGAAACCCTAACTGTAACATTTCAGATGAACTTCTTTTTCAAGGGATTTCTCGAAAGTAATATGAAGCGGTTTTCTTCTTTCTTTTTCTCTTTGTAAATAGTCAGCACAATGTATTTTTATCTACTTTAAGTTTCTTGTATCTTGAACAGTGTAGAGGAAGTATCTATATCCTTACAGATTTCTATCACTTGTGTATGAACAGCATTTATTTAATGTATTATATATTTGGAGTTAAACATTAGAGCTTTTATACATAGGTCTAAATCAGTCTAAGAATATATAACTGTGTTTTCCAATTCAACTGGTCTGCAGTAATCCCTTTCTCATTGTAGGTCACTGTTTTATATTCTAGGTCACTGTAGTATTTAGATGTGCCACTACACAAAAAGTTTAAAGATTATGTAGGCATCATTTTCAAAGATAGCAAAATAATATATGCCATAAATAACTTGAATGTTTATTTTTATTATTGTAATGACAATTACAATATAATATATTTAAAATGGAAGAATTTGTAATAATAGCTTTTATACTGTACAGTCCATATTAGTCTCACAGTAAGGGGCAGTTTTATCAAGGGTAGAAGTAAAAATTCAAAGTAAAAAAAATTCTAATTTTGAACTTCGAATAGGGAATAGTTCAAATTCAATTTGAATTTGCAAAAAATTAGAAAGTTCGAAAATTTATCATGTACTGTCGACTTAGATTTTTCACCATCTAAAAACTGTCAAATTGCTTTTTTAGCCTATGAAGGACCTCCTAAAATCTATTTGGAGTCATTTGGTGGACTTCGAAAATTCCAATGTTTTTTTTTTTTTTAAATCCTTCAAATTGAATTTCATTGAATATGTTAAAAACTCGATTAGAATGATTCTAATACAGCCTGTTCACCCAACATTAAAAACTTTGATTTTTTTTTTATATATATTTAGATTGCTCTTTTTTCTTTGAATTTCAAAGTTATGGGAGTTCAAAAGAACTCCCATTACTTCGTAATTCGACCATTGATAAATCTGCCCCTAAGTGAAGCGTTACACAGTAGGGCTAAGCAAACTTTTTGCCTGGTACAGTTTTTCAGCAAATTTTGCCAGAGCTGAAAATTTTCACTAATCCAAACTATAATTTTGCTATGTGGTCTGTTTTTCTGTGACAAAGAAGCAGCCTGTTGTGCTGGAAAAAATGCAGTTGTGGATGTATAGATGTGGGCTTGTGTACTGTCTTATATATTTTGGTATAGTAGTTTCTTAGGATTAAAATATCCTATCTACAGTATATGCTACTTCTATAAAATATTATATTACAGCAAAGAAAACACAGTCCCAGTGAACTTCTCAATAATCACAAAAAAGGTTACAACTTTGAGCAACACTGACATTATCTTTCAGTTGAAAGCCAGTATCATTATCATTACTTGATAGCAATTACTTTTCCGATTGATTGCACTACACTAGCCTTTGATGATAAACCAGTTCTTCATAACGCTTAAATGTTTTAATGCATTAAGCAAAACGGTGTGCAATGTTATTATTTGTACTGTTTAACTTACAATAACAGATTAAATTCAAGGGATATCATAATTCCGTAATCAGTGTTCTATTGCATGTGGAAATTGAAATTCCCAAGTTTGCACCAACAAAGGACAAGGGAGAATATTTTTTGTATATGTAATGCAGTGAAAGGACTTGCTGAATTTCTTTTGCTTCCAAAACATTAATGTACAAAGAACCCAAGTCTGACCATTGCAGGTATTGTTAGGAGTACAAAGGTGAGGTAGGCGTTAACTAGGTCTGCACAAGAAACTTTTCAGGAGGGAACACAGGTTATT
Source organism: Xenopus borealis (assembly GCA_024363595.1). Lineage (NCBI taxonomy): Eukaryota > Metazoa > Chordata > Amphibia > Anura > Pipidae > Xenopus > Xenopus borealis. The sequence continues at coordinate 71,855,820 of CM044435.1, read as the reverse complement.
TAAGCCTCTGGAACAGGCACACCTTTGCCAGTTTAATTTGGTCTAGATTGTAGTTAGTTGTTACCACAAATGTAGTTTAAATTCTAGTTCTAGACGCCATAAGCTATCCCATTATCTTTCCTCTCACTTGATCTTTAGCAGGCTGTTCCCAGTGGAAGTCATACCTCCCAACTGCACTGAACAGCCAGAAAAAGAAACAATATTTCAAACTTAATTGGCTTTTGGCAGAGAGCCCAGAACAGCCATAGCAGAAGATAAGATATGTTTGTAACAATTTCTAGATAAGCAAATAAGTAATTGTAACAGCTTAAAGGGAAATTCACCTTCATTACCAAAACTGTAATAACTGAAAAAATAAACATGGAAATTGGGGGTGTGGCCACAAAATAGGCATGGATAAAAACATTTTCGTCTTTCACTTTGCATGGCAACCTTTTTGTCCCTCTTTTTATTTCAAAAAGGTTTGGAGGTATGGTGAAAGTGTAGCCCGCAAATCCCAAGCCTGTAGACACTGACACCTTTTCATCTCGGTTACTGCAATTTGAGAGCGCTGCCTTTCTTGTCTTGCTACATAATTATAGGTCTCCAGCCACTCGGATCCTAGTAATTGCAACATTGATCCAGTTGCATTATAACATGTATGTTCCAAATAGGGCAATCAGTGGCGTAACTCGCTGGGCTCTCCCCCTATGAATTGCACATTGGACTTCTCCTAGCCTCTCCAGCGGGCCCCGAGAGGGAGCGGGCCCTGGTGCAATTGCACCCCCTGCTCCCCTGGTAGTTACGCCACTGAGGGCAATGCATATGTTCTAAAACTTCTCCAAGGTGCTAAATAAGATTTTTTTTTTTTTTTTACTGTACAAGAAATAAGCTTATAAAGCAATGTATACTTATGTAATGTACAAATATGAAACCCTTTTCTGCCTGTAGTAAAAATCCCTATGTTTGAAGGCATACATGATGCAGCTTTAGTTTTTTATTTTTGTTTCATATAAAGATTAACTCAGTTTTGGCTAAAACTTAAGGGAAGTAGTATAGAAGACAAAAACACAGGCCATGAATTATTTTTATAGTGCTTTGTGGTATTCAGCAAAATACCATTATTTTCTATATTTTTCATCTCTTGTGTTCTTGTATTTTTTTCTTGTATTACCATCCACAGTGCATATTAAAGCATAGTGTGCATCTGTGATTAACTGCAAGGAGGAACTGTCCCTCCTAGACATGGTAAATTACAGTGCACATAGGACCACATAGTTTTAGTGATAAATAAGCATTAGAATTGGCTCCACGTGTGTTGAATTACTGTACATTACCACTGACTGGCAGTTATTTGGAGATATGGTCTCATCCTGAATAGTTATATAATTTTGTTAATATTTCTCAGATGGGTTTCAACAGGCGTCCATGGTTGACATTATAAAAACATTTAAGTTTGGTATGGAAGGATTCAAAAAGAGTATCACTGTTTAAAATCAATAAAATTGCAGATTTTCTAAAAAGAGAGTTTAGAAACCTCAAACTGAATCTGAAACATTAGCCATAAAACAGTGCTGATTGGTTCTTGTTAAAATTTGATAGGCTCTGTCAAGGGTCAAGGAGCTGTCAAGGTAATAGTCCTGATATTAAGTTTGACATAACCAGCAACTGGTTTTCTTGGAACAAGTTTTTTCTATGTTCAGACGTGTGCAGTATAATAGCACTTAGAGTTATGCAAATGAGAGATAATTTGCTAAAGGTATGAAAATTAATTTAGATTAAAATAATTAGATTAAAGCTTAAAAAAATTAAAAAGCAATCAGTAGGAAAAATCCATGATTTATACTTTTGTACATGCACGTAAGCTTCCCATGAAGTAAGGAGAGTTAAGGTGGCTACACTAAGAGATCCACTCGTTTGGCGATGTTGCCAAATGTGTTTATTTCTCCCCGATTGGACTGATCTGATCGTGGGCCCTAGAGTCCACTATTGGCTCAAAATGCAAGGAGTACTGGTGGTTGGATTGCGTGACCGCATCAACAAACAGATGGCTTTGAATCAGTTCATCCACTATAAATTAGTGAAAATTTGTCAGCAGTATATTAAGGACCCATCTATATTACAGATTTTCCTTTATCACAATAATTTTTTATGTTTTTTTTTTTTTAAGGTCAGAACTTCTTTTCAAAATGACAGTCAATTTAGGGAGTACCTGGACTCCCAGGACCTTCCCTTATTTCAAAGATTTTTGGATTATAGTTTTCTGGCTAACTGAACTGATAACTATAATGGAAAGTCACCAAAATCTATATTAAAAGTTAGTCATAAGTATCTATAATTATTACCTATAAGATATGAAATGGCTGATGATGTTTGCAGCAAATATTTGGGGAATTCTAACATTTGATAGATTAAAGGGATACTGTCATGGGAAAAAATGTTTCTTTCAATGTGCATCGGTTAATAGTGCTGCTCCAGCAGAATTCTGCACTGAAATCCATTTCTCAAAAGAGCAAACAGATTTTTTTATATTTCATTTTGAAATCTGACATGGGGCTAAACATATGGTCAGTTTCCCAGCTGCCCCGAGTCATGTGACTTGTGCTCTGATAAACTTAATTCACGCTTTACTGCTGTACTGCAAGTTGGAGTGATATCACCCCTCCCCCCAGTAGCCTAACAACAGAACAATTGGAAGGGAACCGCTCCCTAACACAAGATAAGTTGCCTGGTAGATTTAAGAACAGCACCCGAGTAAAAACCCATATCCCACTGTGTATGTTTCAGTTACATTAAGAGGGAACTGCTTTCTGGCAGGTTGTTGTTTTTCTTTCTCAAAGTGCTGGTACAAGTCACATGACTGGGGGGGGGGCAGCTGGAAAATGGACAACATGTCTAGCCCCATGTCAGATTTCAAAATTGAATATAAAAAAAATCTGTTTGCTCTTTTGAAAAAGGGATTTTGGTGTACAAGTCTGCTGGAGTAGCACTATTAAAGGCCACCTATCATTTAAAAAAGCTACCCCCAACCAAAGGTTCGGGCTGATAGAGCTCGCATTCCGGTTAGGGGTACCCCGCCAGTGCAGGTAAGCTCGCACCGGTAAGGAGCGCGAGAGCCACCATGACAGTAAGCGTGCATGCGCGTTTGTGCGCCTGTGACGTCACGTGCATGCGCATTAAGAAATGCGGCCCCAACTGTGACCGCTTTTCTTAACATGCATGCGAGTGACATCACATGCACACAAATGCGCATGCCTGCGCTGGCAGGGGGTCATTTTAAAAAAAAAAAATACAGCCCGCACCTTTGGTTGGGGGTAACTTTTTTTAAACAATAGGTGCCCTTTAACTGATGTGTTTAAAAAAAGCATGTTTTCCCATGACAGTATCCCTTTAAGTTAAACTAACTAGCAGATCTCCAATGTCTCTAAAGAAAATTCTTTATTAGATTCAAAATCTTATAGAATGATGTTTCTATGTATGTTTGCTTTTGTTATATGTTATATATTTGCATGTATTATTTACATACAGTACACGTCTTGACTGATTATTAATATTTAATATATTTCATATTTCTGGTTATGGTATATTATTTTATGGTTATCAGTAATGTGACATGTTACAATTAAAGTTTGAAAAATTTTTCAGAATATTCCTGCTTTTGTGTTTTGTCATTTGTTTTTCATTCATTTAGAGGCCCATATCTTACTAATGTATGAGAAAGTACACAAAAATTTGAAAAAAAGAAAATATATAGTTTTCCTTTTACCTTGATTAATGTGTCCTTGTATATTTCAGGACAGCAGTTTGATCTTAAAAGTACAAAATAAAGGTACAAACTGGTCTATTTTAACTGTCAATATTGCATACAATATTTAAATGCTGCTATTAATAGCTGGAGATCCAACAACTGATAACACCAAATTTTTTGCTATAGTAAAACTTCAAATTTCTTCTAGAAATTGTCTCATAATAGTTCTCCAACAAATGAAATTCTAAAAAGCTTCCTTTAAAAAAGCATCTTTGCATTTTATTAAATACTGACAGGCAACCTTCTATTTCCAGCTGTAATTCGTGAAATAATAACTAGAACCCTACAAATCCTTGCTTGGAATGCATTGCCTAAGGGAGCAATAATAAAGGAAGTAGATGACAGTTTGCAGCAACAGTTTAATACTGTCATGTCTTTGGATAAGTAGCTTGAAGGTTCATTATATAGCTTGGCTGAATAGGTAGAGAACAGATAGGGCCAGAAAAATGACCACAATTCTATACAGAGGAAACATTAAGAACAGATGTTTTTAATGATATACAGTATTTTTGCATGCTAAAGGAATCACTTGCATTATAGTGTATTGCTGCTCTCTGCAAAACAATAATAGATAGTAAAGATTTATAATTCAATTGTATGGAGGCAGAATTTATCCAAGACACTGAAATGCTTGCACTGGCAGAGATGTAAGCCTTGCATGGGAGGTAGAACACAATATTTATTGAAGTTCTTCTGCTGAAACTCCCACTGTGAAACTAGTGGTGAACATATTGACCTATGCACAAGTTTTGTATTTGTAACAAATTCTGTGATAACAGATAACAATAATGTGACTTGCAGATAGTTCATTTACATCTGGATCAGCAATGACTGTTGACTCCAATTATGTGAACTGAATGATTTGAATGAGTATTGCAGTTCACATGGGGTCAACCATCCATAATTTCTGAATTCAATCAGGTTCTTTTTATTGATCCAAATTCTTTTATCGTGTAATTATTCTGGTTTACACATAGATTTTCAAAATGTATATGTACAGAATTAATTAAAAATGAATTCTTCATAGCAAATGTACAAAGGGGGGTGCTCTGCAGAAGCCCTTTAATACATACAGCACTTTGATCCTCCATTAACATATATATAAAGAGTTAACATGTTCCTTAATTGCTTACAATGTCTTTTGTCCACAACAATTCCCAAATCATTTGCAATCAAGTAGGCTACAGACACAATTAGCGATGGGCGAATTTATTCATCAGGGGTGAATTTGCGGCGAATTCCCGCGATTCGCTGCTGGCGAATAAATTCGCGAAACGCCAGCGAAAATTCGCATGACGAAAATTTGCTTTAAAAACGAGTCACGCATCGTTTTTGCCACGACGCACGTTGAAAATGATGTGCCGTGACTCGTTTAGCGAATTTTGAGTTTTTCGCCAATTCGCGAATTTCGCTGGAACTGGGTAGATTCACCTATCACTAGACACGATCCAACACAGTCCAAAGTGTGTTAGGCATTTAGGTTGAGTTTTGTCTATTTGAAAGCTGTTGCCTTTTCATTGCTTAAAGGAAAACTATACCCTGAAAATGAATTTTTGAGCAACATATAGTTTATATCAAATCAAGTGACATATTAAAGAATCTTACCTACCTGGTATATATATTTAAGTAAATATTGCCCTTTTACATCTCTTGCCTTGAACCACCATTTCATGATGGTCTGTGTGCTGCCTCAGAGATCACCTGACCAGAAATATTTCAACTCTAACTGTAACAGGAAGAAGTGTTGAAGCAAAAGACACAACTCTGTCTGTTAATTGGCTCGTGTGACCTAACTTTATAGTTTGTTTGGTATGTTTGTGTGCACCGTTGGATCCTAGGATCCCAGGAGGCTGTCCTTATTTTTTAAAATGGCTATTTTCTATTTATGATTACCCAATGGCACATGCTACTAAAAAAGTGTATTATTATGAAAATGGTTTATTTACATGAAGCAGGATTTTACATATGAGTTGTTTTATGCAATATCTGTTTATATAGACCTACATTGTTCGGGGGGTATAGTTTTCCTTTAACCTCATTTCTTGTTGCCCAGTCCCTCAATTTATTTAAATTCCAAAGTGGAAGCATATTGTGTGGTATCATCAGGAAACATATAGTACTCATAGCCAGTCTCAAAGTCATTGGTGAATACATTTAAAAGCAATAGACCAAGGCCCGATACCTATCACACATCCAACTAGAAAAATTTTCCACATATATCAAACTAGGTAATATTTCCCTGTTGAGAATAGGATCCCATTTTGAATAATGTTATAGCTCTGCAATATGCAAACCACTTGTGAAATGTGAAAGAGAATTAAGAGTTACTGTATACAAACTAATATTGCTCATCTGTGTTTATACACTCCAGATTCATAAGTACAGCTTTAGCTAGCAGGTTGTCGAAATGTTTCATATAGTGGGGCAATTATCTCACAGGCAACTTTATGGGCTTGATGGTAATGAAATTTGGATCTGTCTTAAAAGCTCATAAAATAACTTTTAGAGGGAATCTAGAGATTCAGGCAAGGTTAATTCTGGCCTGGATTTTCCTGACTGAACACATCTGTTTTCAGAGGATAGCTTTTTAATAGGTCTTTCTCATCCAAAACAATAAAGCTAGTGCATGAATACTAAGCATAATGTGCATTGTTTATTAAAGTAGAAAAGCAGTTGTAAATATATGCAGCAATCTTAGAAACATGTATGCCATTGGTTCAGTCTCATTTATATCTCAAAACCCTTTCAAGCTTTATGGCTGAGATTCTATATAACAGTTTTGTTTTCACTGTATGTAAATGTCTCACCCCAAACCTGCTATTTTTATCAGTATATATATATATATATATATATATATATATATATATATATATATATATATATATTACAGTATACAACCTTTTCAACATGAGGGAATAAATAAGGCTTGCGTTGAACATGTTTCTCTTTCTAATCACAAAAAATCAATGTTTTTATCCTTGCAAGGTAGATCATTAGATGTATTGGCTCGCTGCAAGGACCAGACAATGTTTTAAATTTAAATGTTTCGATTTTACTCTGTTTAGCTCAAAAAATAACAAATCATAAAAGATGTTCAACAATGTTCCTTATGTTACTGAATCATTTCTGTATGGTCAAGAGCTTCTAGCTAGCTTGCAAATGACACTGAGGTTAAAAGAAGTAAAGACCTAAATCCAGGAGTTAAAAAGTTTGAGTTGAGTTTGAGATAGTTAGTACTATACAAGCCATTTAATTATACCTGAATGATAAATGTAAAATATAACATTTTACATTTATCAACTGTTACTGATATCCAGGCTTTTTTATTAAGAAGTTAATGTCAACATGCATGTAATCAGCTATTTTAATAATGTGTTGTCTTAAAAGTTATTATGGCAGTGCTAAGAATAGTAATTGATGGAGACACATGCCACCATCACTGCAAAACTACTTAGCTGCTTGGAACTTTGAATTTGCTGTGAATAATACTTGCTGGCTGCACTGTTAATACAAGTATGCATCTTATCATGTTATGTTTAAAGTCTAAATGCTTTAAAGGAAGACAAAAGTGTAAAGAAAATATATTATTGTGTCATGGTACAGTTATAATTTTTAATTTAGTTTTAGTGTTCTCCTCTATGAAAACATACTGATAATACAAAACAAATGTCTTTTACCCATAGGAAACAATGAAGAACTAGTATAACATCTTTTTTTATGACCCTTTGGGGCACTCTGAAAACTTGTTGACCTTAGACAAATTTACAAAGCTTTAAAGTACTTAACGGCATGTTACACTTCTTTTAATAAAAATGTAAGCACCAGTTGAAATCCAGTAGCTTGTTTTTCACTAATGGTACAGCAAAATTGTGAACCTTGACTTTAATCTTAATGTTCCAATTAAAAAAGCTCTATATTTACACACACTTTACATATACTGGTGAACTACAAAACAGAAACAACTGTAACATGAAGAACACCGCACTGGAGCTAATATTCAATTTGTTAGCTTTGACACCATGTTCCTTTATATAGTGGAAAGTGTAATGGCCTTGACAAGGAATAACATGGCATTACAGAGGGAATACTATTTTTAAAAAATTAAGAATAAAATAGTACCTGCAAATATAGACAGCAAATAAGCTATTCCATATTTGTACAAATAAAAAAGATTGGTGAATTGTCAAACTGAAATACATGTAAAACTACACTTTCAGTTATTTTGAGGCACTATCTTCCTGTGATAATAAACCCAGTCCTTCACAAATGAAAGATTACAATCAGCACAAACGGACAATGCTTCTTACTGGTTGACATCTATCATGATTACAGGGCAGATTTATTCAAGATTGAGTTGTGTTTTCCATCTAAATTTGAGTTTTTGCCCAAAAACTCAAGTTGTTAACCCCAAACTCACTAATTTGAGTTTTTTTACATTCGAATAAGAAGCCATTCACTAACCTGCAAACAACGGAGGGGTTTGTGTTTGCCATGACTCTTACCAATTGCTTTCCCCTGAAGAATTCACGGATCTGTAACGAAATGCATTGGGCTCATTTTATAACAAATTGATGAGCCTTTTGATGCCTATAACTTTGTAAGTGTATGTTATTATAATAATACCAAAAACATTTATGTAAATCGAATGATACTAGGGGAATGCACCCTTCTTTTTACTTACTTTATAGACATTCATGTTGAGTTAATTCAAGGTATAAAAAACTCTAAAATTTCAGCTTAGATAAATAAACCCCCATGTCTTTGATAGGTAAGCTTAATTGAAGAGATCTAAATCTGAGCAGTTTCGATGCCTGCATAGATAACAGAATGCAAACATTTTGAGGGTAAATCAAATACAGTGAATCCTTATTTTTCCATAACCTGATATTAAGGGGCAGATTTATTAAGGGTCGAATTGAAAAAATTTGAATTTCAAGCTATTTTTGTGTACAGTACTTCGTCTAGGGAAAAGTTCAAATTTAATGCAAATTTTGAAAAAATTAGATAGTTTGAATTTTGAAATTTATCATGTACGGTCTCTTTAAAAATTCAACTTTGCCCATTCTCCATCTAAAACCTGCTGAATAACTTTTTTGTTTTTACTTCTTTTTACACAATGCTAATGCTGCTTACACTTATTGCTATTTTATGGTTCCACAGAAAAAGGGTTTTGTGCACTGTCAATAGGCTATGCTAATGAGCCCCCTATACTGTCACTGAAAGTGGAATGAATGGAGATTAGGTGAAACTATACAGAGCTGAGAACATGGGGAGGGGGTTATACTTTACTCCATTTTAAAAAAAATTGTGAAAATGTAGTTGGAAATGTTTTTCTTCATTTTTGTAATTTTAACAATATATTCACAAAAGTTCCTGTAAACTGGTGCATTGGAATTAATGAAGATTTCTGTTTATAATTATGGAATTGTATTTACATCAGTTTTGATACCACTTTTACTCTAAAAAATGCTCCACTTTTTTCTTAATACCCCAAATATGTTTTCATAAGCTAAAAAGCATGTTATAAAGAGTTTACTCTACTGGCCATCATTAAGCTAATGACACATTGTTTGTATTTTCTGCTTCAAATTGACATATTTGTTTTTGACCTGTTCTTTCATATGATTTGTTTTCCATTGTTGTAAGATTGGTATGGAAATGTTAAAATAAAGGTTGTCTTCTTATAATTACCATGTCGGTTATTATTTTGAAAAATAGCATTATCTTGTTTACTTTTCTACAATTAAATTTCAGGAACTTTTTTTTAATAAAAAAGTTATTTATGTCTTGTGGAAAAAATGTTTCTTTCTCTGGAAAATGTAATTATTTAGAATGTAGTATATCTACAAATCCAACTTTATATCCAAAAACATTTTCATTTAAAAAATATGATTTCTGAGAGATTTATCTGTTTTTATGTCTTTCCTGCTTCCTTAGATATGTATCTACATCCCATTGCATAAAATTTATAGTATAGTTTTGTTCGCTTTTATTTTAAAAGGTCTAAATCAGAATTTGCTGATTTTGAGGACCTGCCAATGACATGCTAGTATGATGATTTATAGCAACAAAGCTGGTATGTAAAGGTTCTAAGGGAATAGAAACCTTAGCATTGGTGACATTCTTTTCATAGTATAATGAATGGTTTGTACAGGCAGACTCAATGTCCTCTAAATCTCCCCATACAGCTAATGAAATGATGGTGTTAAAACAGAACTGCTTTTGATTTCATAGGGGAAATTACCTTCTTTATATATGTTAGCCACTCTTCATTTCTGAATAGAATTTTACAAAATAAGAATTCAATAAATTATAAAACAATAAAACAATTAAAATTATGTACTGAAGTCTATATAGCTGCTACAACTATTTACCTCCAAGCAAGGTAAATAATTTATCTAATGCACTATATGCTCATGTAAATTAAACTACCTATGTCATAATGAACTGTTAAATATGTTTATGCTATTTCTTGTGGGAAATTTGATTTGTACAACAACATATGTTGATGAAAGAAAAACATGTGATGACAGGGGAAAAACATTTTGTGGCATATGCACTTAAAGTGGCATGATACCCAAGGTCATAGAGGGTCAGAATGCTAGACATTAGAAGAAAGATCTCTGTAGAACATGTTACAGGCCAACTATTAATGCATTCATTCAATTCTTTCATACACAAAGTATTTCTTTGATTTGTTATCATTTATGCATTAACCTTTTAAGGAAAACACACTCATTCTTCTAAATATACATAACAGTTTATAAAACATATGCACATATGGCAACTAATAGTAGTTAGAAAGTATAGTGAAATGAAAATGTGATATTAAAGTGTGGGTTTACTTAAGACACCCAAAGGAGTAGAGAAGCATAAGCGGCACCACTCAAATTCCAAAGGTGATTATACAAATAGGTATATGTAGTATTATAATAAAATAGAATAGAGAATAAAAAAAACCCATAAAATAAAGTTTAACCTTTAATAATGCCTAAAAACAGAATCAACACTAAAATTGCCTGCACAGACTGACATTAAAATGTCACAGAATTGTATATTTGCACTTAACAAGTTGTTGCTTATAAACTACATTAGCTGTTATTAATAACCCAATGTGTAGCTATGTGGGTAGTCACACAAATATAAAGGTGCATATAGATTCTTATATATTCTGTAACTAGTGCATCCGCGTTATAATGAACACAAATATAAAACTCGTGCTGTGAAACCTCCCCTTATGAACAAATAAAGGGCTTTAACCAACCGCTGAACTCCATAAGTATTCTATCTTGAACTGGGCCAGATGGCCAACTATCTTGCATTCTTTAAACACTGTTAGAAAGTTTGTTAAAACAGTTTGCATTGGCACTCTGTGGTTTAGCTACACTTCCATAATCTCCTACATTTTCCTCTGAAATGTGCCGTTAATACACTGTATCTCTGATTATATATGTGTAAATAATGCCAACAGTTTGCCTTAGCCTATCCGACCTAACTAGGAAATTAGCAGTGATGACATTGGGGTTTCCTGCCAAAATTTTTGCTGCCCAAATTCTGCAAGACATGAAGAAATTTCAAAACAAAATAGACTAGAGTACTGCAGTGCAACAAAACGAATATATAATTTTCTCTAGTTTGTTAGTTGCCTTTTTTTCTGTTGATACTTCGTTTATGCATGTTCTATAAACTGAGTAGCATTATAAAATGTAAACATTCTGTTCATTGCAAATTAAAAAATACTTAATTAGAATAGTTGAAACTAGCCATGCTAATAAAAAATGTTTTGTCAAAACAAAATCAAATTCATGACATGGTTTATTGTACTGATGACAGCTAGGCAGACACAGATCTAGCATTCTCTTTTGTGATGGAAATATGTTATTTCACATTGATAGTTCCAGAACAAAGACACTTTATTCATCTGACAGTAACAGTTCTTAATGGAGAGTAGTTATGATGACACCACAATAGATCCACATATAATAGTATCCGGGATGCAAAATACAGTTTTGACATTGAACTTACTTAAAATAAATCCTTAAAGGAACAGTTCAGAGTAAAAATAAAAACTGGGTTTATAGATAGGCTAAGCAAAATAAAAAATGTTTCTAATATAGTTAGTTAGCCAAAAATGTAATGTATAAAGACTGGAGTGACTGGATGTCTAACATAACAGAATACAACACAATATCCTGCTTTTTTGCTCTCTAAATCTGAGTTAGTCAGCAACTTGAAGGAGCAATTGATCCTCAGCATGCAGCTCAGATTTAAAAGCAACAGTTATGTCCCATGTGGCCCTCCCTCAATTCACTGATTGGTTACTGCTGGTAACCAGTCAGTGTAAACAAAAGAGAGCTGAAAAGCAAGAAGTTGTGTTCTGTTTTGTTATGTTAGACTTGCAGTCACTCCAGCCTTTATACATTACATTTTTGCCTAACTAACTATATTGAAAACATGTTTAATTTTGCACAGCCTATCTATTTATCCAGTTTTTACTTTTATACTGAACAATTTTGTGTACTTGCATCTTATCATAACTGTCAAAGTTTTTATCCCTAAACTGGATTCAGAGTTCCATAGGGTGCCATAGAGTTATCCTTGATAAGGCAAAAAGTAGATAAAACACAACAAAAAAGTATGTAAAAGCTAATATTTCCATTTGAATTTTGATACAGTGTATTGCTAAATACTACCTTGTAATTAAATTTTTTGATGCCACTAATCTTTATTTACAGCTTCTCTTTCTGGGTGCTGGGCTATGCCAAAATCTGTTCCACTTCCCTAATTTAACCTCTGGTTAGCAATTCCTGTGTACACAGTGGAAGAAGACTCTCAACTTCTTAGAACACATTAAGCCGTATAGTGGGGGAAGTCAGAGCATATATGCTGTCCTGGTCATGATGGTGCTGGGAACTGGCAGGCTATTTAATATTGGCAACAATAGACATTCCATGAGTATAGGAATGAGGCACCTCATTTTGTACAAAGAACATTACTTACTACTTGTTTGCTTATTGATAGATTAAAAAATAAGAACAGGCTATAATTTTAATTAAAATTCAGTGCAAATTATTTGTGATCACAAAGTTATAGATGCATTAGTTGAGCATGACTGCTCTACAGTATATGACAGATCGGTCACATGCAAGATTTATATTTAATGTACATTTATATGTAATTTCAATTAAAATTGATGTTTGTGAAATGCAATACTTTTTAATTAAAAAAGTTACCCCATTTAATACAACTATTTTCAATTGGATTGTTCTGATAATTACAAAATTACAAAAACATTACTGTATATACAGTAGTTTTTATTGTTGAAACTCTTTTACCCAATATGCATGCATATATGTTTTTCAATGCCACATTTCAACACCTATTTCAGAGTTCAGTGTGAGCCAGACTGTATCCCCAACATCAAAGCCCAACCCTTACTAATGCTTTTGTGGCAAGTGATGAGCACATTTATTTGCCAGTCATGGATTCACATTGAAATGCCAAATTTCGGCATGTGCAAATTTTTCATGAAACTTTTCACCACAGAAAAAAATTTCTGCAAAAAATGCCTATTGACTTTAATGCATTAGGACCTATAAGTCCCATAAGAAAAAATGGCCATTGACTTTAAAGGAACAGTAACACCAAAAAATGTAAGTGTTTTAAAACTAAAGAAAATATCATGCAGTGTTGCCCTGCACTGTTAAAACTGATCTGTTTGCTTCAGAAACACTGCTATAGTTCATATAAACAAGCTGCTAAGTAGCAATGGTGGAAATTGAAAAACGGCTATATAGCACAGAATAAGTAATGGTTAACAGATAACATTACGTTCCACAGAGCTTATCTGCTATCTTCTGTGTAACTTGAACCTTTTCTCCTTTGAATGGCTGCTCCCATAGCTACACCGCATCCTATTTATATAAACATAGTAGTGCTTCTGAAGCAAACACTGCAGTTTAACCAGTGCAGGGCAACACTGCATTATATTTTTATTACTTTAAAGGAAAACTATACCCCACAATTAATTTTTGAGCAACAGATAGTTTATATCAAATCAAGTGACATATTAAAGAATCTTACCTACCTGGTACATATATTTAAGTAAATATTGCCCTTTTACATCTCTTGCCTTGAACCACCATTTCGTGATGGTCTGTGTGCTGCCTCAGAGATCACCTGACCAGAAATATTTCAACTCTATCTGTAAAGGGAAGAAGTGTTGACGCAAAATACAGAACTCTGTCTGTTAATTGGCTCATGTGACCTAACTTTATAGTTTGTTTGGTATGCTTGTGTGCACTGTTGAATCCTAGGATCCCAGGAGGCTGTCCTTATTTTTTAAAATGGGTATTTTCTATTTATGATTACCCAATGGCACATGCTACTAAAAAAGTATATTATTATGAAAATGGTTTATTTACATGAAGCAGGGTTTTACATATGAGTTGTTCTATGCAATATCTGTTTATAGAGACCTACATTGTTCTGGGGGTATAGTTTTCCTTTAAAACAATTACATTTTTTGATTTTACTGGTCTTTTAATGAATTTGGACAAAAAGTCCCCATAAGAAAAAATGCACATTGACTTTAGTGCATATGAACAAAATGTCGCAATAAGACAAAATTGCACATTGATTTTCGCGGACAGATTGGCTCATCACTACTTGCGGCTGCATGGAAATGAATCCCACTAACTTTTCAAATACATTTCCAAAATCTAGTAGAAAGCCTTTCCAAGAGTTTGTTTTTTAGAAACAAAGGGAAGAGAAACTTAATATTAATAGTAATGTTATTATAAAAAAGACAAACCTTCACCATTTGCAAAATATAAATCTAAAGACTGGCATAAAAAAGTAAATTAAATTGGTGTGAACAATTAAACCTTTTCAGTTGGCACTGTATAAATAAAGCATAATAAAATATTTAATATTTGTGTCTTCATTAACCGATATATTTACCATGTTTAATTATAGCTGAATATTCTTTATTCAAATATGTATACAATTTGGAACTTAGGGGCAGATTTATCAAAATTTGAGTTTAGAGTTTAATAAATAAAAACTCTTCAAGTTGTATTCTTTCCTATGGGATTTTTAGAACCGTATTTCAAATAGTGAGTTCTAACTTTCACCCATTGATAATATACAGTAATTCTAAAAATTCCACAGGAATGAATAGAACTTTGGTGAGGTTTTATTTATTAAGCTCTAAACTTACATTGTAATAAATTTGTCCCTTACTGTTTGATGTTTTAAGTTTACAAATATAAACCATGACATTATTTCTCGTGATATACAGTATTAGATAACCCATTGGTTTAAAAAAAGTATACCGATTGTGCTTCACCACTGGTACTTTGAGTGTTTTTTTTTTTTTTTAATATTAGAACAATTGAACTTCTTACAAAGTTGGATTAAGGTAGCTACTGTATGTCGGATGTTTTAAATACTGTGTAAAAGGGTTATATAGTTATGGGATGTATTTTAGATTTTGTGTAATAGGCATCACTTGGGATGTTAGTTAATTTATGTGCAATAGCCCTAAACACTCTCAGAAACCTATTCCAAACAATCTTTGTGGCAACTGCCCAGCATATGCACACAAAACTTTATAAACAACATGGACTGAATCACCAATTAAATGTGATCAGAGACTTTATTTTATACAATTAATCACTGTTGTATGCCATTATGTACTTCTGATCTGTTATATATGCAAATATTTACTCAGGATTTGTGTTTTTGCAACATATTTGCTGTCACAGTACAAAAGAACTATTCTAGATCGTTTCACCAGAATGCTAAAAGCTAAAAACAAAATCTTTATTCTATTGTAATTTTTGTATCACTTCTCAAGTATTTATATTTTAATTATCTACCAGTTATACATATAGGTTTACACTAATATTTCATTACAATAGAGAAGATTGTGGGGTAACTAAAAGTAATAAAGTAGAGCTTTATAGATTATACTATTTTATACACATATATATATATATATATATATATATATATATATTCTTTACTGGTATGTTCTGTCTTTCCTATATAATGCTTTACAAAAGCCTTCATACCAAGGTGTACCTGTGGAATACTTGGTAAGAAAGGTTTTCCTTTGAAAACTAAGGATTTTGACTACCATATACAACTAGGCCACTGCAGGCACTGTTTACCTATGAGCAACCAAAATGCAGCTGACTGCTGTTATTATGTAGGTAACTAATGTTGCCTGTACATCATCTATGTGATTGTGTTTTACTGCAATTAAATATGCATTGTATATTCAAGAGTGGCTGTTAACATTTTTACATAGTTAAATCTGGTTAAAAAAGGCCAAAGTCAAGTTCAACCCCACCAAATGAACCCCCAGTGCACATACACACAATTCCACCGATCCCTCCATATACTCACAATATCTGTCCATATCTATACTAATTATAGATTGTAGGATCACAATTGCCTTGGATATTATGCTTGTCCAAGAAAACATCCTAAAGCCTCTTAAACAGAATCGGCCATCATCTGGCAGTGCATTCCACAACCCTACTATGAAGAACCACCTACACTGCTTTACATAAAAGTTATTTTCCTCTAGTCTAAAGGGGTGGCCTCTGGTGGGGTGATCTTCTTTATGGGAAATAAGGTCACCTGCTATTTGTGGATAATGTCCTTTAATGTACCTGTAAAGTGTAATCATGTCCCCTTATAAGCTACAACCGAACAGTTTGCTGTCAACCTGGTGTCAGGGTTCACCATGTGGTTGATCGGATAGACAGATTATTGGGTGGGGCTGTGCATGACCCAACGGTCTTAGTACATATTGGTTTCTAATGACAAGATAAATGGTATATGGAAGACCTTAAAGAGTGAGTTCTAGGCTCTAAGATTAAGGGAAGGCCTTCCAATGTCAGTTTTTCAGAAATTTTGCCTGTGCCACGTGCAAGTTTAGGGATACAGCGAGAGCTAAATGCATGGCTCAAGTCTTGGTGTAGGATGGAAGGGTTTTGGTTCCTAGAGCACTGGGCTGGTTTTTCCTTGGGGTACAACCAATACGTGATGGATTGCACCACTGTGCTAGGGGAAAGAAGGTTGGAGTAGTGTTTAAACTAGGCTAGTGGGGGGTGGGTGAGAGAATTATGGGGAAGCTAGGGTAGATGGGGTAGTGGGATTAGTAAGTGGTGATGGGGGAGGAGTGAGGGAGCATACAGTTTACCAGCTAAGGAGATCCCTCTGTTACAAGGAAAACAGACTCATACTAACAACATATAATTCTCCTCAAAGTAATGCACATTTAAAAAGTTAAAGTAGTAACCTCTGCTGTATGCTGCCAAATGCTCAAAGTTTTATGGTAAAATGGAAGACCTATAATTAATTGCATGCTCTAAAAATTATGATATAATAATCACTGAGACCTGGTGGGATGAAACATGAAAGATTGACTGAACTGTGAATTTAAATGGTTACACCCTTTTTAGGAGGGACAGAGGGATTAAAAAGGGGGAGGAGTGTGTTTGTATGTAAAGCCTGAATTAAAGCCATTCACTAAATAAATAACCATTGCTGGCACTGTTGAGTGTGTGGAATCCCTCTGGGTAGAGATTTTGACTAGGCAAAAGGTTACAAAGAAAATTTTCATTGGTGTATGCTATAAGCCACCTAGTATTAGTGATGAGTATGAAGCCCAGCTACTTTTACAAATAGAAGCGGCTTCACAACTAGGTCAAGTTATTATTATGGGTGACTTCAATTATCCGGACATTGCCTGGGGTAATGGGGTTGCCAAGACAGATAGAGCTATTAGGTTTGTAAATATGCTAAATGACAACTTTTAATCCTAGCTCATTCAAGAACCTATTAGGAATAACTCTCTTTTGGATCTTGTAATAACTAATAATACAGAACTCATCTCTAGCATTTGTGTGGGTGAGCATTTAGTGAATAGTGATCATAACACGGTCTCCTTTGAGATTCTGTTGCAGAGGCAATTCTAAAACATTGAATTTCAGGCGTGCAAACTTTGACAGTATGAGGGCATCTCTGCAACATATTAAGTGGGAAATGCTTTTCACAGGGTTAAACACTGAACAATTTTGGGAAGTCTTTAAAATGCTGCTTAATAAATATACATGTCAGTATATTCCGCACGTCGTTGCAAAGCAAAACCTTTCTGGTTCAATAGAAGTGTTGGTGTTGAGGTGGGTAAGATAAGACATGCTTTTAAGGCTTTCAAGCTAGCTGGGACAGCCAAATGATTTATAAGGTCCAAGGAGGCCAATAAATCATGCAAATATATTAATAGTAAAAAAATGAAACAGGGAGTGGTAGGAACTTTAATATCAGAGGGGGGGTCAGCTGGTTGATAAGAACAAGCAAAAACCTCAGATTCTGAATGCATACTTTGTATCTGTCTACTACACAAATGTGAAGCCAGCTAATGAAGGTTTCCTTATTAATAGTCCCAATTCAAATAATTAGCTCTGTGATTGCCAAACCTCTCTCATTGATTTTTCAGAATTTATTGAGTTCTGCCATGGTGCCGATAGACATACAAATTGCTAATGTGTTACTGCTATTCGAAAAACAATCCCATTCTCAGCCTCAAAACTATAGGCCAATTGGTCTGATGTCAGTGATAGGAAAGCTTTTTAGAGGATTAATAAAAGATAGGGTACTAGACTTCATAGCAAATAACGATATTATGAGTTTGTGCCAGCATGGTTTTATGCGTAACAGATCTTGCCAGACTAACTTGATTTATTTTTATGAGACGGTAAGCAGGGACCTCTATTCTGGGATGGTAGTGGATGTGATTTACTTAGACTTTGCTAAAGCATTCAATACAGTGCCACACAGAAGGTTGCTGGTTAAATTAAGGAATGTATTTGTACCTGTATAGAGAACTGGCTAAAAGATAGACAACAAAGAGTTGTAGTAAATGGAACATTTTCTAATTGGACCAGTGTTATTAGTGGTGTACCACAGGGCTCTGTACTGGATCCCTTGCTTTTCAACTTGTTTATTAATGACCTGGATGTGGGCATTGAAAGTATGATATCTATTTTTGCAGATGATACTAAATTGTACAGAACTTTAGGTTCCATGCAAGATGCTGCCACTTTGCAGAGTGATTTGTCTAAGTTGGGAAACTGGGCAGCAAACTGGAAAATGAGGTTCAATGTTGATAAATGCAAGGTTATGCACTTTGGCAAAAATAATATAAATGCAAGTTATACACTAAATGGCAGTGTGTTGGGAGTTTCATTAAGTGAGAAGGATCTTGGGGTTTTTATAGATAACAAGTTGTCTAATTCTGGGCAGTGTCATTCTGTAGCTACTAAAGCAAATAAAGTTCTGTCTTGCATAAAAAAAGGACATAAACTCAAGGGATGAAAACATAATTATACCTCTTTATAGATCCCTAGTAAGATCTCATCTGGAGTATGCAGTGCAGTTTTGGACTCCAGTCATTAAGAGTGATATAAATGAGCTGGAGAGAGTGCAGAGACGTGCAACTAAACTGGTTAGTGGGATGGAAGACTAAAATTATGAGGGTAGACTGTCCAAGTTAAGGTTGTTTACTCTGGGGAAAAAAGCGCTTGCTAGGGGACATGTTTACACTTTACAAATACATTAGAGGACATTATAGACAAATATCAGGGAACCTTTTTACCCATAAAGAGGATCACCGCACCAGAGGCCACCCCTTCAGACTAGAAGAAAAGGACTTTCTTCACAGTGAGGTTGTGGAATGCACTGCTGGGTGATGTTGTGATGGCGGATTCTGTTGATGCTTTTAAAAGGGGCTTGGATGATTTTTTGGACAGTCGTAATATAAAAGCATGCAAAAAAATTCAGCAGCACACTGTTGCAATTTGCCAAAGTGCAGAAAAGTGATTT